>JAOEGL010000005.1:83728560-84328560 GCA_034509955.1 Urosaurus nigricauda
TCACTCACTGAACGTGCCTCTGTCTGATTTGATAGTATATGAGATACTTCCTATTCCTATTCAACCCTCCTTATGTCAGAATCTGACGCATTCAATAGCACCGTCTGTGTAGTAACTTAGTAGAGCTGGATGGGATCCACAGATGGGACAGCATGGGTAAATCTGCTTCTTCCAATCCAGCTGCATGCATGTAAGTCTAGATTCAACCCACAGTAGTGTGTGCATTTTAAATCTATACATACATACACACATGTATATACATTTCCTCTCAACAGGGCCTTTTCCTGTGGTCAGCTTAATGGTGGGCTCAGTAGTACTGAGCATGGCACCAGACGAAAATTTCCGTGTGGTTAGCAGCAACCTGACAGGACTGAACAAAACATTTATAGACACTGAATCCAGAGATGCACAGAGAGTACTGATTTCAAGTACTGTCACTTTTTTGGTGGGAATAATCCAGGTAATGCAACTTACTAAATGCCTTTAAATATTGTTGTTTTTATAATTTGTTATATAACTAAAAACAAAACAAAAACAAAACTCATACCACAATGGAAGAAAACAGCTTCATAATAATCCAAGTACTGTAATGCTCAGCTAGAATTTAAAGTATACATTAGAACGAATATTGCTTGATTCATGTTCACAGTGTTGCATAGTTCAGTTGCTGATCCATATTTGTTGGATGCGCTTCATTTGTTGAAGCCTAAGGGTATGGACATGCTATTTGGAAAGAAGCAGCCTACCATCTCTTTGCTTGCCCCCTTGGTTGGTTTTATTTTTTTAGATTTATTTCCCGTATTTCACTCCAAAATATCATTGCTTAATAACATACAGCAAGACAAGGTTGACCAATTAGGCCCAGAACATGGTGAGTACAGTACTGTTTTATAAGAGGGCACCTGGCCTGACCATCTTATAAGCTGATGGCTGTTATATTACTTATAATGCCCCAAGGATAGTAATAGATATTGGCTGGTCACCACTATTCTCTTCTGGACCAAGGCTCTCAGCTCCAGGCAATTCTAAAGGATGCTGATTATAAAGATCAATGTCCATATGTTTTCAGGCATGGTGAATGGTTTATGTTAGGATAGTGATTGTATAGCTCTCTAAATATTGCAAATGACTTGAAGATACACATCAACAACAACAGGGTTCCAGGGGGAAATTTCACCACATTTCCCCTTGCGCTTTTTTAAAAGGTTTCCTCCCTTCACTAAATCGAAGTAATGTCTGGTCATTTTCAGTTATTGTTTTGTGCCTTGAAGTCATTTTCTGACTTCAATCCTAAGGTGAACCTATCATGGGCTTTTTGTGGCAAGTTTCTTTAGAGGGGGTTTGCCCTTGCCATCCTCTGAGACTGAGAGAGTGTGACTTGCCACACACATACACTTTGTTAGGGACTGAATAAGACACACAATGGTGAAATTTAAGACGGTCCTGAGAGGCAAACAGAATACCAGGAAAAAAGACAATATTATCTGACATAACTATGTGGTATAGGGTCTCAGTCTTGAATTATTAAAAAGGTGTGCTTCAATAACTGTTCAAGAGATCACTTGGTGCATCTTCTTTTTTCCCCCAGCTGGTGTTTGGGGTATTCCAGATTGGTTTCATTGTGAGGTACCTCGCTGACCCGCTGGTTGGAGGTTTTACAACTGCAGCTGCTTTTCAAGTGTTTGTTTCACAACTGAAAATAGTCTTAAATGTTCCAACTGCAAATTACAACGGAGTTCTTTCCATAATATATGTAAGTATGCTGTCCTAAGCTGAGTATTGTTATCTGACATTTAATCATTTTGCTTTCATCCTACCAGCTAATTCAACAATTTCATATAGAAAAGATCTATATAGGAGATTATAGGAAGGAAAGGTGGGACTACCAGATTCCTACTTTTTGTACTCTATACAATGCATAAAATCATATTGAGATGAAGACAATCTAGATGCTAATTATTCTCTCACTAACTACATACATTTAATAATATAAAAATTATCCTAATCCATCCTGTAATGTACAGCCGTTGGAGAACATACAGCTTTCATGTAGCTGGTTAGCTATTGTCAATGTTAATAATGCTGATCTATTGAGGAACAAAGGGGCCATGAAACCCACCCTGATTGTTTGTTCATAGGGGCGGCCTATAAATAATAATAATAATAATAATTATTATTATTATTATTATTTAATGTGTTGATAAATTGTTTAGGGACTGATGGGGATTGGGGGCTGTGAGTGGGCAGGAGAACCTAACTTCAATCAGACCTTACTTATTTATCTCAATATATATGGACCAAGTTTCTGAGGTCTAATCTGCACTGGAGAAATAAGGCAGTTTGTCGTCACTTTAACTGCCATGTCTCAGTGCTATGGGATTCTGGGAGTTTTGTGACATATTTGGCTTTCTCTGTCAGAGTGCAGCTATGAAAGAACTAGAAACGATCCTAAAATGCAAAGATATACAACTGAGCACAAAAGTTAGAATCATAAAAGCCATTGTGCTCCCTATTACCATGTATGGATGTGAGACTGGACAGTTAAGAAACAAGATAGGAAGAAAATCAAATCATTTGAGATGTGGTGCTGGAGAAGTGCTGAGGATACTGTGGACAGTCAAAAAGACAAACAACGGATTAAACCAGAAATCTCCCTGGAAGCCAAAATAACAAAACCTAGGCTGTCACACAACCCTTTTATAATAAAATAATTTTTCTGTTTTATAATTAATAAAGTTTTTTAAAAATAAACACACACACACACACACACAATGATGACAACAACAAAACTACTTTTAAAGCAAAACAAAAACTCTACCAGAAAATACCTCCTTTGTATTAAAAGATATAATCTGGAATCCTCAACAGTAGTAGCACACCCATGACTGTTACATATTCACAGAACTTGTCTCACAAAACTTCAGTTCCCTAAATTGCATAGGATTGAGCCATGGTAGTTAAAGCAGCATCAAACTGGTTTATTTCTGCAGTGTAGATGCAGCCAAAGTCAGACAAAGCAAACAACCTACAACTTCAGATCATAGGAATTGCCTCAAAGAAACTTAATTTTACATTAAATGATTTACATGTGTGTTTGTGTATCGTTTTATATATTATTGGAGCCTACAAGAAAATGTTGCAGTGTGGAGTGCTCCTTTTCAGTGTTCCAGCCAGCCAAACATGTTTTTTTCCCCCAGGATACTCCATTCAGGGTTATCAGATGTCCAAACCTCAATGGGGACTGAAAACACTCTTAGGCCCTTATCAGACAAGGGTTTTTGCAGCCCCAATCCAGAGTCACTCTGGACTCTTTCAAACGGGAGGAATTTCTCCCAACTCCGAATGGAGCCAATGCGGATTTATGTAAATTCGCTTGTTTAGCGAATTTACATGAACCCCTGCTCCGTTCGGAATTACTTCCCATTACCCGAAAATAACACCCTCCTGCCCGAATTTGCATGCGAAGCTTTAATTCGCAATAAAGTAAAACCCATGATTGCATTCGAATTGGCTTCCCTCTTGCCCGAATTTGCATGCGAAGAGTTAATTCGCAATAACGTAAAACCCATGATTGCATTCGAATTGACCTTAAATTATACTTCCAATTTAGCCTTGTATGAAAGAGTCCTCTGTATCCATCCAAGTGAATTCACATGAATGTGCACTGAATTATCGCATGTGAATGTGGTTACTATGAAGCCATTCCAAAGTCAATCCAAAGTCACTCCAGAATTCAGTGAATGTGCATTGAATTATCACATGTGAATACTGTTACCATGAAGCCATTCCAAAGCCAATCCAAAGTCAATCCAAAGTCACCCCAAAATTCAGTGAATTCAGTAACAACCAAATTCACAGAAATCAGTTCCAAGGTCACTTCAGATTCAATCTGAATTGGTCTGGTGTGATAAGGACCCTAGAAATATAAGCCCATGCTACTTAGTCATGATCAAAACGGAGGGCAGTTTGGAATTCCTCCTGGATAGAAAGTGGAAATGTAGGGCATGTCTTGCAAAAGGAGGATATCTGGTCACCCTGACTCCATTCAATTTCTGACTCATCCAAAAAATTATCAGTCAGAAGTGTGTAGCCATTGAGCATGCTTAATCTTCATTGGACTATTTGTTGATCTTAATGGGGACTTCCTGTGAATATTTCCCTTGAATATTTTTAATGGGAACTTCCCATGGACTTCCCGTGAATATTTTCCTACTTCTGTAAGCTTTGGGGTTCCCCAAAACATTCTCATAATTACCTCTTGTCAAAAGGCCCATTTTGTCTATAAAGTCATGATAGCTGAGCACTTGAGTTCACTATTAGAAGAGGAGGAATCTTTAACAATATTGCAGTGAAATGCTCCTATTTCAGGCAGGCAGCTGTGGACCATTACAAGATATTCCCTTCCCTCTCCTTTATTTTACATTTCCATCTTCTCAACCATCAGCTAGCATTCTGTGTCCACAGTGTCAATCTTCACTGAGGTGTTTGGGGATTCTCTGCCTTAAAAACACTGTGCTTACAAGTCTTGGGATTTCTCAAAACTTCTTTGGTGCGTAAATGGTTCTTTTTTGGAATGCATAGCTGCAAAATTATTTATATGTTAAGGATCTGAACATTGAAAAGTAACCGGTTGTTTATGGGGGGGGGGGGGAGGCCAAAACCCTCCCAAGTGAGCATACAGCAAATGTCTAAACTGGATTTATTGCAGGCACATGAGTCAAGTGGGTTTCTGTGTACCGTATATGTTTACCGTATATGTATATTTTTCTGTGAAGTAAATGGCATTTTCTGTACAGAAAATAATATTTATATACACAAATATTATTTTCTAGGTATAACGATATCTTTTTCTGCACAAAAATAATATCTTTTTCTGCACAAAAATGCTGTTTTGTGCACAGAAAATGCTGTTTTGTGGGGGGAAAGCTTGCAAATTTTGCACAGAATAAGTCCCAAATTGCAAAATGCCTTTGAAAACTGCATGATTTTTAAAGGCTTTCTCTCTACAAAAATTGCTAAAATTTCAAAGAGAAAATTTGTGAAGAACTACATCCCTAGCTCTTCCTAACATTTGGTCCAAATCCTTTTTCTTGTTATTTGAACCCAATTGTTCTGTTCCTGCTGTCTAGAACAACAAAAATCAATTTTTTCTATCATCCATGTAGTGTTTCCCCCATCTGTTGCCTGTTTTAGATTATTATTCATATATTTTCTGAATGCTGGCTGGGGATAGTTGCAGCCCAAAAATATGAAGAGCACCAAGTTGGACTAGGCTAATCTATGTAACTGCAGTATAAACTCAATAAATGGCCAGATATTATTTTCTGATCTTATCTATACCAATATTTATGTATGTGTGTTTGAAAAGATCATCTTTTCTATTTCCTTTTTTTCTCTTTTAGACGCTTATAGAAATATTTCAAAATATTGGAATGACCAACATTGCTGATCTTGTTGCTGGACTGCTGACCATTTTCATCTGTATGGTGGTAAAAGAAATAAATGATAGATTCAGGCACAAGATCCCTGTTCCTATTCCTATAGAAGTGATTGTGGTAAGCCAACAACTTTAAGAAACTCAAGGGAGCAAACTGGCAGAAGGACAATGCCTGTCTTCTGTATCCGTACTGTTAATTATTTTTATTCCAGACAATAATAGCCACTGGCATTTCATATGGAGCTGATCTGGAGAAAAAATACAATGCGGGCATTGTTAAAAGTATTCCTAGTGGGTAAGTATTGACTGTTATGTGTATGCTCTTAATTAAAATAAATGGATGAGCGGAGTTACATTTTAAGTTCTAATGCATGGTTCATAAAGCAATCCTAACAGAGGCCAGGAAGGAATGGGGTAGTAGATCATCTGCAGCATCCCAAATAGTGTTGGCTTGTGCCAGTGAGGTTGATATTTATCTGGAATGATTCCACTTGATTCTCCAGTTGGTTGTATGTACTGAAAGCATTGGGGAGAAATTAGATATGTTAGCTCTAGATAGAGTTAATTGACAGGTCTGGATCATGACAGGGACAGTGGAGAAGCCTAAGATCCAATGGATTCAAATATTACTTGTTTCTGCCACCACATATCCCAGAATGACTTATCTGAGTGCTAGCTACTATTAATGAAAACCAAACAAGGATTCTGAAGATGGACCAGGAACTTCCATGGCAGAATCTGCTTTGCTAGTAATGCCAAGAGTAAGACAATTTGACTAATCATGGTTTATCTACATAGGAATTCATGAGGGTGGGCAAAAACAGAGTCTGCTTTACTACATGTATATAGCCTGGAACTAGTGTGGTATAGTGGTCTGAGCATTAGACCAGGACTCCAGGAGATCAGGGTTTGAATCTCCACTCAAACATGGAAGTCCTCTGGGTGAGCTTGAGCAAATTTCACTCTCTCACCCTCAGAGGAAAGGTGCAAACCTTTGAATAAATCTGGCAAAGGAAACCCTGTGATAAGATCACTACAAATTAGGTTTGACTTGAAAACATATAACAACAACAATGAGCTGGAAAACTCCTTTGGCAGATTTGCCTAATGACTGTAAATGAGAGAACAGAACCAGATTCAATTCTCCCATGCATTTTCCTATACATATACGTACTTACTGTTGGCATAATATTATGTATGAAGTAAGCCCATGAGAGCTGGAGGCAGATTGGGGGTGGAGATATTGTTATTGAGTGTTTTCGTATAGGAGTCAGCATACTGTATCTCCACACTGTGTTTTAGACGATATGGCAAACACATAGCAGTCAGGGTAGAAAGGTCTGAGTGTTAGGTGAACAGGTAAAATCATGCTGCTCCTATTGCAAAACAGTCAAGCATGTGCATTGTCTGGATTATTTAAGGCAAAAAGTGACTATTGTCTTCCATTAACTCCCACTAAATTAAAAAAAATGGATTTTTGCAATAACTTTAAAATAAACACAAGGAGAAAGGCTACTGTATAGACATTTCACCTATATTGTGAAGTAAGAACATGCTCTAAAAGAACATAATAATTTGCTCAGAATGCCGATATCTATAGCATTTAATGAAAATATACAAACACATGTAAATTCATACTGTTCTTAAAATCCTTTTAAAGATTTCTGCCTCCTGCACCTCCAGATGTGAGCATGTTTGGAGATATGATAGCATCAGCCTTTTCCATTGCTATTGTTGCCTATGCAATAGCT
This sequence comes from Urosaurus nigricauda, assembly GCA_034509955.1. NCBI lineage: Eukaryota > Metazoa > Chordata > Lepidosauria > Squamata > Phrynosomatidae > Urosaurus > Urosaurus nigricauda. Next base: position 83,735,749 of record JAOEGL010000005.1, read on the forward strand.
GTGTCCGTAGGTAAAGTGTATGCAACCAAATATGACTATGCTATTGATGGAAACCAGGTATGTGTGACTACGCTCTTTCTGAACGACAGTGGTGTAAACTAAATATTATATCTATGGAGACAGGCTTGCATTATACTGCTTTTCAGCTGTCATATGAATGCTTGTATCTGAGGTCACATAGTTCATGTACTGAGACAGGAAAGAGTCAGTGTAATCATTTGTTTCAAGAGAAAACTAAACCATTTCAAAGCAAGGGCACAACTAGATGTTGGAACAATCGTTGTAAGCTGCCAATAACAACAGTAAATAGACTTGTGTTGAGCCCTTCCTCTACCGCTTCACAATATGGAGTTACGAAAATATATTGCATCTTGCCATTTCAGTGAGTCCCATTGCCCGATTCTGTATTATCGATTGGTTGCTGGGGGCTTATGCTTCATATCGTGTATTTCCAAAACTAAATAATAAAGGGACAGCAATTTTGCTGTTTTTGGAATCATCAATCCCAAGTTTGTGTTTCATGTCCGTAAGAAAATAAACTATGAATACAACAAGCTAAGATTGTTAGGTACTGCTACATGGGTTTGTAAAATATGCTAAAAATGCAATGTATTGTATGTGTAAACCATTATGATTGTGTGTCTTACATACTAAACATTGCTTGCTTTCATAATGATGTGGTAATCTTGTGGTGGAGGATGTTAGACCTAGACATAGACTACGAATACACAGGTTTCTAACAGTATTGTTGTTAACGATAATGACAGAATGACAAATAACTGTAAACTGATACTGGTTAAAGAAGAAGCAATAAGTGAGTAAAGTGGGGGGGGGGAGGGTAAAGTAAACATTGCTCATTATTTTGAGAATAAGCAAATACAGTTTATTTTAATATGGTTTAACTTGGAGTGCATCCAAGACTAATTGAAAATTCCTAGATTTTGTTCTTGCTCTTTCTAACTTTAAACTGCAATTAAAATAAACTGGCCTGGGGAGCTGGTTAAAATGTCTGATCGTATTGAGAGCCAACAGAAAATATTCTGGGATGAACAAAACATGTATGGATCTCCAAAATAATATCAGAAAGAGCAGAAACAAAATCTGGGACTTTCTGGGACACTCGGGATGCGTTCCTAGGGGATTATTACATGGAGGCACTTACTGTTGATAAAACGTTGGCAAAAGGTTCCTGGAGCATTCCTGAAGCGCGAAGGTGTGATAGCACGTCACGCTTCTAAAATGTCATTGAGGCAACCCGCTTCTCTCCTGTCGATGAAGTGTTTGCAGAGCAGCCATTTTTTTTGAATAACAGGATCTTCCATTATTCAAAAAATGTCTGCTCTGTAAACATTTCGTCAATAGGAGAGAAGTGGGATGCTTCAGTGATGTTTTAGAAGTGTGACACACTATCACACCTTCGCACTTCAGGAACACTCCAGGAGTCTTTTGCCCACGGTAAGCCTCCATGTGATAAGCTCCATGGTCTATTCTATGTATACTCCTACAATAAAATTTGTATCATAAGGATTGTATGTTTTTGTTTTTGTTTTACTTAAGATCACATTCATTGCCTAGCTGCAGTTCCTGCTTTTGTTCAGCTTTAGAAATTTCTTGCAGAATTTCTTATGTTATACTTCTCTGAAGAAATAGTATTTATTTATATATAATTCACTTATTGCATTTTTAATTTTTTATCACACCAACTTCTAATCTTCCAGGAGTTTATTGCCTTTGGGATCAGTAATCTTTTTTCAGGAGCTTTTTCATGTTTTGCTGCAACTACTGCTCTCTCACGCACAGCAGTCCAGGAAAGCACTGGTGGAAAAACCCAGGTAACTCACTTAGCCAAGAATTAATATTAAAAGATCACTCATACAGCCTTTCTGTGAAATCTCTCTATAAGTGATTTTGTTGGTGACATTTTTGGGTAGAAGGGCTCAAGATCTAATTAAGTTATTTCTTATTTAGCCTAAAATCTAACAGATGAGAAACTTAAAAAGAGATAAAACTGCCTCACCAAGTACTATCACTTATCAGGCAGTAACAACTCCATTATTTGAATCTCTTAAGAAAGGATAACAATAACCTCTTGCCTGTCACCTTTTTGGACTGCATTTCTAAACTCTCATATTGGGGAGGAAGATCTTTTATTATATACAATGGGATTTACAGAGCTGTTAGTTCTGTTTAGTCTTCCCATGTTACGTACCTCTTTATTTACAACTGCGATTTGACTGGATTTGAATTCATATTTCCAACACTAAAATAAGGTCCAATGGACATAACTGCTGCATTCATAGAGAATGGTTTTATTCTGTCAGTCTGCCTATGGCTGCAGTACTAAAGCCCTGATGAACTCAACAAAAGTTAGAAACGAGAAACGTAGTGGGAACAGATTAACAATTGTTAATGACTTAAAATCAAATTCAGTTACAATTAAATTGAAGGGGGGACTTTTAAGCATGTTCATTTTATGTTTGTCCTTATATTCACATTATATTCCTATACTAAAACCCTTAGCAGAAAAAAAGGTGAAAAATCCTATCCATTATTTTACTTCCTCTCATGCCTCTGTTTCAGTCTGGAGAAAAGAAACAGTGGCATTAATTTTTGAAAACCCAATTTCTCATTCATTTGCAAAAGCCCTTTCTCCCTCCCTTGTATTCCTATCCCCTCACCCTGCCATTTTCTTTAGTTTAGTGATTTTCACATGAATTACAACAAATGTCTCAGAATTAAGAAGTTTGAACTTCAGTTTTCCATTCAGTTTTCTGGAACAGATGAGAAGCCCCTGTGTCATTCAGTATAAAACAAAATAGGCCCTTCTGGATACAAAGAAGATCACCACTCTTCCAAGCTGCTGTTACTCCTTGTAATTGCGCATCCTTGAATGAGATTTTTAAAAAAAAAAAATCCAAGAAAACTAGGCTTTGATTTAAAAATTAACTGAGTAATGTAAAATTCCTTGGTTCTTAATTCTGGAAAAAAAAACTTTAATGGGAATACAATATTCAGACTGAGTCAGTCACTTTCATTAAGAAATAAATTTAACTAAATTGTTCCTTTTGTTATCAATTTTCCATCTTAATCCATCATTTATCTGATTTTAATGTGTTAGTCTCTGGTCCAAAGTACATTGCAGAATAATCCAGTTTGAGACTGCTTTAACTGCCCTGGTTTAGTGCTAGGGAATCCTGAGAACTGTAGTTTATTGTGGCACCAGAGCTCTCAGATAGAGAAGGCTCAATGTCTCACAAAACTACAGTTCTCAGAATTCCCTAGCATTGAGCCAGTCTTAAACTGGATTATTTCTGCAGTGTTTATTGGACCTCTGTCAACATTACTTTTAAGAAGAAATGTATGTATGTATGTATGTATGTACTGTATTTGATTATTTGATTAGCTACCTTGGGTCCTATGAAGGATATCAACCAAACAGAAAGACAGACAGACAGCCATAATGTAAAGAGATGCTGATGGGGGGGGGAAAAAAACAGTGTGAGGGATATGTAATCCTCCCAATACTATTGGACTGCAGCTCTCATTGCCCTAGCTGGCCAAGGCAATTATGAGGGAGGATAGAAGTTTCAAACATACATTGGATGATGGAGTGCACCAAAGAATTTCAAAAGAGAATCAGCCTGTGCTTTATAGATTACAGCAACGCTTTTGATTCTGTAGGTCATGAAAAAAAATTGGATTGTTTTAAAAGAAATTGGTGCAACACAACATTTGGTTGTCCTGTTGCATAACTTCTACTCAGGCCAAGAGGTCACAATTGGGTTAGAATATGGAGAAAGAGAATAATTTCCAAATGACTCCACCTCAACATTAGGAGGAACTTCCTGACAGTAAGGGCTGTTGGACAGTGGAACACACTCCCTCGGAGTGTAGTGGAGTCTCCTTCCTTAGAGGTCTTTAAGCAGAGGCTGGATGGCCATCTGTCGGGGATGCTTTGACTTGGAGTTCCTGCATGGCAGGGGGTTGGACTGGATGGCCCTTGTGGTCTCTTCCAACTCTATGATTCTATGATTCTATGACTGCTCTAAATCTAACTAGAATCTGTCAACAAATATAGAAAACAAAACAGTGCCTCACAGATTTTTGTGGACGATGCATTCCAGTCCACAGGAATATTGCATTAATCTCCCATGCAAGCAAAATGATGCTTACATTTCTACAGTAAAGAATTTTACCATATATGAAGCAAATGCCAGATGTCCAAGCTGGGTTCCAGAAACGAAGAGGCACCCAGGGATCATATTGCAAAAATACAATGGATAATGGAATACATCAAAGAATGGCAAAAGAAAATCAGCCTATGCTTCATAGATTATATCAGAGCCTTTGATTGTGTAGATCATGAAAAAATACGTATCGCTCTTAAAGGAATGGGTGTGGCTCAATATTTGACTGTCCTGAGTAATATGACCTGAGTAACATGTACTCAGGACACACTACAGAGAAAAAGAATGGTTTACAACTCTCAAAGACTGCATTTTATCACCCTATCTGTTTAACTTGTACATTGACTGTATCATACATAAAGCTGGATTAGACTCAGAGGGAGGCATAAAAATTGGAAGAAGGAACATCAACAATTTAAAATATGCAGATGACATCATACTACTAGCAGAAAATAGCAAAGATTTGAAACAACCATTGAAGAAGGTCAAGCGAGAAGGTGCAAAGACAAGTTTGCAGCGGAACAATAAGAAAGCAAAAACAGTGACTACCGACAATTTATATAACTTTATAGTAGATAATGATGACATGGAAATAGTTAAAGATTTTCTATACCTTAGCTCAGTCATTAATGAGTATAGAAACTGCTGTCAAGAATTCAAAAGAAGACTATTACTTGAAAGGGCAGCTACAAAGGAAGTAGACATGTTCCTAAAATGCCAAGATCTTTTATTGAATACTGAAGTTAGGATTGCCCATGCCATTGTATTTCCAGTTTTTATGTATGATTGTGAAAGCTGGACTGTGGTGAAATCTGACAGGAAGAAATTCAGCTCATTTGAAATCAAGCCTGAACTCTCCCTGGATGATTAAACCAGACTATTGTACTTTGGCCATATCGTGAGAAGACATGACTCAATAGAAAAGACAATAATTTTAGTAAAGTAGAAGGTAGTAGGAAAAGAGGAAGACTACATTCCAGATGAATAAACTCAAGAAATTCATGGCCCTGAGTCTGCAAGCTCTGAGCAGGGCTGTTGATAACAGGGTGATGTGGAAGTCTCTCATTCATAGGGTCACCATAATCTCAAGACTTGTCAGTTATGATGATGATGATGAAGAAGAAGAAGAAGAAGAAGAAGAAGAAGAAGAAGAAGAAGATGCAATCAAACAGCTTCCAGAGGACTATGTCTCCTATTTCTGTTGCTCACCATCACCTGACCCACACCGAAAATAGTATGTGTTAATCTATGAAATAAAATGTAGTTTTGAAAGATAATGACCCAGATGCCACATTTGTAACAAGGAGGTAATTGTCAGAAGATAAAAGAGAGAACAAAAGCAACCTCCTATGAACTGACTGAAAATGTCAAAATCTATTGAGACATGGTTGCAGTTATCATTGGCAAACCTTGCTTAAATAAACTGGAGCTGACTTAATACAATTTATTTATATCCCACCCCTCTACAAGATGCAATCAGAGTGGCTTACAAAGATTTTAAAAAACAACAATATACATTCAACATCCTCAATCTGCACTCTTAAAATACAATTAAACAATGTAAGAATTAAAACATGTTTTAAAAACTAAAATAAATTAGACAACAACAACAACAAACTATAGACTGTGACTAAATTGCAGTCTGAGTTCTTAGAGTTCTTTTAATAGCTGGAGAGACTATTCAGGAAAGGCCTGATGGAAGAGATCCATCTTTACAGCTTTTTAAAAGCTATTTAAGGTGGTAGTATGACGGATCTCATCCGGCAGGCCATTGGGCGCGACTTAATTCATGTAAATAGGGCCTGCAGAGGAAAACTTGCTGGATTGTGCCTCATGGCTTATATATGGCTAGCTCTTATCCAGAGCTTGGAAAAATTACTCTTTTGGCACTATAACTCCAAGAATTCCCCAGCCACCATTATCTTTCCTGTTAGTCTGCTACTCTTAACAGCAGCCAGAATCTCTAATTTGAAGTGGCTCTTTCTTTTCATGTCATGGTAGGACTGCTTGCAGGGTCAGGCCTGGTTAGTATTTGGATGAGGGACCACCAAAGAATACTAGGTGCTGTAAGCTATATTTCAGGGGAAGGCAATGGCAAACTACCTTGCCTAAGAAAATGCATGAGTTTCTCTATAACACACACACGCACTCAAACACTGAGATATTTATTGGGCCCTATTTTGTGTCTGTGGTAACCTATGTGTCTGAATTGTACATCAAAAGAGATTTTGAGGTAGTAACGTGAATGTTTTACTAAAAATTCAAAATATGTTTATCTTGACTCAAATATAGCTGTTCAGTCAATGGAAGCAGATATGTCCTGTCTCACCAGATTTCTACTGGTTCATTGGATCTACTTCATACTGTCCAGTATTTCACAGATGAAAACTGGGACATATGTGGCCAAACTACTTCAGAGTATGAAGAAAAGGATGTGGTTAGGTACACACAAAACTACTATTTTAAGCAGAATAAATCTGGAATTCATGTACTGAATTAAAATTAAAAAGGACATAAGAATATGCCCTATTCACTTGAAAGCTAATTAAAATATCCACATATTTTTAAATTAACAGTGTGCTGCTTGGGTTTTATACAAGTTGTTTCTGAGTTTGTCTACACTAAAGATAGTCTAGTGCATGTTTTTAACCTTTTCCCTTTATTATCCAATACTGTACATCTCTTTTTCAGATTGCTGGAATTATTTCAGCTGCAATTGTACTCATTGCCATTGTTGCTTTAGGAAAACTGCTGGAACCTTTGCAAAAGGTACTACTGTTGTTATTGTTACAGTTATTGTTTTTCGCAGTACTAAGGTCACTTTATTTGTGGTTCCATATTTAGATTTGTCACTCATAAAGAAAAATCTCTTTTCTCTTCCTGTCTCTCTTCTCCCACACAGGGTGACATACAAACATGCATACTTTGCAGCTATCTTCCTTGAATAATGCAGATAATGCCTCTTTCTCTATTTGTAGTCTGTCTTGGCTGCTGTGGTTATTGCCAACTTGAAAGGGATGTTCATGCAAATATTTGATGTCCCTCGCTTGTGGAGGCAAAGCAAGGCAGATGCGGTGAGTTCTTTAATGTTTTTATTCATAAATCTGCAGATTATTGGTATTATAAATTAGGTCAACTCTATCATCTACCTTTCATTTCATTTAATAAATAATAGATGACATCCTCTGGTAACTGGGGGAGTGGGGAGAGTAATATGTTGTACTGAACAAATTCAGCAGTCTACAGGGCTAAGATTTATTATTACAGAAAGTTTCTAACCACTGTAGATCCAAGAAAGAGAGATGTCAAAAAAGTTCCTTGTTGCTTTGTTAAAATGATGGACACATTTGGCTTTTTCTAAAGTGGCCTTCAAGTGTATATGGATCTTACTGAGTTTGCAAAATGTGACAGTTTTGGTGGACAGCTAATATGATTGTGGTGTTCACCTGCATCCCTTTAAAATGCTGAAGAGATGATGTGAGTGGGCAATGCTCAGTAGGAAGAGAAAGGAGAGGCCCCAGGTTTTAAACAGTTTTAAAATTTAAAAATAATTTAAATTTTTTTTAAAAAAAATAAAATTTAAAATTATTTTAAAATTTTCTTTTAAAACATCACATATTAACAATTTTTCACTTTAACCACATGAAACAATGTACATGTAAATACATTTAGGTTGTGCTTATGATATTGCAGTTTAAAGTATACTTTAAATTTTGCTAGTTGTTTATGTCACAACTATTGCCATTACATTCAGTGAAATATGGGCATTATGATTTATAAGTAACATTAGCACAAAAAACATTACTAATTATCATGAGTTACCATACCAAGTCAATCCTAGTGATACAGAAAATAGCATGCTAGGAAGATGGCTAGATTAGAATCCTTTTCCCAGCATGCTAGTTTTGTACATGGCGGGATTTTTGTATTTTGTTTTTTGTTTTGGAAGAAAAGGGCAGATCAAGTTCAGGTTTATGCCTGTCCTCAAGTGTGGGCCACTCCTCCATACAATCAGTGACACCAACCTCATATCCTCTTTCTTGTCCTATAAATGTCTTCTGTCAAAGTCTGGATAGGGCCTCCCTGCAAACAATGGGGAAAGAGGAGAAAGTAGTGTTACTACCACCACTTTGATATAATATTACTTGTTACTTTGAGGGGTAACGGTGTGGGTCTGTGACGTTAATTTTGAACAGTGGTGTAACAGCCTTTAAACTTGTTGGGTTTTTAGTGTGATAAGTAATTGTTACTTCTAAAATGCTGGGAGACATTGGGGTGCTTTGGGATTTTTGTTTGCCATTTTTCAACTTTAATTATACTTTTATATTATAATAATCATAGTAATAAAACAATATGCTTGTTGTGTTGGTTACCACTAACAGAACAATGGGAAGAACCATGTGCATGATTAATAGAAGAGGAAGCAGTGGCAAGAGGACTGGGGTCAACTATCTGACCATTCCTCCTGGTTCTGCCATGCCTATGAAACAGATTTTAATCATAGGCAGATCTGCTTCTGTAAGGACCATTACACCTCCGGCACATGTTTACCATCTCATTAGGAATTAGGGTACATTCTGTGAGGCACACCAGACAGTTTCTTCTTTTCTTCTTACTCATTTTCCAGATGATCTGGGTGTTCACATGTATAGCATCCATTATCCTTGGCCTGGACTTGGGATTACTTGCTGGACTGGTGTTTGCGTTGCTAACTGTTGTACTGAGGGTTCAGTTGTAAGTATCACAGACACAAGGCAGTTTCTAAACTTTTACACACCAATAAAATATGAGGAGGTATCGTAAAGTTTTGATGATAACCTTTTTAAAAAATTGACAGAAAGTTTGTTTTGATTTGTAGTTGTTAACTTATCTCTATGTAGTCCCTATCTAGATTTATACATTTTTCCCAGCGTATCTTGACCCTCTGAAAACCTGATATTGTAGAAGTCTGCAGATTGCGCCTTACGAGGGGGTATCGTAAAGTAATCATTATCACCCGGAAGTTATTATGGCATATTGATGAAATTTTGTCAGTGTCATAATTGGCCCCTAAGTGCATGTTGCTGAGAAAATCAACTGATTGTGTCCTTTATTTTTGTGATTGGCTCTGCCAGAATTGACTAAAGTGTAAAATCCTTGTCAGGCGCAATCTTCAGACTTCTACAGTAATGGTATTTGGAGGGTCAAGAAATGCTGGGGAAAATGTGTAAATCTGAATGGTGACTACATAGAGATAGGTTAACAACTACAAATCAAAACAAACTTTCTGTCAATTTTTGAAAAGGTGATCATTAAAACTTTATGATTCTCCCTTGTACATGAATAAAATTAAAGGATTCACTCAAGCTTTGGGGGTTCTCCTATTATACACACATGCAGAGCCACAATTACTTCATGACTGCATCAGGCTGTAATTATATCCATTTATAATTATATCCATTATGAGTTCTGTGTCCTACACTCAAGCCAATAAACCATGCTGGCTTTGGATAAAATGAGGCCACCACATTTTAAAATGCTTAAAACCACAATAAACTGTAATACTGGGTGCTAGAGTATAATAATGAGTGCTAGACTCACCCTGGATTGTGATCAGTATAATGGACCATCAGTTTTTATGCTTAAACATGAGTAGTCCAATAGTTGTTCTGGAGATTCCTTGCTATCACAAAAAATAAAAAAGAGAAAGAGAGAGAGAGAGAGAGAGAATAATGTGGAAGAGTCAGATGCTTCTCTGATGTTTCTACTGTATTCTATATAGGCATTCCACTTCTCAGCTTAAAGTGAAAAATATAAGGGTTCTTCAGCTAGGCCGGCTTTGACTTGTTCACAATGGAATTGTACAGGTGTTCAGCCAAATCAAAGTCATCCCAGATAGAAAACCAATGTGTCAGAAAGAGATACCTGACATCCTACTTTTTTATGAGGCAGAATTCCAGGCTGGAAGCGAAAAAAACAGTCTAGGGAAAGCTTTATTCGTTGATTTCGTTATGTGCATAAACTAATTCACTGAGATGAAAGAGGGTCAAGGAACAAATGAGTGATTCTCCCCACTTTGTATGTATGACTTATATCATAAATATAGAAAGCAAATGTTAATCTTTAATTCTGAGGCATTTCAAATATCTTTTCTCATGGATGGCCAAAAGATAAGGGAATGTGGTGGGCCACAAAGAACAAGCAACTTAGATTAGTGGTCCTCCAATCAACCAAGTTTAAGAACCATTCTGCTACTGAATTAAATCTCTTGACAATTAGCACAATAGAAACCAATTAGCCTTCTCTGTTCTTTATTATCTAGTTCACAGGTCAGATGATTAATCACAGTTCAGCTAACACTGGCTTGCAACAAATTGTTCTGCATAATTTAAGATTGTACTTGTGCTTTAACCAATTATTTCTTTCTGGTTTTTTTGCTAGTCCCTCCTGGGGTAGCCTTGGCAGCATTCCTGGGACAGACCTATATAAAAGCATCAAAGAATACAAACATGTAAGAGTTTACAACAAGTTAATATTTCACACAAACACACACAAAGAGTATTGCATTAAGGTTTCATCCAAGGATGGCTGAAATGCATTTGCAGGACAAAATTTTCTATAGGTTAATTTCTTAGTTTTTCACAATGGGCACACAGAAGACACACGGTCCAGCGTGGAATTAATTGCAGCACGAAGCATGCCATAATGCTATAATTTTATAGTTTCTATTGTAAGAACCCATTTGTGAAGCAGCTACAATTAATTGATTTCTACATATCTTTGCTGCATTAGTAAATTCATTCTGAAAGAATTGCTCTTCTATTGCTATTTAAACGAGAGTTAAACAGGAATTAAACAGGAAATGCCTTATGTTTAACATAGGACATTTCCTGTTTAATTCCTGTTTAAATCCTGTTTGCCCCCTGTTTGCCCCCTAGTGTGATAAACCTCATCTGTCATGTGAATTCTGTGAGATAAATGGCAATAGCTTTTTTGACCGTGTTACACCTCACTCTGTCTTTAATCTTAGAGTAAGAGGAAGATGCCTGTTTAGGTATATACCTGAAATGGGAGACTTGTGGACATAAGAGCTATCAGGGAAGACATCATGTGAAAAAGATTTGTGTATCAATCAGGGTGGCTAGAAAGGATCAAGATGGGAAGAGAGCTGGTTTAGAATCCATAATAGACAGAATGGCAATAGCATCCACAAAATACATGTTTATTTCAACTGAAAACGATTTTCACAACAGGTTATTGAACCAGAAGGAGTGAAGATTCTCAGATTTTCAAGTCCTATTTTTTATGCTAACATTGATGGCTTGAGAAGCAGTCTCAAATCAACTGTGAGTTATTTGTGATATTTCAGAATATTTTTTGGTTTATACTATCCACAATCTACAATGCTGTGCAACCCCCAGTCTGCCAAATGTGCTTCTCACCAGTGCTTGGATGGGAAATTGCTAGGAACTCCATTTATTCATCCGTGAATTCCATTTCAATATGATTGTTATAAATAATAATATAAATTAAATTTATAATTTAAATTATAATTATAAATAAGAATATGATTGTTATAAATAAAGGACAGTGCATTAAATCCCATTGATATTAACTGACTATGACCAGTATGTTTCTTCTTGCAGAAACCTGGAAAACCAATAGTAGAATACCTTTTTTCAATTCTGTTATCTGCAGGTTGGATTTGATGCCATGCGGGTCTATAACAAAAGGCTTAAAGCTCTGCGAAAGATACAAAAACTGATCAAGAAGGGAAAATTAAAGGCAACAAAAGTAATGTATCAGTTTTCCTTTTCTACTCTACTCACATTTGAGAAACATTTTTATTTCAATATATATACGTGAGATCCATATCTAATTTTATTTTCTTTCAGAATGACATATGTAGCAATATTTTACTAATGCCTATAGCATACAGAAAATCTGATCAGGAAGTGACAAATCAGAATTTTGTACATGCCTGTAGTGTACTATATGGTTAGGATAATGCATATTAGCATTTTTCATTGCTTGTATTAAAAAGTAGTGCTGTACGAGGAAGATTATTTCCCTGTGACAGTCAAATAGATTTTCTGAAGGAAAACTTTGTATCACACATATTTGTGTGGGCTTCATTTTCCTTTCAAGACAAGATAGAGTTTGGACAGAAGAGCCAGAAAGAAGTCTTTGCTGGAAAAATTGGAAGGACATAGTATAGCAAGGATGGAGCAAGTGGATCAGACAATCCATATTAACTGTAGAGAGTGTATAACTGCTTATGCAAGCTCATTGGATAACTGCTTATGCAAGCTCTTAAAACTTACACTCAGCGTAATTTGAGGTCTCTGATCCCTTTTCTTCCTTCCTAATAGTGTTGAATATATTAAATGTATTTGTTATATGCACTTCATATATTTATATTTTATATGCTATGTGCCTAAATTGCACTATTAGACAACTGAACAAGTGGCCTTAATCTTATTTCTAATGAGGTTAGTGTGTGTGAAATCAGGGCACAGATAAAATATGAAAGGTTAGTTTCCAGAAAGCTTATTAAAAACATTTTATCATCAGGAAAAATTCACAATTCTATTTCTTGGTTAATAACGAATATGCTGAATATAATGTGTCTATGTTCTGATCAGAATGGCATCATCAGTGATTCTGGTACGACTAATGAAGCTTTTGAACCTGATGAAGACCCAGAAGATCCTACCGATTTTGACATTCCAACTAAGGAAGTAGAAATCCAGGTGGACTGGAATTCAGAACTCCCAGTCAAAGTCAATGTCCCCAAAGTGCCTCTTCATAGTTTAATTTTTGATTTTGGAGCGGTATCCTTTTTGGATGTAGTAGCAGTGAGAGTAATAAAAACGGTAAGCCTATTTCATCATAGCCTTAGCGATAACAAATCTATCCATCAGCATTTATGGAATCCTGTAAAACATGCACAACAAAAGCATGCATGCACTTCAATCAAAATATTGAAATTTATTTCTATGAACACTCTGAAATGGAACTTAGAGTACATGTAATATTCTTCATGTAAGCAGCAAGTTAATGTGCTGTCTCTCTTTCTCTTGTTAATACCATTAAAGCTGACTGGGGACATGATAAGGGGTATAGGAATTTAATCTGGATTGCAACCCTCCCCCATGGTTTATATTGGCATTGGAGATCAAGCCTCAATTTGCACAGTGGAACCTTTTCTTCCAAACTGCAGGTGTATTCCTTTGTTTGGACTGCAGGGAGGGTCAGGGAGATGGAAGACTAAATCCTTCTAACATGGTGGTTCAAAAATTTTTTTTTACACTTGTGACTCTCCTTTACATCTGCTTTGGGACATCATGCCTCTTCCAACTTAATATGCGAATAAAAATGTTTTATTTGTTTAAAGTACAGATTCTCATTCATATGTCCATGTATATTTATATTTTAACATTTTATAAGGTAATAGCTTTCCTTATCCTCCTTCCCATCCTCTCCCATGTAGAGGTTCCAAGCACCCCTCTTGTATTTCACTTCCCTTCCCGAGGGAAGAAAAAATGGGAAGAGAGGAAGGAGGAGAGAGGATCAGGGTCTTCACATTTGCCCCCTCCCTGTGAGCAACTCTCATCCCCCCCCCCCTGGGTTCCTGCCCCACAGTTTGAGAGTCTAATAGGCTACCTGGTAGCATCAGAGCTTCACACCATTATCTACCTTTAAAAAAATACACAATTGCTAATTGCATGGACAGTGGCATGTCTAGTGTGTCCCCCTCCCAAAAATCTACATTAGTTCTCTAGCTTATTTGTGGTTTGGAATATGGTGGGATCATCTTTAGGATTTTGTTAATGAGGTTTTATTTGTGATGCCATGCTTGTCAAGCCGCTTTGACCATGCCGCTTTGACCACACCATTTTGACTATGTTTCTCCTCTTTTATCCTCCCTTCATTGGCTCTCCTTCCATTTCCGCATCCAGTACAAGCTTTTGTTGTTGACTTTCAAAGCTCTCCATGGACTGGCCCCTCCTTACTTATCTCCGTTCTGGTAGTCAAGGTCTCCTGTCCCAGCCTAGGATTTGCACTGCTTCATCCCGGATTCATCTCTTCCCACTTGCTGCCCCTCACTCCTGGAACCTCCTTTCCCTACGAGGACAGCTCATTACTTCTCTAGCCAGTTTTAAAACTGAGTTAAAGACCACTTTGTTCAGGGAAGCATTCCCAGAACTGGGACTCAGAGCAGCTTCACAACATTAAAATACCTAGCCTCAAGAAGAAGGCCCTCCCTTCATGCCATCTGCCATTGTCCGGCCTCGGAGGGAGTGTAAAGGCAGGCCCAATGCCATCAGGCGTAGCCAGAGCAAGAAGAAAGGCCCTCCTTCCAGTCCATCTGTCAAAGTCCAGGCCTCAGAGGGAGAGAATATCCACTGGACTTGGTCCCTTTCCCCACCACCTTTCCCTTCTCCTTCTGTGTCTTGTCTTTTTAGATTGTAAGCCTGAGGGCAGGGAACCATCTATTTCAAGTGTACAGCACTGTGTAAATTTACAGCCCTAAATAAATAAAGTCTAATAATAATAATAATAATAATAATAATAATAGTAGTACAAACTGAATTTAGAAAGATATATTTCTAGAGCAGGGATGGTGAAAATATAGGCTGCAGGTCACATTTTGAAAACCAGTAACTAATAAAAATTAAAAAGGGTGGGTGGGTTAAAAATATCATCATCATCATCATCCTTTATTTATAGAGCACTGTAAATTTACACAGTGCTGTACATACAATCTTATAATGAGACGGTTCCCTGCCCTCAGGCTTACAATCCAAAAGAGACAACACAAAAGGAAAAGGGGAAGGTGGTGGGAAAGGGGATACATTTCCGATAAACATAAT
The DNA here is from genome assembly GCA_034509955.1 of Urosaurus nigricauda. Classification (NCBI taxonomy): domain Eukaryota; kingdom Metazoa; phylum Chordata; class Lepidosauria; order Squamata; family Phrynosomatidae; genus Urosaurus; species Urosaurus nigricauda. The sequence goes on from JAOEGL010000005.1 coordinate 83,750,792, forward strand.
TCTTTTCCTTTCAGATCCTCAAGGAGTTTGAGAGGATTGATGTGAAAGTATACATTGCATCGCACCTAGGTAAATATATATCTACCCATAATGGACAGTATCACATTCAGAACTGAAGACAAAGTGCATGGGAGAGAGTGGAGTACAAACCAGATTCTTAGTGTGGTCATTCTTGTTATGCCCAGTTAAAAAGACTTTCAGATGAGGCTTTTATCATTGGTGGAATATAAATATAATCATCTTGTTGTATTACCAACAATAAACTAAATTTAATAACATTAAAAACATTAACAAACTGGCTGGTCCAACAAGAGGCCATGGGGGAAAGGGGGATATGTATGGGTGGGAGTCATGGCTGGACAGGTGCATGCTGTGCCAGTGTGTCACTGGCCACACTGATGAACCATATGGGCAGTCGATTGATCAAATGGTCATGCGGGGCATCTAGTGGGCTGTGAGTTGGGCAGGACAAGGAAGATGATTGGCTGCTACTAGTGGAATGTCTGTGCGCTCATGTGCATGTGTTTGCAGCAGAAAAGAAAAAATAATGGCGCAGTGCAGCTTTTAGCTGCAATTGCTTCATTATGGCAGGTCTATCCACGCAGCAGGAAAGGAATGGTGTAGACCGTGTGTCAGTTGCTGGCCCACTGTGGGAGGTGGCAGTACAGTCAGTGGGTTCTCACCACGGACTGGGAAATCCCGGGGTGAGCTAGCTTTTCTCCTCTGTCTGCTTTTGGCCTTAATAAACTGTAGTATGTGTGTCTGCATGCATATTGTTTTTGCTATTTTTAAAATGTTGCTTTACTATATTTCCCCCTCTACAGACCACATTATCAAAACACTGGAACACTGTGCCTTTTTTGATGATAATATTAAAAAAGAAATGTTTTTCCTGACTGTCCATGATGCTGTACTCCATATACAGAATCAGATCATGCACAGAGACATCCAGGACCCTATATTTGAAAAAGTAGGACCCCAATGTATTTTTGTTTTTATTCAATTGCTTATAATATCTTGAAGCCTAACTTAGCCCCGCTTAGAAGTTTCAATGCTTTCTCAAGCCCTCCTTCCTAGTGCACCCTGCACACTGATTTCTTTAGACTGGAGGATTCTTTGTTACGTGTAGGATTAGGACCAGGATCTGGCAGTAGAAAAAGGAAATTGGCAATAATATAAATCATGCAACCCTTCTTGCATGAGTGGTGTTGCTTTTTTACTTGTGTGTAGAGTGATTTTGAATCTAAGCAACTGTAAATAAACCTCTTTTTATAGAAAATACACAAACCTACAAAAACTAAGCAGATACCGGGTTCTGCATTTTGCAAAATGCATATTTAGTTGAAGTAACAACTTCTGTGTTATTTTCAAGAAAAATGTGCAAAATATTGTAAAGTACAGTATTTACACAAATATCTGTAGAAAGTTATAAAGTTGTACATCTTCCGAAGATGGAAACACGCACAGAGCCTCCACCAGTACTAAAATTTCCTCTTCAAATGCCTGATAAGTAATTACGCACTTATAATCTTGACACACCTTTTGTCACATTTTCTAATCTGTGTCCTAAATCCAATTGCTAGTTTGAGCTAGAGGTAGATTCATTAAATTTTGAAACATTGATACACATCCTTTTGCTTCAGTGGGTCTACTGTAGTTGGGACTAGCAATGCGATTTATGTCTATATATCTTTCCATATATCAACAGATATTTAATTAACATTTATAATGAGTACAGTAGAGTTGAAAGTTTCATTGGTTTTATTTGGATTAGAATTTCATTCTACTTATATGAAGCACCCAATATCTACTTTTTCAATTAAAAACAACTCAAGAATTACACTTAGCTCTTTAACAATATAGTATCAACTACTGCAGTATGGTACACTTTCGGTCTACAGAATCATAACAATGTTTAACCATTTTGTTCAGATTTCACTGATGCAGGAGTCAAAGGAACCAATGGAATTAATAGAAACACACCAGAATGAAGAACTTGATGTTCAGGAAGAGGTATGGCTTACCATATAAACTCAACTATAAGTTGACCTCATGCATAAATTCAGGGCAGGTTTTGGGACCAAAATTATGGATTTTGCTATGACCCATGGATAAGTCAAGTGTAAAACATAGGGGCATGTAACCAAAGGTGTAAAGGACGAAGCAAGGGAAAATGATGCCAAAGAGCTTAGAAAGTTGTGGTAGGCATAACTATTTGTGCTCACCCTAAAGGGAGGATGGTTGAAGAGAGAACTATGGCAAATGGTGGCTTTGTTTTAGGAGGGGCAGGCAACCAGTCACAAATGGGCTAAGAAAATGCACATGTCAAAAAAAATGAAAAAGGCAAAACAAATGGTGACTGAATGTTAGCAGTGATTACAGACTTTAATTTGATAATTTTGCTGCTGATACCACTGCCATTTTTGTCAAAAGTGGTGCTGCAGCAGAGAGTAGAGCAGGTCAATGCTTCTTTTAGGTGCTCCCAGGACAGACTAAGTTCTCAACTTTTATAACTCTACTCAGAGAATGGGATAGTTCCTTTTTGGTTAGAATTAAAGTAAAGCTGTTATATTGACCTATGGATAAATTGACCCATTTTGGGGGGGTCAGTTTCTTGACTAAAATTTCTAGACTTATACATGAATATACACTGCAATTTTGCTTAAAGTACCCAAATTTTAAATTATTTTTCCATGACATAAAAAGGTTTAATAGGGATCTCTAACAACACAGCAGCATTTTCATCACAGTAAATTCTATAGGAATTTCTGGGGGAAATTATACAAATTGATACATTATTTATATATGGTTCTAATAGGAATGTACTTTTACCAAAACATACTATCTTGACTGTATAAAAACATAACTGCAAAGATTTTGAAGTAAAGAATGTTAATTTCAGATTTTTTTTTTCATTTCTTTTAAAACTTTTCTTTTACCAGGCCATGCGAAGGCTTGCTTCATGAGGAAAGGCTACTGGAATTATCATATTTGTGAACTCTGTGGCAAACATATGACATTTGAAGCAGTTTTACTTTCCAGCAGAAAGAAACATTTATCTTATGCTACAGATGTGTCTGATGCTAATTTCTCTCTTTGCATATTATGTCTGATTAAAATTATTTGATAAACCTGCTCAAAAATCAAAAACAGCAAATCAAAACCTGGCTAAATGGAAAGCAACTTCATCATAACTACAAGCAGAAATGGGGATTAGCTTCTGAAGAAGGACACATGTGTAACTGTATTTCTCACTCAGTGTTACTTTAACATGTACAACCAGCAAGCAAGCAAAGAGAAAGAAAGACAGAAAGAAAGAAAGAAAGGAAAAGAAAGAGTGAACTTGTTATGACTTGCGAGGATAATCTAGACTCTTTGTACACTGCCAACGTGAATATGACTTCTTTATTTCTCAGGGGTACCTCTAGGTGCTACTGCCAGAAGGGCAACACTATTTATGACTAATAAAAATGCAATACTTTAAACAGCAAGAAACTATATTCTTCAGTGAAAAAACAGTATCTTGACATTGTGAATATAAAAATATTCAGACACAAAATATATGCATATTATTTATATGAACTATAAATAAATCCATAAAATCAATTATTGCACACCAAACCCATTGCTTTCTTGGAAGACCTGACATCCAGGACCTGATGAAGACTATTAGTCTTATTAGTGCCTTATTATATATATATAAAAAAGATATCATTAAAAAATATATCATGGGTGTTTGGGTAGATTCATTAACAATGAATGTTGAGGGGATGTTGTTGGTATATTTCTCAATAACTTCACAATATCAGTTTTATAAAATAAAGATTTACAAAATGAAGTTTGCCAAAATTCTTTTTATTTCTAATCTTTCATTTTCTTCTGAGAATTTATTTTGTTAAAAAAGTCAATCCTGAATATAGCTGAAAATTGTATATTTTGTAATAATATACAATAATAATCCAATTTGGAAAACCATATTTATCTCTTAGCTCCAACGGTCCTTTTTTGTTTTATTTTGAAGTTTATTAAAATGATAATTATTTAAGTCACATACAAAAAAAGCAGATATCTGATCAGGTTCAAAACAATGGCTGGAATCCTACAATGGGTGACAATGTATTTCAGTGTTATCTCCTAAAAAACACCCACTTTGCAAACAGCGCCATGACCATTTTCATGTTGCGGAGAAAAGGGGGAATACATCCAGCTGATGCTGTAGCTGGATGTACAGAAACAGCCATCCATGGAGACCTCAGTGTGGGGCGGTGGTCATTGGGAGGTCATTGTAGATTATGGACTTTGTCACATGGGAGGAAAGTGGGGGTTTAAACAGACATTATCCTGAGAAAATTGCACAATCGCAGTAAGGATTTTCACACACATCACAATTAAAGAGGACTTATCCCGGCAATGACGAAGTAATAACCAGCAACAAATCATTCATGGGATTTCCCTATGAACGATTTGTTGCTGATTATTACCTGGTTATTGCTGGGATAAGTATTCTTTAATTGCAACATCATGTGAAAATCTTCATTGTGATTGTGTGATTTTCACAGGATAATGTCTTTTTAAACCCACATTTTTGCCCGCTTTCCCATGTGTGATACCGTAAGTCCTATGTCTTTGCTGATCCTCCCACCCTCTGACAACAGAGACACAGATGTGGGTTTTTTGTGGGTGGCAGGGGCTGTGGTGCTTACAAGATGTTATTTTGGGGGGGGGGGGGTTGGTGGGATTTTGGTTGTTGGACAGTTAGAATAGATTCCCATCCAAAGACAAAAAAGGGGATTTGCAATGATGCCACTGTAATTCACCAACAGAATTCTGTGCAACATTTAAAACACATCACACCTGCAAAATTAAACAATCATAAAACCCAACATATAACAAATTTGTCCTTGTATTGTAACATTTCTTTTGCGGAAGGCTTAACCATTTTAAATTCCACAGTGACAGGAATTCTCAATTCGTGCTACACTATTCAGTACTGACCCTCTAAAAAGTGACAAATCATCAAGGAGGGATAATATTCAGAAATGAACCAAAGACACAGTCCTAACGTACTCTAGTCATTCAGGGAGGCTGCCAATTGCACCTTTAGTTTTTGGAGGTTCCATATTTTTGTAATTTAACAATGTTCAAAAGCAAAATAATGGTGTAAATTAGCCTTTTAAAATTTCCTCAGAAATTGTAAACAGTTGAGAGTAACAACTGCGAAACAAAATTGGCTGGTTTTTAATGGTCCTGATCTGAAAGCCTTCCACAGGGTTGCAGTCAAAGATAGGATAAGGACGGGGAAGCCTTGTCCCATTCCCCATTTGATAATCTCCCTGGTCTCAAACAAAACGTGCCATACACTACCAGTTTGCATAAATGTCAAGCAATGACTGAAAGCTGCTCTTGGTGGTTCTGATTCATGATACGCCCAGAATGGTACCACTCTTTGCACTTTCACGGAAATAATAACAATAATCTCCTATGCCTCCTTCATCTGAACTGTGAGAGAGGAGAATGAATAGAATTACAGACCACTGAGGCCTTGCAAAGGTACGTTGTTCCAGTCTCAGAGGGTGCATCTGTTGTTGTTGCGTGCCCACAAGTCGTTTCCAACTTATGGCAACCCTAAAGCAACCCTAAGATATGGACTTTATCACATGGGGAAAATTGGAAGTTTAAACTGGACAGAACCTGGGGTTATCCAGGGTATTAGGACATAACCTGGGGTTATCCAGGGTATTAGGAAATTTTGCAATTGCTTTTCGGATGACGCTGCATGCAAACCGCTTAGAATCCAAACAGAAAGTGACATGAATCAGGGAATAGGCATTTTTGGGAAAATAGCATGCTTTCATTTCCATTTCATTCACAAATCCACTTTTTTTTGCACAATTACTGCAGTCTGATAACCATCTGGGGGATTCTCCCTGTTCCAATGGTTCCTATGTTGTGCCAAGAGGGAGGCAGCCTTGTTATTAAAGGGGTGGCAGGCACATACAACACAGACACACACAGAAACGGCTTGCTTCTCTCCCTCACGCAGCTCTCTCTCTCTGTGAACGTGTCTCCTCCTTAAGCCTTCCCCATTAGCCATTAGCTGAGGAGAGGCAGGGATGCTTTATAAAGAAAACTGTGTAAATAAAATTATTTATTTCTCTGGGTGACGTCTGGCGATGCAATTACTGCTTCTGTGCGCATGCACAAAACTCTTATTTCCAAGCTGTCGCCGGGATTTTTATGCATCTGTCTGAAAAACAAATGCAGTTTCGACCCACTCTTTTGCAATAGCAATGTGTTTTTAACGCGCTGTTGTGCTCTGTGTATGATAACCAATTGCGCATTTGTGTGCTTTTCTGGCATGCCAACACTTTGAACCATTTTCGGGATGCGAGCACATAGGTCTCCGTGTGATGAAGTCCATAATAGTTAATTATTTAATTATTGTTTTAATAATTGATAATTTAATTGTATTTTAGTATTAATGATGGGAGGGTTAGGGAGAGGGCAGGGTTATCATGTTATTCTACGATATGCCATTGGCATTGCATTTTATTGGTTTATTTTAATGTAATCCATTTCAATTGTTTGGAGGAGCGGGATATAAATAAATTTTAATTATTACAGTAGAGTCTCAATTATATAACCTTCGGTTACCCAACATTCTGGATTATCTAATGTCGTGGCTGCTGTGATTTCTTTAAATTTTCTGTGATTTTATTTTCAGAGGATTGAATTGTTTTATACTATACATCACAATGTTGATCAGTGATTTCTTTACATTTACTTTTACTATTATTGCAATAAAACTTTAATACATTTGCAATTCATAGTGATTCCAAGGCTTTTCTTGGACCTTCCGGATTATCCAACATTTTCGGTTATCCAACTATCAGCTGGTCCAGTTTATGTCGGATAATGGAGACTCTACTGTATTTATTATTATAGTAGGGGCTTTCCTAGCAAGTGTCTTCAGAGGGGGGTGGGTGGGTTTGCCTTTGCCATGGATATCCCCTGAGAGAGTGTGACTGGCCTAAGGTCTCCCAGTGGGTTTCCATGGCTGAGCAGGGATTCAAACCCTGGTCTCCAGAGTCAGAGTCCAACACAACAGGTTGCCTCTAACTCTATAGAAATGACTTTGGAGTTTATCACATGGGAGGAATTTCTCTCCATTGCGAACGGAGCCAATTCGCAATTATGTGAATTCACTAGTTCAGCGAATTTACAAGCAAATCATTCATGGGGAAATAGTTTAGCAAATTTACGTGAAATCTGATTGTGTTCAGAATGACTTCCCATTTCCCGGAAATGACCCCCTATTGCCCGAAATTGCGTGAGATACTCTAATATGCAATTATGTGAAACCCCATGGTTGTGTTCGGAATGACTTCCCTTTTGCCCAAAATTGCATGAGATACACTCATTTGCAATAATGTGAAACCCCGTGATTGCATTCGGAATGATTTCCCATTGCCTGAAATTGCATGATAGTCTAATACGCAATTACGTGAAACCCCATGATTGCATTCGGAATGATTTCCCATTGCCCGAAATTGCGTGAGATACACTCATTCGCAAGAACGTGAAACCCCATGATTGCGTTCCGATTGCCATTGCATTATACCCCCAAATCCCCTCGTACGATAAACTCCAGCTATATCATTAGGAACAGATGATCCAGAATCGATAGAACGGCTGAGGAGAATGCACCGTGTGCTATACGTTTTACGTCAGGAGGTGGTTTTACGTTACGCGTCATTTTATATCGTAATGTCCTATACCCACTGGAGGATGTGTTTACCCACATGGCATGTCTTAGTTATGTAATTTTATATAATAAAAAATATTATTAAAAAGAAATGACTTTGACACCACTTTAAAACACTGTTGTTGTTGTTGTTTTGTGAAACCCAGAATCCTGGGTTATATAGTTTTGTGGTCCTGGGATATATAGTTTTCTGTCCTGGTGGGCAGAGGAGGCTTCCCAAACTACAAATCCCAACATGGGGGGGGGGCAAAGAGTGCCTAAAGGGGTACAAAAAGCAAGCTGCCTAAGCTCAACAGTGGAAAACATTCTCTGAGTGAAAGGACTAGGAACATTACTCCTAGTCCTCCTCTCTCTCTATGGTTACTGCCCTGGAGAGAGACTGGCTACCAACAGCAACAGCAGCACCAGGGCAATGGCTGTCGCAGGTTTATGACGTCAAGGTGGAGCAGCTGCTCTGCTGCCAGCCAGGCTCTTCTTATTGCCAGCATGGAAGGGAAGAGAGGCACCAATAGTGACCCTGGCATCAGCACCAGGGCAGCCCTCCAGGAGCCAGCCCTGATGGGGGACTTGCTGGGAGATGGTAAAGGGAAGGGATTTGAACTCTTGCCCATGGCTCAAGGGGAGGGGGATTCTGGGGTCAACACTGGATTGTTTCTGCAGCCTGGGGTGCTCTTGAAACTTCTCTCCCCCCATTGAGGAAGCCAGTGGTTCTGCCTCTGATCCTATGAGGAAGGACTCCTAGGGAGCTGGGGGTGTTTAGCCTGGAGAAGAGAAGGTTCAGGGGTGATAGGTTGATGATAGCCCTGTTTTAAGTGTTTTGGAGGGATGGCATATTGAGGAGGGAGCAAGCTTGTTTTCTGCTGCTCCAGAGAACAGAACACAGAGCAACGGGTTCACACTACGGCTGCGTTCACACTGGAGAAATAAACCGGTTTAAGTGCCGTGGCTCAATGCTGTGAAATTCTGGGAATTGTAGTTTGTTGTGGGGCCCGGAGCGGAGCGGAGCTCCGCTCCGGACCCCACAACAAACTACAATTCCCAGAATTTCACAGCATTGAGCCACGGCACTTAAACCGGTTTATTTCTCCAGTGTGAACGCAGCCTAGACGGAAAAAAAAAGGATCCCCAGCTAAATATTATTAAGAGCATCCTGACAGTAAGGGGCTGTTCGACGGTGGAACACACTCCCTCGGATGTAGTGGAGTCTCCTTCCTTAGAGGGTTTTAAACAGAGGCTGGATGGCCATCTCTCAGCTTTGATTGAGAGTTCCTGCATGGCAGGATGGGGTTGGACTGGATGGCCCTTTGTGGGGTCTCTTCCAACTCTGATGATTCTGTGATCCTCTTTTGAAATAAGTGGAGGTCAGGTGGATAGAGATTGATTATATCATCTTTGGGGTTTGTCAGGGACTCTGTTGCCACCCATGACATGTTTTTTACTTACTCTTGGTGGATAAGGATAGTTGTTTTAAGGGCTGATCCCCTTAGTTCCCAGCAACTTTTTTAAAAAGTTAGTTGAGAATTATTGTTGTTCTCTCTGGGTGTATCTACACTGTAGGAATAACGCAGTTTGATACTACTTTAAGTGCTGTAGCTCCGTCCTATGGGATCCTGGGGTGTGTAATTTTACAAAGTCTTTTAGAACACCAAAGAGCGCTGGTGCCCTGTTGTTGTTTTTGTGTGCTACCTTAAAGTCGTTTCCGACTTATGGCATCCCTTAGGGGGAATTTATGAAGGGGTTTTCTTGGCAAGTTTTGTTCAGAGGGGATTTGCCACTGCTTTCCTCTGAGGCTGAGAGAGTGTGACTTGCCCAAGGTCACCCAGGGGGGGTTCTATGATTGAGCTGGAAATCGAACCTTGGTCCCCAGACTCACAGTCCAACACTCAAACCACTATGCCACACTGACCCTCACCAAACTACCCATTCCAGACTGCCCTCACCAAACTACAAATCACATTCTGTAAAATGGAGCCATGACAGTTTTAAGGGCTGTGGTGATATTATTATTATTGTCTCTACAGTGTAGATGGACTATGGAAATAGTATAGTTCACCTGGTTTGGTTCTGGGGAAGATTTCATTTTGTGCAAAGTTTAGAAAAGCACTTTGCATGTCTCATAGTAATGGGAGAAAGGAAAACCAAATGTTTCATTTTTATCCCTCTTTCAGAATGCTATGCAGATTTTTTACGGGAAGACTTTGACGTAAAGGCATACACTTCACAATCTATTCATCAAGCTGTTATAGCTGAACAATTAGCCAAGCTTGCCCAAGGAATCAGTCAGCTGGATAAAGAGCTCCACCTGCAAGTAAGTGTCATGGATGTCATCTGAGTCTGAAGAAAGTTAGGGCCTTTCATATACTACACAATTACAGGTCACAGCAGGGATCAGCCTTCCTTCTAATGGCACCCTATACCCGTGATGTGATTGCACCTTAAATGCCACGGCTGCTTTCTTTCAAATCCTGGGGTTTGTAACTGGGTAGGAGGTATTAGAACTGTCTGGGTGAGAAGTCTAAAGGCCTCTCCTTAAACTGTAAATCACAGGATTTCCAGAATCTTCCCATGGCAATTTTAAGTGGAATCCTAATACTGTATATAAACTCTGTGAACAAATAAATAAAGTGAAAGGGCGTACAGTCAAGATCTGAAACAGCATTTGACTGGTTGTTTTTAAGCTTGTTTAACTTAGTATTGGTTGGAAAACAGTTCCTTTTAGTGCATTTGATTATGGAGATCTAATTGATACATTTTGTTTTCTGTAGAAAGGGCACAAATAAACCTAGCTGATTCCACTTTAATGCTGGTTGAGCATCCCTTATCTGAAAATCTGTAATGCTCCAAGATTCAAAACATGTTTCACAAGCGGCCGAAAAAGTGACACCTTTGCTTTCTGATGGTTCAGTGTACTGCTTTATAAACAAAATTTTAAAAATATTGTCTATAAAATTACTTTCAGGCTGTGTATAATAGGTGTATATGAAACATAAATGCATGATATTTCATTACATATATGCAAATATTCCAGAATTCGACGAACCTTGAAATATGTCTGGGTCCAAGCATTTTGATAAGGGATACTCAATTTTATGATTATTTTCCAGTGATAGAGGGGAAACATCTGTTGGTTCCCTTTCATCACTCTGAGAGTACTTTAGTACTAAAGTACTAAAGAGCTACCACTAGAGAGAGCAACATTTTCATGGAACTCCAGTCTAATTCCTTCCTCAGCTCCATGTAGGTTGTCTCCCTCATGTTTCCACACTTTGAGTATTTCTTCATCCTTTCTTCTACCTCTCTGTTCCTATTTTTAAATCTTATCATTTTCTCTACTCTCTTCCTTTTTTTTTTAAAGAAGCTTATCCTGATCTCCCTGGAATTGTTTCTTCTACATTGCTCTTTCCCTCCTTAGTTGACCTTCTATCCTGGCATGGAGGACAGGCATCATGTTGTCATCAGATGACAATCCCAACAGCCCGGGGATGTGTTGAGAATTGGCGCATATTGCCACAATGAATGCGGGTGGGTGCACTAGCTCCAGAGAAGAGGAGAGGCCCCAAATCATGGCCCAGGCTGTGCAGTTGGAGAAGGGATGTCCCTTGTCTCTGCACAGTAGGGTGCTCCACCGCAAAAATCAGTCCCAAAATCGGGAGCAAGCAGTCGAGGCTATAGCAGCAGACTGAGGGGTGAATGTTCCCCTGGTGTCCCCTCCCCCAACTGGCAGGACAACTGTTGCCCCCAGACCTCGCTAGCTTGATAGCTTTGCTTCAGGCAACTGCCATTTCAGGAAGCAAGTATTATTATTATTATTATTATTATTATTATTATTATTATTTCTATGTCCCGCCTTTCCTTCAGATCAAGGCAGGATTACAACGTATAGGCCCCCATCCAGACACAGTCAATGACTAACTCATATCAAGTGAGCTTGTCTTCCACCACTAGTGAAGGATGGCAAGAAAGGCCCGACCACTGCCACAACAGCAGGGAATCATCACCACTTCCCATGGCATCACTTTCATCTGCTGAGTTGGTCATTCCACAGTTGAGGCACGGTAAATTTGTCCCACAACATTTTTCATGCAAGCACAAGGCTAGAAAAGGCAGGAAGGAGGAAACCACCATATTACAGCAAGCAAATCTCAGTACAAAGAGGCATGCAACCTCTAGTGGCCATAGGAGCGCACCAAAAAAAAAGGAGAACAGTATACCCATTAAATTCCTCAGATGAGTAGGATGCTAAAATATGGCTACCTCCTAGACTTTTGCTGAGAACCTCACAATTTTTTCGTAGCCTCCCTGACATCCAAGTGAAGAAAAAAGCATCCTCTAATGTTGGAGGCCATCAATCATCTATTACAGTTTGGAGTGATCAAACGAGTACAGTACATCTACAGAAATATTGAGTGGTTGTTACTCTGTTTTTTTCATTGTCCCAAAGAGAGACAATTCATGGCAGGCCATCCTGGATGTGAAGCATGTGAACAGATATGTCAGAAAATGTAGTTTCTGAATGGAGACCCTCAAGTCCATCTTGGAAGCTCTGAGACCTCAGGATTTTTTGGCATTTCTCAATTTGACTGAAGCCTACCTTCTAATTCCTGAGAATCTGCTACACTGGACTCTGCAATGGCTATTATTGTCCTACCAAAAACAGATTATGATGGCAAAAACCTCAGAATACTGGTCCCACAAACAGTGAGACAGTCCTTCCACTGGTAGAGATCAGCAAGGATACAACAGGATACCTCGATTTGGACTGAAACGGAAGTTCAGGGCACAATGGATGCCAACCTTCAGGAATTGGGGGGGGGGATGTGTGGCCCTTATTATGCCCAGGGCGTATGGAACCACCAAGAGCAAGCCCACAGCATAAATTAGCTACGATATGACTGGAATTAATATCGTTCTCCCATCAGGTCAAACACAAAATGATTCTGGTCAGAAACGACAGTATAACAGACAAGTTGCACATAAAAAGAAGGGGGAACAAGGTCCAAATTTCTGATGTGGGAGGCATGACTCTTGCTCAATTGGGCAGAGAAAAATCTGACGGCCCTAAAAACGGAACACATAAAAGAGGACTTGAATTTGAGAGCCAACTGACTCAGTAGAAAAGGCATGGAACAAACAGAGTGGCATCTTCCTGCATGGCAGAGATTGAACTCAGTAGTCCTTGGGGTCTCTTCCAACTTTATGATTCTAAGATGGATCAGGTCTTGCATATCCACTTACTATACCAGATCCAGTTCCACATTACCAGGAATGGTAACTGCTTACTCCACAAGAAATGCTGCTGTCTCAGTGCCCTATCTGCTAACATCCTGTTAGCTGACATATGTAGGACATCGACTTGGTTGTCTCTGTCTACATTTGTCCATCACTACCAGCTGGATACCTCCCAGTTGGCAGAGGCATGCTTTCAAATATGGGTGCTACTACCATCAGTTGTTCCATCATAACAATGTACCTCAGTTCACCCACCCTTCCACTGGTCAAGGATATCCCACTATGACTATAGGATGGTATATTCCACTATGGTATATCCCACTATGACTATAGGATGTTTCCCCTTCATTTCTGGAAAAAGGAACATTGGCTTATGTTGTGATAGGTTTGTTTTCAGCAATGGAAGTGGAAACATCCTCCCCACCCTGAACTGAGGAATATACTCCTTGGTGAAAGGAGAGGAAATAAACAGTTTAATAAGTCATTTAATTAAATAAGTTAGCCAATACTTTCTCATTCAATTCAAGTTTACTGTTCATGATTTTAGTTTTCTATGTTGTTGTTTGAGTGTTCCATTAGCTTTTCTCTCTTTGGTTATAACATGGACTGGAGTTCCACAAAGGGGTTGCTTCCTCTAGTGGTAGTCTCTTCAAAGTCCTACTTCCTGCCTACTGGAGCAGTGAAAGGGAACCAGCCCACTATAGGATGATTTTGCCTCCATCACTGAAAACAAACATGTCACAAGGTAAGCTAGTGTTCCTTTTCAATTTGCAAATTTTGAAAACTAAGACTGTAAGTATGTGTGTGCATGTGCATGTGTGTGTGCTTGCACGAGACTTTTCTCTATAGTGAGGTGGGGATCATATGGACCTTCAGATGTTGTTAGACTTGCCAGCATAGCTAGTGGTGAGACATGCTGGGAGCAGTAGTCCAGCAACAGTAGACAGTTTGTAAGGCAATCTGCCCTTGCTATAGAAGTTTGAAGTATTAGATGCTGATGATGCAGAAGAGTATTGATAGTAAAGGATGAAAAATCTGCCTTACATGTCTACTGAGTATGAGTAATGTTTTTGGCATGTTTCGGTTATATAAATTGCAAGGTTTGCTTGGCAAGTTTCTTCAAAGGGAGTTTGCCATTGCCATCCTCTGAGGCTGAGAGTGTACCTTGCTGAAAGGCACCCAGTGGGTTTTCATGGATTCAAAACCTGGTCTCCAGAGTCATAGTCCAGTGCTCAAACCTTACAAGTATGCAAATATAGGCCATTATTTTAAAAAGAAATGCTTTTCAAACAGCACATTCTATGCCATGTGACAGTCCTGTTTATTTTTTACATTATTCTTCAGAAAATAACAAATAGTCTTACTTTATAGGTAGTTGCAAGACATGAGGACTTGCTGGCACAAGCAACTGGCATAGAATCTTTGGAAGGTAAGCATGCTTTATATTTCGTGAAAGTTACAAAGAACCTCTTCTTTGTGAAAACAAAGTAAGTAAGTGTGCATGGGATGGGTGTTTTGGATCAAGACACATTATACGCTTGGTTTGTCTCATGTCTAAGGAGACTTTAAAGTAGTGCATATTTTGTAAGTATTGCAAGAGAGAAAATACAGTTCAATATCAAACAATATATAAATAAACCAAATCATTCCTCATGTGTTGTGTCACCACTATTTGTATCATTTTTTCATAGATTTGATTATGTTTCATGGAATAACAAAAGTCTGGCAATAGACCAGAACAGACTGGCATAAAAAGCTGGCTTTCATCTGGCTTGGAGGTGTGGTGAATAGATGACACATGCCCCCCAAGACACCAGGAAGCTGGCTTTAAGCCGCCCGGCTGCCTAGACCTGGCGGGCTTCTGGGCACTTTGGAGGGGCAGCATTTATAAACTGCACTCCGCTGCCTTAAAGCTGGCTTCCGGCCATGGCAGAAAGAAAGACCGGCTTTGTGCTGGTGCAAAAAGAAGCAGCTCTTTGCTGCTTCTTTTTCAGCTGGCAAAAATGTGGATTGAGGCTACAGCGTGTGTTTGCTGCAGCCCCCAATCCACTTTTGGAAGGGGTGGCCTATTTCGCCCCAATATTCCAAAAATGTCTGTCTAATTTCATAGTTTCCCAATGTATCTAATAATGTGTGAGCTTATTATTTAACGTGGTTTGACAAAGGTTGTTTCTTCTTCTTGTGATGAAAGGAATTTGCTTCTTTTTTCTAAGTGCTCAAGTTTAAAATCTGAGTAGTTCTTAATATATTTCCAGTTAACCCTTTCTGATTTTTCAGATTACATTGCAAATAGATTTAAGAATAAGTTACAAAAACTCTGTTACACACACACGTCTCACCCTGCTTATCTTCCAAGATCTTCTGATCTTAAAGTTGTTGCAACACATAGTTGTATTTGAAATTGTCTCTTCAAATTATGTTTGTAGAACACCTATGTCCCAATCTGCATATAGAAATCTAATGCTTGTAGATACTCAACTGACAATAAATTTCCCATTTACCCTTAAAGCTGTTCTAACCCTGTACTTCTCAAACATGAATATTTGGGGTTTCAACTATCCAAAGTCTCAAGTGATCTGGTCCCTAGTTAGGAGTTCAGAGTCCAAAATGTCTAAGGACCATAAATTGAGAACCACAATTGCTTCATATATTTTTGGACAGCAAGTTTTTATGAGATGGAAAAAAAGTTCAATAGATTGTCAAGTATTTGCCACTTTAAAACATCAATGGGAGTTATTCAGCAATTCAGGTTCTGTGAAACTGCAAGTTCCAGCAGCCCTAGCCAGCATAGCTAGTGCTGAGAAATACTGAAAACTGTAGTTCATAACAGCTGGATTGCTATATTATTCTCACTCATATTATTATTATTATTATTATTATTATTAGTAGTAGTAGTAGTACAGTGGATCCTTGGTATCCGCTTGGGTTTCATTCCAGGACTCCCATGGATACCAAAATCCATGGATGCTCAGGTCCTTTTAAATACAATGACACGATAAAATAGTGTTCCTTATATAAAATGGCAAAATCAAGGTATGCTTTTTTGGAAATGTATATATTTTTTGACTGTTTGAATCTGTGGATAAAGAGTCAGTAGATACTGTAGTAGTATTTTATTTTATTCATTTATGTCCCATCTTCCTCCCAACAATGGGATTTAAAGTGGCTAACAACATATCTAAAACAATAAGAGATGAAAAATTATACAAATTTTTTGATAAAAGTATAAAGTTACAAAAAAACAATTGAACAATTTGTCAGCTTAAAATATTAACGTTAAAAACATTAAAACTCATTAAAAGATTATACGGACCATAAAACATTAAAAAAGTGTCCAATGTTAGGTGATGGTGGTGGTATGGACAATGCTTGCACAGTTATATTTAGTGTCTCAGCTATAATCATTCTTCTGACCTGGCAACAGTTATCCATGTCTTGGTTGCCTCATGTATAAACTAGTGCAGTTTATGCTCTGTAGGGTTATACTTGAAGCTTTGGTTGGTTAAAATTACAGCATTTAGGTGTACAGTATTGCAGTCTTGTCACTCTGACATTGAAAGATCAACACTTGTTACTAATTTTCAAATCAGAAATATCCCTAAATACACTACAGTTCAGCTGTATGAGTAATTACTAGTCTTGCTATGGACATTTTTGGTTACTAAGATCATCAGAAGTTATTAAGATTTTCAGTGGTTAATACCACTTTTAGAGTTCTGCTTGGTTGATGCATGTCAGAGGGCTTTATCTTGTATGGCTCTCGAAGCTCTCCTATCATACAAGAAAGGTTTCCTATTTTTGATTTCAGAAAAGGTATGAAGGCACAAAGCTTTAATCTGGCTTTTTACATTGCTTTATTATAGTAAGGTTTTTATTACATTAATTAACTGTGAAGAAGATGAAACTGTTGGAGTTTTAAATTTGAGAGTTTCAAAGCTTGGAAAGCTACATTTAAAAAGAATAAAGCAGCATACTACCACTCCTCAGTTAAGGAGAGTGTCAGTGTCTCTCTGTACTGATTATTTTAAAAAGTAACTTGCCAAGCTCTGTGTAATTTCAGTAAAGAAGTTAAAGTTAAGTTTTGTTAGTGCACCTGGCAGTCTCCTTTATAAATGTGCTTTTTAAAATGGCCAGCAGATGGAAGTGTTCATATATAATTTCCTACAGATCTTTTTATGGCAATTGTGTTTTACATAAAAGAGTTGTTTACATAAGAAACAACTGGCATGGATATAGATCTGAGGTGCTCAAGGAATTTTATGAACTGTAGAGTTGAGTAACAGAGTTTTTAATAGGGGGAAAAAAACTATTCTGGAGCAAATGAAATAATAGAGATACAACTATATTTTGAGTGTTATTGTCCTAAGCTCTTGTCCTCTTTTTAATCTAAGCCACTCTGTGTGATCAGTATAAAAGTGGAATATAAACAACAATTAAAAAAAGCCCTTTATATTTTTTGACATTTGGAAAATATTCCACTAGATCTCCTTTTCTCTCAATTATCCATCTTTTCAGTTGATGTGATTCACTGAATAACTTGCATGCATGTAAATAGCACTCCTGTTTACTTGTGCATTTTTTTGTGTTCACATATCAATGTTTTTAAAAAGTGAATTAAAAATGTTTATGATATGTATGCTAGCAAATGAAAGTTAATTAAAGTAAAGATCATTATTACTTACATGGGACTTTTTTTTTTTTTTTGCTTCTTTTACATTGATTGCATAGTGACAGTTGCTAACTTCAGATATGCATTAAATGGAAAAATCCTAAACTATTAAGAATAAACTAGGCTTCATGGAAATTCCATCCCACCAATGACATCACTAGGTTTGGCATTACCCAATGCGGGTAATTTTACTCATAAATCATAATTCCCAAATATCATTGGATGTAATGGCAATAGTTGTGACATAAACAACTAGCAAAAATACAATTTCATATGTACATCCTAAATGTATTTACATGCACATAGTTTCGTGTGATTAAAGTGAAAATTTGGTAAGATGCAATGTTTTTAAAGAAATTTTTTTAAAAATTAAAAAATTTAAATTTTGTAAAGATTGTTAAAATTAATTTTTAAATATCATGAAGCCTATCCTTTCTCTTCCGACCTGTCCTTGCCCCACTCACACCATCTCTTCAGCATTTTCAAGGAACACAGAGAAACGACACAACCCATTTCTGCCAAAAGGCAGATGTTTGGGGAGAATGGTATCACACATACTCACCTGTGATGTCCTTGCATCACACATGACATTTTAGTCCTAATGCTCCTGCAGGTGACCTTATTGTGACTCATGGTAGGCAGCCTTAGAAGATCAGTGGGTTATATGTGCTGCATCTCCAATTTTTGTTGATTTTTAGCTGTTTTGGGATGCTTTCTCACAATGCAGTTAAACACAGTACCACATTTTTTAGAGCTCCCTGGAGGTGCAGTTTTAAAGTTTGGTATAGATTTTTATGGAAACTTTCATGGGTTGCAGGAATGTTTGGGTGGTCCAAGGTGACAGCACCAAAGCCCCCAAGGCTCTCCTTTCTGTAACAGCTTGATGGATATACAGATTGAGAATCCTTTATTCAGAATTCCAAAATTCAAAGTACTCCAAAGTCCAAAACTTTTTTTCATGGGTTGCTGAGATAGTGATGAGATAGTGACACTTTTGCTTTCTGATGGTTCAGTGTACACAGGTTTTGTCTCATGCACAAAATAATTAAAAACTATTGTGCATAAAGCTACCTTCAGGCTATGTGTACAAGGTGTAAATGAAACAAAAATGAATTTCCTATTTAGCTTTGGCTCCTATCTCCATGATATCTCATTATGTATATGCAAATATTCCAAAATCCCCCCCTCCCCCCAAAAACACCAAATCCAGTATACTTCTGTTCCCAAGCATTTTGGACAAGGAAGACTCAACTTAGTCTGAGATTGCTGTGGTCCTCCAAAGTGCATTACCACGCAGCTATGTCCCCAGTGACTGCAAACTAGCATTTGCTGCATCCCAGATTGGGGTGCAAATTGCTGAATCCCAGAAGGCATGTGTCCAACCATTTATGTGTGGTCCCAGATTTCCCCTGTTAACACTTGAAAGCTTTTGGAGCCAGACATGTTGTATACCCCTTGTCTAAAGTATGAAGGAAACAGTGGACATTTTGTAAGCGATCTCTATGTGGTTGCAGTACAATACCGGTGGCTTCTCCTTTTGCAGATTCTGGTCATGCTGTTCTCTCTGTGCATTGTTTGTGGCCTCACTGAGTCCCTGGTCTCAGAATGCCTTTGTTGCCAGAAGCAACCTTCAGAAACAACTGACAGAAAACTGATACTGCCGAAGTACCCTCTGTTCTTGAGGAATGTATTCTGGGTGCTGACACATTTGCTAAGTGAGAAAAAAAAATTGGTCATGAGCTTTCTAGTGGCAATGCTTTGCCAGTTCATTTGACTTGAGGAATACTTAAGCAGCAAGAATGTTTTCATTCTCTTCTGAGCCAAAAACAGTTGACATCTCTTCTGAATCTTTGAACTTGGAGCATGATAAAGTTTGTGCTGCAACATTTGGTAGTGACTCTTTGATTTGGGGTGTGGTGGGGATGACGTGGAGAGCGTAGGTAGAACTGTGGATATCTCAACTGGTGAAGAGCTGCGGAGCTGTTTGCAATAAATGTGGTGCATACCATCATCAGTGGGAAAAGGAAGCAACATTTCTAAGATACACCATAGGTGTGTGGTATTAAGAACCCTGTAACAGAATCTATCCATGTGAGGCCACATAGATGGAGACCTTTTCACACTGAATAGTTACAGCACTATGATTCTACTTTAACTGACATGGCAACAAGTATCCTGGGACTTGCAGCACATTGTTGTGTACCTTCAAATTGTTTCCAATTTATGGTGACATTATGATGGGATTTTCTTGGCAAGGTTTGCTCAGAGGGGCCTTCATCTCCCTTTGAGACTGAGAGAGTGTGACTTGTCCAAGATCATCCAGTGGGTTTCCATGGTTGAACAGTGGTTCAAACCCTGGTCTCCAGAGTTGTTCAAGTCCAACACTCAAACCACTACAGACTTACAGTTTAGGGAGGAACATTTCTATTTTTCAGTCAGATTGCTCTAGTGCCTGATCAAACTACAAGCCCCAGGATTCCACAGGATGCAGCCATGGGAGTTAAATCAAAAGCATAGCACCATAACTGTGGAGTGTGAGGATTAAGGCCACAGACAGCTTGGTACCAGTTGGGTAAAGCCAATGTGACTTGATCACTGAAACAGGCAGACTGGCATAACTAGTTGTTGATTCCATCATAAAAGCAAAACAAAAACTGAGCGGATGAAAAAAAAGTATCAGTATTGTATTTAGGTTTGCAGTTGTACAGAGTTGCTCAGGTGGCATTCTTTTCCTTTGCTCTGCTCCAAGACTCATAATGTTACATCAGAGGAGAAAGGGGGATTAAAAACTCTAAACCTGATTAGAAGATTTTACTGAAAACTTTGCCCAAGTGATTATTCTTAGAAATTTAATTCACATTGTATTATATTAAAAATGTTAATTGTATAATTTCTGTAAACTCTGACAGAAATGCTGTGTCTGGTTTGTATCATAAAAGTGCAGGAACTACGTTAATAGTATGACATCACTATTTTTGGACTCTTGGAAATAGTCTTTAAATGGAAAGGTAATGATGATTTATTGCTAGGACAGTGAAAAAAACAAGCTGTGGAACATAGCTCTCATGGAAGAATCACGTCCTATGTTCACACTTTGAAAGATAATTGAAAATACAACTGTATTGCAATACGGCAAACTTGTCCATTTGTGAACAACCAGCCTTTATGCATAGCAACCTGTGGAATGCTATGCTGACTTGAATATAATATTGTGTGTGTGTGTGTATACACATATACATATATAAACTCACAGGGATGACCTAGGCTTCTCCCGGACCTTCTAAAGAAAACATCCGGGAGAAGCCCAGGCTGGGTAGGGGATGAGTACTGCCTGTGGATGGGGCTGTGTGATAGAATCTGTCCCTGTGTGTTTACATCCGAAACCTAGCGCAGGAATAAAAGCCAATGTGCTAACTTCCTAAAAATGGGCAGCCCAAAAATCCATTCATAGGTAACAACCAGGACCTTGGATTTGTTTTGGCAAGACATTTTGTTTTGGCTGCTTTTGGTGCATTCCAAGGGCAGTCCTACATAAAGCACATTACAGTAGTCTAGAAGGAAGTTCAAGTGTATGTCATCATGTTAAATTAATGTTCTCTAGGAAAGCTGTGCAAAGGCACTCTTACCCATAGCAGCCACCTGGGAATAAAGTGCTGGGAACAAGCTGTATCTAAGCAATTCCTGCTGGAGTAGTTTGTAGAGGAATCATGCAGAACTCTGAAAATAACTGAAAGATAGAAATTGGTAGCATGAGCTTTTGTAGACTTGAGCTTACTTCCTCAGAGGAAGTAGACTGAAGTCTATGAAAGCTCAAGCTACCAATTTCTGTATTTCAGTTAGTCTCAAAAGTGCTGCAAGATCCCCTTTTATGCTGATTTTCCAGAGTAAGATGGCTATGTCTTTGAAATTTACTGGAGTAGGTTATACTCCTAGGCTTGGTTAGATTGTCTATTGAACCTCAGAATCTCAGAGCTAATCATCCACATGTTAGGCCATATCCAAACTAAAGTTTTATCCAAGCAATTGAGAATTTTCTTAGCATAAGCTGAAAGAGAACTTAGTATTATTAACATAGTAATAAGACCCGGCCTTCCAATGCCAGCTGGCCTCTTCCCAGTAATTTTATGTACATTTTGAAATATAAAAGGAATAAAATTAAGCTCTGCTGAATCCTATATACCAAAGGACTGAACAGTAATTCCTCACTGTCACCTTCTGGGAACATTTAACCAAATAGGACTAGAATAATTTGAACACAGTGCTCCCCAAGTGCCATACTAACCAAATAATCTAGAAAGATGCTATGGTGAGTTTTATTTATTTATGTACAGCATTTATCTATCACCACTCAACCCACCAGAACCCCTGGGCGATATACAGTGTGTGGGTAAAGACACTTAAAATATTAAAAATGCAAATAAACATATTTAAAAATAAACTGAAACAACTCCTTTAAAATAGTTTAAAATATACTGAATGCTGCAGAAGATCCAATAGAACAGGAACAGGGCATGCTTTCAATTGAGTTTCTGACATACAGTCAGCCCTTGATATCCGCGGGAGGATCTGTATCTGATCCCCCCCGATTCCAAAATCCATGGTTGCTCAAATCCCATTATCCTTAATGGTGGTGTGGCCACGCGGCTGCGCCATCATTGAGGACAATGGAATATTGGTGCAGCAGGTGGCAAGGGCTGCCTCCTCTTCCTTCTCCTTCCTCCCTCTCTCCTTTTCTTTCCCCTGCCACCACCACTGCCTTCCTCTTCCTCACTCCTCCTCTGCACCACTGCTTCTTCCTCTTCCTCTTTTGCCACCCCCCCCCCCCCAGGCTTGCCATTCGTAGATGCTGGGATCCGCGGATGGCAAGTCCGCGGGTATGGAGGACCTACTGTATTTCGTCCACAAAGATGGGCTCCTGTTTTATAAACTGTCAGCAAAAGCTCTGG
Organism: Urosaurus nigricauda; assembly: GCA_034509955.1. NCBI lineage: Eukaryota > Metazoa > Chordata > Lepidosauria > Squamata > Phrynosomatidae > Urosaurus > Urosaurus nigricauda. Next base: position 83,773,401 of record JAOEGL010000005.1, read on the forward strand.
AGACATTCTTTTTAGAATCCCTGCTAGCTGATTTTAAAGTTGTAGCCCCCTGAAGAAGGCCATAAAATATTTCTAGGCTGAAATGCATTGGGATATTTTCAAGAATACAATCATATGTTTTCTCAACATCCTGAGACCTTGTCTCTTTTCCATAGCACATCTGTGGGATGTTACAAGTCCTCTTTGCTTTCCCCTCCTTCATTCACAAAAATTATCACGGAGCGAAGCAGATGGGCTCTGCCCACAATTGGCCAGGGAGTGCAGAGACTGCACGGCCAGCTCTTAAAGCAGGCTGCCGCCGTAGTCCCAAGCTAGATGTTGGCAAGGAGTGAATTTTTGCTGCTCCTTTTGCCGGCAGCTTTGGACCACCTTAGGCAGCATCACAATGGCTTCTGGCCACTCTGGGGACGTGTGTTATCTCCACACATGCCCCGGAAGCATCTGGAAGCTGCTCCTTTTGGCCCGTCTGTTTTGGGCCCAAGACTGTTTCTGTCCTAGAATTGACATATTCCAGTCCCTCACATCTGAGCATCTAATTTCCACATTATGGAAAATATTATAATTAAGCATATTAATTTTCATTCTGATTATGCAAATTCAACACATTAATCATTGCACCTTTTTTTCCATTGTGTTTCAACCTCAGGACCAGGACCAAGCCAAGAGCTCTTTTTTCCTTCTTTTCTCCCCTAGCTGGTGTGAAGAGAGGGAGGCTTCCAAGCAGCCCATGTAGGTCCTTTTATACTCTTGGAGCTGTTTGGAAGCGAAGTTCCAGTGTGCTACCTAGCCCTAAGCTTAAACTGGCAATACAATCAGCACACTACACATGGCTGTTTCTGCTTGCCTCCTTTCCTTTCCCACCTTCTAGACCTGTTGGGAGAAGTGAGGAGGGAATGGAAGAATAAAGTGGCAATGCTACCCCTGTGCAGTAGCAACAAGAACCTATAGGACAGCATGAGGCTCCCTCCAGTGCCAAACTTCTTGCACAGTTTCCTACTTCATTGCCACTGCCACAATTTAACGTATCAAGTGGCCTGTGATGAAGGAGGAATCTGGGATATACTGCTTCAACTGGACTAGCTGGCTGGGACATTTTTTAGTCTGTTCAATCCAGGATTTCCTGGACAAATAGCAATCCTATTCACTCCCCAAAGAAGTCCTGGATGTAGTTATTTTGGACAGCCCCAAGTTGGAATGATCCATAAAGATTATAAATAAGTAGCAACCCTTAGCTATGCATCCTTCTTATCAAAGAATGCATAGGTTTATTTGAATCCTTATTCCTTGATGTATGGATGACTAAGTCTTGACAAATGTGTGGGTTGATGTTTTGTTACGTCACTCTGATATGCTGAGTCTACTTAGCTACATATATAGAATTGGACTCCTACGGACATATGATTCTGAACATGGGTTTAAATTGATAATTTAAAAATCTGAGTTGTTTTATGTACTTTTGGCAATAAAAATCAACCCTGTTATCACATAGGATCAAATCTGGCTATAATATTCTGTTTGGGGGAAAATACCAATTTCCTTTTTGACAATATGACTCCATTGATCCATAAGAATTTCTATACTTTACTTGAATTCCCCCCTCCCTATCTTAATTAGTATTTCAGATCTCTTTGCTTTTAGGCATGAAAACATGAACTTAATTGTTGTGAAGGTAATCTCACAGCATAAACTCCTCATGAGCCAATTTTAAAAAGTATGCCTAAAGAGACTATAATGTGTCTAAAACCAGTGGGATTTTACAAACAGACCACACATTATGGGTAGAGATTCTGTACATATGTGTGTGTGAATAAATCCCACAGATTTTAATAGTCCGTGCATTGAAGAATGGAAAGTTTGCTGGGAAATACTTTTGTAGCTAGAGATGGAGCATTCTTCTCTAATAACCACTTTCCCAAATTTATGTGCCTTTTAGTGCTAATATTAAATGCTTCCTTGAAATGCCTTAGGGAACAGTCATAATAGTAAGCAAAATGACTAGGCTGCTTTTGGCTTACATGAAAAGACTACACCTTTCAAATCCCCAGGATATACCTGTGTTAGCTTTATTGTTAACTGCCATCAAGTCAACTTTGCATTACGGTGACCCTATGCATGAGAGACCTCCAAGACACCCTATTATCACTAGCCTTGCTCAGATGGTGCAGAACCAGGGCCGTGGCTTTAACAGATGGGCAGGAAAAAGTGGCTTGAAGCTGCCTTTTTTAAAGCCACATTGAAACCCCACCAACCCCACTGCCGGCTCCCAAGGCAATTGGAGTGCTCATGTTTGTATTTTTTCAGTTGGAAGGCAAATTGTGTGGTAACTTTACCTACAGCTCTTCACTTAGAATCATAGAACTTGTTACAGTCTATTTTTCCTGTCAGTTCCCTCACTGACTTGACTTCAATTCAACTTCAAGCCAGAAAGAAGCGGAAAAAAGCTGCTTCTTTTTGAAATGGCTTTTCTCTGCACAAAGGTGCTTTTCTGCAAGCTTCAAGGCATGTGTCATCGAAACGCCATGCCTTCAAGCCAGCCTGAAAGCACCTCTTTTTGCCTGTCTGTTTAGCTCTTGAGTCTATCCGTCTTTGATATGGTCTTCCTCTTATCCTACTGCCTTCTACCTAACCAAGCATTATTGTCTTTTCTAGTGAGTCATATCTTCTCATGATATGGCCAATTTCAGTTTAGTCATGTTAGCTTCTAGGGAATGTTCAGGCTTGATTTGCTTCAGGACCCATTTATTTGACTTTTTAGCACAATATCTGCAGTTCTCCAGCACCACATTGTAAAACAGAACAGCACAGTAGCAATATTTGCTCATGTCCCTCAGCAACTAGTATTTAGAGGCATACTGCCACAACACTGAAGCTAATGTATAACTATAACGATAAATTGTCATTGATAGCTTTATTCTCCTGTATGTGTATTTATGCATAACTACCTACCTATGCCCACTCCATGAATTTCATAGGGTTTTCTTAGACAACAAATACAGTACTCAGGAGTCCTCTATTGTCTTCCTCTGAAATGTAGCTTACAGCACTTAGTATTCCTTAGTGGTCCTTCATCCAAATACTATCTATGCCTGATCCTCCTTAGCTTTCAAGATCAGTCAAGATCTGCTGTCTTTAGATTGTTTAGTCTCCTCTTAAAGCCATCCATGTTCACAGCCATCACTTAGTCTTGTGATGATGAAGTCTATAGTTTACACTGAACTGCATTATATCAGTATGAACGAAGTAGCACTCACTTCCAATATAAACTTGTTTAAGGTTGAATTGTAAGAATTATCAAATTTAGTTTATATGCAGACATTGTACTTGACTACAAGATCTGAAGACTATTGGGATTTTGGGAGTAATGAAAAGCTGTTTGGTGTCAGACATTAAATATGGATAGTGAATCATAACAGCAAAGCTATCAATATTCCTGCTATTTCTTGAATGAATTACCATATTTTAGTATTTATTATTTAGTAGTTTTGATTGATAGTCTAGGAAATAATACATTATAAAGCCCTTGGCAATGTAGCATGATACTGATTTCAGATTCCAGTATACTAAAGCAATGTTTTCTTAATAAACCTATATCATAGGTACAATTTTGGATTGAATTTTGAGAGATCTGAATTTAAAGTCATTCAGCTGTGGAATTCATTGAGTAGTGTGGGTCAAGTCACCTTTTCTCCATCTAATCTTATTCACAGTATTGGTTCTATAAATAAGGTTTCAAATTTGTACAGATTTATTTGGGCATTAGTCTTGTTGAAACGAACAGATTTGGCTTCTGAACAGATATGTATAGGGTTGATTTGTAAGGCTGCAAGCTCAACCTTATATATATTTAGAAGAAAGTGTCTCCTATTGAAATCTTTGGGACTAGAGCTTGAGTAAAAATATTTAGGATGAGACAATAAATTTGAGAAGAGCAATAAAACATTTTGTACTATCAAAAATTCTATGAAAATTATTAGAAACTCAAATGTGTTTTATTAAAATAAACATTGTAAGTGGCGTGATTTAAAATCCTTTATTTTAACTGGGAAAAGAAGTGGCTTTTATTTCATTTCTCTGCTGTTGGGGTTTTGGTCTGTTAAACTGTTTAATAATTTGTTTTCCAGGTGTTCTTCAAATGATGCAGACCCGAATTAGTGCCTTGCAGAGTACAGTTGACAGGTATGCCATCTGTTTAATGTTGTTTGAAGTTTAAAATTCTAATATTGTGAAAAGTTTTAGAAGTACTACAATGATTACTAAAATATTTTTCATTTTTTACTAGAATCAGAGCCAAAATTGTTGACCCATACAACAAAATTGTCTCTCGCACTGAGCAATTAGCTCGGCTTCAGGTGAGTTATAGGGTGTTTTATTCTTTAGAAATAATTATAACAATGTTCCAAAATACACTGCAGAAATAGTCCGATTTGAGACCACTTTAACTGCCCTGGCTCAATGCTAGGGAATTCTGGGAAGTGTAATTTTATGAGACATTTTGCCTTCTCTGTCAGAGCTCTCGTGCCACAATAAACTACAATTCTTAGGAATCCCTAGCACTGAGCCAGGGCAGTTAAAGCAGTCTCAAGCTGGATTATTTCTACAGTGTGTTTTGAACCTACAAATAATATCAGCAGCAGAAACATTTGTTTCTGGCCTGCCTTTCTCCTAGTTCTGAAGCCCAAGGCAGTTTACAACATGATTAAACAACAGATGCAACTAAAAACACAACCAATTGTAACATCAAAACACAGTTAGATTATCTTCGTAAAGCAAACAAACTAAAAAACAATTTAAAACAGCATCAAGGAAGAAATAGCAAGCGCAGATTTTCTCGTTTAAAAACCCTCAACAAACCAGTCATCTGCCAAAAATATTTTCTTGTTGAAAAAGTATTTGTTGCCTGGTGGAAGGACATGAGGGAGGGCAGCCTAATTTCCCTTGGAGGATTTCACAGAAAATAGCTGGGTTAGTCTCTTGCAGCAGAAAAAAAGAGGGAGGGAGGAACAGAGGAAAGAAGAAGACTACATAGTTTTTATTTTAGCATGAGCTTTCATGGATAAAAACCCACTTCTTCAGATGCAGTACCTGGTATCCCTTGGAAGAGTGCTTGACAGCCTGGGAGCAGTAATTGAGAAGCTCATTTGCTTTCCTCCCCACCTTGCCCTGGTGGCACAGTTGTTAAATGCTTGTACTTGAGTACCCAGATTGTTGGGGGCAAGTAGCTTACAGTTGTAAACCGCTTAGACACTCCTTAGGCGGTATGAAGCGGTATATAAATGAAGCTGTTTGTTTGTTTTTGTTTGTACTGCAGCCACGCACTCACAAACCACAAGGGTGTGAGTTCAATCCCAGCCAGCGGCTCAGGGTCAACTCAGCTTGGCATCCTTCCATAGGTCGTTAAAATGAGTACCCAGCTTGTTGGGGGCAATTAGCTGACACATTATAAACCACTTAGGGAGTGCTTAAGTGCCCTGATAAGCAGTATAGAAATGTACTTGTTATTGCTATTTACTTCTGAGGTTCACTGGACCTCATCTGGAGACTTTAAAATCTAGGTAGACTCATATAAATAAATTCAATCTTTCAGTTTTTCTAGACCCAAGGCTTTATAGGTCAGCATTAGAATCATAAATAATAATAATAATAATAATAATAATAATTTAATTATACCCCGCTCTTCAGCCCTAAAGGCTATCAGAGCGGCTTACAATTATTATTTTAATTAGACGGTTCCCTGCCCTCAGGCTTACAATCTAAGAAGACACGACACAAAAAAAGAAGAGAATGGTGGTGGGGAAGGGGATCAGGTCCAACAGTTCTTCTCTGCCTCTGACGCAACATTTCCTCTGACTGCAAAATAGTACAGCCCTCCCTCCGTTGTCGCGGTTTTGGAACTAGCATCCCTCACTTACGTGCGAGGGACAAACGGAGGGGAAAATAATGGTGCATGTGCCCGAGGCTCACTCCCTCGGCCGTGCGCCTATATTCAAGCCAATGGAGCTTGAATATATGCGAAACTCCGCTTTCGCAAGGGGGTCCGGAATGGATCCCCTGCAAAAAAGGAGGTGCGACTGTAATTTTAAAAGGCTAGTGATCCACTGATAATCTGTAAAGGAAGGTATTCTTGTAGCAAGTACACTCATTGTGGGAAGAACATGTATGTTTTAGGCATCATTTTGGATGGTCTCTTTTTTTACGCCTCCAACATTTGAGCTGATAATATGAACAAGAATTAATGGTGGCCACAGATAACTGTGTAGACTTTATTCTGGCTGGATACAGTGTTGCTATGGTGACTGGTTGAAGTAGGAAACACTCCCAGAATAAATAATTGAAACTATTGAATATGTATACGGAATACTTCAAAAATCCTTGTAGAGAGGAAATATAAATATAAGCAGAAAGGAGTTTCTCATTACATATTTGTGAGGTGGGCCTCTGTACTTGTCATAGTGTTTTCCTCTTCTTTAATACGTCAAATTTCAGTCAAGGTGATTTTTGTGAGACTCTTTTTATTTGGATTTCCTAGAAGCATCTTTAGCCTGGAGTTAAATGTCTTCCCCCTCCCTTCTATTTCTGCCAATTCCAGCAACTCAAAAATCCAGTCCCCACCACCACAAGATGGAAAGCATGCATAGCTTGTCAAAATGTATAGTTAGATCAGCGCTAAAATTTGCGCTGTTTCGTTTGGAAAAAGGAAGGAATCCCTGATGTTTCATTTGGAAAAGGAAGGAATCCTTGCTAGTTCAGAACTAATTGTCAGTTTTCTTTAGTTTTTCCAGTGCTGCTCCTCCTTTGCCTTAACTTTATGTATACTCCACCTTTTCTCCAAAACTGGGACTCAGGGTGGCTTATAAATTAAAATTACAGTATAGATAAAAACATATAGAAAATCGGCATTAAAAGAGAATCACCAAATGGTATCTTATTGCAAATATGTGGTTGAATTTTTGACCTTTTCATTGTTTTTCTGTCCAGTTGATAGAACCTGGAAAGGGAATTTCATATAAAAAGCATTCTATTTTTGCCATAGGGTTGAATTTAGATTTAGACATCTGCAAGTGGTTCAGTAGAAAAGGACTTCCAGGCTGCTGTCTTCCACTCTCCCTCTCCCTCCTCCATCTACTCCAGAAATACTTCTTGGAGGGTTGGGGACCCTTGGTGAATGGTTTGGGCAAGGGAGGTATGGAGGGAAATCTTTGAAAGTCAAGCACAGGCAACTTCCATGAGTGGAGCTATGCTTTTGTCTGGAGGGATTCCCCCTCACCACATTCATGAAGGTCCCCTACCCAGTCTGTAAACTATAGGATTCTGGAGGGGCTGATAGAGGAAAGAGGGAAACTCGCTTTGGTCAACCCAATTGTAAATCCCTTAATCTGGATGCAGCCATTGGAATCCTAATTCCACTGCATTTCCTGTTAATTGTTTTTTTAACCTAGGAGTCATCATGACTGTTTGAACCACAGTTTATTGCAGCTGTAGTTTTCCCCCCAAGTGCCAACAATTAGGTAGTATGCTTTAATGATGCAGAGCCATCGAAGTTGAACTACATTCTTCTTTGGATTTGTCCCAAGGAATTTTGGCGTCTATAACTAAACATCATTGCCTTTTTTACATTGAACACCAGTTCTAATGTCTGCACTTTAGCGATATTTTGCCCTAAAATTCTGGTTTTGCTTGATCCACTCTCTGGCTTGTTTTGGCATTTTTAGAATTCTTTAAAAGGGTAATGTATGTTTTCCTGTGAAAACTTTAGCAGCTTTGTAGTGTAATGAATAAGAATTTATGTCAGATAGCCATATTCTAGGTTGCATCTACAATGTGTTAAAATAAAAAAGATTTACATAGAAGGATGAGATCTGTATGTAACTCTTTTTTTCTCAGTGGCACACACAGAGTACATTAACAGGCAAAATGTCTGTAGTGTTTATTATATAATATAGAAAATGGTTATGAAATTAGAGAGCATATTTGTCACTAGGCAACTTTAGATGAAGCAATACTCTCAGCTGCCTTTGTTTGTTTTACATTTCTTTTGTAGATTACATAGTGTAGTATGCAAAATTCTAAGCCAGAGGGGGAAAGGACAGAAGGTCTGGTGTACAGTGAGATATTTACAGGCAGCTGATGCATTTCAAAGTTCTTCCCTGCCTTCATGGAGCTTGACTTTTAAGATGTTTCAACACTGGCTGGCCCTAGGCCTAGAGGGAGTTACCTGTTCAAATAGTAAGAAACATCTGCATGTTGAATTTCTTAACAGCCCAGGAGAACTCCAAAATGCACCAACTGTCTGTAAATGATTATTCATTTAATCTCATTCAGCACTAAGATTATTGCGGTTATAACTGTGGGGTCTGTTGCGTCTTGAGGAAATGTGTGGAAGATCTATGTGATCACCCCAATCCCTATAGCGGTTGTAGTCTGTGTTTTCCCTCCATGCCCCCAGCAGTCACACTTTTTAAAAAGCATTTATAATCTGACATTCCTCTAAGAAGGCTCCCAGAACTGCATACAAATACATAACTAGCATGGCAATACCTGCCCTCAGATTTACAGTATAAATAAGCAAAGCAGAATAGCAAGTTCAGGTGTAGGTTCTTAGAATAATCAGTTGGATAGAAACAGTCCGGATCTTGTGGCTAAAACTGAGATGTGTAAATCTGGGCTTTCAGAGTCACTCAGGTTAGATTTTGGTTATTGAGAGCAAGATGGAAGAAATTCTGCTTGTAAGAAGGATTTTTTATATATACTATAGTTTATTTGTGGGGAATCCTTTTCTTAATAAGCCATAATTGTGTTGCCAACCCTATGTTCTCAGTTTCCAGCATTCATGCAGCTAAAGGCTATATCAACATATGTTTCTTAATCTGAAGTAGAACTCTTCCCTTCTCAAGGGAGCCAGCTTGGTGCCATTTCCCTTAAAGGTCCAGGATCTTCGCAGTCAGCCCTGGAGTTCCCTGGAGCTCCCTGTTTCCTAGGGGCATCTGGCTCAGTACTGTAGATTATCTTCTGACAAGGAATGTGCAAGAGGAACTGAATTCACCATGGTTTCTGATCCAGGCTTGTTTAATTAAACCATACTGAAACAAAATAACAGTTTTTAGGTTGGATGAAATGACTACTACCGTTATACATGTATTTAGTACACAGATTTTTCCAATCTTCTCCTGTTGGCCTTTCCAGAAGAGGAGAAGGAAAAAGTGAGCAGGCTTATGCATGAAATAATGAAGTAAAGGTGGGCAAAGGGCAGTTTTCCAAAGTTTGCTGGACATCAGCTCCTAGCATTCTTTATCAATGGTTATGCTGACTAGGGCTGATGGGGATTGCAGTCTAAGAAACGAAGGGTTTCACATTGCCCACCTTTGCCTTAAGCAATAGTTATTGCTTATGCCTATGATGCTTGAGCTGTGATCTAAATACAGTTCAGAAACTATCCTCTTGTGCCCTTTTTATAATGCTAAACTTGTAAATACCATACATTTCCAATGCTCCAAGATCATTCTTACAGATAGAAAACCAGGCTTTAGCTCATTATGTTTGATGGGTTCCGTTTTAAGAGGCTGAATATATGCTTTGCTATGATAGCTTTGTATTCAGCTACAATTTTAAATGAGGTCATTTTTAGGGACTATTATAACTGCTTAAAAAGATGTAATTTAAATTGGTTTACCATTGATTTTTTTGCACCTGTGTTTATTTATTTGATGAGGAAAAAGCTAATATGTGTGCACTGTGCTGGTTTGTGATACCATGTGAACTGAATTAGTCTTCCCTGCCCAGCCTTTCTGTCAGTTGGACTTTTAATAATTTGGGTTTAAAATGAGCAAAAAGTATGAAGTATTAGGTCCTATTCTGCTGCGCTCAAAGTCCAAAGCAAAACTCTCAATGGCTTAAATAGAGCAGAACTGCAGCCTTTATTCTGTAGTACTCTCTCATTGTGTATTTATGATTAAATGTCCTTCCATCCCTGCAGGGTAGCTTGTAGTTACAACCTTCTGTGGTGTGTTTTTATGACAGCCTATGTCAGATGATATCAAACCATGAACTGAACTGTAATGTGATCAAGCTCGAATTGTAAGCCGCAAAAATGAGTGCAGAGTTTCCGCAGCTGTTACTTAAAACTGTATAATAATGTAACATAGTGAACATATTCTCAAGCTATGTTTCCTAACCAGGCTGCCTGTGACTTGCTGCGGAGAATAATACGCATCCTGTATCTCAGCAAGAGACTACAAGGGCAGCTGCAGGGAGGAAGCAGAGAGATAACAAAAGCTGCTCAAAGCCTCAATGAGCTTGGTGAGTCTATTTGGTTTTTCTTGGTCATTTTAGTAGCATCATATTTGCTCATGTGAAAAGAAATATAACTCCCTGTTTGTTGCAAGAGTGCTGAACAACACAGAAGACACTTCTCCTTGTGAGCTGTATTTAGTAATAATGCAAACACACATACAAGGGGGTATTGTAAAGTTTTAATGATCACCTTTTTAAAAAATTGTCAGAAAGTTTGTTTTGATTTGTAGTTGTTAACTTATCTCTTTGTTGTCACTATCTAAATTTTTACATTTTTCCCAGTGTATCTTGACCCTCCAAATACCTGATATTGTAGAAGTCTGCAGATTGCGCCTTACGAGGGGGTATCGTAAACTTTCTGACAATTTTTTTTAAAGGTGATAATTAAAACTTTACAATACCTTTTCATAGCAGTGACTTTCCTAGCTTTCCAGTGGTGCAAACTGAGTTTTCATTGGTCAGATGGGATGTCATTTACTTGATTTTTATGTGAGAGATATTTGTTTGAAGTCAATTTAATTTCTTTTTGTATTAAAAGGTTTGACTTAGGCGTGTAGTTGGGCTCTGAAATGTTCTCTCTATAGTGGTCCCTTTGTATACGCATGGGATCTGTTCTGGACCCCCACATGTATGTGAAAAAACGTGGGACCTCAAGTCCTGTTGATTCTAATGGTGGTACACTCCTGTGCACGGTGTACACACACATGCCATATTTCCCCCCGGGCTTGCATCTGATCTGCATCTGAGAAGCCTGCTTATGGCGCAGGCGGACTGTATATTCACTTAAAGCATTCCTCCTTGGCCATAGGACCTAGGGCTGTAGTGCCTTGCTTTCTGGATGTTCCACTGTGGTTCTCATTTGTAGTTCTCATTTGAGGGGTCCAGGGAACAGAGAGTGAAGATGTGCAGGAGTTCCAGGTTCTTCTGAAATTGCACAAATCATCTTGGAGATCTTTAAATTTCACTTCATCCTTTGAATTTAGTCAGTAGGGTCAGCTTCTTTGTGGGTTGAGTCTAAAGGTGGCTCCTGTGCACAGAAAAGCACTTCTGCATATTTAAAGTGCTTTCTCAAATATTGCCAATTCATAACTTTTTCCTACAAGCCCAGTATATCTTCCTAAACACTCTGGAGGGTCTCCCCATTACTAAGTGCATTTTTAAAGTGTGAGGAGAAAAGCAATGAGGAAGAATGGTTAAAAACAACAACAGTATTTCATGACTGACACTCACCTCATCCCTGGAAGTAACCTATAACACTTCCCTACTCAAGTACCATATATCCTTCTCCAGTCAGATGTTTTACAATCATAAAACTCCAGTTGTATTAATTGTAAACAAAAATAAGAGAGTCACTCATCTATCTGTACAATAAAATGTTCATTATATTTTTGTTAAGTCATAGGAAATAACAGTAAGCATACTATTGAATTAATGCAGCATTGTTTAAAACTTAAGCTCACTCTACTAGCTGTTCAATGAACTGAAACCACAGTGATGTCTTTAATGTGCAGTCATTATCACATGAATAATATTTGCTGGCTTAGCTGGTGTATTCTTTGTGCAGCTGACATTTGGATGTGATTGGTATAATGACCTAAAAGGATTTGCTGTCAATTAATGAAATGGTGTGCATGCAGGTGTTAGGTTTTGCCTATAGAAAGGCATTTAATAAGCTATGTTATTTTGGTGTGTATATGTGAAACTGAAGGACCCAAACCTATGTTGTTTATCATTACTGAGCACAAAATTCTCTTGACTTTTCTGTCAATGTCTGTACTTAGTATAAATATGATAATGCTTTAAAGGTTCTTGAAGAAATTTAGAAAAAAAATCATTTGATTTTTTTAAATAAGGGAAGTCTTGAAATCTGTTGTTTGTGTTAAGTTTTTGTGTGAGACTGTGTTCATATGTGTGAGCATCATCATAATTAAAAAAAAATCCTAATGTTTATTGATGGAAAAAGCATGCCCAACTTGATCAGTATTCCTTATTCTGAATTCCAAAGCAGCATGTGGATATGTGTCCCTGTGCGTTTGCAATTTCTCTTTGGAAATAGTTTTGTGCCAGAAAGAATGCTGGTGGTGTCTTGTGTTATTTTATCCCAATTTCTGCTTAAATAGCCATCCACACCTCCCCAGTTCTATTAGATTCTCTCCTCTTTGTGTGTGTGTTTGTTTTAATTTGTTGGGCTCATTGTTGGGTTAAGTGGAAAATAAATCAGCTTCTGTGACAAGAGTGTGACATTTCCTTTGTATGGAAGTGATCTATGTGTAGTTGGACATTGGACCCTGCTTTAGCTGTGGGATACCTATCAGCAGTTTTGGACCAGTGCTGAATTAGTTGACAGCTTCCAAGTGCTTTTTTGTTACTGCGCAGGAATCTCATATAAAGGAGTTATCGAGAGACCTTCAAGTTCAAAATTCTGAGCCAAAGTGTTTTAGTCCAATCTGTTTATTACATGACTAACATCTAAATGGGCTTTATAGCCCCCAAGTGAGTTTTAAAAATTACCTAAGATTTCGAGATTAGCAGGAGGCAGCAAGATTGTGGTTCCGTCTTTTCTGGTGTGTAGTTGTTGCCAGCCAAGGATAAAATGAACTCAAAGCTTCTAAACGGGATTTGAGTGCCCTAATGTGTAAGTTCCAGCAGCGAGTCTAGTTGTGAAGTCTGGAAATTGAAATGGATTTGGTGGCCTCTTGTTTAGAAAGTGCTTCTTCTTCTTCTAGTTCTTGTTATCTAAGTGCCTGTAGAAATCCAGTGTCATACAAAAAACAAGGACCATCTTGAAGAAATCTCTCCAGATTAAATCCTGTGTCATTCCTGATAGCATGGCAGCTTTCTTTGCCACCTCTCTCTCCAGCATCAGAAAGTGGTTTGCAAGCAGCAACAACCAAACAGGATCCTGGCCTAATTAGTTAAGACAACAGGAGAAGAAAGGGAGGGAAGGAGAATTTTGTTGGGGGAGAGATACAGAATGATAGAAATAATAATCTGATCAACACAATGGGGATTGAAATAACAGAGTATCCACTGGATTCTTAAAAACCAGGCCCCTCATTCATACTACACAATTATAGCTGTATTATTCCACTTTAATTACTATCATTCTACTCTCTGGATTTGTAGTTTGGTGAGATGCCAGAGGTGTCTGGCTGAGACTTCTAACTACCGTTCCCTAAACTGCAACCCCTAGCATTTCAGAGAACAGAACTGTGGTGATTAAAGTGAAATACAGTACAGTGGGTCCTTGGTATCTGCTGGGTTTTGGTTCCAGGACCACCCATGGATACCAAAATCCGTGGATGCACAAGCCCCATTAAATATGATGGCATAGTAAAATGGTGTGCATGTATAAAATGGCAAAAATCAAGTCTGCTGTTAGAATTTAAATTTTAAAAAATATTTTCAAGCCATGGATGCTTGAATTTCTGGATAAAGATGTGGCTGTAGAGGGCTGACTATAATAGTGCTATAAATGCATAGTATGAATGGGGCCCTGGAGGAACTTAAATATGCTCCATATCAGTGATTAATGCATGTCAATCATAATGTGTTAATAAAGGGGAAATGGTGGGAAAAGGACCCTGAGGACTGCAAAGGAGAATATTTTTAAAAGGCTTGGAAAAGGTTCCATAATTTTGTAAGAGAAAAGGTACATTATCTTTATCAATAAATACACACAAACATATCTGGTATCTTCCTTGATTTAAACATAGTTGTTTTCTACTCTCTTACAGACCTGAGTATAACCTGCTTCTGTTAAGGTGATGAGATAATCTTCTTAACAATTAGGCCTGTACCATATGCAGGTGATATTGCATATAAACAGTGATATTGCATATAAACAGTGTACATTATATGCAGCGACCATTGTCAGTATTATTACTTATCCTATTCTAAAGCCATTAATACCTGTTATAATACATCCTGGATCAAGGCCAAAGTTTTCATGTCCTGAACCTGACACTACCTGTTTTATGCCACAGTTTTAAAAACCATTTCTAGTGAAGTTAGGTAGATAAGGTTTTGGCCCTAAGCCCTATGTGGCTTGCCACAAGTCCTTGTCTGCTTCTTAATTTTGTACACTAAATGATCATATTGACTTGTTCTGGCCAGGCTCCAAGGAGCTACTTTAGAGTTGCTCAAAGGCTTGGCCTTGTTCCCTGAGACTTTTGAATGCTTTTTTAAAATTATTGATACTACTGGAGAAGAAAGCCATCATGCTATGTTACAGTCTGCTTTGAAAAGCCTCTTGAGTTTAAAAAAGCAATTTTTCCGTGTGAATTGAATGAGTCACCTTTTCAGAAAGAGAATCCTAAAGATCCCTTGAATCTGTGAAATTGACCTCTGTTTTTGAGATTGTTCTTCCAGAATGCTCACACCTTCAAAAACACAAATTATAACAACAATCAAACTTAACCTTTGATTGTGTAGTATATAAAGATGAGATAATGTATGTGAGCTGCTTTGAAAACTCTTGTATGCTAACACACACTTGCAGACACACGTATTATCTTTAAGAGTTTACAAAGCAGGTCACATACATTATCTTATCTTTATAACACCACATAAAGCGGGTGTATGTTTGTTTTTGTTGATGAGTGCCTTCAAGTTGGTTCCGACTTATGGTGACCCTAATACAAACCTATCTTGGCAAGATTTGTTCAGTTTATTCTTAACTACAAATTGAAGATGAGGAGCTAGAGCTGAGTGGGCTCATGGCTTACTTAACACCACCAACTGAAAATGTGGATGATGGATTTGAATTCAGGGACTTTCTGAATTGTACCTCACTTATAAGCAATCCTTATAAGTTGGTCTTTATCTGAGGTAAGGATAATACAGACTGGTCATACAGACTGTTTATGGAATCTCAAAGTGATGAACAAATGTCTTATGCAAGAAATGGATCTCCTTCTTTGGTTTACTAGAATCTCTGAACACTTGGAAGGAAATTACCATATATACTCGACTGTAAGTTGACCTCATGTATAAGTCGAGGGCAGGCTTTGGAGGCAAATTTATGGATTTTGATACAACCCTTTCATAAGTGAAGGGTAAAACTTAGAGACATGCAACAAAGGATCTAAATGATGGAGCAAAGGAAAACAATGCCAACTGTTTGTGTTCACACAAAAGACTGGATGGAAGAGAGTAGAGGGAGGTCAGTGCTTCCAGGACAAATTGCGCTCTTGCCTTTCACCAGGGGATGGTTCCCTTTTAATAAGATTAAGGTATAGTATTTACATCGACACGTGGATAAGTCGACCTAGGTTTTGGGGGTCAATTTTTTGACTAAAATTTCTAGATGTATACATGAGAATATACAGTACTGAGCTGTGTAGAGAAGCTTGAATGTTATACCTCTAATGATAACAGCCCAAGTCTTGTCCAGCTAGAATTTTGTAATACAGTGGTCCCCCGGGTTACGAAGGTAATCCGTTCTGGATTACCTTTCGTAACCTGGAAATGCTCGTATCCCGGGGGACCGCTTTAGCGGACGGACCGCGCAGCCGATTTAAAGGGGCCGCACGGTTTTTCCGTTTCGTTCCCCGGGGGATCCTTCGGATCCCGGGGGAATTTTTGCGGTCCCGCCAGTTTCGGACCCCAGGGATTTCGTTCCCCGGGGGATTCGTAACCCAGGGGACCACTGTAATTGCCTTGAGATTATTGAAAGCTACAGTTGCCTCAACTCTCCCTGGAAGCCAAGGTAATTAAATTGAGGCTGCCATACTTTGGCCACATAATGAGAAGACATGAATTATTGGAAAAGACAATAATGCTAGGAAAGGTAGAGGCCGGCCGAAAGAGAGGAAGACCGCATGCCATATGGCTAAATTCAATCAGGGAGGTTGCAGGCCTGAATCTACAGGACCTAAGCAGAGCAGTGGAGGACCAGGGGGCTTGGAGATGTCCCATCTACAGAGTCATCATGAGTAGAGGTTGACTTGAGAGCAGTTAACAACAACAGCAAACAGTTGTTTGATCAAAATACCTGTGTGTTAAAGCATCTGAAATTCATTTTTCTTTGTTTTTCAACAAGCCAAAACAATTGGCTTCAGCTAGGACAATGCCAGTGTAACATACTCGTTAATTTCCAGTTAAAAGAAATAATATTTAAGGCTGAACGTACAAGCTACTCATATAACTCTACTATATATCCTTATAAAAACTGTTTACATACATAAAATCATATAATCCTTTATAAAACTGAAGGTAAGGTCTTATGGTGTAACTTCATGAGGATTTATTTAGCATCTAATTTTCTTTCAAGTTTCATGTCTACTAATTAAAGATTACCTGTCTAATAATTATTCCGTTTTGCAAAACAAGTAAGGCTTGTTTTTGGCAAAATTGGTATTTTATCTGCTTGCTGAAAAACAGTTTTAATGCTTATCTTCTGCTTTCGTTAGACTAGAGTTTATTCCTGAATATGATGAGTTTGATCAAATTTTTAAAAATGAAATCTAACAGACAGCTATTCACGTAGTTGGAATGTCTCAACTGAAGTGTTTACATTGCTGTGAGTAAGAAAAACATCCTGGCTTGTCAATGACTTAAAAATATATTAAAATTACATTCCATCTAAATGAAAAATGTTACTCAAGTGTATGTTGTTTTGTCAGATTATAAGGGGTGCAAAGGTGTGGTTTATGAAACATTTCACAGCTGAGGTAGTTTGCTAAGATAGCTGCAAGAATACTATTCTCTCCAATTCTCTGTTCTCTCTAGGGGAGCTAATATTCTACTAGCAAACATTAAATGCAGCCTCCATTTCTCTGTCATTAATATTTAATTCTTCAGTCACCAGAAGAATTACAGTATTGCAGATAGCAAACCAGATTGGTTTTTGGTTTGGTTTTATCCTCAAGCCATTCCAAAACAGTGTTTGATCTGTTCATGTTTCTATGCTTGACTGCTGGAAAGTCCATTTTCACACTAGAGAGTGTCAAAGGATTTGAAAGGAACATTATTATAAATGTTCCCTAAGGTGTGGATAGCTGTGTTTAACCACACATAGCAACTGAATGGCTCTGTGGGGAATATGGAAGATAGTGTTGAGTCAGAATGCTTTTGTTGTATTTAAATAGGGTCTGCACTCAATGATTTTAGTTTGTTGGCAAACTGTATTGATCCCAGAGAGACACATTGTTAGAAATTAATTTTGCCATTTATGTAATTATCTTGCCTAAGAAATATAAAAGCAGCAATCATAAGATGCTACTCTTTTTAAAATTGAAAGATGCAGAGCTGAGATGGGGACAGTTCTCCTTCAAACTGCATATGAACAAGGTCCTCCTTTCTTGAGAAATTCAGGCGCTGAGGCAGGCATTTTTGCTCTTTCCAAAGGTCAGTCTGCCTGAAACCCTTCCAGATGTTTGATACTACAACTTCTACCATCTCTTTCTACAAACTGTTCTACCGCGCATCAGGTGGTAGGAGGCTGCCATAAGTTTTCTGGGAAGGCTGATTAAGTTGTAACAGACTAGAGCTGTAAAACATATTACTTGCCAATATTCTAGATCAATTGGCTGCAGCTGCTCATGAACCTTAAATTTTAAAAGAGTATTACTTCTCTTAAAATGCAAAGTTTAGAAGAGTCAGAGGCGAGCCAGAGCTTACCCACTTAAGCAAATAAAACTGGTAATTAACTTCCATGTTGATCATAAAAAGCAGGAGTTGCTTTTCTCTGATAGTAAGGGCAGAATTGTTGGGATGTCAGCAAGCCATAATGACCAAAGCAAGTCATGTTCAGACAGCTAGTGAGGCATCTTCGTGCACTACATGTTGGAGAATTTGATTTTAAAGCACTTAACTTCTTAACATTAGTGACTTCTTTTTGTCTGTGGTTTACTTCCCAAAGGGACGTTTGGCAACTATGGCCATCTTCCTTTATGTCGTGCAGGATTAGGAATGGTGAGACTCCCCTTATGTTGTTGAACTGCAGTTCTCAGCATTCCTCACCATTGGGCTGTGCTCTATAGGGCTGTTGGAATTTGTGGGCCAACAATAGCTGCAGGGCTATATTAATCTGTAATTCTATAATTATTCTGTGGTCATGGTGGTTTGCTTAATTAATGTTATGTTTCAAAAGGCTGGTTTTTAAATGCTCACATGTTTGATAAAAGAACCAGCACATAAGACTCTGCTGAAACAATTTCCCTGGCTTCCTATCTGCTACCAGGCCAGATTTCAGATTTTGTTGTTCAGTTACAAAACCTCAAACATCTTGGGACCTGAGAGATTACCTTCTCTCTTATAGATCCATGTGGTCTTTGAGGTCATCTGAAGAGGTTTTCCTAGTCTGCATGCTCCTGATGTCTGCTTGGCCGTCATTTGGAGCAGGACATTCAGTGTAGTGGCACCTATGAGGAATGAATGCTCTGCTGTCAGAGCTTCGACATACACCACTTGTCCTTAGTTTTCAGTGCATTTGAGTAAGCCTTCCCTTTTAGCCTAATCTGACGTTTTGTTTCTTGGACCTCAACAAGAATATGTGCATTGTATATAGTTTACATTTTATGGATGAAGACCATGTTGAATTTTTTTTATTATAAATAATGTATATGCAATGTATATGAATATTTGTGTTTGCAAATAAATATTCACCTATAAGGACTGAATTTTTTTGTGTGTATCCTTATTATGTATTATTTTGAATCTTCTTGTCTTCTATGTTTACATTCAAAATCTAGCCAAGGGAAGGAAATATTGACTGTGAACTATTGGGAATTGCAAGAAAATGTTGCCATGTGGAGTACTTCTGTTCACAATACTCACTTCCCTTCCTATCTGCTTGTTTGTTTTTTCCTTGTCTCTTCCCAGCAGTCAGTCAACATTCTTTGGCAGCTAAACATGCTCTGCTTTCATTGTGCTGTTTTTATTTACTTCTGTTTTACTGCGCCCCCCCCCCCAATATTTTTGTGCTTCTGCAAATCTTTGGAATTCTCAGTCCTAATGATATCATGCTCTTGTGTATAGGGACTGCTATTAATAATATAATCTAGGCACCCCTAGTTCATATTTATTAGTGAACGCAATGGTGTATCTATTTAAAGAGTTCAATTTATATTGCCTTTAATAAAATCAATGTGCTCTGTTTTCATCATGACAGCTGCATACCCAGCATCATTGCATTCTGAGTTTACTAATAGCAAGTCCAGTGCAATTTTATTGGCTCTTTGCCCTTCCAGTTTTTCTTTTATTTTCTGCTTCAAGGTTTACAGTTTCCTTATACTTCCCACTTTGTATATAGTATATACTACGGATACTGTAGCTACTGTTGTTTAAAATTGCTTTCTGTTTATATTTTTGTGGCTGCATTGCAAATGCTGGTATTGTGTGCAGACGGTAACAAATGTTTCAAATATTTCTGTGATAATCGGAATAATGTGATCAGGTAGAAGCAAATTGTAACAGAGGGCTTAGGTTTCTCAATTAAAAGGAAATCTTGCAGATCTGACTCTGGATATTTCAGCATCCTGGGCAGGTTCTCCTTGGTCTTTCCCTCATACTTGCTGTCATTTGAACTTCCTGGCAACAATCTACCTTCACTCACCAACTTCAGGCATCCACTCCGTCCTTTCTAGTTCAGTTTAATGTTCCATTGATTTTGGAGTACAGAGGAGTCAGTGATTACTATTCCTCTAAGACAAAGGTTTCCAACCTGTGCTCCGAGGAGTCCCTAGGGCTCCGCATGCACTTCCCGGGTATTCCGTGTCTGCTCCAAGAAAATGAAAGAAATACAAATTGAATGAAATTAAAGAATAAGAATATATTCTTATATACAGTGGGCCTTGTTATCCGCTAGGGTCTGGTTCCAGGACCCTCCGTGGATAACAAAATCTGTGGATGCTCAAGTCCCATTAAATATAATGGCACAACAAAATGGTGTCCTATATATAAAATGGTTTGCTATTTGGAATTTATACTTTTTGGGAATATTTTCGAGCTGTGTATGCTCAAATCCGTGGATAAAAATCCGTGGATAAGGAGGGGCAACTATATACTCCTAAACACCAATAACTTGTAAGACATAGGGTAGGCCTCTTAGGGGCTCCGCCATAGAAAAAAGGATTCCGCAAGTCAAAAAGGTTGGGAACCCCTTCTCTAAGATATGGCTGCAGATGAGCAGAAGACTGGCAGTTGCAATACCCACCTGTAGAGGGAATGCAAGTGGCAAAGGTGGATAAAACAGCAGCTCCTGGTGGGCTCTACTGGGTTCTTATGGTTCCTGGCATATTCTCCAGGTTGCCAGACATTGGCATCAGATCTAAATTCTCATATCTTTTGTCTCAGTGTTAGAAGATGTTTGTTTTTTCCTTTCTGCTTTGGGAGCAATAGCTGTTGATGAGTCTGCTCACTTAAAAAACCCACCACTGATGCAAGAGAAACAGCTGGAGAAGAGAACAGAGCCACTTGAAACTGTTTGTATCTGAGATAAAATACCACACTAGAGGGTCTCATGTGGGCATACACATTTCCTGGTCACTAGCAGAAGGAAGAATTTCTTGCTGCAGCTCACAGCATGATTGTCATAAAATATGATAGTGTTCTTTATTTGGCTTCTCCATTTCCAGAGATCATTGGGATATTTACACATACAGTATTAAATCTTAAATCTACTAGTTCCTCAAACCCCATTACTACTAGCTATCTGTTTAACCACTCTGTCCTTTGTATTCTTTCAAAGCTATATATTAATTAAATTGAGCAACTTCAGACTGGAAAGAAACATTATGCTATGTATGCTCCCTAAAGTCTGTTCAGACAATGCTGTTGTATTCCCATGGCATCTATGCAGAATGAGTTTGGGAATAATAGGTCTTGGACCTTTGTGTGCTCTTTCCTACCTACATCACTATGTAGTAGATGCAGTACCTAAAGTGGGAAATTCCATATCTGTATAATGGAACAATTAGATCTTCTTGGCAATAGTCAAACTCTTGGATATTTGTATTGTAAAATAAAGTGCATCCTGGGTTTTTCTAAAAATCTGCACACTGCCAGAGGACCTGTGAAGAGCTGGAATTGTATGTCAGAAGGAGAGCAGGCTCTTCCTGGGGGCGGTGATGATCGGCAGTTCAAGAATACTGTACAGGTAAAAGTTGCTCTGGACCCTTGCCTGTTTTGTTTGCTCCTAACAAAAAAGGAAGTGTGAAGGGGCTGGTTGTTTTTGCATTGTGTGCGCCTTCAAGTTGTATGTGACTTATGGGGACCCTAAGGCAACCTTACCCTCATGGGGTTTTCTGACGCTGAGAGTGCATGGCTTGCTCAAGGTCACTTAGTGGATTTCCATGACTTCCATTCATTAATATATTGGCTGT
The DNA here is from genome assembly GCA_034509955.1 of Urosaurus nigricauda. Taxonomy (NCBI): domain Eukaryota; kingdom Metazoa; phylum Chordata; class Lepidosauria; order Squamata; family Phrynosomatidae; genus Urosaurus; species Urosaurus nigricauda. The sequence goes on from JAOEGL010000005.1 coordinate 83,795,015, forward strand.
TACAATTGAGATATGATTGATGCACATCTTCTATTCTCCTGTTACAATGTAAGTTTGGCTTTAGAGTCCAGTCACTAGGCACAGTAAGTGACTCAGATTTACGTCTGAGCACATGTCCCCGGAATAGTTCAATTCCTGGGAATCTTGCAACAGCTAATACAGCTGTGGAACATTCTGAAAATAATATTGTAGAGTAGTAAAATACTGGCCTTACACTCTCAAGTTAAATCCATCCATCATGGTAGAACAGGAAATTTAAATTAAAGATGGTAGGAAGATAACTGAAGAGCGATCAACTGTTTCCTTAATCTGACTGATAAGAGGAACAAGGACATGCTATCTGATGCAGGCATTGTTTCCTTTCACCCCGAGTGACTACAGAGTTGCTGAGGCAAAAACAGTGCTGAAATAAATTAATGATATTGCAAACACAGCACATTAATCAAACATTTAAAGAGGCTGACAGCTTGGAATTTTGTTCCTGAGGACTGTGTCATCTAAGGCCAGGCCTCTGACAGTGAAGTATCCTAAAATAATGTCTGCTTGTAAAACAAAACTTAATGGTCTTTAAAAATAAAAAATATAACATTTTTATCATCATCACATCTTGAAATATTATGTATCATCATCTTAGTTCAAGTAAATAGGTGCATTTGAGGGAATGGCATACATAAGCCAGGGTCCAAAGAGGCTTCTAAACTATCCATGTGGTACACAAAAAGATTATTCCTAAATTTAGGAAAACTATGAGAGTGGCTTATGATTCACTGGGATGTTAAGCAGAAGCTATTGTGTGCATACTCAGGACTTGCTTTGGATACTGCAATGTAGAATCTGTGGAATGCCTGTGGAAGATATCTTGGAGAAAGTGTCTCTAATCCTAGTACTTAATTTTGGGTAACATTTTGTAATATTTTTGAACAGCTCTTCTTTGATCGGTATACTTGTCTGAGCAAAACATCTTATACAGTATTTCTAAGACAGTTTCTAAGTGGAGTCTTTATTTAAGGATCCATACTCAACATTTTGAGTATAGAATGATGATTTTAGAAACTGGGTGGCTGGAGATACATCATTTTCCTTGAAGATTTTATTGGAAAGACGGTGTATGGTAAAATGTTAAATCTAACAATTATGCTTTTTCCTAGTTTTGCAATGTATGAATGTGCATGTGGACAATGTCAGGTTTTGTAGACAAAAACATGGTAGCCAAAATAATAATATCAAATAACTTTACAGGAGAACAAGCCTAGATGATTCTGACCAGATTCCTAATTATGTCAAGTTTAGCATTAGCACAAAAACTTAATTTAAAGCATTATCTTGATTTTGTATGTATACATGCGAGCACATGTGCATGTGTGTGTATATGCCTTTTGTATGTATACTGTGTCTGGAATAAACTGTATTTTTAAGTAAATATTAAATTGCTGCTAACCAGACCTGAGCCTATAGAACAAATAAGCTATGTAAGATCTTACTGTTGTTTTGTCACCAGTATATTCTAGCTTTTGTTGTCTATTTTAGACATCCTTTATTATTTTAATGGGCAGGATCTGAATAGAGTTGGGTAGTTTCAGCTAAATGTGAACAGGATTGCAGTAATAATCATTCAAGGACTGTCAATACTTATGGGCCCCGTGTAGATGTACATTTTATATACGGTAGCCCTTGTATAAATTTTAATTTTACTACCCTTGTAGGCATGTGAAGAGCTACTTTAGAAAATTGTCATTGCCCATCATATCTGTGATAACCACATGAAGGGTTCACACAGTTTCTTATGCTGATATAGAAAATGTAACCTTGTATGATGTGTGAATTACATTTTAAGGCCTGGTTACTTAGGTATGGTAAGGAGCTTCATTGAAAAAGAATTTCTTCGCCATCCCTCTTTGCTTTCTAAAAAGCTTCTCTGAAGGATTTGTGACCCTTTTGAACACTGTGGGTTTGGGCAGGAAGACATGAGAGGAATTGCTGGTTGAGGAGAGCATCATTCAAAATTAGTCAGAGGAGTGCCCAATTTTGAGTAATTTTTTCACCAACTAACCTTGTTTCCCATACTATAGAGTTCAGGAGGGCCGCTAACCTTATAGGCCAACATTTAGGAAGACACCATTGGCTCTAGGTTGGGGCTGGAGAGAAGGGGACAAGAAGCTCTCTTTCTAGAAAGTTTCTTAACCAATCTTAGAATTAAGGACATAAAATCTTAAGTTGCATTGTTTCTGTACGGTTATGTGTTGTTGTTTTAAATAATGCCACCTCTTTCTAAAACAGTACACATTGGCAGTTAACAATATTATTACAGGAAAGGGCTCTCTACCTGAAAGATCTTACATATTAAACTGCTGTTGAATTTGTGTTGACTGATTGCGATGCATTCCCTATCTACACTTGTTCCAGCTCTCTGATAAACATGTATCTATTACATTTTGAATAGACTAAAGAAATACCATATGTGCAGGTTTTATGGGTCAGTGCTGTGTCATCAGTTGCTTTAAAAACAAGCGCATACATTTATGATATATGTAGATATGCCTGCTGCTTTACGATATGACTTGCATCTCACACAAGACCACATGAATTTAAGTGTTCAAACTGACAATGATTTTATAACCATCTGTCTTTATAATGGGCTAGGGAGAAGGATTGAAAGTGGTGAAAATTATCCTGATATATAACCTTGCTTTCTAGCCATCTGATAACTAATACTGTCTTTATTAGCCCAGTGAAAGCTGAACTGTCATTATTATTTTAACTGTTTTATGTGCCATGTAAAGTCCTACTTCTAAACAGTCTCCCTGGGGCTCTACTTACCCACATCATGGCTAGACATTTTAATTGTGCAAATGTAGTTTAAACACACCAGACTTTGATGCATTGCCTGCTCCCATTTCCAGCTTCATGCTAGCAAAAGAACTTGCCTTCCAAATATCCTTAGTAATATTTTGAAGCATTGCTTAGCGATTGTCTTTTTAACTGAACGCCTTGCTATATACACAGTGGAGTGCTTCATATGTTGTCCTGTCTAAGCTGTGATGAATGAAGCCAAACACAGTCCACCAACCAAGCACCGTCCATCAGAAGTTTGAGAACTGACAAAAAATTCCCCAAACACTGGACAATCTGAGACCACACTATTTCAGTGTTAGAGTCAAATAATGCTCAAGTTATTCTGACACTTGAACTTTGTTGAGGAACCTACTCAAGTTTTCATGCTGAAATGTGGGATGGATCCAAATGGCTGCTTAAAAGCTTACTTTTGATATTTCTACTTGCATGGAAAAGTGGTTGTAACTGACTGCTTTGTTCTGTTCCTCTACAGTTATTCAAAAACTAGGGGAGCAGAGCAGAGCAGAGGTAAATCTGGGCCTAACCAAGTGGTCAAGGGCTACTGTGTGATCAAAGAACACTCTTTATGGAGTACATACAAAGAAGCTTTTAAGCGGATATTGCATGATTCCTGGCTTCAGAATTCAGCCACACTATGCTATAAACCACTGCATAGCACCTCTCTTAAACTAAAAGTGACTGTGTAGGTGTTTGCAAATGTGCATCTGAGTAATCACGGCACTGCTGCACCTCCCTTTCTGTGATCTGTTCTATGGCATCAGTATAATTTTTTTAACTGAAGCGAAATCCTTTTCAAAAAGCAACAACAAAGGTTTAGGGTTTCCTGAAAGACCCTTTGAAACCTCTTGACAGATCTGCTCTGCAGCTGTAGTCTCACTTAAAAATACATAGCATAGATCATGTGGCTTAATTTAAGCTGTTCATTCAAATTCATGTATTTTTTCCCCAGGCTCTCAAAGTAGTCACCTGTCAAGCCCTAAGTCTTTGGACAAATATCTAGACATGGGATGTCACAGAAGGTTGTACAGCTCTAGTGCTGGGTAACTTCCAAGCTCACTTGGAAGATGAACAAAAGGGAACTCCATTGTAACATCATTTCAAATCAGGCAATAATACAAATAAATGCTTATTTGCCAGTCTTCAGATGTGAGGGCTGTCAATGCCATTTCTGACCTATGCTCAAAACTCAAATGTAAATGAATGAAGCTTAGAATTATGTCTCATCCAAAAATGTTTGAAATTGTCCCCCTAGCATTTGTTGCAATAGAAAGGTTGTGATGGTAACTTGATCTCCCATTCACAATGACCTCATGAAGAGAAAACCTGATAAAACTTAAAAATAGAAGATATCCCCTCTCTATATATATTCTTGAATGAACTTGACCAGACATTTCACATTATGATCTTGGATGACTTTAAAATCTAGTGGTACTATTAACAGCCCTTCTTCTCTGGATCTACAAATTGAAGGTGATCTAAGGTGGCATGACAAAGAAGCACATCTTGAGTCAGTTTGAGTCAGGTATTGATCCTGGTATCATTGCAGCATTCTGCTTGAACTGAACAAAAGTGGTGTTTTATCATGGGAATAACAGTTCTACTATTTGTTTAAAAGATTTCAGAATTTATGTAAAAAAAAATTCAATTTCATATGCCCATTCTGACTGGTATTTTAGTGTAAGAGTATGAACAGAACACTGAAGAAAAGGTTTTTTGTTTCCTCTTATTGTTTAGTGATAGTGTTAGGTAATATTATAAAGGAGAATTGTCCATTTTTACTCCAATGTATAAAGCTAACTCTGTTCCAAGCAGTGTTCCAAATTGTAATTCCTGTGTTAGATACTGGGTGCATTATCTTACTAGTTTGAAAAACAGGAAGATGCAACTTCTTTGAGCACTTTCTTTGTAGAAGATATATCACTCTTAGAAGTCAAATGAGGAACACATGGTTTGGATAGATTCTTAATAATACTTGTGGTGCTGCCCAGGATGCATTTGAACAAAGAAATTATTAGCAATCTGACAGTTTGATCCCACACTACAGTTAACAGAAAAGATGAGAAGGAAGAAAATGTTATTACAAAATTATAATTTAGGTCTTGCTTATCTGATTAGTTATTTTAGGATGGAAACTGCTTAATTCACTTCAGATACTGACTATACATGTTGAGTCTCCCTTATCTGAAATGCTTGGGACCAGAAGTGTCTTGGATTTTGTTTTTTTGATTTTTGAATATTTGCATATACATAATGAAATATCTTCGAGATAGGACCCAAGCCTAAACATGAAATTCATTTATATTTCGTATATACCTTATACACATATACCTTATACATAATATTTTTAATATTATTACCTTTTGATTTAGCAGAGTCACAGTGTGTGAGCTGAAGAATTGATTTTTTTTTAATATATACAGTTAATACTTCATAGGCAGGCCACTGAGGAAGACTTTCAGTCAAAATGTGTCTGGCCTGATGTTTGGTTATTTTATTATTATTATTATTATTATTATTATACTATTTGCTTTTGATTTTTTGCATAATTCTCAGTGGGGTAGTTACCCTTTTAAAAATTACACTTTTTTTCTGCTCCCTAGATTAGTTAATTGTTTATTCCTTATAAAGCCCTGGTGGCGCAGTGGTTAAATGCCTGTACTGCAGCCACTCACTCAAAACCAGAAGGTGGCGAGTTCAAGACCAGCAAAGGGCTGAAGCTTGACTCAGGCTTGCATCCTTCCGAGGTCGCTAAAATGAGTACCCAGATTGTTGGGGGCAAATAGCTTACAATTGTAAATGAAGCTGTTTGTTTAACAAATTGTAAGCCGCTTTGATAGTCTTGGCTGAAGAGCGGGGTATAAATAAAACATTTATTATTATTATTATATTGGGAAGTGGGACCACAGTTATCTTATTTATTATCTTTGGCAGAACCCTGTCACTACCTCAGCCACCTGTGAGGACAATTTTGGATTTTGGAGTATTTGGAATTCTGGATAATGGAGACTCAACCTGTATAACATGATGAGTTCTTGAGCCATTTTCATTTTATCGCACAAACAAACGGTGATGAGCAGTATTGTGAATTCCAGAAGGTGCAGAATTTGCCTTTCAGAATTTTTAGCTCTATTTCTTTTAACTATTGTAAGTCTCCTTGAGTACCAGACTAAGGAGTAAGCAGGTTATTGTTGTTGTTGTTGTTACTATTCAACATTATACTGTAACTTTGGAAAGGTCTGATATTATAACCATGGGAATATAGCTGAATAAATATGAAATTCTAACTCTGAGTAGTTGTGCATGGGAACAACTACTGATCCCTGTCTGTAACAGTGGTGAATATGTGCTTGAAGAATGCCTTGAAACATGCAATCATGAGTATATCCACAGTGAGCTAAAACAGAGTTTTAAAGAAATTTAGTATCGATAAAAGAGTTTTAAAAAACATTTGATATACCATGATGTTTTTTACTCATTTTACTTCATGCTTTCTTCTTTCATAGTCTCCTACCTTCCCTGTATAATCTATAACACTTTTTAAAAATGAAAACTGTTTGGAGGGGTGCTTGCTGCCTTAGCTTTATAATGTGTGTATTTTCTTGCTAAGGGCGAACATCCCTCTTGTGCACTGAACACATAATTATAAAGTTGGGCTTTGGATTCTGCTTGAAAGTTTGGAATAATTGATTGACAGAAAGTTGTATATTATGTTAGAACAGAGCCAATAAGAGTTTAAAACCTTAACGTCATGCAGCTTCCCATCAACTGTTTCTGTGGCGGAAGGCTTAAAAACAAAGCTTGATATATTTACAGCAGCTCAGGTGTTTTTTTGTTAAGTTAAACTGCTTTAAGGCTATTTTTTAAGAAAATATTTACTTAGATGTATATTAGAGGACAGAATATTGACAAAATATACCCATGATATTACTCTAACAAACTGCCATGCAACACACATCTTGACTAATGAAGAAATAGGATATACAGGCCTAATCTATTCAACACATGTCAAACATTTATAATCTATCCAGTTCTTTCTTTCCTTTTTCACATCTTCATTTGGCAATTTACTTCATCTTTTTCATATTCTTACATTATTATTCTTACATGATAATGGATAGTGAAATCTAGTCTGTGACAACCTGAGGTACTAAACACTTCTGTCTTACTTCATTGTCTTCGAAAGTAATTGTCTTGTTCCTCTTAGGCTCTATCCATGAGTTGTGTATTACAGCATTATTTGGAATAGGGTCAGCTTCTACTATTGAAACAACACGCTTTTTCATTTTACTTTTCAGAACTTTTTGAAATTTTTGCCTAGTGAATGCATACAGTAGAGGGTGGAAGATGGTGGTTCCATATGCCATGACTAGAAAACATAATCTCAGCTTTACCAAAAGGTCACTTGGGCCCAAACATAAAATTGTTGTATTTAAAACTGTAATTGGTGTCCAGCAGAGAAGAAAAGTTGAAATGATCAACAGTGACATTCTGAAGACTCTCTTCTGTCTTTCTCGTCGTTCCCGATGTCGCTTTACAGCCCGTCGTAGAGCAATTATAACAGAAACCGAAGTCCTAACCCCAAAGACAACATTTCTCCCTCCACTGCTTTGTGATACATCAGTGGTTTCATGTTGTGTAGACAAAGAAATTGTCTTTTTCTTCCTTGCTTTTTTCTTCTGTGCTGTGGAAAATCTTGTGCCTATTCGGATATTAAGTGCCTGGAGTATTTTGCTATATGTAATTAGCATTACTACGACTGTGAAGAAGAAGATGGGAATTTGTACTAAAAGGTGATAGTACATTCCTAGTTCTGTGTGATATTCATTTGCACTGACACACAAAAGTGTCTTATTTTCCCAAGTATTTGCACTGTGAAAGCTGAAGAAATTTACTTCAATGAATGGAATCAAAAAGGAGAAAAAGGAGACAATCCAGATTGATGTCATGAGCATCACAGCCCTTCCCATTGTCAAAATACGATTTGCAGGTTTCACAGAGATATCATATCTGTCCAAAGTAATAGCAAAGACATTGATTGCAGTGGAAACGCTTGCGAAGGACACACAAGCTTCATGGAAGCAGCAGATAAGTGCAGAGTTATTCTCCAGTGAAAGCAAAAGAATAACTATAGTTAGAGGAATACATCCCACACAAATTATTACATCAAGAACATGAAGATTCATTGTAATAATGTTGCTGACGGAATTGATTAAGTTGGATTTCATGCAGTAAAGTACCAATACAGTGAGGTTGCTGCCAAGTCCCAATACTATTTCTAACATCAGAAATCCAGTGAGAGACACTTGAAAGCTTAATGGGTAAGACAGTGGTTGGTACATATTGGTGTTGATGTCATCAATGGCATCTCGAACTGTAATGTTAGATTCAGACTGCATGTTGACTTCTGGAATGGAAGAGAAACACATTCTTTTGTTGGAAGTTTGTTTTGCCCTGAAAGATGAGAGAGAAGAGATGAAGCTGCTTGATTCTGAATTATTTTAATAATTTGCAAAACTAAAGAAAGACAGGTTTGAATTTTCATTGTGCTTTGATTAACATGCAGCAAATTTGTTATGCTTAGCTTGCACTGGCTTTAGGTGGTTAAAAACTACTCTTTATAAAAAAAAGATGTAAGGAAGATATTTGTGTTACAAATTGGATGCATGCATAGCTTTAGTTTCAATGCTTAAGGAAAAACTAAGCTAGCTTTATATAATGCTTGGATATGAGATAGGGAGGAGGTTACTGTCTTTGAAGGAGACAGAAATGTATCTTCTCTAGCATTTTCAGGATCGTAATGTTATTAAAACTATGTGACATCAGTTTTATTGATGTATATCAATTTTACTGATGTACTTTTACTCAAAGTTCTTTGTATTTATTGTGTATTTCAGAGTACCGTATCAATGTGCGAAGTCTTTTTGCACCAGTATACAATACTGCAGTCAAGTATATGAACATATGCACTAAAAGAGTATAAGTACACCCTCTATAAATTGTAAAACTATTTCTATATAAATTTCCTGACTTTCTTAGCATTTTCTATTCAAAGAGACTTTAGTAAACAGTGTTTTCTTACTGTTGAACTACTGATCTGCCTGTAAGAAGAAGACTAGATCCCATTTTGTTTGTTTGTTAACAACTTAAATGGGATGCATACTTGTGACAATGACTTTATGTAGACTGACCTAAGTGGATGTGGATGCTAGCAGTGTGTAGGTTAGAAAGGTCCATTAAATATTGTACAGTAAGATCGTGTTATTCCTAATTATAAAGAAACACACTCAGTGGAATAGCAATAATTGCAGCACTATGACTTATGCTGTGACCACACCCTCAACATTGTAGATTACAGAGTGAAATATTTGTAGGAGATGAGCTGTTTTGGAAAACTGAACCTTCTGTGCTGTAGATATTCTGACAGTTTCTTTCTGTGCATTTACTGTGAAGTTCCACTGTACTCAGTAGGGTTTATTCCTAGGTAAGCATACATACAGAATTGCAACCTGAAAGATGTTTTGACATAAAAACATGCTTGGCTTGATGGTTTCACACCACCCCTTTTCAGTCCTGAAATGAACTTTTAGAAGTTTAAAATGAACTGGGTGAATCTCCAAAAACCAGTCCTTTCAATTGGGAGCTTCAAATAATAGGCTTCTACAAAGTTCTTCAGTAATTAGCAGACATATTTATTTAAAGAAAATAAATTATTTTTAAAATAGTAGCATAAAAACACAACCAAATCATCACTTGAAAGTGTGGAATAGTTTATATGACAATTTGTACTGTAGGTATATGATTCTTAAGTCACAAGCATGTGTTTAAGAGTCATTGGGAAGGTGTTATGAATTATATTCTAATGAACTATTTAACAAGAAACTCAGATTGATGGTTGGTAAACTGAAACAAACCATATTCAGGCTTATTCCTCAAAAGTAATGCAAACTGAAATCTTGCAAAAAATGGGGCAAAAAATTAGACAGATTAAATATCAGGTTTTTATCTTGTTCATTAAATATTCAGTTAAACAAAAGCAGAAGTATTCAAATGGGAAGGTAATTAAAACAAAATGCATCTCCAGAGATGCGCTCCTTTTGTAAATGTTAAACAGAGGTTGGGTGCATGCAGCCTCTGACCTACCTGTTTTCTGTTGCCTCAAGGGCCCTTCAGCTCGCTGTAGCAGCTTGTCATAAATTCATACATGGTGTCACTGACAGATTTTGACATGCGGTTTCACCTGGCAACAGAGAGATGGCTGCAATCTGTTTCCTGCCTGACAGAATATTTTAGTTTTCTTTTTGTTCAAGCACCTCAGCAGCAGAGTAAACAAAAATACTTAATTTCCTAATACGTTTCCACAGACCAGATCCCAGTGAATAAGAATTATCTTTTAATCCATCAGTGGATAGTAGCACTGTTGTAAATGGTTCATATTTTCTTTCTTCTTCTGTGTTGCTTGGCACCATTTTTATTCCCCCCTTATAATAACAAAATAAAAATTGAAACCAGTTTAATTGACTTTGGAAATCTATTTAGATATCCTCTTGTTGCAGGTTTACACTGATTTTATTCATCTGGAGTCATTAGTCTGGAGTTAGGTTGCTCATTACTCTGGAGTTGCAGGTTTGCAACAGAAATTGCTGTTTGTTGTAATAATCCAGTTCCTGTGTTTTCCTTTGGAGCCATGATCTACGTCAGCTGGCTTATGATAGTTTCCTTAAACTTTAGTCATTTTAACAAATAACCCAAATAGCATTTTATGGATGTATTAAAATTTTGTTTCAGTCCTAATTTTAGCTTGCTGGTGTTATCCAGACATTCTTTCGGGGAATTCTTGTCTTACTGTTCCTTTGTTCATCAGCCATATCCACAGTTCTGGTTTTGCATTATAAATCCATTTGTAAGAGATGCTCGCCATTTTTACTTTAGCAATAATCCACTGAATAAATCTTCTTTCATTTGAGCAGGTATCATTTTAGTCTTCTGTGTAGACGAGTGCTTTACACACCATTTGTGGGGTAATATAGAACTCGATAAATTTCCCCCCAAATCCTCTATGTTTAAAAAAATGTATTATAAACACATCCTGAAGCTTGTAGAACAAACTGCAAGGAAAATCCCCAGGCAACTGTGTTCTTCATGTTATCAGTAATGAAACTGAATTAGATGCTGTGTGCCCATGGAAAGGAAAAAGAAACATGTTAAAAACAGAGATCCTAAAATAATATAAATAAAACATTTTCATATAGTATAGTCTGATTCTGCATTGTGTAATATGGCTTCTGTGAGGTAATGTAAAAACAATCTTTGCAGTAAGTGTGTAACATTGACTGTTTCTCAGTATGGCAGATCTCCCCCCAACCCCCGTTTTTTTTTTTTTTCATTTAGCTCTATTTAGATTGGATGTATTTTAAAATGACATTACAAGGAGATGGCAGCAGTAGGGGAGTACATTCTGTGCTGCATTATTTTCTTAAATACATTCATAGATCCTATGAAATATAGTCCTAATGAGAGACTAGTTACACACTACTGCCTTGATTTCATGCGACCATATAAGAGCCTCAGCTGCTTCATAGGAATGATAGCTAGCCTAATTTGCACATGCCTTTTGAATTCTGCACTTTGTGTAAGCTTATTTACATTACACTATTCAAACATAGCTTCAACGGCGAAGCATTTAACAGAGTAGCATAGAAAAGAACCTTATTCCCCCCCCCCCCACAAGCAAATTGGGGATTAGTCATACAACCCATCCTCCAGACCAAAACATCTATGATACTGTATGAAATATTTGAAGGTACTTGCGACAAATATGACTGTCTGACATTTTTAAAACAATTTTGACAATATTCATTTTAACTGCGTTGAGAAAGATTTAGCTGCTGGAACTTTAAGCTGTGCCATCTTTCAAGAGCTCTTTAGCACGAACCTGATAATCTTCTATATCTCATGCATTTACAGATACAGCAGTTGTAAAGGATTGGAACAAAACATATATGATAATGTTAACACTGTGTGTGTCATCAAACAAAAGAACAGAAAGTTGAATCAGAATTTTAAAGTGAACTAGTAATCTTTCCCCCCCTTCACAAACATATTTTCTTAGATGCTGCTGAGGCTCTGTACAGTAATAAGGAATGTGCCTTACCTCTATGAAGGATTGAATACATTCCTGAAGCTGATGGAGCAGTTCCAGTTTGGAGGGATTCACTGTTTTTGGTTTGTTTTTTGGTTTTTTCACTTGTTAGCAGAGTAGAGGGGAAAGAGGGTAAAAAGCATCTCTCCAAAACAGGACCTTAATGACAATTTGTATTTCTGCTGTGCCATTGTTTCAGCGTTATGTTCATGCATACAGCATGTAATGCTGCTATCAGAGCCTGCTGCAGTCTCCCACTTCCTACTGTAGAATCAATATTAAGCATCTGCAAATGCATAATGAAAGTAATTTAACATACTGAAGGCTTCTTGTCTCCAGAGACAACATAGCGGTTCAGCCGTTCTGAAGAGGAGCAGCTTTGCTGCTTAGGAAAGCTTGTTCTGGGCAGCTTGTGCAGAATGACAGCCTACCTTGTCGCTTCCCTTCACTGCAGAGAGATGCAGTGCATTCACTAATTTTGATTGGTCAGTGATGTTGGGCTTGGGCTTAAACTGTGCTTCATGCATATGGGAGTGAATTTTATTTTTCTCTTTTTTAAAGAGGAGGGTTCATTTTTAAAGCTATAGTTTGTATATAGTTTATTTTTTCCAATATATTGAGGATATTGGCTTTAGTTTTCATTTTCAGGGTTGTACAGCATTGTGTGTGCTACATGAGCTCACACTAGAAGGGGAAAACAGGTGAAGGTTGTACCTCTATTATATTTAAACAATTGCACTGTATACACTGTCTGTTTTAGGGTCTTCGTTCTGTGTCTGCTACTGATGGAAATCCAGTCTCTGCAACTGATGACACTCAATCTTAGCCATTATCTTTTGTATGGAGGTCAACTTTTGATGCCTACTTTGAATAAGCTACCTTCATGATACAGAAAACTGGAAAATGTGGTTTAGAATTCAGAGTGTTTGTGATAATAATAAGGGAAACCATTTAAACTCATATTAAATGTAATTAACAATTCATTTTAGTTTATAATTTTTGTGCGTAATGATTTAACTTTTATAATCTGTCAGTTGCAGTTTCCATAAATTCTGTTTTAATGCAGTTTGACCATTAACACTGAGAAATGCAACAAATTGATATAATTGTATGATTATTTAATTCCTTATTGGTGCAGCAACATCAATGAATGTCCTCCTGCGATTATGTTCTTCAAATCGTTTTCTTTTTGTTCACCTTGTAATTTTTATGTTCATTTAAATAGTACTGTACAGTATTTAATATTTGCCCATATGCCAATAAAATATTATAGGTGGTTGCAGTATGATGAGCAGTAAAGTCAAGAAGGCTGATTTAGATTTTGATTGAGTCAAGAATATTCACTTAGATCAAGATTGTGAACAACACATATCTAACAATTTTCTTTGTTAGGTTTTAAAACCCATTAGTCTAAATTTATATTATAGCTGTAGGTTGCAATCCAGTGGGGGCACTAGCAAAGGAAGAATTCACCTCTGTTTTTAACAAGTGATTTGATTGTTTAGATGTGGGAATTGCAGCACTGGGAATTGCAGAGTTGGTCCTGGCAGTGGGCATGTCACCCTTATATGCACATTCTTTGGATCATATCTGTAAGTACTGGAAAAACCTAGAAATGATGTATAAATATGAAAACATGTAAACACTAGCCAATTTTATAATAAAAATAAACTTGCTCTAGGGACATCTTGTTTGTACAGGTGCCCCTCCGTTTTTGTGGACTTGGAGTCCGTGTCCCTCGCCTGTTCATGGGTAAAACAAAACAAAAACAGACAGCTTCATTTATATACCGCTTCATACCCTTAAGGAGTGTCTAAGCGGTTTACAACTGTAAGCTATTTGCCCCCAAACAATCTGGGTACTCATTTTAGCGACCTCAGAAGGATGCAAGCCTGAGTCGAGCTTCAGCCCTTTTATGCTGGTCTTGAACTCGCCACCTTATGGTTTTGAGTGAGTGGCTGCAGTACAGGCATTTAACCACTGTGCCACCAGGGTAGCAAACAGAAGGGGGGGGGGGAAATGAAGTGTTCACCTGTGGGCATGAGCTACCATGCAAGCCAATGGGCTTGAATATTGGTGATTTTCCATTTTCTTGGGGGGGGGAGGTCTGGAATGGATCCCCCATGAAAATGGAGGGAAGACTGTATACAGTGGTCCCCTGGGTTACGAAGATAATCCGTTCCGGATTAGCTTTCGTAACCCGGAAATCTTTGTTTCCCGGGGGACCGCTTTAAGGGACGGACCGCGTGGCCGATTTAAAGGGGCCGCACGGTTTTTCTTCTTCGCATCCCGGGGGATCCTTCGGATCCCGGGGGATGTTTTTTGGTCCTGGCGGTTTCGGGTCCCAGGGATTTTGTTCCCCGGGGGATTCGTAAACCGGGGGACCACTGTAATTGTAAATGGATAGTTGTTGAAAGCAGTTGGTAGCACTCAATTATATTCCCTTTGACCATCAGATCAGTAGTAATAGTTTTTCATAGAACTGGAAAAGTGGTTGAAGAAGAGCCTCACAGAATCCATGGTTGCCACCATTCCTCTACGGGAATGCCAATGCTTGTACGAGGCTTGTTTTCATCTGGTGAAGCTCTTGGAAACAGTGTGAACTGTTGTTCCTTCTGGCATCTCTCACTTTCAGTAAATGCACTTTCTAGCTTAACAAGATATGCATATTGGTGGCCTATATGTTTCATGCTTTGAAGTCAACCCTTTCCGTGTAATCTAACCCAATTGGGTTGTGTGCGTGTGTGTGTGTGTGTATTTTGTTAATCTTCACTTTTATCTTGCCAAAACAAATAATGATTCAGTGGTTTTCATGAGCAATTGATCTATACAGAATAAGTGATTAATTGCATTGCCTCTCTGGTGTGGTGACATAGAAAAAAGTGTTCTTGTGAACTCATTCATTCTACACTCCTAAGACCTTCAAGTAACTAGATCGATATTGCCTCCAAGTAAATCCTATTCCTACTTTACTTCAGATTAACAATTACAGTTGGTCCTCCATTTTCACAAGTGATCCATTTCGGACCCCACCCCCCAGTCAAAACAGAGGCTTGCACATATTCAAGCCTCATAGGCTTGAATGGAGTGCGTCCCTGTGTGCATGGAAAATAGCGGAGGTTGCCACAGTAGCCAAAATAAATATTTACTTATTTGCCTGGTCTATTTGATGGCAAAGGAGTTGGGATTGAATCCTCCAATATACAACTAGCTCTAGGTAAACCTTATGACCTGTTTCTATAGCCCTTTTAGTAGCTAACCAATATCAATTTGTGTGTGTGGTTCAGATCACAAAACATTTCACTATACAGTGAAAGTAAAGAGAATTGTTTTTGTGGCTTTTTTCATTTCTGTCTGGTGAGCTTCACATCTGTAACCTTTTTCTTCATTTTAGTTTTGCTTCAACGTTTTCTCTGAAGGTGTTCTAATTATATTTCATTTTTATTATCAACAAGCAGAAAACTTGAGATATCATTGTCGATTGTGATAATGAGAAAACAAACAATTGCATTCACCCTCACCTAGTCTTCGTTTGCTCTCTGTGATTACCCCCTGGAGGTCCAAGATGTGACACTGACTGGCCATCAGTTTCATATTATCAGAGGATATGCCCTTTTGCTAGAAATACTTTTAAACATTTCTACATTTATAAAGAAAACTCTTGTCTGCTCTTCATTTTCATGAGGCAGGCATCCCAAGCTCATTAGCTGAAACTACCATAGGCTCAAATTAGGCTGCTTTGTGAAAATCATTCTTTGTCTAGTTTGGATAGAACTCTAAACCAGAGGTGGAGAAAGTGGTCCCCTGGGTGCCCAAGGATCTAATTTTTTTGCCCCCCAAATAACCTCTAGGTTTGGGGGCAACTTTAGAACCAGGGGATACCTTTTTTCAAACAGGAAATGACCCAGAACTTGACTTCCAATCACTTCTTGTTGTATAAAAGACCTTTCATAAAACAGATGGGTTAAACCTGAGAAGACTGGAATGCACAGAGGGGCCACATGGTTAGTAAACCATGTTTAAAGAGTAATAGTCATTGGCTGTTCTTCTAACTGGAAGGAGGTCTCATGCAGAGTGTCTCATGGTTCTGTCCTTATCCAAAAGGATAAGATGTATGAATTCTTTTAATTAATAACTTAGGATGGAGCGGAGGGCATCCTTATCAAGTTTGTGGATTATACAAAACTCAATAGGTAGCTAATACATTGGAAGACAGGAACATCATTCCAAAGGATCTTGGTAAACTGGAAAATTGGGTGCAAATTAATAAAATGTATCTCAATAGACACATGCAGAATGCTACATTTAGGCCACAAAAACCAAAAAACCCGGCTTGGGAGGGAGTGAAGAGGCAGGCCCAGCTCCATCAGGGCTTGCCTGAAGAAGAGAGCCCTCCCTCCATGCCATCTGCCATCCTCCGGCTTGGGAGGGAGCAAAGAGGCAGGCCCCACTCCATCAGGGCTTGCCTGAAGAAAAGAACCCTCCCTCCATGCCAACTGCCATCCTCCAGCTTGGGAGGGAGTAAAGAGGCAGGCCCAGCTCCTTCAGGGCTTGCCTGAAGGAAGAGAGCCCTCCCTCCATGCCATCTGCCCTGGTCCAGGCCTCAGAGGGAGAGAGGAACCACTGGACCTCATCCCCTTCCCCACCACCATCCCCTTCTCCTTTTGTGTTGTGTATTTTTAGAATGTAAGCCTGAGGGCAGGGAACTGTCTAATGAAAATTAATAATTGTAAGCCTCTCTGATAGCCATTAAGGCTGAAGAGCAGGGTATAAATACCCTAAATAAATAAATAAATAAATAAATAAATAAAGCACCAGTATAAAATGGGGAACACTTGGCTCAGCAGTACTACATGTGAAAAGGACCTTGGGATTATTGTTGATCCTAAATTGAACATGACCTAGCAGTGTGATGCTTTAGCAAAGAAGGCAAATGCTATCTTAGCTTGCATTGATAGAAATTATAGTTTCCAAGTTGAGGGAACCTATAGTGCTGGTCGGTGTATTGTGCTCAGTTCTGGGTGTCTCATCTTAAGATGGAACGGGTTCAGAGAAGGGCAACCAGAAGGATAAGATGTATGAAGAACAACACATATGAGGAATGGTTGAAGGAATTGAGCATATTCACCTGAAGACTGAGAGGTAACAGTGGCGTCACTATTGGAGGTGTAATGGTGCGGACCACACTGGGTGACACTCCAGAGAGGGGTGTCACCCGGTGGGATAGTATACCCCAAGGCGAATGGTAGTCTGCTTTCCAGGTCCCATGCAACAATGGCCACATGGGACTTGGAAGGCCAGGGGGAGGTCGATGCCTTCTGGGTCCAGTGCAGCAATGGCCACACAAGACTCAGAAGGCTGGCTGGGATGCTGAGAGGGCCAAGCACAGCACCACTTTGCTGCCATGGCACCATTCTACATGCCATGACAGTGAGGTGGTGAAGTGCCCTTTTGGCCCCACCCTCAGAAGCCCCACCTCCCCACATTGGGTGACACCCCAGGCAGGGATGCCACCAAGAGTAACATGATTGCACTCTAAATATGTCAAGGGGAGATTTCAGTTGAACCTGGAAAAGAATTTCTTGACAGTAAGAGCGGTTTGGCAATCAAACCAATTGCGTAGCTTGATGGTGGGATTTCCTTCACTGGACATCTTCAGAAAGAGGCCAGACAGCTTTACCTGTTATGAATACTCCAGCTGGAGATCCTGAGCAGAGTGTTGGAGCTGATGGAATCCTTACACATCTAGTACAGTCAGCCCATGGATTTTTTATCCACGGATTCAAGCATCCACATTTGAAAATATTTTTTAAAAAAATATAAACTCCCAAAAGCAAAGCTTGATTTTGCCATTTTATAAAAAGGATACCATTTTACTATGCCATTATAGTCAATGGGACTTTGAGCTGATGTTGGTATCCTCGGGGGGTCATGGAACCAAACATCAGTGGATACCAAGGGCCCATTGAATTCTGTGATTTTATGACATGACTTCTTTATGTGGTTGCAAACTACAATTTGGCATACATAACCTGTTCCTTTTTATGTGTTTAGAGAACATCAGTTTTAACTATCCAAGGCCTGAAACAGAGAGGCCAAAAAGTCCGACTTCTGGCTGCTTTGGGGGCAGGGTGTGCAGATGACACATCCACCCGGAATGGCTGGAAGCCGTCCTGAAGCTGCCTAAGGTTGCCTGGGACTGCTGGAAATAGAAGTGGTGGTGGTCCATTCGGGACCATGGTGGCCTACTTTCAGAGCAGGCCACCCAGTTGCTGTGGAACAGGACAGACAAAAAGAGGTGCCTTCAAGCTGGCTTGAAGGTGTGGCGTTTAGATGACATACCTTGAAGCCAGCAAGAAAGTGCCCTCTAGGTGCCTTATGCAGAGAAAAACCATTTCAAAAAGAAGCAGCTTTTTTCCTCCTCTTCCTGGCTTGAAGCTATGTCATGTGGTCATGGCAGAAGCACTTCAGTTGCCTTGGGAGCCGGCAGTGCAGTTGGTGGGGTTTCAATGTGGCTTTAGAAAAGGCAGTTTCAAGCGACCTTTTCCTGCCTATATGTTTCGCTCCATAGTCCTGCTTTTTAGATTGGAATTTGATCTCAGTCCTTATGCCCTTTTATGTGATGGAGAAGGCACTGCAATCAGAAATAATTCTTTTCAATACTCTAGATACCAGAATTTGAATCCCCACTCAGCCATGGGAACCCACTGGGTGACCTTGGGAAAGTCACAGCCTCTCAGCCTCAGAGGAAGGCAATAGCAAGCTCCTCTGGACAAACCTTATCAGGAAAACACCATGATAGGTTCTCCTTAGGGTTGCCATAAGTTGGGAATGACCTGAAGGCACATAACAATAACATTCATTAAATTTACTGTGCTCAAGACCCTTTCCAACCGTGCACAACCCTTTACTTTGCCATAAATTGGAAATGACCTGAAGGCACACAACAACAACATTCATTAAATTTACTGTGCTCAAGACCCTTTCCAACCATGCACAACCCTTTACTGCTGGTACATGTGGTTCAGAGATTAAGTAGACCAGAGACCTGATAGTTCTGAATATTATTTTCATAATATCTGAGTAAACCAAGGACTCCTGTTTGCTTTAATTAATGTCACCCTCACGCATCAGATGGGAGATAAAAAAATTATATTTTAGCCAGAGCAGAAATAACAACAGCCAGAGCCATCACAGCTAGTCATCATTGAGATGCAATTGAATAAGATTTTATACTTGATGAGTGCAGATGTTGCATTGAATCAAGGTTCAAAGTACAGAAGTGGAATGCAAGATTAGTGTGGCCTTTATCACCATTCCTCCCTATCTTGTGCAAATTTTCCCACTTCTCTCAAAGTTGGGAAAGTCAATGGTAAGGATGCTCCCAAAACCAAATTCAGAATATTCTTACAGGTTCATCTGTATTAGTTCAGAGACATACACCTGGAGATCTAGTTTCTGGCAAGACTTGGATCCCTCAGGTAAAAGGGTACATCAGCATATGAATATGAAAAGAGCCCCATTGGATCAGACCAGATCTCAATCAAGGGCAGTACACCATCCTTCTAGAGTGGCAAGTCAAATATCTTCAGGAAGCCAGCAAGCTGGCCAAGAAAGCAGCTGCTCTCCCCAACATTTATCGCTCAATAGTACACTGCCTCTATGTGTGAAGATGCCACCTTTTAGTTCTGCCTTTAAACACCTTTTTTCTAAATGATTATGTTCTTTAAATGTTAACCTTTCATCACATGGAAGATACTTTGGCCTATGATAATTTATTTCACTTCTGTAGTATCCTTTTGAGATGGGCAACCAGATCTGTTCAATATTCCAATTGCTGCCACACCTTAATGTCATTATGACATTGGCAGTTACATTGTCAGTGCTTTTCCTAATCATTAGCCCTTTATTATAGTTGTTGTGCATGAAGTTGCAGTTTTCATTTAGTTGCCCACTATGACTCCAAGGTCTCTTGTTAATCACTGCCATTTCAGATCCCATCAGAATGTATGTGAAATCTGGGGGATTGGCCACCTTGCTCTGAGGAAGCATCAGCTGAATTTGCAGAGGCATGGCTAGCAGGATATATCACCAGCAGAACACCAAGGTGGCATGTTGGTAAGAACAGTCTTACCTGTGGGGCTAGTTACCTTGCTCTGACTGGAAGCAAGTGAAGAGCTGTGTTTCTGTCTCTTGTGTTGTGTTATTGTATGGCAGAATCCAATTAGTGCATTATGAGAATTTGACTTAAGTGGATATTTATGTGGGAGCATTATTAACAATGATATTGATAAACCAGCTGCCAATGGGAGTGGCAGTTGTAAGATCAGGCGGTGAGACCACAACCTGGTACCATCTAATTGGGAATAAGGTTCTGCCTTATTGTGAGTAGGGTTACACTGGACAGTCAACTACTCAGCTTTACAAATCCAGTGTATACTCCTATGTAATATCAGATGTTCTGTTCGTGTACCAGCCACCCTGCTTCCTATCTGACTTCCTCACCAAGCTCATGGAACTGATCTTGGAGTTGAGGTTGGAGTTACCCAGACTTTTGGTCTTGAGTGACTTCAATATCCTATTTGAGACCAGTCTGTCAAGTACAGCTTGGGCGCTCATGGTATCCATGACAAAAATGGACCTATCTCAATTGGTCTCAGAACCCCCACACTCAGCAGATCACACCGCTGTGCTGTTTTCCGTTCTGAACATATGGATCTGTGGGTGGAGATGATTTCTACCTCAGCATTGTCATTGACAGATTGTTTCCTGGTCAGGATTAGGGGCTGTGCAGACCGGCTTGAATCACTGGCGTGGGGGCGTGGTGCTTGGGTGACACCCCCCCCGATGCAGCTCCCACACCGGCGTCATGCCCCCTGCCCAACCACATGGTGCGTTGCATCAAAGCATACTTTTATACGCCGCATTCCGAAAGGCACGCTGAAAAGTGCTGTGGAGGCGGCAAGGCTACCTTTTTGCCGGCTCTAAAAGGAGCGGCATTTTGCTGTTTCTTTTAGAGCTGGCAAAGCACGGGATTGGGGCCATGGTATGCGGTTGCCACAGCCCTGATCTGGCATCGAAGGGGGCAGCATCAAGTTGCTGTTTCAGGACTGTCTGTTTTGCCTCTTAGTATCATAGTTGCTGTCCGTCCCCAGAGGGGTGATGGACTTATTAAGATGGCTGGCCCAGCAAGATTCCAAAAAGCCTTTGAGGGTTTTATGGCTGGTATCATCAACGATCCTGTCAAAGCCCTGGCCAATAAATGGAATTTAGAATTGTCTAGAACTATTGACATGGTTGTTTCAAAACATCCTCTCTGACCTGTTACTAGCTGAGCTCTTTGGTACACAGACGATCTCGGGGACCTGAAATGGGATGCATAGATGCTGGAAAACATGACACATATCCGATATAGAGAACATCTTCATTCCTATAAGGTGGGTCCAGATTACCTATGGGTCCAGGTTACCTATGGGATAGCCTCCTCCCATATAATCCACCCCCTACACTCAGGACTTTTGGGGGACATTTACTTCAGTCAGCCAGGGGTAGGCTAGCAGAGGATTTTTTTTTTCAGCGGCCTCTAGACTGTGGAATGACCTGCCAGAAAAAGATTTGACAGCTGTATATGCTGTCTGAATTTAAAACAGCATTTAAGAAAAATGCTGCAGTTAGAAAGAATTGAATTAAAACTAGCCTGGCATACATGCATCTAGTAGGAAAAAAGGAAAATAGACAAAAAATTAGTAATCATTTCATTAGAAGATCTGTCTTGTGAGTGTGGGAAAAAATACAAGCTTAAATTGTGTTTGAAAATACCACTCAATGTTTCCCCACACAAAGCATTCCACAGAAGATAAATAATTCAAGCAGATAGATGGATTACATATAAAGCTTTACTAAAATGCCAAGAAAACATATACAGAATGAAAATAAGAGAAGAATTAAAAGAGGAAGAACTATCTGTCAGTGGTTCATATATATCATATATAATTGAGGGCAGGTTTTTGGGGCCAAGATTATTGCTTTTGATATTACCTGTAGATAAGTTGAGGGTAAAACTTAGGGCATGTAACAGAAGGTCTAAAGAATGAAGCAAAGGAAGACAAGGCCAGAGAACTTACAAAATTCTAGCAAGCGTAACTGTTTGTGCTTACCCTAATGGTTGGATGGATAAGAGAATGGGGAGTGGGGCCAGTGCTTTCAGAACAGATTACACTCTTGCCTTTCTCCAGGAGATGGTTCCTTTTTTAGTTAAAAGTTTTAGTTAAGTTTTCGACTTAAAAGTACAGTACTTACATGACACATGGGTAAGTTGACTCAGGTTTTTTGGGTCATTATTTTTACTTTAAAAATTACATGAATATATAAAGTATTCATCTGACGGGGAGATTTTAAGTGGATGAAAAATTACACAGAATAGAAACAGAAAAGACAGAATTTGAAGAGATTTTTTTAATGGAAAATTTTAATTTCTGATATCTACAAATGGATATAAAAAATAGAGATGGAAGAAGAAACAATAAAAAAGCATGATCACATGAGCACAGAATGTAGGCCAGACCATAGAATTAGAAAAATGGGGAGAAACTCGGAATAAAAATTTACAATACATGTTACGCAATACATGTTATCTTTTTAAGGGGAAGAGGGATGCAGTTTGCTTGTTGATGTAATGGTATTTTATCATGTAAGCCGCCTTGATTGATCTCAAAGTGGCGGGGTATAAATAAATATTATTATTATTATTATTTGAAAGAAAACTACTATAAAATGTGCTATAGATGGTATGTAACACTAGAGAAATTAACAAATAGATATAAAGGAAGTAATGATGAATATTGGTAATGTGAGGGAGAGGTTTCTGTGTTTTTAACTGATGTTATTTATGTGTTCTGTTTTAATCTCTTGTTCTTCATCATGGTCTCTGTGCTCACACAAGTTTTTTTTTGTCTGTGTGTTTGTTCAGAAAACCCAATTGGAAAGTTCTAGAGCCGAGTAGCGTGGCGGGAACATCCTGCCACCTCCCAGCTATTTCTCATGACAAAGCCTGCCAAGCTACCCTCTCCTCAGTTTCTTTTCATCTGCCACCTGAACAAGCTCTCTTTCTCTGGTACTGTGTTGAGTAGCTTCCCTCAGTTTATTTCTTCCCTCCTTTCTTGTTGTCTTTCCCCTCTAACCTTTCCCCTCTAAATGCTCTTTTCTATTTTGCTATGTTCCCCCCCCCCCCCGAACCCAATTATTTCCCTCTGTTTGGCAGTTTGTCTCCCTCATTCTATGGCCTCTACCACACTCTTTAAGCTCTGCTCAGGCTGCATCAGACAAATCTATTGGATGCACATTCCTTGTGCCTTTTTTATTTGGGGGAGGGCACATTGTAACAAACTGCCATATTTGCTGTGGGTTTATCTCATAATCCCTCAAGAACTGGGCTAGAAGACTTCTTCCTCATTGTTGAGAACTTGGCTGCCTAGAACAAGCCTTTATTTTCGGCTTCAACAACCATCTTCGGTATCAATAAGTCCCTCAGATTCACTTCAAAAGACTAAGACCGTCAAACACCATCCTAAATCACATCAGAAGAGACCTGCATCACCAACTGGACAATCCGCATTGCCTGATGAGACTGTCCCTCCACTTAAAATAAAAAGAAGCAGCAGCATCAGATTGCACAGGACTCAGTGCTACTCTCTACTACTGAGGCATCAATGCTGGTAGCTTCCCCTTCAGGACTTACGCTACCACCCCCTCTGATACTCTTGGTATTGACAGCAATCACGTTGCTCAAGACGGGTTTGTCTGATACTTTGGTCCAACAACCACAAATGCCATCCAAAGCGCATTGATGCCATTCTTCTACTAGGTACTGTTCACTGTCCCCATATTATTGTCTTCGGGTTTCACCCTCATGTTGACATCATCCTCCCTCTTCTCCTCCTCAGATGACTGCTACTTTGTCTAGACCACTGGATTCTCAGTGACCTCAGTTATCCCTCCAACTATGATGGTTGTTACTATGGCTATCTTAGTAACATATGTACTATGTACCAACAGCTCCACCTGCTGCTTCAGTCACATTTGCTCCATCCACACCTGTGCCTGATTCTACAGTTACTGTCTTGATGGATGCTTCCCAGCACGTAATGACTGTGGATGATTCTGATGACTATGGGTCTTCTTCTCTGGAATCTCCAACCCCTCAAGCATCATCAACTGATCGAACAATAGAGGATGTCTGTCCTTCCTCTCCTCCTGAAGACGTGAAGTTATTTTCAGATGTGGTTCTTGGGATGGCTAAGGCGATTGGCATCAAGGTCTAGGCCCCACCTGCCTCCATTGTAGATCCAGTCTTCCAATTGGTTGCTACACAGACTACACACCTAGCTTTGGTTCCTCTCCTCCTAGCTCTAAAGAAAGTCATGAAACATTATGAAGTCAAAGGCTTTCATGATCAGCATCCATAGTTTTTTGTAGGTTTTTCAGGCTTTGTGGTGATGATCTAGAACAATCTTTTCTTGACATTTCGCCTGCCTCTGGGTGGCATTTTCAGAGAATGGTGGCATGGAGGTGTGTGGGGTATATATACTGTGTGACCCTTGGTTGAGAGGGCATGATTTATACGTTAATATATGTGTCGGACTGTTGATGAATTGCAAGGCCTAACGTGGAAGGAAATGTGAGGAGGATTTGTGTCTATTTAATTAGTGTTCCATTGTCTGCTGGGAGACCATCTGATCTTGGGTGATGTTCATTTGCATGTGCTGAGTCTTGATTTTGATGTTTTTCAGGACTGGTAGCCAAACTTTGTTTATTGTCAGGGTTTTTTCTTTCCTGTTGAAGTTATCCAAGTGTTTGTGGATTTCAATGGCTTCTTTATGCATTTTGACCTGATAGTTGTTGGCGTGGTCCAGAATTTCAGTGTTTTCAAATAGCATTTTATGCCCAGGTTGGTTTATAACATATTCTTCTACTGCTAATTTTTCCGGCTGGCCCAGTCTGCAGTGTCTCTCGTGTTCGTTGATTCGCATTTGAACACTGCATTTGGGGGTCCCTATGTAGAATTATCCACAGCTGCATGGTATGTAACAAGTTTCTTCTCAAAGTTTAGGAAAATGGATTTTTGCTACCATTAAACTAGCTCATGAATCAGCACACTGTTGCCCGGTGGTTTTTGTGCTCCTTCTACTAGGGCTCTTCAACCTTGTTACATGGCATCCAATTACCAGACATATGTAAGGCTGCTACCTGGTCACAACCATTTATTTGCCATTACCGTTCGGACTGCAGATCCAGGGCTGATGCCAGATTTGGATGAGCGGTGTTATATTTTATTCTTGACTGACCTGATCCACCTGCCTCAGGTAAGCTCTTGAGTCACCTGCTTGTGTGGGTCACAGAGACCATGAGAAAGGAGAAGAGATTGCTTACCTGTAACTGTGGTTCTTTGAGTGGTCACCTGTGCCCCCAGACCAACCTGCCCTGCCCTCCCTCTGTTCAGGTCATTCTGCTGGTATAGCAGACTTGAAACTGAGGAGAGTGTAGCTTGGTGGGCTTTGTCATGTACAGTAGAAGGGAGAGGGTGGGGTGTTCCTGCCAAGCTACTCAGCTCTAGAAGTTTCCGACTGAGTTCTCTGTGCAGGCACAAAAACCCACTTGTGTGAAGGCACAGATGACCACTCGAAGAACCAGTTACAGGTATGCAACCTGTCCTTGTCCCCTGCCTCTGAAAGGCAGGAAGAAGAAGAGGAAGAGGAAGAAGAAATAGTAATAGCAGTAGCAAGGATTTCAGACTGCCGATCTTTTTCTAAGTTAGATGGACATTTTATAAAAGATGGACAGCAAAGTATTTAATCATTGCACAAAAGATATGCTAAAAGGATATGTTGGAGAAACCACCATGAGAAATAACTCATTTCAATGAGTTTCTCTCATATTGTTCTTTTTCTTCTCTGTCACTTGAGCACTTGATGAGTGGCCTCTAATGACAAAAATATGTTAAGATGAAGCAATGTACACAATTGATGCACAATAGTTTTGAAAGTACACTCTGCTGTGAATAAAATTGTGACCTCTCATGCAACACATAACATTTTAGATATATAATATGTGGCTGCCAGGCTGTAATACACTTATATTTATAAACACTTTGACGAGAGGTTTTTCTTTAAAGCTTTGTCAGCAGATTTCATAGAGAGGTCAGTATTCCTTGACCTCTAAAATCTTGAATTGAATGCTCTGCTTTTGGTAATTACTGAACAATGATGTAATTAAAAACAGCTACCACCCTGTAATGTAGTGTTTTTTTTCTGGTGCAGAGAGCTTTTGACCCTGTGCTAAGGGTTCTACAAACTCACCCAAGAACTACAATTTAATAAGTGTGGGTTTTTACTGGTTATGAAACCACTCAGAGTGTGGGATGGATGCTTTCAAGAGTTTGAAAACTGTTCAGTAATATAGTTGGGCACCTCAGTCTGGGGAGCTGAAATCTGAAAACCTCCAAAAACCTGCCACCCACTCCCAAGTCTTTCAGATTCCCAGTCTGTCTCCAACCTTATGTGTTGTACACAACACAAACAGCAAATAAATGAGATGTGAGGCTGGAGAGGGACAAATAAGCAGGAGCACTGCAGCTGCTGCCTGGAAGGTTGGAGTAGCATGGTAGTGGTAGAAATGAGGTGGAGAGAGACTTAGGATCTGTGTGGTGGCAATCCAAGCATAGTGCTGGGTGCAAATCCACATGTCCTGCCATTTCACAGATCCTTGTGTTTCTCTCCACCTCATGTTCCTCTCCAGCCTTGCAAATACAGTATAGGTTTGTTCTAGGCTACTTCTGTATTCCAAAATTCAAAAAATCTCAACTCCAGAACACTTCTGGTTCCAAGCATTTCAGATAAGGGATACTCAGCCTGTACACATTCAGCCGTGGTAAGCTATTTCCTTTCCCTGACAAAGATGTTTGTATAGGCAGGTTTTCATCCTGTCCATCAGTAGTCTTGTGGCCGTATCGTTTCATATTAAGTAGAATTGCACAATAATTAATATATACACTTTGTTATTTGTGTAGAATATTCTATTAACCACATCCCAAAAAGTGTTAAGTGAACAGCTGGATTTGGCACTAGTCTTTTTAATAGGGCTTGATTATCACTAATTTTGGTTGGATTGAAGCCACAATGTTCTCATGGAGAATAGGTCTAAATTTAAGTGTTGCAAAATATGTCTGTTCAGTTAAAAAGGTAAAGCATATCTGTTTATGCTAAACAAACTAATTTCTCTATCGATTTACCCCCCAAAAGTTAACCAGAACCCTAAATTTAATAGTTTCCTATGATGTAACAAGGTACATGTGTGTGTGTGTGTTGTGTTAATTACCTGTTTCATCAAGTCAGTCACAGTGTTTTGTCAAATTACTGCATCTGAAATGTAATTTTTTTTCTCCATTTAGAAACGAATTTCTGTTGTCCAAGTCAGCATTAAGCATGCTGTGTAATAAATGAAGGAACTGTGTTTGCTTCTGTGATTTTTTTTTCCTACTGAAAGATATTAAACACATGGTTTGTTTTGTAGTCCCTAATTGAAAAGCAAACTGGAGTATCTGGGGGACGGCAACCAAGACACAAGCTGGAGAAAAACAGCCATACCTTTATTTGGTTATAGCTAAATAGTAGGAGCTTGGTCCAAGCATTGGGCAGGCGTTCTGACTGGAGAAGGTTATAAGTCTCAAGTTGTGTGTGCTTGGTGGTGGTGAATTAGGAGAATTATATGGACATTTACCTTCCAAGTTCTCTCATCGCTTTTTCTTATGCTAGTATAGTCCATTTAGACAGGCCAATAACTGGTGAGAAAGAGAGAATATTTCCTAAGGGAGGTTACTGGAGATCATTGATCCACTAGCCCAGCTGTCTGCATGTGGCCCTAAGCCACAGTATGCACTAAGAAACATTGTAATGTATCCTTTAATTTGATCCACTTAGCAAATAATGTACCACAAACCTAATAACTCCAACTGATGTTCACAGTGGTGGAGCACAGATGTCCAAATCAAACCTATGTATGTTTTTGCTAGTTTTAATTGCAATATATGTAGAATGCATATGCAAAAACATGAAATTAAAAATTACTTTAAAATGGGACCCAATGATAAAATCAATGAAATTCATACCTGTCAGATATATTTGCACCTTGCTTTACTTTAGGCAACCAAATAAAATTTACTGGTGGTGATTTTTTTGTGTCAACTGACAAATAAAAGTAATTAAAACTATCCATCACATCTTCTCCTTAGTTTAAATCTGTGAATGTATTCATTCATATTTATTAATAACATTCTCATGCTATGTTCCTAAAATGTCAGTAGCAGTACATTTATAATGGTCTGTTGCCCAGTTTGCTTTGTTTTAACATAAAGACGCTTCAATATATATTCTGTGCAATAAATGTAGTTCATGTTTATAATTCTTTTAAGGAAAATGGATGGTTCTACAGCTGCTGATTGCTATAGCCGGAAAAAGACAGATTTACAAAATTAAGATGTAATTAATCTAGTTTTGACAAATTAATGTAAGGGATGGGAGCTGAAATAATCTATGTGGATAGTTTTGGTCTACAGATATGTTATAGTTATAGAGGCTTTTTAGACTGGCAGGAAAGTGTGACATGAAGTTGCCTTTTCCTTAATGCTTAGCAGCTAGACAGGTGTGCATTTAAAAGGTACAGGGCAGCTAGACTGAGGTTTTTTCTGTGGCTCAGCAACTACATGGGAAGCTGTCAAAACGCTACAAACACAGGCGGAGCAGCTACATGGGCGGCAATGAACGCGGCTTTTAGCTGCACTTTAAACATTTTTTTCCCTTGCTGGCTGCGAATTGCGCAATTGCGCAGGTACATCATACAGTCGGAGCTTATCCCATGGGGGAGTACAGGACCATTCCGAAAGAGGGAGAAAGTGAGGTCAGTTCAGAAATGCACGTGATTACGCACAAGCTCATCACACACAAAACAAGAGAGCATCTACACAAAAAGAAAATGCAGAGTCAGTACGAAAGAATTCATCACATGGGAACATACTGGTCGGCTTTCTGTTGCAAATTAAGGCATCTTGGGAAATGGTAGCAAAGGCTCATGGGAGTTGTAGTCTGTGTTCTGTCAGAGCATTATATTGAGTTGTCTTGAGGTTTCAGCCCTCTGTCCAGGAGGGATTCCCATATGTCCTCCATTCTTGAGCAGAGGCCCCCCTTTTCCAAGTTGACCAGGCACGTCCTCCTTTGCCAGGACACGTCCTACTTTTCCAGCCTTCTTTTTGAAGAGGAAGCAGGAGGGCCAGGCGTGCTCTGGCCAGGCTCTGGGGGTCTCTTCCTGGCTCCTTCCCTCCCTCCCTCCCTCCCCCTGCCTTCCTCCTCCCTTTGGCTGAGAGAGTGTGACTTGCAGGGAGGAAGGGCAGCGGTGGTGCTCCAGGTCCTCCTGATGCTGGGCCAGGGCAAGCTGGAAACAGGAGGAGGAGGAGAGGGACATGGGGCCCCTCTGCTGCCCTGCCTCCCTGCAAGTCACACTCTCTCAGCCAAAGGGAGGAGGAAGGCAGCCAGGAGAGAGCCATGGAGCCTGGCCAGAGTGTGCCTGGGCCTGCCTTCTCCTCCCCCCTTTGGCTGAGAGAGTGTGACTTGCAGGGAAGCAGGGCAGCGGAGGTGCTCCAGGTCCCTTCCCTTCTCCTCCTCCTCTTGCCAGCTTGCCCTGGCCTGGCTGAGCGCCTCCAGTGCCCTGCTGTCTCCCTAGAAGTCACACTCTCTCAGCCAAAGGGAGGAGGTGAAGGAAGGTGCAGGCGCACTCTGGCCGGGCTCTGAAGGTCTCTTCTTGTCTTGGCACCTTCCTTCCCTCCGCACTTGTATCGCTACCTTTAAATGGGTGCTTTAAAGAGACAGAGCCCCATTTAACCACGCAACTACACCTTAGCCTTTAGATGCAATAGCAATGTTGCACCCTTTGAAAAAAAGTAGTAGGGAAATCAAGCTACTTTTTAAAGGCACTTCTTCTCCCCTAAAACTCAAAAGAAGCGTTTTCATGGCACACTTTCCCTTTTTCTCATCTAAAGGCTGGGCTTTCATGCAGCCATCAACACACCTCTTTTTGCCAATCTAAAATGAGCCAGCTCCTTTTAAAAGCACTTCTTCTCCCTTAAAATGCCAAAATAGTGTTTTCATGGCACACTTTCCCTTTTTCTCATCTAAAGGCTGGGCTTTCATGCAGCCATCAACACACCTCTTTTTGCCAATCTAAAATGAGCCAGCTCCTTTTAAAAGCACTTCTTCTCCCTTAAAATGCCAAAATAGTGTTTTCATGGCACACTTTCCCTTTTTCTCATCTAAAGGCTGGGCTTTCATGCAGCCATCAACACACCTCTTTTTGCCAATCTAAAATGGGCCATAAAGATTTATCAAAAGACTGCTATTGTAGTCATTCACATGGATGCATGCAGAGAACAAGCATTATCTTAAAAGGAGAATCCTAAGCTAACTGTTGTTCTAATTGTCTGGAAGACCAGGATGTATTTCATGGTGTACAGTGGGCCCTTGTTATCTACTGGGGTTTGATTTCAGGACCCCCCCCCCCCCATGGATAACAAAATCCATGTAGGTTCAAGTCCCATTAAATATAATGGCACAACAAAATGGTGTCCCATATATAAAATGGAAAATCAAGGTTTGCTATTTGGAATTTATACTTTTTGGGAATATTTTCAAGCTGTGTATGCTCAAATCCGTGGATAAAAAAATCTGTGGATAAGGAGGGCCAACTGTATTACATTCTTTCCCAAATAATATATATGACTGTTCCCATAATATTTTTTCTGTGTTGATAGTCATAATTCCACATCCACCTTAGTTTATAGAGGTTTCTGTGCTATTGTATATAATGGGAGTAGAGCATCCATAGGTTGTCCTGGAACCAACGGATACTAAGGGCCCACTATATAATATGTTGCATTAGGACAAATTACATTTGATTCATATAGTTCCATAAAAACAAACTAATCTAATGTTTTGATTAATCTATCAAAAAGTTAGTATCAAAACCTTCTAGAGAAACCTCTTAATAAAATTGTTTCCTACTTTTGTTTGCCTTTCACACCTTTTTATGCATTATTAAATGTGAAGGTTTTGGTTTCATATTTTTTGTTGTATAGTGTTTCCTTGTATATTCTGACCCGCCCACACTTTAATTTTTTTGCTTTCTCTGTTGAAAGAGGTAGAGACCTGCTATTCTGGAGAAACTGGATTTATTACTACTTTGATCTCTTTAAGTACCTTAACTACATCTAGTTGTTATAATTTGATATTCCTGTTTAGAACATAATAATGACTAATAGATTTCTTGAATGCATTGGAATGTATGTTTAATTCTTCTCTGGGAGAAATTGGTTTTATTTTTTGTTTATAAAGTTGGCTCTTATCCTTTGGAATACCTCTATTACTTATTGACAAGGTGAGATCATTAGTATGACTGGGAACATGGGTGGCTTTAGATTATGGTTTGATCAATGGCTTAAAATTTAAAAGCTTGCACAAAAGTAATAAGCTGCAGTGGCATTGCCCTTGCTCGCAGAAGGCAGTCCAGAGTTGTTCTTGCATGGATTCCTAGGCTCTAGACTGGATATTGATTTAAGCATATATCTTGCGATTAGATATATTACCACTCCAAAGGTTGAATCTTTCTATTAGTCCAGTACTTAGTTCCTTTGGGGTACCAAATCCACACGCTGCTGATTATTAGCCCTTCTGGGTTTTTTTGACAATGGCAATGCATAATGTTAGACTAGTTAAAGGTAATTAGTATGATTCATGTGCAAGATGGAAGGAGCAGGGAAGAGCACATACTGATTCTTAAAACCAGTTGCTAGCTCTAGCTAGAGCAGATCAACTGAATTAATTGCTAAAAGGTAAACCAATACTTATGTAAATCTTGTAGATTCAGTAGGTTTACTGTAGGGTCTTGCCACAGCAGCCTCCACTATCACCCTGGGAACGCTTCTCAGCCTGGCCATTACAGATTTTTTTTTTTTAAATTAAATGTTTCTTCATTTCAGTCCACAGTTGTGCAAATCCACTGCTACTGAACCCATGGATACTGAGAGCCCACTGCACATTGTGCCCTATAGAGGGACTACGTGAATTAGTTCTATTACACTTGGGGCAGATAAAATATACAGAGTGTACATGCCAGTGTAGGAACAATATCACATATGACATAGCTCTGAAGGATGTCTGCCTTGATTTTCTATTTGCCCAGGTCTATATCAGCAGTTGAACCAGCTGTGTTCTATGTAAATGTACATCTTAAACTACAGTTTGAGTATCAGGAGTGAGCTACCCTCAGCATTCTTTCCTCGTGTCCAGTTTAATGTTACACATGACTATTGCCAAACTGGGTTAAAATGAAACCAGTTATGTCCCTACACTTGCAATAGTTGTTACAGGTACATTTAGGAGCATATCTCCCTTGGCAATGGGTGAAGTGGAATGAGGAAAGGAAGCATAGGGAAATCACTGATGAGACAAAAGAGCATGGTCGATAATCTCACCAAAGAGAAATGTTTAAAAGTTTATAAATCAGATAGTCTATATGGTAGGGTAGTACAGCAACTGAAAAATAAAACAAATATGTATCCTAAATGCTTTTACTGTATCATGAATCTCCTTTGTTCATATAACAGCTATTAAGAAGTGTTGGTGTACAACATCCCAAATATAGGTATTTGCTGAATTTCTCTGCTGGCATACTCTCAGACATTAATGCTCTGCCAGACATTCATGTTTGATTGGGAGCTTTCTGCCAATATCTTAAATTGGTCTCAGCCAGCGAAGGTATCCGATTTTAAGTTTAAGCTGTTGTTTGGTCTGGAATTAGACAGTATAAAAATGGATTAGAGGATCTATAAGAGAAACTGACCAGTGTCTCATTCAGGAAAATGTTTAGTTACTTTTTTCTCACTTGATAATTCTCTTGACTTCTAGACATCATGCATGTGTGCAAAGACAAAGGGCTCTTATAAGTAGTACGAAGATGTACTGTACACCTGTGTCATTTATGCAAGGTTTATTTACATGTATACATTCTCTACTTTTTATCTGTAAAGGGTCTCATGCGCATGTTCTCATTTTTAGAAAAGAAATAGTGTTTTTGATGTGGGAAAGCAACAGAGTTTTCCCACTGTGTGGGAAAAGTCCTTCTCTGGTACAACCATATGAACATACTATTAGGAGCAGGGAATCATGTCCCCCTTATGTTCATTTGTTCCCATTGTTTGCTGAACTTTTTTCTGAGGTCCATTTTAGATACTTCTGTGGTAGTATGGCTGGTGAAGAAAGTCCTTTGTGTTATAACTAAAACATCACACACTTGCAGATAATTGGGCTCTGATTTTTGTATACTATCTGCCAGATTGTTACAGGCCGAATGCTAATTTGGCAGAAATGGATAGTGGCACTCTCAGGTGACTGGTCCCTTAGGTAGCCTCATGTAAATGACCAGTGGAATCCACTTCCCATTGGAAGGGAAGATTTCTGTTAACATTAAGAGAGATTAGTTGGATGTGTTTCTGATTGGATAAATAGATATTGAGCTTGCCATAATTTGAAAAGAATTGAAGACAAACAACAACAACCACAATAACAAAAACAACAACATACAAGCTGTGTGCCTGGACAACGAAAAGTCTGTGTTCCTCCCCAAGGGGAATAGTGTGTGTGTGTGTGTTTGTCTAGTTTAGTAAAATAGCCTAAAAGTTCATTAATCTGTTTGCTCATTCTTCCAAGTTAAAATATTCTGAAATAAAATATTCTGTTTAAGCGTCCTTAAGTGGGATGTTGATACTAAATCTGACTACTGTATATCATTGTTCACAAGTTGGGAGTTCAAGCAAGCAAAAGATGACAAGAGAGATGAATACAGGTTAGCTGACAAATGTCAAATAACCTTCAATCCCTCAATATAAAGACTGCTTTATAATTGCCATGGATGTACTTCACATTATCCAGGTGTCTTGTCCCACTACATAGTTATAACACTTTGATGCCATTTTAATCACTAGGCTTTATCCTGTGGAATTCTAGGATTTGTAGGTTTGTGAAGTACTTAGAATTCTCTTTCAGAGAGTTCTGATATTCTAGTTAATGTATCACCCAATTGCAAACCCCAGGATACCATATGATAGAGCCATGGAAGTTAAAAATGGTAGCAAACAGCTATATTTGTGCATGATAGATACACTCCAGGAGACTCCTATGGGCAGAGTTAGGGGCATGAAGACAGGGCCTTAGCTAAGGCATTTTCTTTTTTTGGGTCAGTAGTATATTGGCACCATAATTCATGAACCAGCTTTACTGAGAACAGAACAGGGTTTGATGTGAATGTAATGTTAAAAGGCCTATCTGTGTTTGCTTGGTCCACTGAGTTTTGGATGGACCAATGACAGGGTGTGACAAGTGATTGGAGTTTCACACAAAAATTACAGTAACATTTTTTCTTCACTTTTCCTCTGTTCTAAAACCAAATATGAGCAGGTTATTTTTTTTAAAAAAATACCGTCTTTACTATCATTTTACTCTTTAAAAATATCCAAAATGTTCTAGTTTGTATAAGCAATTATATAATCCCCGCCTCTCTGGCATAGTGTTTCACAGAGATTTTACTAAAGGAAAAAGGAAATTGAATCATTTCTGAAGGAAAAAAGCCTACTCAGATGGAAGACTGGTGGTGGTGGGCTTCACCTCTGAATGTTGCAGCCTTCACAAGAGTCTATTATTTTTTTACAAATCTGTTGTGTAGGGGTGGAGGAGGAATAACTGTATTAGTGATAAAAGAAAAGGACAATTGTTAAAAGTGCACCTAGTTTCTTCTTTAAATCTCTGATCACAAAGCTTGGCTTTATTTTTCCCTACCTATTTTTGCCAGAGTTTTAAGCTTGTCTTTGAACTGTTTCAGTTTATTGTGAAAATGCCAATTGCCAGGACGCTACAGGTTTATTAAACAGAAAATGAATAATTGAAGTGTGCATATTTAGAAAGATTAAAAGGAAGATGATCAGCCTCCATCAGGAGAGACAGAACAGAGAATTGTCAGGAATAACAGCTGTGCTGCCATGGCTCAGCTTGAGTTTGTGTTGGCAGAGCCTTGAAGTTAATCTTGCAACACATTGTACTTCAGTGCAGCCTACTTTTCAAACATGAGACTAGAACTTAATAACATCTTCTTCTCTTCTGCCTTTTAAAAGAATGTTGTATTTGCAACGTTGGTAATATAATTCATTCCTAAGGATCCACAAAAGGCATTCCTTTTTGTCAGTGCTATAGAATTACAAGCCATGGTAGCACTATTAAAACTTCAAGAATGCATGCACATATAGGCCATGAGAGGGTAACAGAAAGTGTGCACACTGTTTCCTAGGGATAACTTGTAAAGAAAAAACAGTAAGGGACCCAAAACAGAACCCTGGGGAACTTCAACAAATAATAGAACAGATGATGAATCCAGACCGCCCGAAACCACTGCAAAAGATCTATCTGACAGAAAAGATTTAAACCAATTAGGGACAGAGTCTGAGAACCCAAGGTCCGAAAGTATATCAACTAAAAGACAGTGATCAACAGTGTCAAAGGCTGCAGACAAATCGAGAAGAATGAGAACATAGTAAAGGCCATTAGCCTTGGCTAGCAAAAGATCATCCGAGATCTTTGTGAGAGCCATCTCTGTAGAGTGCAGCAGGCAGAAACTGGACTGAAAGGGGTCGAGAAGGGAGTTGACTTCAAGAAACTCAAGACATCGAGAATAAACAATCCGTTCCAAAACCTTGGAAAGAAAAGGAAGAAGAGAAATCGGACAATAGCTAGACAGAGAAAAGGGGTCTGGATAGTTAAGAAGGTGGCTAGGAAGAAAATAAATGACATAAAGCCGGGACAATTAAACTGGGGCTGTCATACTTTGGATGCATCATGAGAAGGCATGACTCATGACTCATTGGAAAAAACAATAGGCCCGTTTTACACGGGCAAAAAGGGGCGCGATTAGGGCTAAAAAGCTCGCCTTTAGGGTTAGGGAGGGCGTAGCGTTTACACCCTCCCTAACCTTAAAGCGCATGGACGCCGCCATTTAAAGATGGCGGCGTCCATACGGTGGCGCCGCAAAAGAGTCATCACGTGCGCAGCGTTTTGACGCGCTGCGCACGTTATGACGCTTTTGCGCCGCGAGAGGGAGCCAATCGCGCCCTTCCCACGGCACAAAAAAACAGCTCCTTCTCGGAGCTCTTTTCTTGCGGCGGGTCTTTGCCGCGGCCTTTAAATGGCCGCGGCAAAGACCCAGGGAGAAAGGGGCCGCGGCGGCGGCCCCTTCCTCCCTTCAGCCCCACCAAGGGAAGCGGGGTGCAGCGGGTGCCCAGAGCACCTGCTGCACCCCGCTTGGAGGCCGCGGGGAACCAGCAGTTTGCCGGTTCCCCGCGGCCTCCAAAAGTGGCGGGATGAGGCCTAGAGGCTGCCTGTGCGGCAGCCTCGGCATCATCCCGCCGCCAGAAGGGGCGACAATGGACCACCCCTTTTGGGGCGGTCTAAAAAGCCCCAATAATGCTAGAAAAGGTGGAGGGAAGTAGAAAGAGAGGAAGGCTGCATGCTAGATGGATGGACTGTATTAAGGAGATCATGGGCATGAATTTACAGGACCTACCGGTAAGCAGACTCAATGGAGACTTTGAGATGTCTCATCCACAAGGATGCCATGAGTCAAGATTGACTCAAGGGCGGTTAACACCACCACCACCACCACCAAAGGAACAGGAGCTTTGGGAAAGTAAGAAAAGTTTTTTTAAAAAAAACAACAACAGTGAAGCTGTATGTAACAATAAAAATGCAGTGAAAGCCTCATTTGAAGTTTCTCAATTACAGTAATAGCAAAACCCAGAAAACCACACACAATAATAGCTGAAGAACTTATATTACCTGCAGCAAAAATCATTGATCAATGAGAAAGCTACCAAGGACCTTGCCATAATACCTTAGTCAGATGTCACAGTTAAGACATGAATTGACAGTTTGTCAGCCAGTATGAAGGAACAGTTATTTGAAAGAATTTGTATGTCCCACTATTTTGCTCTGCAACTGAATGAAAGCACATACATAATAAACAGGGCAATTTTTTAATGCTATGTTAGATATGAACACAAGAGGACTGTTTTCAAACACCTGAGGGTTTAATGGCCAAGCTGGGAATTGACCATAGTCTTCTGAGTTGTAGTCCAACACTAAACCACTATGCCACACAGTATCCAAAATGGATGCTTCATTTTGTTCTGAATATGCACAGATGAGATTTATTGTATTGTACTCATTTTAACACATTGTCTGGAACTGGGCTACAGTCAGATGCTCAGTCAATCAAGTAGAGAAGAAATACACAATTGCATAATGATAGGGTTAATGTGTTCAAAAACTTCCCACCTTGGTCTTGCATTACTTTAAGGTTAAAGATATGGGAATACAACACGTCCACTTGGTCGTGTAGTAGAGAGGTAATTTTAGAATGGAGTCTGGAAAAAGCACTTCATCATAAACCTTTTATCCATGTAAGAGCACATGAAGCCATCCTTTATGGTTGTCATGGAAATACTATCATTTATTTATTTTTGTTTCCTGACTGGGGTGATCAAAGTATTTTTTTTCCCTTAATATACAGGCGAGAATATATTTCAGCATAAATATATTAACAAACTCTAATGTTTGTGAGCCTATTATAATTGTGACTAACAGTGTCTGTTAATTATAATAGGCTCACTGAATCAATGGGAGCTTGTAAGTCAAGATTTAACATAAATTTCTCTGATTCAGGGGACCTAACATGGGATTTTGGCTGTTATCTTCACATTTTGTTTGATGTAGTCCTCTACTTTTGTAAGCAAATTCCCCAACTGAACACTCCCCTATTGTTCCATCCCTTTTTATGATTTCTGTGAAAAATTAACTATCACTGAGCAGAAATATTAGACAGTTTTATAACTATTTTATGTCAGTACCTTGGTAAACTGTATGTGGTCGAGGACATTGTCTCTGAATTATGGAATAGAGAAAATTCAGAATTCTGATATGTTCCAGTTATGCCATCTTGTGACTTTAATTTTTTAGATTAACTCACCACTACATTTTTGAAAACAAAAACCATCTCCTTCAAAATAAATCAGTTTATTTTGCAATAGTTTTTTCAGATGAAGGTTTTTGTTTTTTTTTAAAGAAGTGTTGTTATTTACAACCCAAGAAACTGTCAGATTTGGAACAGTGTTCATTATCATGATAGGGCATAAGCATAGTTTCTAAGCACCATTTACATTTTTTTACTATATCTAAATGTTTTCCTTCTGAGTTAAAAAATGTTTTTAAAAATCCTTAAAATAGCTTGCATGATCTGTTCTTTCATCCCTCCAAATTGTGGAATCAGATCCTACCCATAACATTAGGTTAGTAATAAGGTCTCCTGTTTTACTGTACCTATTTTGCTTAATTTAGCTAGGTAGCTTGTTTTATTTCATTCTTCTTCCAAGTAGTTCAAGGGTGCATGTCTCTGGTTTCTTCCTCAAATCACTACCACCACAGACTGTCAAATTAGTGTGAGAACCAGTGACTGGTCTGACACTTTCCAGCGAGATTCATGCTGAGTTTCTCTTTCCCAAATATTGTTCCTCCTGTTTAACACACCTTTGTATCTTTTTATTTGAGCCCCACTAATACTGTGGGATGCAAATGATGTGTATATGGTTTTGATGACTTCCTGATATTTCTTTCTGTGAGCCAATTTGTCTCGGTATTGTTTGCTTCATCTTGAAGGTTTTCTGTAAATAACTTTTTGAGTCTGTGTTTTATCTCCTGCGGGAAAATATATCTTTATATATGCTTCTCAGTCTTTGCTTGCTAATAGGCAATAGTTAGCATCCCACCTCTTCAATACTCAGACAGTGTGGGAAAATATATTGTTGCTGTTGTGTGCCTTTAAGTCGTTTCTGACTTATGGTGACTCTAAGGCAACACTGTTACGGAGTTTTCTTGGCAAATTTTTAAGAGGGAGTTTATATTTGCCTTTCTCTAGGACTGAGAGTATGTGATCTGCGCAAGGTCACCCAGTAGGTTTCCATGGCTGAGTGGGAATTTGAACCCTGGTTTCCAGAGTCCACTGGGTGACTTTGGGCAAGTCACTCTTTCTACGCATCAGAAGAAGGCAAACCCAACCCCCCCTGAACAAATCTTGCCAAGCAAACCAATTATAGATTCACCTTAGGATTGCCATAAATTGGAAATGTTTTGAAGGTACACAAGAGCAACTCCAGAGTAATAGTCCAACACTTAGACAACTATACCACACTGGCTTCTCTGGCAAATAAATGAAATTATTGTCTTAGAAAATAAAACAAAGATTTCATACTACTGGGAAAAATTGAATTTGTTACCTTTTGCCAGTGGAATCTTTCCATTAGTGGAATAGGGAAAAGATCTAATTCCCCACTCCCTGTAAGATGCACCATATATGCTCTGGGAAATCTTCCTAGGGCAATTTTAAAAATTATTTTTACAACAATTGTACATTTTATTCCTAATATTACAATATTACAAAATTAAAATTGTCATCTTAAATATTCTATAAAGTCTAATCTAAACTTCTCCCATCTCCATTCCCTTTGTATCCATCTTTCACTAAGCAATGATATTTTGCTAATTCTTTGTATTAAACCTCTTTTTAACAATTTATTGCCATTTCTGTATATCTTTCTATAAATATTCTTGATTCTTTCTTACAGAGAAGTTAAATTTTAAATTACATCAAGTTTTTAATCTATTGTACGTATAAATGTCTTTATCACTCCATTTCTTTTTAGTACTTTGTTACTTCCTTTCCTTGTTCCTTGTGTCTTTTGAGTGAGTTTTCATTAATTAAAATCATCTGTTTATCTATTTGCATCATATCCATTAGTTTAATTAATCAATCATTCAGTGTCGTTATACTTTTAGTCTTGCAGTGTTTTACATAAATAATACTTGCTGCTGTGATCATGTATAATAATATTTTTTGTGTTTTCCTACTGTATTTTTATCTGTTATGTTTAGGAAATAAAGTTCTGGTTTCATTTTTAATATTCTAATGATTATTTCATGTATATTTATCCAGAATTTTCTTGCCCTCTACACAACCACCGCATGATAAAATGAGCCGATTTTGATGGACCAAGAAACCTATTCAGGGGTAGCCATGCTGACCATAAAGCAAAATGAAACAAAAACACATAATGCAAGCTTTCAAAACTTCGCTGGTTTCTTCAGGCCGGAACAGATGGGTGGAGGCCAAATTCCCAGAAGATGCAATGCAGCTGGCTAGGTCTCCCCAGCGCTCGAGGAGACCTTGACTGAGGCTCCAACTACTGTGCCATCTCCCACAGCCCCGGGGAAGCCTAGCCAGCCGCACTGGCTTCTGGGGCCTCGGCCGAGACCTCAAGTGCAGTGCTGCCTCCCTGGGTCTTCTGGGGAGGAGGCAAGCGGAGGCGTCCATCTAGGAGGATGAAGCGGCTTTCTGCCTTGTCCCAGCCACATTTTATCCAGTAGACTGGAGATCGACAAAATGTAGCCTGGAGCAAAGCAGGAATCCGGAACTGGAGGGTCAAAAATGCCCAGCTGGCACAGGACATTTTTGGACCATTCAATCTGGGATTGTCCCTCCCAAAACCAGGAAATGACAGCCCTAATCCCACAGGCATATATCTTCCATGCCACCACCCTCTGAAGATGCCAGCCACAAATTCAGGTGAAATGTCAGGAATAAATTCTTCCAGAATGTGGCCACATAGCCTGAAAAACCCACAAGAAACAGTAGCTTCCATTTTACCATGGATATGTCAGATGAAGCCCTTAGGCAACTCTGCTATTTTCACATTGTCAAGGAAAAAATCCCCTCCCTTGCCTCTTTATGTAAGTATACAATGTTACCCAGTGTGTGCCGTGTTCTGTACCAAATAATTCAAACTACTTTCATAAGACAAACCACAGTGTAATTATATCTGTCTTTTTTGGGATACGTGTGTCTGCTTTACCCAGCTGAAATCATTATTTGTCCCTAAATGCTCTTTTTCACCACCTGGCTTTCCTCAAGTATCCATTGAATGAATAGGCTCATTTCCCCACCCCATCCCCAACACTCATCAAAATAGCAGAATTGCATTAATTAGCCATTTCAGACTAAAATTAAACTACGGAGCTTAGAATGGTTCAAGAGTTGCTCTTTAATCTCTTTACTAATTTCTGTTATTGTTGTTGCTTGTGCAGAATCTTCAGATGTAATTGGAACCCTGTGGCAATGTACACTGCCCCTCAGAGTTCGAGACCGGTATCCATACAAATAACTTTCCTAAGACTTCAATTTTAAATAGCCATCTTCCTCTCCATCCTGCACTTCTTTTTGCATACACTTCCTTTTGCATACACCCATGTTTAATGCATCAAATGTCAAATTTTGTTATCCCCAATGCTTTTTATCAAGAGGCCTTTGTGCGTTATGGAGAATTATGGAACATGGGGCCCTTTCTCACAACACAATGATAGCATTATGATTCATTATACTTGTAGCTGGTGTGGCTGTATGCTCTATAATCCTGGGTTTTGTAGTGTGGGGGCACTAGAGTTTGCTGGCTAATTCCCGGAACTGCAATCCCAGTTGCAGTAGAATTGTAATACAGTCAGCCCTCCTTATCCATGGATATTTTATCCATAGATTCAAGCATCCACAGCTTGAAAATATTAAAAAAAGTATAAATTCCAAATAGTAAACCTTGATTTTCCATTTTATATGAGGGACACCATTTTGCTATGCCATTGTATTTAATGGGACTTGAGCATACACAGATTTTGTTATCCACAGGGGATCCTGGAACCAAACCCCAGTGGATAGCAAGGGCCCACTGTACACTCATCCCTCCACATTCGCTGGAGTTAGGGGCACAAGACCCCCATGAATGTACAAAAACCGTTTTATCTGAGAGAACACCTCTCTAGGTATCTTTAGGTTCCCCCAGTGCAACTCTGTGGTCAACATCTGCCAGACATTGGCCATAGAATTGCATTGGAAGAGCTACAGATGCCTAGTGGAGTGTTCTCTCTAGGAATCTCTAGGTCCTTCAGTGCAACTTTTGGTTAAAGTTGATCGTAAAGCTGCGCTGGAGGACCTAGATATTCCCAAAGAGAACATATTAATAAAATCCATGAATAATCAAATCCGCAAAAGTCAAAGCCGCAAAATGTGGAGGGATGAGTGTAATTGTGTGGTGTGAAATGGTTTGCAATTCATACAAAATTATTGCTGCTTTTTGTTGTCATACTGCTCAGTTGTCCTGTAACAGGGACGGTAGAAAGAGGCCATGTGTCCTCCCTTAAAATATTTCCTGGTATTTTTAAAAATCCCACCAGCTTTCAGTCACACTCTAGTAATATTCCTTTACTAGCCAATGCTATTTGTGTTATGTTTCTCAAATTCCTTCAACAGATTGTACCTTTTAAAATAAACAACAGGCAGCTGTTTCACATACAGCAGGTTTATTCCCTGGCTGTGCTTCAGGGCTGGCCCTGCAATTAGACAGAGTGAGGTGACTGCCTCAGCAGCAGATGCTGGGAGTCATGAAAGGACAACAGACTGTTAGTAATTTAATTTGTTATTATTATGGTATTTTTTGTTGTAGCTAGAAATGAGAAGTGCTTGTGGGAATTTCTCCCGCATGTGCCCAAACAATATGCCTGATTTGGGATACTATGCTAAAAAGCACTATTTTAGCTTAACCCTGTTTAAGAGTCTGTTTCAGTTTAGGTCTGTCTCCGCAGCAGAAGAGATCATTGTTGCAGATTTATGGGAAGAGAAAAACATCTGAAGAAGGTCTTATATTTTGGAAATGCATCAGACACAATAAGGCATCCTGTTTTCTTTCTTGTTTATTTCCTTTTGGGCATCAAGTTCCTTCCCCTTTTGGGGGCAGGGAGAAGATATTACGAGGCTTGGTTTAGGTCAGTGCTTCCCAAACTTTGGACCTCCAGGTATTTGGACTTCAGCTCCCAGAAATCCTGACCGTTGGCCAGACTGCCTGAGGCTTCTGGGACCTGAAGTCCAAAACACCTGGAGGTCCAAGGTTTGGGAATCATTGGTTTAGATAGAGGTGGAGCTCCATTTGTTGCTCCAACATGGGTGGTGAAATTTGAACTATCTTTGCTATGCCTGCTTGGAACTGGTATGCTATCAGATCTAAGGATCTGAAAATATCCCAGACTTTGTTGTGTTGTTAACTGCTGTCAAATCAATTTCAACTTATGGTGACCCTATGAATACCTCCAAGTCACCCTGTTATCAATAGCCTTGCTCAGATCTTGCAGACTCGGGGCCATGGCCTCTTTAATTGAGTCCATCGATTTGGAATAGGGTCTTCCTCTTTTCCTACTGCCTTCTGCCTTCTCAAGCATTATTATTATTTCTCGTACATCATGTCTTCTCATGATATATCCAAAGTATGATAATCTCAGTTTAGTCTTCAGTTTCTAGAGAAAGTTCAGAGTTGATTTGCTCTAGAGCCCACTTATTTGTCTTTTTAGCAGTCTATGGTATTGACAGAACTTCCCCAGCATCACATTTCTAATAAGTTGATTTTTCCCCTCTATCAGCTTTCTTCACTGTCCAGCTTTTACAGCCACATATAGAATATGGAAATACGATGGCATGGGCCATCTTAACTTTAGTAATCAATTGTATATCTTTACCTTTGAGGATCTTGTCTAGTCTATACCATACATGCTCTTCCAAGTCTTGGAAGCTCTTCAGACCGGCTATTAAGTTGAGTTGGGGCATCATGTCCACATGACACACGTCCTGACTCTGCCCCAAGGGCACTGTGATGCCGTGCACCGATCCACATGGCACACGGCATCATGGCACTCCTTTGGCACTGCATCTGCATGACACATTGCTGAAGGAGTGCCATATAGCTGTGGCACCACGGCAATTGTACACTGGAAAGGCCGGATTGGGGTTGCAGTGTGCGGTTGCTGCAGCCCCGATCTGGCTAGAAAAGGGGCAGCGTCGCAGCTTCCATTAGGGGCTGTTTGTACAGCCCCTTAGTCTTCTTCTGATTTCTTTATTGCAGAAAACTTTAAAATTATGTAAATCATCTTTGGTCATTATATTTGTTTTCTCAATGTTCAGCTGTAATGTTCAGCCTTTACACTTTCTTCATTTTCTTCATTCATTGTTTTAAGTCTTTGCTATTTTCTGCTAGTAGTATAGTATCATCTGCACATCTTAAATTGTTGATGTCCCTTCCTGCAATTTTCATGCCTCCTTCCACTAAATCTAATCCTGCTTTATGTAAAATAGGGTGATATAATGCAGCCTTGTCTGGCCCCCTTGCCAATTGGAAAC
The DNA here is from genome assembly GCA_034509955.1 of Urosaurus nigricauda. Classification (NCBI taxonomy): domain Eukaryota; kingdom Metazoa; phylum Chordata; class Lepidosauria; order Squamata; family Phrynosomatidae; genus Urosaurus; species Urosaurus nigricauda. Next base: position 83,839,467 of record JAOEGL010000005.1, read on the forward strand.
TGTTGCCTTCTCCGTATTCTGTTGTCACCATAGCCTCTTATCCTGAATATAGGTTATGCCTCAGGGCAGTCAGAGGTTGTGGCACATCAATTTCTTTAAGAGCAACCCATAGTTTTTCATTATCTATGGAGTGAAATTAAAGCACAGGGTGATTGTCTTCTGACATTCTTTAATGCAATATATGTTTGCAGTATGAATTTACTTGGGCAAAAACATAACTGAGCACTAAAGTCAGAATCGTTCAGGCCATTGTATTCCTAATTACCACGTACAGATGTGAGAACTGGACAGTGAAGGAAGCAGACAGAAAGAAGATCAACTCATTTGAAACTGGACAGCCAAGAAAACAAGTTCTTGGACAGCCAAGAAAACAAACAAATGGCTTCTTGAGCAAACTAGACCAGGGCTCTCCTTGGAAGCAAAAATGATCAAGTTGAGCCTATTGTATTTTGGTCACATAATGAGAAGGCATGGATCACTAGAAAAAACAATAATCATAGGAAAGGTAGAGGGTAGAAGAAAGAGAGGAAAACCACAATTGATAGACTCAATCAGGTGAGTTGTGGGCAAGGGCCTGCAGGATATGGGCAAGGCAGCAGAGGATAGGGATTCTTGGAGATGTCTCATCCAAATGATCGCCATGAGTCGGAACCGACTCGAGGGCAGCTAACAACAACAACAACAATGTTGTGGCAGATGCACCATTTAATGGGGGAGTGTTGTGTTTATTTTATTATGTTTTAAATATGCTGAAAGTGTCTTAAACTTGTGTTTTGATTGTTTGTTTTTCAGTGAAATTGTGTTTTAACCTTTGTACAATGAGTTTTTCAACGTTTTTTTTTTTTTTTTTTTACATAGGCTGGATCTAGATTGGCAAAAAGAAGTGTGTTCATGGCTGCATGAAACTCCTAGCCTTTAGATGAGAAGAAGGGAAAGTGTGCCATGAAAACACTTTTTTTTGCATTTTAGGGGGAGAAGAAGCGCCTTTAAAAAGGTGCTGGTTTTCCCAGCTTCTTTTTTAAAAACTGCGGAACAGCGCAGCTCCATCTAAAGGTTGTGGTGCAGCTGCTAAGCATTAAGGAAAAGGCAACTTCATGTCACACTTTCCTGCCAATCTAGAAAGCCTCTTAGAATGTTTTTTTTTTAGTTACATTATGTTTTTAAAATGTTGCATGCCAGCTTGAATTCCATGCTGGGAGAAAGGCAGAGTGTAAATGAAGTAAATAAATAAGAAATAGAAAATTCCCAATACTATATGTAAAAGCTATCTTGTGTAAGAGCACATTTGACATGGAACTGATCACACATGCCTTTTCCCCAAATTTCACTGTTCTTGTAAACATATGAGAAAAGGATTACTGTATAAACCTTGGCATATATAAATCCATTTCTGTTCTTTGCTGAGAAAGGATGTCAGCCTTGAGCCAAGTTGAGCAATCTGATTAGATGGATTTTTATCTTTCCTTCTTGTAGGCTTATGAATAGTAGTCTTGTACAGGTACCGAGAAACTGTTCCCTCCACATTAATATATATATGAATGACTTTGGGAAGAGTGCCTCTGTGATGAAGGTGAACAAAATATTTCTGCTCTGCAGGGAGGCTTCCTAAATACTGAGTAATATCTACTTATAACCTGCCATTTTATAGAAAAGCTTCGTTGGGGTGCTTTGTTTATCATTGTTTTAGATGTTCTTCAGAAGGTTTGAGTGGGAACATAGTGGGCATGGGATATTAGCAAGTAATAAAGACTGCTAGATTATCCGGAGGAGGGAACTGTTGAAGTGGAAAATGACATGTTATGTATGACTCCTGTTTGATAAGTCCAGGCTGTAAAGGCTGAATTTAGTTTTCTCTTATTTGAATATTTCCTTTCATTGCCTCCCCCCTACCCATTTCTCTTATCTAGGATGCATATCCCTTAGAGATTTTACTTTCACAGCCACTAATCTCTCAAATCTGTTTCCACCAGCCTATTTCCCCCTAGAATTTATTATCTATTTGCCATCAAAAGAAGTAATTCTGCCGTTTCTTAAAGGTTTCATAGTTATGAGCCTTAGTAACGAGTAGTAGAGATGCACATACCTATGGAATATGTGAAAGATACTGAGTTAGAAGATGAAATGAATTATCTAGGTCCATTTCATTCTGACATCAGACCTGATTATAGGACAGAGACAGCTTTGAATGTCTTGGTGGATGATGATGATTTGTCCTGGGAACTGACCTTGCTGATTCTGTTCCTTTTCAGTAGCTTTCAGTATCGTTGGTTATGCTGCCCCACTGTGCCTGAGATGGAACTTGGGAGCATTGTTTTCTAGTGCCTCATTTCCTTCCTGGGGTGGAGCATGTCTGCTTGAAGCCTGTGATGTCCTTCAAGGCTCAGTTTTGCTGCCATCTCTGCCTTCCTTCCCCCAATATTGTTTAACATGGTGAAGTAGAGCAAATATTTATGCGCTGGAAGGACCCTTGTTGAGTAAAATCTAATTTGATTGCTTAATTTAAAAAAAACTTTTTAGTATACATTTATTTGTCTTAATCTATATTTAATCTGTATTTTGTTTTAATCTATGTTTTAAAATGTTTGGGATCTCCTATGGGGAGGATGGATGGGCAGATAGAGCCAGTGGCTTTCTAACATCTCAGATAGAAGATTCCATCAGCATTCTTATATCTGGCATTTTACGTTGCAAAATACATTTTCCGCACTAACTACATCTTCCGTGAAACTAAGATTGTTTAGAAAAATAGAGAATGTTTGAAATTCACAGAAATGTTCACCTCAGACAGTTGTAGTGGATTTCTATAAAAACCTCAGAGCACCTTTAACCAAACAGAAAAATATCTTTAAGTATGCTTAGAAAGTGTTGTATAAAACAAAACGGGAAGCGTTTTATAATGAAGAGTATAATTTTTAAATGAATCATGTCTAGCAAAAATGATGGCTATAACTGCTTTATACAACTGATAAAGAAACAATTAGGCAGTTCATGGGAGGAAAAAGACTTTTCTTGACAATATTTCTAGTTTAGAAATAAGGAAGCATGAAGTGGCCTCTTCTGCTGTTACTTTTTTTAAAACTTCATCCAGGACTAAGAAGAAAGGAACCAGACAAAGGGACAAGGAACAATTACTTATTGTGCTATTGTACTGATTTAAAGCATGGTTCAGTGTGGCTTTGGTGAATTGCTGCAACCTGCCCGGATTCCTTGAGATTGGGTGGGCTAAATTATTATTATTATTATTATTATTATTATTATTATTATTATTAGACAGAGCTTGGTAAAATTACTTTGGGGGGGCTATAGCTCTGACAGTTCTGGGAATTCTAGTCCTAGAAAATTAATTTTGCCAATCTCTGACAAGGTGCACCTGAGAATGGCTCCTGATAACCCAAGCAAAGAAAATGTGTGCTGAATTAACCAATCTGTTAAGTGTCAAGTTATCACAGTTCTAATTAACCTTTTATAATGTCATTATTATCTGTGTCTGTGTCTGTGCCTTCAAGGTGCCTGTTGACTTATCGTGACCCCGTGTATTTTATAGGGCTTTCTTTGGCAGGGAATATTCAGAGGTAGTTTTGCCATTTCCTTCTTCTGAAATATGCCAGCACCTGGTATTTGTGTGCAGTCTCCCATGTGATTTATAGATTATAATTCCAGTAATTAGTGGCTTTTACCTTGTTCAAGTGTACTTGCATATTACAGTGGACTCTGTATTAGCAGGCTGACAATATGCTGATTTGACTACTCACCACATTCCATATTATTCTATGGTAGTGTGTGCACGTTGAAACATCTGTGTGCATGTTACCCCCATAGAACAATATGGGGCATGACCGTCTGCATTTTTTGTCATCCATGGATGAAACCAAACCTTCACAGATGGGAAGGGTCCACCATAATATAAACCTGGCTCTCTCATTTAGTTTGATGTTGGTGCTTGTTTTGTTTAATCCCTACAGATTTGATATATTAATTAAGTACCAATAGTTGTTTTCATATAGAGCATATTTACAGTATGATCACTGTATATTTTGGACTGCTACCTGTAGTTTCACTTACATCAGAAAAAATATTTTATCTAGGTATTTTCTGAATCCCCTAGCGTGATTCTATGGTATGCTTCCAGTAGAAATTGATTCTGTGGTATGCTTCCAGTGGAACAGTCACATCTGGAAGACCTAGAAATGTTTAGAGAGATGTTCACTCTAGGAAATCTCTAGGTCTTCCAGCACAACTTTTTGATCAACTTCTGCTCAAAATAATTCATTTTAGTCGGGTTCTGTGTTAGCCATCGTTTCCATAGTAAGTCTGGGAATGTATCCTCAACTGATACGGTCTATTTTAATCCCTTTCTTAAGAAGCTAGTCATGCAAAATTATTTCCTATTGTGAGGATGCTAATGAGCTTCTAGTACAATTCTTAGTATGTGATACTTCCAACGCAGTTAAAACAGTCTCAAACTGGATTATTTCTGCAGTTTGTTTTGGACCATACTTAACTAAGTAATCTCTCCTTTCCTGGCATTCCCAAACCTGATGAAAACACCATTCACCCATGCTCTAGTTGCCAGGTGAATAACTTTCCTTCTCCTCACCTAGCTGACACCCAGTCTCAGAACAGAAAAAAAATTCAGAATAGTATATTTATGTAGAATGTACCTTTTATTGTGAACAGAGCAATGTATGGATCTTAAGCTGTATGGAGTGTTAACTTTGTATCTGCAGACAGTGCTTCTGCATGTGCGAGGCTGAATATTTCATTTTCATCATTCTGTCTTATTAAGTGCAGTCCTTTGCACTATGTGGCATACTGTTCTGAAGTGTTTTCCAAATCTTAGGAACCCCTTTTTAGGAGACTGATGGATGCAGTATGTATGGGAGAGCAGCAAAAATTGAGTAACCGCCCTTGTCTTAGCAGCACACCAGTTTCCACTGGTATGAAGGTACTGCTGGATCAAGACCATTGTTTGCAAATTACTTACAAAGCACCATTTTTATTTTCATTTTGCATCCCACCCCAAAGATTTTAAGGGTATACTATTTCTGATATGTATGATATATAGAAGGAGAAATCTGTAAGTCAGGGGGAAATCTGGGTAGGTGCCAAGACAGAAAATGGGTTTATCATACAACCTGCTGTATGGATATTAAATTTTGTCTCCTTTAGCACAGCCTGTTATGCAACCCCCTTTGAAATTTTGTTTTAAAATACATAGACTATTAAAGGGCAGCTTTGCTGGTAGTTTTTAAAAGCTGTTCAGAAAGAAAATGGCAATTCTGATGACAAAAATCTCTTTCGTTTCAGAGATCTAAAGTCCTGGCTTTTTCTCAGGTGGTAGATTACAAATGCTACTAATCTGCATTGAGGTGTAATCTGTAATATGTGAAAGAATTTAGCAAGTTGTCTTTAAAATGTTTTCCTTATCTGTAGCAAGGAAAGGGAACTAGTGAAACTCCATTTTTGCTGAACTGCAGTCCACATCATAACCCAGTCCACAAGACTAGGTGTCCAGGATAATGGAATTTGTAGCCCCGCAACAAGTGGAATGCCGTTGGTCCCCACTCCTGCTGTATAGGTACCTAACCTATTGTTAGGTTGTTAGCAAATTACTTTTAAGTGTAATAGCAGTGAGTATTCTTTGCTGTTTGTCCTGTATGCTCTGATCTCCTGTCAGTCTCTTTCTTGATCTAAAATCAGGCTGTATACTCTCCCAGGGCATTTTGCACTATTCAGGCTTCCCTTTCACATGCCATAAACTCCTAGACACCAGGATTTTTTTAAAATCCCCAGAATTAGCTTAAATGACCCCAGAATCACAAACCACAAGTCCTGGGTTGGCAATTTGCCATTATTCATCCTCTAAAAACTCTTAAAACTACGTGGAGTCGAAGGCTTTCATGGCCGGCATCCATAGTTTTTTGTGGGTTTTTCGGGCTATGTGGCCATGTTCTAGAAGAGTTTCTTCTTGATGTTTTGCCAGCATCTGTGGCTGGCATCTTCAGAGAAATGAAGATGCCAGGCACAGATGCTTTCAAAATGTCAGGAAGAAACTCTTTTAGAATGTGGCCTCATAGCCTGAAAAACCCACAAAAAACTCTTAAAAATACCTTTACCTGAATTAGGAAGTTTTGATTATAAGTGACATAGTGATGTAGCCTTCCAGCATGGAGGTGAACTTTGGTCCTTGCCTCTTTTACAGTTGTCCACTCTTGATCTAATTGTTGGATGGTTGGTGTTTGGTGCTTCACTGTGAGGTTGGACCAGAAGTGTGGGCTTACTTGAAACACAAGGTATCTTTGTTTCCTCTCCTCCACTTCAAGTTGCCTTGTCACATTGAAAGCATTATGAGAGTAACAGCAATGCTGAAACTTTCATTTGAAAAATTGAACAATGCTGATTTAGCTTTAGAACAACTACTTCTTTAACTGTCTAACCATCTAATTTTATGATTGTATGTACAGCATTGTGTAAATTTACAGCACTATATAAATAAAGGTTATAATAATAATAATTGTATGTGAATCTTTAGATAGTGGGAAATTAATCGTTGTGGTCATTAAAGTTATATTTTTGTTCTCTGTTTTCCAAGAATTTGCTCACCGAGGACTCTGGGCCACAGGCCCTATACCAACCTGGATATGTTATTTTTCTCACAATTTAAATTAAAATATCAATTATATGATTTTATTTTTATTATTTTTATTTCAAGGATTTATATCCCGCCTTTCTCCCACAATAGGATTCATTTTGATTTAATTTTTTTATCTTTAGTTTTGATCATGTTCATTTTGATTTAATTTTTTAATTGTATGACCATGTGACAGTGATGCATAATGTTTATGGAAATTTTTATTTTATTTATATAATACATAAATAAATAATTATTGTGTGTGTGTGTATGTGTGTGTGTGTGTGTAAATCAGGGAATAGGATCTCAGGAGGATCTCATTTTGTCTTTTCTATGAAATAATTATTAGATGTTGCTATGTTGAGTTTTCAAATGTTTTATTCAATTTTACTGTATCTGTATACTTCTCTCTTAATTCAGGTTTAGCCTATGGGTAGAGGAGAATTTAAGCTGTGGTTTAGGAATAATTGCTATCGCCTGTACAAGGCAATAAAGTAATGCATTGTGTTCAGATGCTTGCTGCAAAATAAAAATAGGCGAGCTTCCAAAATTGCAGGCGTATCCTATTAGACTCTGGAACCATAATGGTATGGCATATTATTACCCTTCCCAAATATCAGATGGCATCTGCTTCAGTGTAGCAAGAAGCATAAAAGATTTATCTTGTTACAAAACTACTTTAGTACCCATTGCATTCTTACAAGAAAATTACTTCTTCATAGTGAGATAACTGTTCCAAGTTTAGGTGTTAGAGACTGGCAGAGCTAGAGGGGATTTTTCCCCCCATAAGAATCAAAATATTTTCATCCCAAAAGAGAGAGAACTTATGTTGGAGATCTCAGTTAAGTTCTGTGTCCACTACACAATAAAAATGTACTGGATAGGACCCATTCCAAGTCATGGGTCTTCTTAATGTTTATGATCAACCTGGGACTTCAGGGTGTCTGGTGGTTTGTGATTCTCAATAATAGCGATAATAAAATTCTCCAGACTCTTCTTCGCAGGCAGATTCTGCAGATATCTGTAACACTTATTCTAGTTTCTGACCATGTCCCATGACCTGCTCTAATTTCCAACCATATTTCTTTCTGTTGATTTTGGAGATGTTGTTGCAGAGTGTTTGAATTAATCATTGTCCTTATGCAGTCAGAATTTCTAGTGTTTAATGAATCCCCGGATGTTGTTAGGGTCCTATTATGAGACACAAGAGTTTGTTGGTAGTGACGCATAATTTCCTTTGCATGACACAAAGCGAGGGGGAAAAAACCCGATGGTTCAAGATTTTCTTGAGTCAGAGGAAGAAATTAGAAAAAGGCTTAGCTGAATATTATTCAGACGTGTCCCCTCCCAAATGTAATGATCTTCTTAGAACTCAATGTGTTGTAAACAAATTGAATGCACAGCAAGCTGACTTCTTAATCACATATGCCTAGCAATTGTTCTGGGAGCCTGTTGAGAAGGCTGGCAGGCTTTTAGCCTATAGGATCAAAAAAATAAACAAATCAAAAGCACATCCTCTGTGCCTTGCATTAAAGACTCCAAGGGCCAGGTAAGCTATGAATGCAGTGTTTAAACGTTTTTTGGTACCTATTCAGAGGGGTGGAAAGGAATAATAGTGGATTTTCTCTAAAACCTCCAGACCCTTATCTGTCTGGAGTGCAACAAGATTTCCCTGGAGTTTTTATTTTATTTTATTTTTGCCTCTAACAAATCACAGAACAAATTAAGATTGGGAAAGTTCTTTGGTTCTGATGTCATCAGAAGTCCTTTCTCCATTGCTGGCAGATTCAATGTAACATTTCTAAGGTTGGTCTTCTACCAGAGGATTTATGAAGGAAGTATCTACAGTGCAGAAACAAACAAAAAAAATGTTTCTGCTTTATGAAAAGTATAGATTCTCTTATTAATGTAGACATTTAAAATGTTTGCTTCATTTGGGATTTACATAAATAAAGTACATGTCTCTCTTATCTTTCACCTTGCAGTGGGTGGGATTGGTGTCAAAGTGTCATTGTAGGTTTCTTCTCAACAGGGCAGCAATGGCAGAGGCAAGAGTTTCTTTGCTGATGATGGAATTGCTGAATATGGAAAGTCCCCTAGATAGAATCTGTTCTATTTCACACAGGAGTCCTTGGTATTTTGGCTCATCTATAGAATAAATCTTCTGACTGTAGTTTCTTTACAAAGCAGACATATTTTGTGCTATAACTCAGATGTTCATCATGGGTAAATTTAGTACTTTGAATTGGCTCTTGAAACGAACTGGCAGCCAGTGGAGGTAGCAGAATAATGGAATAGCATGAATATATCAGCCTGTCCCATTTATCAATTTAGCTAACCTGTTTTGGACTAAAGTCCAGAAACAGTCCAGTTTGTCCAAAACAGGCTAAATGGAACTGACTTGATATAGCAATTTTGCATAGAAAACAGCAGTCTTGCACCAAAAAAAAGCACACATGGCTATCTGGAAATAGTGGTGTTTTGTTTTTTTTTTTAATCACAATGCCACAATTCTTATGGAAAAATAAAACCCCATGGGAACATTTCAGGATGGGCAAATACTAGGTGAGAACAACACAAAAATATTTGTTTTCTTTGCACCTGGGACAAATTAGTTGACTATTAACATCCCTACAATGACAGATCTAAGAGCACCTCCAGACTACAAATCTGATCCCTTAGGGAAAGAGGAGTCTTCTTTAGAACAAGCTCAAAATTAGCAAACTGGACAGGTGAACCACCTTCAACAACTATCTACATCTTGTCTGGTATTACATACTATTACTGCTTTTGAAGAAACACACCCTAAATTAATAGACTGCTACGTAACTAGTATTTCAGGCTACAAAATCGAATTGACTAATCTGAGGTAGTGTCCACTAAATACAACCCTTTGGAAAGCTGATTATTTTACATGTTTTTAGATCTATTTAAAATACAGTTAAACCTGGATATTAAAAATCAGGCAAATGGATGTGGAGTGGACTTTTTTATTCAGGTTTTGAATGCTTTCATGCCTTATTTGTATTTTTAGAAAGAAAAATGTTTATCTTCCTCTCCCAGTGTTATTTGTGTATGATTGACTAGACGTTTTGGAAGTTGGAGGACAAACCTGAACAGATGCTCCACAGTCTCAACAAAATTACAGTAATAGGTTCCTTTAACTTGACCCACCCTTAGGACATATGATAACGTATACTTGGTGACCCAGTCAACCTGTTGGAATGGATTGGCCAGAAGAGATGCCCAGTTATGTCATCTCTTGTGTTCTGAAACAGTGGCTACTACAGAAGTACGGACAGTGCTGTATAACAAATTCTGGACTGTTTTCAATTACCATACTACTATACCCATTACTGTAGTTCACAGGACAGTTGTAGGACAAAAAACTCATGGATGCAGATCTTACAGGTTCATCCACCAGTGTGACTGCAGAAGTCAAGGCAAAAGTGGCAAGTAGCAACATACAAGTTCTGTAGGCCCAACAGTGATGAAGGGAAGACCAAAGTTGGTAACAACAGCCTTGTGGGAGATGGTTGCTGGCTCTGAATAGCCTGTTTCCAAATGCTTCACTTCCAGGAAGGGTTATCTTAAAGCACTCTGGCAGGGATAGTTTGGAAACTGCCAGTGCCTCAGGAAAGTTGATTGTCTAAATCAGTCCTCCCAGAGTACTGTAGCTCATTGGCTAGATGGATAGTCTTTCTGCTAGAAACATGGGCCTTGAATGTAAATCAGTTCAGTTCATCTTATTTTAACAACAGCAACAATAACAACAGATTGTATTAAATAAAGACCACAATCAAATTACAGCAGGCCCTTGGTATCTACTGGGCTTTGGTTCCAGGATCTTCCATGGATGCTCAAATCCAATTATATACAATGGCATAGTAAAATGGTGTCCCTTATATAAAGTGGCAAAATCAAGGTTTACCTTTTAGGAGAAAAAAACTGTGGACATTTTCAAGCTGTGGTTGGTGGAATCCATGGGTGCAGAATCCATGGATAAGGAAGGCCATCTGTCTGTATGATGTTTCCAAAGTAGTCACAAAGAACCTGTAATTTCAACCGCTTTTGAACTGATATTCAGAAAGTCATGTGAGCTGTTTGTCAACAGTAGTTTTAGACATGTATTATCTCATTGCATCTACAAGAAAACTGCTTAGTGAAAACACTGATATTAGTTTGCATTAATTTCTGATCTGTAGGCTTCACATTTTCAGTAGAATTTAATGTACAGTGGGTCCTTAGTTTCTGCTGGGGTTTAGTTTCAGGATCCCCCGTGGATACCAAAATTCATGGATGTTCAAGTCCCATTAAATACAATGGATAGTAAAATGGTGACCCTCATGAAATCAAGGTTTGCTTTTTGGTGTGTGTATATATATATATATATATATACAGTATATATATAGTGGATGCTTGAATCCGTGGATAAAGAATCTGTGGGTATGTAGGGCTGACTGTATTGTGTTAAAATGTATCATTATCCCTAGTCATTAGATGTTTCCAGAGTTTAAAAGATCATATGTGAAAGATGTTATGTTTATGTGTTTATGATTTAAAATATAAATTGCATACACATACATATAGATTTTAGTATATCCAGAGTTGCTAGCTAACTGACATCCAGGGTTACCAGATAAGGCTAGGCATTTTTTTTTCTTTTTAAAAAAACTTTAAAAATTGAAAACCCATTTGCTATATCTTATATTTTAAAATTTTAGTATAACAGGTGGACAGACTCAGGGACAAAACAGATGGCCCTGAAGGAGTGGCTTCTGGCCGACCCTTTGATTGCCGGATTGGGGCCATGGTAACCACATGCCACCACCCCGATCTGACGTTTTTCCAGCTCAAAATGAAGCAGCAGAAAGCCACTCCTTTTTGAACTAGGAAAAAGCCTAAGCATTTTGAACAGCATACCTGTGCACTTTGAACAGTCCAATTGTAGACTTACTGTTATCTACTGGCCAACTCCCTCCCTTTCCAGCCCAGCTCAAATGCCTATTCCATTACTTCCAAATGGAGAAGGGGTATTTCAAGTGGGATGAGTAAAAGGGAATTTGGAGTTCAGATAGATCAAGCTTGAATTTGAACTCCTAGCTAGCTTGGACCTCAGAGAAAAAGGGATTCCAAAACTGAGTAATCACCACTAAGACAAAGTCTCTAGACTGCCCTTATTGTCCAAAAATGAATGAATTAAATGTTTCGATTTGGCATTCTTCAATATATTATAATGCCCTCATGTGTATCTGATTAATAATATTCATTAGTATTGTTTTCTGGATTATTTTTTGGCACTTAAAACTATAATAATGTCAACCTATATGTTTATAGACGTGTATTGAGAAATCCCATTTCTCTGTGCTTAAAAGCAGGAGGGTTGGTTCTGTAATGGTTGGTGAAAATTTATGTCATCAAGTTTCATAGAAATGAATTTTCAAGAATAAGAAAATGTAAGATGACATACAATGAAAAACCTGTATTCAGAGTGCAACTCATGTGGACTGCTTAGTGTAGAAACTAACAAGGGATGCTTGGATTCTTCATACAGCATTTTATTTTATTTGTTTATTATATCAACTTCAATTACCTTTTTCCTTTCTTCTTTCTTTCTTTCTTTCTTTCTTTCTTTCTTTCTTATAGAAGTTGCCTAAATATAAGGTTTGTATTATCAGTATATATTAGACATTTATGAAAGGTGCAGTAGGATTGTAACAAATATGAATGCATGCGAGGCTTGAGAAAGTAGCATATATGATATTTAACCAGAACTTGGTGACTATGAGTTCATCTGGATCTTCCTAATACTGCAAACATTCTGTACAATATTTCTGATTGGGACCTGATAGAAGTATGAAGTCAATCTGACTGCGACCCAGAAAAGTCCAGGAATGTTCATTTGAAAATGCAAGTTATTCAGCCAAATGAAAAACAGTGTAATGTAACATAATTATTCGGTGTAGAAAATTGGAGAGATAGGTATGTTGTGAGTGGAGTTGTCTGGCTCCCTGCTAAGTTGTTAAAACATCCTGTACTCCAACAAATATTTGCTTCACACATTCTGTTAGGTATATATGGAAAGTATTTTCAGGAATCCACATAGCACTTGAATGTGACAAACATGCATTTCCCAAGTTGTATATACCACACAGAAGTAGATGCATCAAGAAAGTGAAAACATGGAATTGCTTAGTAATCGTTTGGAAGCAAATCAAGACTTCCTACTGTAGACTGTTTAAAGTAACCCTGTATTAATTGTTTTAGATTAGGTAGAAGAAAAGTGCAATTAGAAATTCAGAAACAAATTTGACACATTATCTTTTTCATTCCTTTTTGTTTAAAAAAGCAACAACTGAAAATACAACTGGCGGTTTTGTTTGGTTTTTTCTCATAGGGAAGCCTTTGATAGTAGGAGACAGATTATGGTTCTGTTGAGGTTGTGGAGTCACAGTATTCATTTGTAGACACAGCTTTGAAGCTTTCACTGTCTGGTGAAGTACACAGTATTAATATCAGGGGATGGCACAGACTTTTAAATTTTATCTGTGGTATGAAGAGATGTCGTTTTGACATGGTTCTGGAAAGAGCTGTGCCTCATTGTCTTCACCGGTTTAAAAGCTATTTATTCTTTCTTCTCTGATGCACTTCAGTGGCTTCGGAACAGCAAGCAATATTTAGTTATCATCCATTTAAGTGCTGTTCAGCAAGAAGATATTATTTTCATACCCCAAATATTGGATCATAATATTTTTATTTGTAATTAAAGTGGAGAATTGGGATTGAAATACATCAAGGTGCTACTTCAAAACCTTTGCATTCATGTCCATTTTCCTATATAGAAAGGAACCCAAAAAGGAAGAATGAAGAAAGGCAATCTAAACCTAATGGGCATTTAATATTTTTCTTCTACCTTAATGAAACTTTAAAAAATTAAATATGAAATTGTTTATTGAAGGAAGTGTTTAGATTTATTTTATTTATTTTATCTATTTCAAGGATTTATATCCTGCCTTTCTCCCACAATGGGGTTCAAGATGTTACTAGGAAGCTTGACATGTGCAAAAAGTCAGTAGCATTGTATTTCTGCCAAGGATTTTTGTGTTGTTTTCTGTTCTTTTTGTAACTTTGACTGCATTAACAGTGTTAACTGTGTAAATTACTGCACTACACTCTTATAGTACTAGTAATGCTATTCCACTTTAACTGCTCTGGCTGCTTCTTGTTGCATTCTAGGATTTAAGGAGGAGCATTTTTAGCAGAGAGCTCTTAGGCCTCAATGAACTACAAGCCTAAGAATGCATTAGGAGGAGGCAGCCAGCGCAGTAAAAGCAAAATAGCAGCATTACAAGAGTGTCAGATTCAGTGATGAACAATGATGCAAAAATGGGCTTGGTGGATGGTTTGCAACTATTTCTAGGAAGCAAAAATAACAGTCTTGTGGCATCTGAAAGATTAATAGGTTTTATTCTGCATAAACTTTTGCAAAATGGATCCCCATACAATCAGACACATGATTTTTGCTCTATTTGTAATGAAGCTCTTGCAGGACTGCAGCTTAACCCAACACAGAGCAGAATCTCATATGCAAGCATACTTGCAGTTCATGTTTTTCTACATAAACAGTTAAATAGCCATTAGTCATATTCATTTCTCATACCATTCCACTGTCCCCTTTTTTAAAAGACCATATTATTAATGCCTAACCAAAAGATGTTACCCCTTTCAATCACAATTGCCAATTTCTTTAGGGTAGATTTTATGGAACATGTGTAAGTCTCTCTCTTTCTCAAAAAAGCAATAGCTACAGGTTGAGTCTCCCTTATCAAAAATTCGAACTATTAAAAAAAACAAATATTGTTCATGAGTGAATTGGATTGTGACACATTTGTTTTTTGATGGTTCAGTGTACACAAAATTGTTTAAAATGTTGTATGAAATTACTTTTAGGCTACATGTGCGAGGTGTATATGAAGCATAAATGAATTTGGTGTTTTGACTTGGATCACATCTCTAAGATTTCTCATTATGTACATATATACAAATACAGGTATTAAAAAAATCTAAAAAGATCCAAAATATCTCTGGTCCCAAGGACTTCAGATAAAGGAGAATCAACATATATATTTATCCAGCTTATCACTGTAACACAGGAGTGAGCAATTGCAGAAGGTGTGGGGCAAGTTTTTGCCCAGTGCCCCTTCAACAGGCCACACCATCATGCTTCAGCATGCTGGAAGTGATGTTGTGGGGCTTTTGACTGATTTTGGTTTTGTCTTGGGAGAAGTAAAAGACTGTGTTTGAGTTGTTGTGGTTAGCTGCTCTAGAATTGACCTCTATCATCCACTGCTCTGCTTAGGTCTTGTAGATTCATGCCCATGACCTTCCTGATTGAGTCTATCCAACTGGCATGCAATCTTCCTCTCTTGCTTTTGCTTTCTACTATTCCTAGCATTATTGTCTTTTCCAGTGATTCATGTCTTCTCATGATGTGGCCAGAGTATGACAACTCAATTTACTCTTTTTGGCTTCCAGGGACGGTTCAGGCTTGATATGTTCAAGAACCCCTGTGTTTGTCTTTTTGGCTATCCACGGTATTCTCAGGTACCATATGTCAAATGAATGGATTTTCTTTTAATCCACTTCACTGTCCAGCTTTCATATCTGTGCATGGTGATGGGGAGTACAGTGGATGGATGGTTCTAACTTGGGTGCTCAGTTGTATATCTTTTAGACTGTAAGCCTGAGGGCAGGGATCTGTCTAATTTAAGATTGTATGTACAGCACTGTGTAAATTTACAGCGCTATATAAATAAAGGATAATAATAATAACAATAATAATAATAATAATAATAATAATATATCTTTACTGTTTAGGATGTTATCAAGTTCTTTCCTAGCTGCACTTCCATTCCTAGTCTTCTTATTTCTTGACTGTGGTCTCCTTTCTCTTCATTCTTTGAGCCAAGTATGGAAATCTTTAACTATTTCGATTTCCTTATTGTCTGCGTCGAATTTATGTAGATCCTCCTTGATCATTATTTTTGTATTTTTTTAATGTTCAGCAACAAGCCTGGCTATACGTTTTCTTCCTTAACCTTCTTTAGTAATCGTTCCAAGTCCATGATGTTTTCTGCTAGTATTATGGTGTCATCAGCAGCATATCTTAGATTGTTGATGTTCCTTCCTCCTTTCTTTACTCCTTCTTCTTCTGAGTCTAAACCTGCTCTTTGCATGATATTTTCTGCGTACAAATTGAAGAAGCAGTCTTGCTTTACACCCTTGCCAACTGGGAACCATTCTGCTTCTCCATATTCTATTCTGGCTTTGCTTCTTGTCCTAAGTACAGATTTCTCATCAAGACAACCAGATGTATTGGCACTCCCATGCCTTTAAGACTGTTCCATAGCTTTTCGTTATCTATGCAGTCAAAGGCTTTGCTGTAGCCTATAAAGCAGATTATTGTGTTGGGCTAAGGGAAGTAAACTGCTGCATTTGTGCCTGGTCTTTAATTGATGCATGTTCATATCATAACAGCCATCATTGAAGAGAATTTCTCCTGTGTATGACAGAATGATTCTTCTACTTGACATCTCTAGATTTTATTTGTATTTAAAAAGTTTGTGCCTGGATATACATTTTAAATTATTGCCTGATTAATGAGGTGTGCCTATCTCAGTTATTTAAAAGAGTTCTTTGTTGATGATCTAATCAATCACTGATCTAATTGCCACCCTTAATTTATGGCAGTTAATGCTTTTTCTCACAGTATAAAGGGCAACAGCCACAGTTTAAAATGGATTTCTCTCTTCTCAGTTGTGATAAACAGGCTATAATGCTAAGTTGATGATTTGGGCCCAAAGAACCATGAACAAAAAGTAAACAGCCACTAGCACAGTTGAAGGAAAGTAGAAATATTTATATACTGTTTATATTCATGTATAAGTCTAGAAAATTTTAGTAAAACAATATTGACACACACCCCTGAAAAAACTGAGTTGACTTATCCATAGATCACTTATGTACTGCACTCTAAATCTTCTTTAAAAAGGAACCTTCCTCTGTTGAAAATCAAGAGTGCAATCTGTCCTGAAAGCACTGACCCACTCCCCATTTTCTTATCCATCCAGCCTTTAGGATGAGCACAAACAGTTATGCTTGCTGGAATTTTGTGAGTTCTTTAGTGTTGTTTTCCTTTGCTTCATTCTTTAGACCTTTTGTTACATGCCCCTAAGTTTTACCCTCGACTTATCTTAGGGACATATCAAAATCCATAATTTTGGCCCCAAAACATGCCCTCATTTTATACATGAGGTCAGCTTACATTTGAGTTTGTACAGTTGCATTTTAATGATTAGGTCTTAGGCCAGTTGAAAAGTAGCTGTTCTGTGAATGGAAGACACTTTCTACATCTATGTGCATGTATCTTCGGATTCAGTTCACTATTCTGTACTTTCATTGGAACATTTGTACAGTGGTCCCCTGGCTTACGAATCTCCCGGGTTGCAAAAACCCCGGGATCCGAAAGCGGCGGGACCGCTACTGTATCCCCCAGAATCCGAAAGATCCCCCGGGATACGAAAAAAACCCGCACGGCCCCTTTAAATCGGCCGCATGGTCCATTGAATATAGCGGTCCCCCGGGAAATGAAAGCTTCCTGGTTACGAAGGTAATCCCGGAACGGATTACCTTCGTAACCCAGGGGACCACTGTATACCCTTTGGGTGCATGTAGATTGATTTAAAAATCTACAAAGTCCTAGATTTTGTTTCTGTTCTATCTGAGTTTATTTTAGAGATGAATGCATTTTTCTTTGATCTCAGAATATTTTCTGTCAGCTCCTAGTATGATCAGAGATTTTTTTATATCAACTCTCCAGGTTGGATAATTTAACCCAGTATAAAATCAGAAAGTGAGGTCCTAAATACCCTAAAGACACCAGAGCCGGTCTGGTCTTAGAAGCTAACTAGGGTCAGCCCAGGTTAGTATTTTGATGGGAGATTATGACCACTGAATCCAAGTTGCTGAAGGCTATATTTCAGATGAAAGAGTTAACAAACCACCTCCAAGTATTTGTCTAAGAAAGTGCTATGCAAGTTGTGGGTTGCTGTAAGTCGACAGGTGACTTGAAGGCACAACATACACATAAAATAAAAAAGAACAGGAACAAAATCTGGTACTTTTCAATCAGTCTGGATGCACCATTTCTTAACAGAAAGCAATAAACCTGCTGTTGAGATATTCAGATCTTATTGATCATCTTCCTTTCCTCCCTTGTAAAATAAATCATGGCTGTACAAGGTGATGTCCTTGTGTTCTTTATTTGAAATTGTAACATGGAGGTTTAATTTTTTTCAATTCTCACTGTTGTCAGAATTTTTTGTAATATATCAAAATGCTGTTGATTTTTATAGATTACCTTTCTCAAGGAATAGATCTCTCTGGAATAGAAGTAATTGAAAATGACCTGCTCTTTATTGCAAGAGCTCGACTTGAAGTTGAAAACCAGGCTAAACGGCTGCTTGAGCAAGGAATAGAAACTCAGGTAAAGTATGTTTTTACTTTATATCAAAATCTGATTAAAAATAGATGAAATACAAAATCTCTCAAAACAGATTAAATATTTGCTTTTTAGCTATAGTGAAATACTGTTGCCCCACTGTTTTCAACCCCCCTGCGAAAATGGAAAATTGCTACTATTCAAGCCCCACTGGCTTGAATGGTAGTGCATACCTGTGGACACACACCCCATTTTGTTCCCCTCTGTTTGCCACCTGCAAACAGGTGCGGGATGCGGACTCCAAGTCGGCAAAAATGGAGGGGTGACTGTACTTTGACCAGGCCTCTCAAAACAAATTAGTGAATATGCAGGCTAACATGGTGGATATGTGGGCTAAGACATTTAAGGCTAATCAATTTATTTTACAGGTGACACCCCACTTCTTCAGAATAATGTGAAAAAGTGAGCTGTAGCCCACAAATATTTGTTATGAAATGTTAGTCTTAAAATAGCCACAAAGCTACATTTTCTTTTCCCAGTGATTTGAGCACTGGATTCCAATTCTGGAGCTCAGGGTGCTCAGCCCTTTGGGTACCTTGGGTGAGTCACACATTCTTAGACCCTGAAAACGCCATGATAGGATCACCTTAGGGTGGCTGTCAGAAACAGCATGAAGCATGTAACAGCAACAATTAACATTCCAGAACAGTTCAAGGTGCTTTATAATAAGATGTGTAAAAATAAAATATAAGCCTGAAGCAGATGGGCCAAAAGGATTGATATGGGACCGTGCCAGCTCTGATTGCGCTGGACCAAGGCAACCGCCCAGGCCCACTTCCAAAGCGAGCCACCGCTATAGTCCCAAACCCAGCCACTGGCAGGAGTGGCTTTTCGCCATTCCTTTTTGTCCTGGCTTTTCTGGATTGGAGCTTCAGGCTGCCTTAGGGGTGTGCATCACCTGCACGCCATACCCCAAATGCTGCCCAAAGCCAGTCCTTTTTGCCGGTCTGCTTTGGGCCATAGTTATGTTGGACAACATCTTGAAGACCTGGTATTGTTGCCTCAGACTGAATAAAGTGAATTGCAACAAATAGGTTGTGTGCTTATCTGGTCAGTTCTTTGGTGAGGGTGGAGAGGAGTGAGTTCTGGGAAATGTTTGCCCTCTTCCACCACATTGGCCTGAAATTACTAACAAGGCTGGCCATCTGTTAGTTGGGGTAAGCACTCGCCCATAACTGAGGCTGGAGCCACACCTTTAAAATATTTCATACTTACCTCATTGGTAGTCATGTAGGAACACGTGACATTCATCTGGATTCGAAGTGGAAGTGTTTCTTTTCAATGCCGGGGGGGGGGGGGTTAAACTGACTTTTTAAATCCCTCTGTTTATTCCACATTTTCCAGGAAAACCTGATTTTTGTGATCTTTTGCAATGTATGTCCTGCTGGGAGGACCTGGTCTGTACCCATTCAAGCATGCACAGTGTACCCCTACACCATTGATCCCATAGCTGTGCTCAGCCGGTGAGGCAACAGAGGCACTGAGGACAAGGAGAAAGAAACATTTAATTTATTCTTTTTCTTTCTTCTCCATGCCATCTCTGTGGCTGAGCCCCACTCGAGAAGTTGCACTGAAATCAAACAGCCAAAGACTTCTGCCTCTTTGCCCATGCTATCTTTCTTGTACCATTCCCTCCTGTCCTGCTCTCTCTTTCTTTCTTGGAGACACACATGCCACACACGGTCCATTATGTGTACGCATGAGTGTGTGTTGGTGCTTTTGGAGACATTTTCAAGTTCCCTCACTTGCTGGAGTATGAAGTTGGGAAAGGGACTGGATGGGGGAGTGATCCAGTGAGGGTGCAATGTGGATGGTAAGATTGAAAAAAACAAATAAGAAAGGCTTTATGCATTTTGTAACAATTTGAATTTGGCCAGGTGAAATGTGTGGCTAATAATACAATTTGAGTCTGGAGTTTTACAAGTCAACATGCTGTAATCAGGGTGAAATCTGGGCCCACTGGATCTGGAGTATTTTCCTGGTGTGGATTCAGCTAGGGTTATTGTTGTCTTAGCTCCAGAAGTCAATTTTCTGTGCCTGAGTCAGATTTTAAGGTCTTTGAAGAGGTCTGTTCTTAAGACTGTAATCTGTTTGTTTTGTAGATGGAATAGATACGCAGCTGCAAAGACAGCTGTCTGAAATAATTGGTCTTAGAGACAATGTTGGGAAGATGAAAACAATGTCTTATCTGGGATGGTCAAGCCTATAACTGATATCAGACTAGTACATGGGAATTTTCTTCCCCACTCCCTGTAGTTTACTGTGCTGCCTGAAAACTGGATTCAACAATTTCCCAAATACCTGGACCAGGTTTTGAGTGGTGTGTGTGTAGGGAGAGGTAGTTCTCCTTCTTCAGGTCTGCTTATGGGAGCAATTTCTTCAGTGGATCTACTCTGAGCTCTCATGCTGAGCCCAGATTGATAAATTGCCTATATATTAAATATAAAATCATATTAGGTAGTTTCATTTGTTTAATTTGTACCAGCTTTATATACCGGTAACTACATAGTTCCTTTGAGCTGTCAACATTTTCCTTTATAATGGGGTTCCCCCCCCCCCCCATTTGACTCTGCTTAAGTATCAGAATAAGGTCTTATTAAAGTTTGATACCATCTTGTAAAAGCAGACAGGTACATGCCAATTTACATTTTAGGCTCCTGAATAATAGACTTTAGATTAAGGTATTATCCCATTGATTTTGTGTAATCTGTATATATTTTATTATTCAGTTCCATTTGTCCAGTCTCCGAAGCCTGCTGTTTATAAACATATTGGGAAACAACAATAATCATAATTTGCAGTGTTTAAAAAGGGTTTGGACTTTCTTTCTATACCAAAACAGCAGACAAACTAAATATGTAATAATATATTTTAGTATTAGACAAGAGATAATTATAGTATACTGAGGTCTTGTCTGCATTGCAGAAATAAGCAGTTTAACACCCCTTTAACTGCAACTCCAGAATTTAAAGATTTCCCAGTATTAATTATGATCAAAAACACACTGCGGAAATAATCCAGTTTGAGATCACGTTAATTGCCAAGGCTGAATGCTAAGGAATTATGGGAATTATAGTTTTGTGAGACATTTAGCCTTTTCTGCCAGCTTTGGTGCCTCAACAAATTACAAATCCTAGAGTTCCATAGCATCGTGCCATGGAAGTTAAAGTGGTGTCAAACTGGATTATTTCTTCAGTGCAGATGCAGCCACCATTGCTGCAAAAATTGCTCATTTACCTCCAGTCTGAGTCATGAGTTTACTTTATGATTGTTAAAAGATGTTGTGTACCCTGTTCTTTCATCACTGAACTAAGAGATGAGATTCAGATTGAACATTCTAAAATAGAAATAACTGGAAATTTGCATTTATTTATTAGTGATATGTAGCACTAACATTCTCAGTGCCCTATTTTAAAAATAAAGTGATTTAAATTAAGGATAAAGTGTATTGTAAATGTAAATCTAGACCAGGACTAGGCATAGGACCTCTGGGCCCTACTTTTGTGTCTCCTGAAGCCCCTGACCAGTTTCCAAAGGTCCCCCAAGCCCTCCAATTAAATAAAATTTCAGACAGTTGCCTCCAAATGTCGCAGAAAGTCTCCCTTCTAACATATGAAAACATGTGAAAATACTCCCACCCAACCCCTCAAGTAGCCCAAATGGTTGTATTTTCCTCCACAGTCCCTCTTAAATGGCAATGGGAGGTCATGCAATGGGTGGGAGAATTTGTTTGTTATTGGCTTTCCATTATTTTTCAGTTAATAAGCAATGCAAATATTTTGTGGTTATGACACAGCTATATACAGCCCTATACAAGGTATAATAATATCCATAAATTTCAAAACAAAGAATGGGGTTAATTAGCTGATGTCTCTCAAGTATATGCTCTTGCATTATAAAGTATTAAACATTTGAAAATGCCAGCATATAAAGATTTTATTTTTATTTTTTTCAGGAGTGCACGGTTTTGTGCTTTGCCTTGAACTCCAGCACATGATAAATAACTCTCCGCTTACTATAAAGTGTTTCTCCCTCCTCTTCTTCAGACAGTAGCATAAACTGTAGGGGCAAATGTGTTTAATTTTTTCTTTGTTACAGGCAACCCTCCATATCAACTGATTCTTTATTCACTGAATCAAGCATCCACAGCTTGGAAACACACACATACACACATATATTCCAAAAAGCAAAACTTGATTTTGCCATTTTGTACAAGGGATGCTGTTTTACTATGCCATTGTGTTTAATGGAGCTTGAGCATCTATGGATTTTGGTATCTGATTCTGGAACCAAACCAAACCCCAGTGGATACCAAGGTCCCACTGTATAAGCACTGAATTTGGCTTTCCTAGGCATAGAATTTCTATTTATTCTAATACTCCAAGCCCTCAGCCCCACAAACAGTGCAAAATACATAACTGTTCTGCTTTAGAACATGTTAGCTTTCTGAAGAGTTTCCACTTGTGTCCTTTCAGCGTACCATGTCTGACCTTGTTTAACCATCTTTCTTTCCCTCTATTAAATGCTGAAGTGCAACTGACAAGGGAGGCCCTGGAAAATTAATCTGGCTTCATTTGAACCATTGACAGCCTTGTTAGACAGTATATCAAAATAATCAAGAAATTATTAGCGTACAGGCTGTGGTAACTTGCTTCCAATCAACTCAAGGATGATCTGGAAGAACTTTATTAGTATTTAATTGTATCTTGAGTAAAATGAAGATGGGAGCGTCATGATGAAGTGCTGCTGGGCCTGTTTCTCTGGCTTTCTGATGAACACAGTAGCAGATGATTTAGTAGACAGTTTGCTCTTTGCTGTAGTCCAAAGAAACAGGTTGATAATGTGGGGCTGCAGCAGTGGAGAAGAAGTGAAAACAACAGATATTGAATCTGATCTTCTTATCCTCAGGTGGTTACATATATTTATACAATTAGTAGCTCATATTTTAGAGGATTTGATTTGAAAAATTAAGTCAACATCGCACCAGATGATTGAGCAGAATTTTGTGCTTTTTTTACTTTGTTAAGGCACTTTTATATTATGCTGTTTTCCTAATTCTTTTATGTTTTGTAATGCTGTGACTTGAGTTGGTATACTGGATGGTATATTGGGCCCTTGGTATTTTCTGGGGACCCATTGTGCAAATCAAAACCTTCGGATACCCAAGTCCCATTATATACAGTGTGGTAATAAAATGGTGTCCCTTATATAAAATGGCAAAATCCAGGTTTGGTTTTTTGATTTTTTTTCCAGACCATGGAGGAATGACATGGATATGGACATGGATATGACTGTACTTGTAGGAACATGAAAGAAATAAAGATTGATTTTTGTTTGTTATGGATGATGGGGTGAGCTCCTGTTAACTAGTCCCAGTTTCTCACAACCTAGTAGTTTGAAAGTGTATAAAAGTGCAAGTAAAGTAAATAAATAGGTACCACTTTGGTGGTAAGGTAATAGTGTTCTGTGCAGTCATGCTGGCCACATGACAATGGGATCGTCTTTGACAACGCTGGCTCCCTACAGACAGACATGACTAGACAATCTTGTCAAGGGAAAACCTTTACCTTTACTTTACCTTTGTGTGTTATGCTGACACATAATGGCCATGAGTCTCTCTTCTTTTCATCAATACCTTATTTAGGAATCTGAAAGCAGGAATAATTTCAGTAGTATTAAGAATCTGTATTTTCTCTATAATAGTAGTAGTATTCTTATAACCATAATTTGACACTGCATAATATATTTCATAAATATTAATATGCTGACATTTAACCTAAAGGGAAAGCATCTTTAAAAATTTGTATAAATATGGAGTAGGAGAAAAGAGACATACATTAAAAAGCAGTAATATTTTCATTCAAGACTTGGGCTGTGACTAATCATGTTAATACTGTAGTTTTTGTATTGGCTTTATTAACTTCACAGGGTTTAAATATTTCCATCTTCCAACTTTTATAATGCAGACTGTTCCATATCTCTCTCAGCCGCCTGCAATCTCCTCCAAAGGATGAAGCACACAATGTGTGCTTAACTTGACTTCATGTCATTAGCAATCAATATAATTGGACAGGACCCAAGCCCAATTCAGCCATATAAAGGCTGATGTGCACCAGAATAGTCCTTGGCCTATTATCAATAAAGCACTTTTCTGTTCTTCTAATGCTGTGGCTATTATACATCTTTCTCTTTGCCATACAATGAGTGTCTTTTAATTTGGACCCACTGCTAAGCTGCTTATTGTCCTCTTGGAAAGAATAGAATACTTAATAAAGTCTGAGAAGACTTGGATTAAAATAAATTGTACTAAAAACTCAAGAGCAAAAAAGACTCTAGAGCAAAAAAAAAAAAAAAAAAGGTCACTCACTACCATCCACCATCCCTAAACTTGCTTTAAAAGATGTACAGTTCAGAGCATTACACCTTTTAAAGCTTATGTTTAAGTGCCACTTAACTCCTTGACACCGTCAAGACTGTTGGCGGCAGTTTGCTCATTAAGCAGCAGTTGTTATAACTTATTCTTATTTGGCTAACAATTCCTACAAGGATAGTCTTAATCAAATAGCTTAGTGCCAGTAGCGTAACAGAAGATTCAGATGTGGTATGCAGGGTCCATTTGGAAGGTTTATCTTGCAGCAGTTGTTCTGACCTAGTGAAAGATATGCTTGTTACCAATTGACCCTGTTAGTACAGGGCTATTTCCCGTGTGATGAATGATTGTTTCTACACAAAGACCAGAGTAAGATATGCGGGGCGAACCTACGTTTTTCTTCACATGATCACAGTCTCTCTGCTTAGAATTGGATTCTGGCCACTAGTACTGCACCAAATGGCCTCTATTAAGTAAGACACCCAAAACATGCAATCCTTTAACACTTATTCAGACTAAGAAGAAATCAGAGCCCCTCTCTAGTCATATCCTGATTTGAGCAAATGCTTGCATGTGTCAAAGAAAGGCCGCTAGAGGCCCCCTAAACCCCCAGAATGTGGCTGGATGGTCAGTAGTCTCACCCCCAAGGTTTGGGGTGTTATTGCTCGGGTTGGGGGGGGGGCTGTAAACATTTTTTAAAAGCCAGCAATTTTGGGTGGCCAACATGTGCACGATGGTAAAATATCAACTAAGAATTCAAGATTCTCCTGTTTGCTAGAGAATGATACGATGTTCCACACCCAGTTTTTCTAATCCAGATTGTACAGCTTTGAAGGAGCCAGCCAACATTCTGGTAATCAGTGTCTTTCTGGATGAATGGATGCATCACAGCTGCTTTTGCTACTAAGGAAATATGGGTGTTGCTAATCTGGATTAAGAATAATGATACGCTGTATATACTCATGTATAAATCCAGAAATTTTAGTTTAAAAATTGACCCAAAAAAACTCATCCATGGGTTAATGTATATCCTGTACTTCTATATACAGAGGGAGGAGGAGGAAACATCTGGTGTAATCTGTCCTGGAAGCACTCACCCCCAATCTACTCTATTTTCTTATCCATCCAGCCTTTTAGAATGAACACAAACAGTTATGCCTGCTAGAATTTTGTAAGTTCTTCGGCATTGTTTTCCTTTGCTTCATCCTTTACACCCTTTTTTTCCATGCTCTTAAGTTTTACTCTTGACTTAACGAAGGATCATATCAAAATCTATAATTTTGGCCTCAAAAACTGCTTTGGATTTATACATGAGGTCAATTTACAGTCGAGTATATACAGTTATTTTATTTTCACCAATATTCAAATGGAACCTACCGTAGTTTGCTTTGTATCTTTTGTGTTTCCTTGTTTTCCCAAATCTTTTTTTAAAAAGTTATTGTTAAAAGTAATTATCAAAGTTTTTTATTTCCTTAAAATGTGTTTTTATTGGATATAAAAAACACTGTTACTTTCTCCCTTCATGTGATGGAATCTTTCTGTAGACGTATAATTTATTTATTTCTTTCATTTGTATGCCGCCTTTCTCCGAGAGTGGGACCCAAGGCAGCTCGCAAAGAGACTCAATTAAGCAACTTTAAAATGTTAAAACAATTAAAACATTACCAAATTAAACAGTATACAAATCATTTAAAAGAATTCAAATGTTGGGGGGGGGGGGAAACACATCCCAGTAACGAGCTTTCCTCCTTACATATTAGACTCCTGCTTAAACTAAAAGGTCTTTGCATGACAGGAAAGGAAATCAGGGGAGGGGGCCAGCCTAGCCTCCTGCAGAAGGGAGTTCTAGAGGGTGGGAGCAGCCAGTGAGAAGGTTCTCTCTCATGTCCTCACCAAGCATGCTAGTGATAGTTTGTTGTTGGTGTATTGTGTGCCTTCCAGTTGTTTCTGACTTATGACGGCCCTAAGGCAACCCTATCATGAGGTTTTCTTAGCAAGATTGGTTCAAAGGAGGTTTGCCATTGCCTTCCCCTGAGGCTGAGAGCATGTCACTTGTCCAAGGTCACCCAGTGGGTTTCATGGCTGAGCTGGGAATTGAACCCTGGTTTCCAGAGTCATAGTCCAACACTCAAATCACTACGCCACACCTGACTCTCACTTGGTGGGATGAGTACTGTATAAAGCCTCCCCCTGTAGTTTTTAAAATTCTGGCAAGCTCATATGAGAAGTAGTGGGAAGTATGAATGCTCATGTACTCCACCCCATCAATAGCAGCCTGTGTGGTGTGACTATGCCCCTGAATGATGTGAAGATTCTTCCTTCTTCTCTTTTTAGGAGGATGGATCATGTGAATAGTCTGTGCATATGGCAAAACTGTTGGTTTGCACTGTAGACTAGCTGGAGCAGACAAGTATTCATTTTTCCCCACCACATATAGAGATGAGCTGTTTATACCCACAAAGCTAATCATTCTACACACAGCTAAAATTGTTTCTAAAAGCATACCTATATCCTGATCCTAACCATGTTGATTTAGAAATAAATCCCATGATTCCAATGAGAGTTGCTAGCTAGAAGTATACTTAAGAATCTGACCATGCTGTTCTACAAAGAGCTTTAATAATATTGTTCACAGGGCTTAACCAGATGTAGTAAGATTTGTTTGTTACTATTATAGTCTGAAAAATTTAAAGCTTTCATCTTGATGAAAGCAAGATGCTGGGCATGGGCATTAAGAACTAGACTAACATTATGTACTGAAATATATTTCTTTCCAAAGTAGGGTTTAAAATAAACCACAGATTTCTCTGCAGTGTAATCAGCTGATAGTGATATAACCTACAATATCTCTTCAGTTTCCATAGGAACAGATGATAGACTATTTGAGTCTTGAAGTGTAGGTAGAATATTTTTCAGGGGATTTTGCTTTTGAACTTTCATATTACTGAAACCTTTTAAAATGTTGCATTTTACAATAGGGGCTAATTATTACAGTTACTCCATGTAGATGTATGGAGGTGGCCATTGAGGGATTGTCAAAAAAGAAGGGAAAGAAGACAGAAATGCAAATTTGCTGTGTTTTAGAAATAAATGCACTGCATCTCATCATAACGCAGAAAACTGTCACCAGGTGACCCAAGTATTCAAGGGCAACCTCAAGACTTCTGCTCTTATTTGTTACAGTTGTTTATCATGGCTGTTTAAACAGAGAACTGTCATCTGCAAAGTAGGATACATAAGCACCCAGAGATACAGAAACAGAGAGAAAGTGTGTGTGTTTTAAACTTTGGAGACCCTTATTTTCTTGTCCTGCTTGAACATTAGGTAGAGGAATTGCTTAAGTCAAGCTTGGAGGGGAAAAGGTGTTGTAAACTAAAATTGTCTTTATTTAGAAATTGTGTTTTAAATATTAACTTCACACATGCAAATCTGAATACCTATGCATTCAGATTTTTAAATACTAGCTTCGCATGTGCAAATCTGAATACCCTCTCTGTCACGTGAAGCCATTTTAGAGAGCACGCAGAGGGTTGGAGGAAGAGGAGGAACAGGCCTTTAGCTCCCTTTCTGGAGACAGCTAAAGGCCTAGGAAGGCGGAGGAAGAAGAGGAACTTGTGCCTTTAGTTGCCTCTCCGGAGACATGCCTGCTCCTCCTCTTTCCCCCACCCTCCCGGGCCTTTAGCTGTCTCAAGGGAAGTCCTGCCACCCAGAAGTCCCATCTCCCCCTGGAAGTTCTGCCTCTGGCACCGAGTAACATCTGGTGCCAGTACACCTTTGAGTTTGGATACTCGGACCCTAGAAGGTTCACCATCACTGCTTTATCATATGAACAGAATGGAATTAATAGTAAACTGGAAGTTGGAAGCACTTTTTCAACATGGTCCTCTGCCCTCTCATTTAAACAGTTTTTCAACATTCGAGACTAAAACCAGAGCTATTGTATTTTATAGCTTCGAGTTACTTGTTGAGGAATGAGGTGAGCAAAAGTAATTTTGAACATGGAGTAAATAAGCTCTATATAATTTTGACGTCATTAAGGTGGAAGTTAAGGTTCATATATTTATTTTAAAAATAGTTCAGAGGTGAAAGCAGGAGAGGAGTGATGGAGATGTGTGGTCCCAATTGCAACTGAACATCTACAGGTAATAACTGGAGAAAGAGCTCCCCAATCAGAGATACTATTTTCATATCACCTTGAGACCTGAAACTCTTCAATTAAGCATTGCTTGGAAGGAAGTTTTTGGGGAGGAATAGACAAGAATAAACTACAAAAGCACCATCCCTTCCCTTACTGGCATATTCAGATCTCCCAAGATGCTGGTAATAGATGTCACATGTTTCTGCCCAAATCCCAATCTTGGTTGCAGTGAATACGTGACACTATTTCTGCTGGTCTCATTTGTGGTATCAAAAACTAGGATAAAGACTCCCCCTCCATCAAATCTCTTCCAGCTTGAGCTTCATGCTCAAATTTGTCTTACTGTAGTTTGTCCGGAAAGTGTCCCCATAAAAAGGAAAACCTCTTTCCTTTGTTTATATTTAATATTTCTGTTAGTTGGCCCATAAATGAAAACGCTTATCCATCTTTTCATCATAAAAGAAAAACATCTTTCTTTTATTTATATTTAATATTTGTATGAGATTGAATAATTGTGTGCGCAACATAATTTTAACTTCAGACGTACATCCTATGTGATTTTTATTATAAACATATTTTAATTTTAATATCTCCCTTTAATTTCTTTATGACACTAGCATTTAGTGTTGCTATTGGTGGTAAGTACATTTGTTTATCACCATATGTACTGAACTACATCAAGCTTCTTTATTTACCAACTAAATATTTTCAGTGATTAAAACACAAAATGTGTTGAGCCCTATGAGTCACAGCAGCCATCATTAATGTCCACCTCCACATAGTAACATTAATCTGGCTCGAAGCCTTGTCTGTTTAAAATGAAAGATGATCCTTGTTAATAACAATTTCATTACAGTGAGCCAGTTAAAACTTTGATTTATATATTTCATAGACGAAAATGGAGGCAGGACCTTTTTAGAAGGAAGGGATAAGGTATCAAAAGCATCAACAAACAAAGCCATTAATTGGAAGGTGTCAGCCTTGACCAGTATTAACCATTATGTTCTTGAAAAATCTTTTCTCACTTTAGAATTAGTTAAAATTAAGAGGAAAATAAATTGCCT
Organism: Urosaurus nigricauda; assembly: GCA_034509955.1. Lineage (NCBI taxonomy): Eukaryota > Metazoa > Chordata > Lepidosauria > Squamata > Phrynosomatidae > Urosaurus > Urosaurus nigricauda. The sequence goes on from JAOEGL010000005.1 coordinate 83,869,230, forward strand.
GCAGTAGTTGTTCAATGACGAAAAGACTGCTTTCTCACTCTTCTAAATTATTGGTATTTTCCAGGGAATGTATTGTAATGGTATAAAAGAACCAAAGGTAAAAATAGCTTTTGCTTCTTTTCATTTTTATATAATTTAGAGAGACTGAGTCCCTAGCCTCACTGACTGACTTATTGACTTACTGGAAAATCAGCATTTTAAGGGTCTTTCATTATCTACATACCTCAAAGCTGGTGCATTTAGGTAGAAAATTCCCTGATTGATCAAGTTGTCTCAGAACAGGACACCTCATTCAAATGTGGGATGCAAAGTATATCCGGAAGTTATGTGGATAAGTGACATAATTAAGTGACAGCTACCAAAATTACAAATAAACAAAATGAAGATTATAGTGCTGAAACACAGAGAAAGTCAGCCTCATAGAGAACCGGATCCCATTAGTCCTTAACTTTCTTAATTCCCAGCAAATATTATGTCCACAAAATGCAGCTTTTACTAGAAAACATTCAGGCTACATTCCAGTACCTCAGCCATGGTAGCAGGTGGGAAACTGATGCAGGCCTAAGATGTCAGTACTTATAAGGGTGGATGTGCCTCCTGAGTACAAAACAGACCTTTCTGAAAAAAATACCCATGCAATTTTGTCTGAAGAGATTACTGAAGAGGAAGTAGTGATTTTGAAAACTCAGCTAAGCAGAATTCTTTTCTGTCCTTTTTAAAATTGCGGAACTGTAAATATCTCCCATTTTCACAGAAGCTTGCAATACAGTTTTTTTGCACAAGAAGGGAGGAGGCTGAATTTTGAAATGCATCCCAGAAGATCTGTGAAATCATGCCTTTCCCACACTTCACATTTGTTAGGTGAACCAAAAGGCATAAAATATATTATTGGACTTTTGAAACTCAGTTGCTTCTTAACCAGGAAAAAATCAGGTTTAAAAAATGCAGTATCTTGCTTGCGGTGTTTGCTTAAGGTAGTCTTGAGCGAGGGTCAGTGTTGATAGAGGCCACAAACCTTGTGGGGAGATAGGGAACAAAGGTAGAGAAATAAATACAAAAACATTTACATCACCATTAAGATACAAGGGGTCTCTTAAGAAGTGTATGTAGTGTCAGGACTAGAGATAAATACAGGCATTATAACAGGTAGAGTATACCAGGAGGAGCCAAATTCAGATTGCTTTATTTTGTATTGGAGAGGGAGGTGGAACCCTCAGAATATAAAGTCTTATTCCCTCTAGTTAAGGATTTCCTTGTTCAGCAGCTACACTCAGAATCTTCAAATCCAAAAAACTAAACAAAGCAAAATTTACAAGGAAATCTGTGTTGACCATACAATACAGGTTACATTGGTATGTGATGTAGTCACCTACTATTGAAGGCCCAGATGGCCTTCTTCCTAGTATCAGTGACAACAGAATTTGTTTTATAGCCAGATTTGGTAACTTTCAGTAGGACAAACATTGATATGTGGTGGGGGAAGTGCTGTTAAAATTGGAAAAGTCCCACAAGGGTGCAGAGGCACTGCTGTTCTTTTGGCATTCCACATGGAGAGCCATGATGTACTCCGTGTCACAGGAAATACTCTCTTCAGCAGCCTCCTTCTCAAGAAAAGAATAATGAAACCCACCTAAAATTGCCCATGGCAATGCTTTCATGGAAAAGAAATTTTTAATTAGTTGTCCGCCTCTGTTTTGGATCAGCACATGGTAAAACCCAGTTTAAAGAGCCTTAATGTGGGAATAATCTATTCATTGCTCATCTCTGCAGTTCTTGGTGAATTCAGACTCTGCCTGAGGCTGTACTGTCTGCTAAGCTTCCTTGCCAAAGGCTATGAAAATCTTTTGAGTTTCAGCTGTGAGCTGTCCTAAGGGGAAACCCTCTAGGTGATTGTCTTTGAAGATGGAAGGCTGACTTCAGTTTCATTACTGGAGCTATGAAGTGTGTCATGTCTTAACTCAGAAGCGTCAAGGCTCTTCTACCTCAAAAGCTGTTTTCTAAATATTGGTTGTAATATAAATTTGTTTGTACCCAAGATTTATTCAGCTTACATGTCTTAATATTCTGGTGGTCATCTGACAGGATCACCAAAATGATTTCAGTACAGACCTCAAGTCTGAAGTCAGACTGAAATGGATTTAGATCACTTCTTGTTTGATCTCTTAGTCTACAGCAGGGGTGAGCATAGTGTGGTCCATGGGCCACATATGCATCTGGATCAAACTTTTGTAGCTCCTGAAGCTTCCAGCCAATCTCCTCAAGCTCTCCAGCCCAAAACAATTTGTACTGGTGAAATTGGGGCAAGAAAATCTCCACTCCAGAAACCTGTACTACCCTCAACTACCATGATTTTCTTCTGCAGTCCCTCTCAAAGTGGTGGTAGAAAATGATACATCACCACTTCTTGATGTTGTTTTAAGAGGGTTTTACAGAAGAAAGTAGAGGTATTTGGATTTCTTGTGAGGTTGGGATGTGGCCTGTGGGCATCTGGGCTGAGAATTGTACCATGGCACCCATTCAGTTGCCCATCCTCATCTGGAAGGTTAGGCATACAGTGCCCTTGCACATTTTTTTCTTAGAAAATCATAGAGTGGGTCCAATGAACTCCTTCTGCTGAGGGAGCCAGAAAATTCCGGTGGAAGTGGGAGGAAATTATACAGTTCCCCTCAGCAGCCCCTCCTGCACTCCCCAAAACTTGCTCTAGTGGGCAGAGAAACTCTCTGGAGACAGGTTTTGAGTACTACAGTCATAATAATGAAGAGGGAAAAGGTTTTGTTCTGCCAGCAGTCAGGAGCTAGTGCAAAGTTGGGTTAAGTCAGTAGTACATATTTTCATTAAATTTGGGAATATTAAAAATATGTCTGCACAAGGGAAGGAAAGCAAAATTAAATTGTCTTACTTTATAGGAGAGTAGGTATCAATGCTTTTCCAAGTGAGACTATATTTTCCTGAGAAATACTAGCCTCGCAGTGTGTATTTACATTGTATACGCTTTGAGTGAATATTTTTTGTTTGTGCTTCAAAAAAATGTTTTCTACTGTTTGTGCATCTTTTATGTACTTCGTATTTGTACTAGCTATTCTGCATCTTTACGTGATGTTCCCATGAATTATTTCAGTATGTTGCGTATCTCTTCCAGTCATTTTGAACCCCCTGAGATCCACATTGAGTAAGCAGTAATAATGTTAATAACCTCAAGCTCTTGCAGTGACAGACATAAATTTAAGTTTTAGGGTTGTTCCTGTAAATGCATCTACCAAATGGGGGTCCCTAGGAAATGTTGTGGGGTGTTTAACCAAATAAGAGAGGTGGTTGTAGGTTTCCTATTGCCTACCAAATAAAAATAAAAATACAGATATAATCTTGAACTTGGCACAAAGCAACACAATAAGAGGTTTTACCTTCCAGCCTGCCAGCCCATAGTATCCTGGAAATAACTTGTCATTGCATTTTATTTCATGCTCTCCTAAATCCACTCTGACTTTGAGCCTAAAACAGTCTGTCAGAAGAAACAAACATTCTTTGGCATAGATATATCAACTGTCTTGACCACATATTCCCAAGACATAAAAAATGTATTATCCTTCAAATCCTTCACCACTCTGTATTCCAAGTATATTTCTGAGTCAGATAAAAATTGCCACAATATTTCTGGCAATTTAGGGATATTCTGCATAGAGACAGATATATTATCTTCCCTGCTCCTGTTTGCAGAGTTTGGGGCTGGAATTTCTTTCAGTTGCCATAGCATTCACAAGAGTCTGGTTATAGGAGGTAGAATCTTATCGTCCATTCACATCTTCTTGCTCTTGTAAATTCCATACAGAAGAGACAGACTCATACTAATATATATTCATAATAATGCAATGGGAATGCCTTTTCCTCTCTTGAAAAGTGAAACTGGACTTAGCGCTCTGCTTCTGACATCTGTGCCCAAGTTCCAGTTGTGCTAAGAAAGGGTTTTGTTCCACCTTTGGCTGGATACAGTAATCTCCATTTCTCTTCTTCACAGGCTTATGGATGTATCCAACCATAGAAAATTGGGTTTGTGTGCTTCTTTCTCAAGAAGAGTGGCATTGCTTTTTGTTGGGTTTGTTTACCCCTTTGGGGATCACTGCAAAGAACCAGTGAATAGTGGAGTATTGGCTATCCAGGAGTATAACTATTAAAATGTAAACGTGTAACCCGAGAATTATAATGAAGCCTTGGGTTCCCTTCCTAATGAGTGTTAAAGAAGCATGTTTCAGTATGAATTCAGGGTTACCTGACACAGATAACCATGTTACTAACAGGAAAACCACTATAGTATAGTGGTTTGAGTATTGAACTACAGAGCTGGAGATCAGGGTTCAATTCCCCTCTCAGCCCTGGAATCGTGAGTGACAAGTCGCACACTCTCAGCCCATGATAGCCTTAGGGTCGCCATAAGTTGAAAACAACTTGAAGGCATACAACAACAGCTAACCATGGCTCTCCTGGACAGGTCCTTATTTTGTAAGAATCCATGTCTCCATTTACACTGATCAGAAGAATTATAGTGACCCACATTACAGCTGTGGCTCACCGGGAGAATTACCTTAGATGACAGCACTAACCGTGTGTGTGTGTGTGTGTGTGTGTGTGTAAATATCATAGGAAACTAAGACTGAAGCCACATATTCAAGGTAAAGGAGGCGACTGTGGAGACTTCTGATCTTTCAAATTACGGTATGATCTAGAATACTATGTTCTACAAATCTAACAAGAGGTGGGAGAGATACATAGCTTCTATTGGATTTTTCACTCTGAGCTAATAGAAACAACAAAGAATCTTGGTTGCGGTTGACAGTGTGTCTTGAGGATCATGCCCACTGCAGTTTGCTGTGAAACCAAATTCGGGGCAAATGACCCTCGTTCCCATTTGAAACTTCTTCTGATCCTCATTGGATTGATTCCAGGACGAAAGAAGCAGAGCAAACTCATTTCCCGACACTTCTTTCAAAGTGTTTAAAAAAAAAAAAAGAATAGATTCTGACACAATCCCTAACAGTGGGAATCAATTCTTTCTGAGGGGAGGGACAAATGGCAGACAGGTGTGTGTGTCCCATCCCTCCCCAGAGATGTGTCTCTCTCACATGCACACACGCACACACACACTAGTCCTGCCTCTTTGGGTTTTTTTAATGTAAAACTAATTGCAAAATCAATAGATTGGTAAAGCAATTGCTTGCAAAGGCAATTGCTAAACCATTCAATTGATTTTTGATTACATTTATTTATTTATTTATTTATTTATTACTTGCTCCCTTCCCCATCCTCAGGGCTCCCTTGCCCATCCTTGCCTTGCTCTTGCCCCATCCTCCGCACTCCAACCCCATCCTTGCCTGGCTCCTGCCCCATCCTCTACGCTCCAGCCACATCCTCCATGCTCCAGCCCTGGCCTTGCCTTGCTCTTGTCCTGTCCTCTGCACCCCTGTCCTAGCCTTGCCTTGCTCCTGCCCCATCCTCCGTTCTCCAGCCCCAGATTTGGCAAGGCAAGGGTCCTCCATTTGGGGGCACATTGCAGTGCCTCATCCGCCTTGGAGGGGGCGGCCAAAGAAGAGGGAGTAGATAGAGGGGGGCAGGTTTGGGAAGTGGCACCTGGCTGCTCTCTCCTGTCACACTCTCTCGGCCTCAGGGGAAGAGAAGGGCAAACCTCCCTTGAAGAAATCTTGCCCCCCACCAAACCCCACAAATGCTCATGTAGGAGTTGTCCAGGCTGCCACTTATGTCAGTGATGACGCACAGATGATTGGCATGTCTTTGGAACCGGTGCAGCTAGTGGGAACTGCAACCGAGCCAAAAAAGAACCACATCCATTGGGGTAAGAAAAAAAAGCTGCTTTATCAAAAAGGGACCTTTTTGAATTGCTTTCCAAAATGGAGCAAACACAAATCAGAAGGCGAATCAAACTGCCAGTGGGAATGACCCCTTGGAGGGCTTTCATAGGGTCCCCATAAGTCAAAGCTGACTCGACTACAATTAATAACACCTTAAAACCTAATCAATTCATCAAGAGGCACCAGCCATCTGTTCCTAAACAACAATGCTTCATTTTGCACATTTAAGAATAATAACTTAATAAAATCTAGTAATGAGCTAATAAAACAGATTTTAAAAGCTGCTCTCCTTAAATATGTTATCGTTATAAGGATCATTTGTTTGAATCTTAGCCATCAGTGTTCAGGACATGAATCTGCAGGTTTTTAAAAATTGTACTGCCTAGTTATACTCTGCCTCAACTAATAATTAAAAAAACCCCACCCCATCTCATCATTCTCAGTGCCCAGGTCAAATATATACTTTCATTGTCACTGGTTTCAGTGAAAGCTCTGTTTAGCTTTGGATTAGTTACTGAACTGTTAGAAACATACTGAAGATTTGCTGGGATTTTGAAATTACTTGACCACTTTTTAAATAACAGTAGAAAACTGTATGATCTGCTGGCAGTTTTGAAATTATTGTCCTCCATTTCCCTGCTGATCTTTCTGTGCTTTGCATAGCAAAGTCTGCCACACAGTTTAATTAGGCTTCTGTGTTGTTGTTGCTTCAAGTTACATTTTTTTAAAATAGAACCAGAAAAGGCAAAAGCAGTGACTGTTGAAAGTAAGTACCTCAGCAACCTGTCACGACAACAGCATTTCAAACCAAAGGGAATCATGAGTTGTTTGAAATGTAGTACGGCTTGCCAAATTTCCAGCATCAACTCTGACAGTACAGCTAGGGACAGGAAGATATTGTGTGGGTATAAGACTTGATATTACCCCCACACACATACACACACAAATACACACACACTTTCCAGCAGAGTTACACAGTAGAATTGGGATTCTGTTTTAACATATGTTAAATTGTCCATCTGGCATGGTATGAGTTGGACTTAAATAATGCATTCTGCTTTTATCAAGCATGGCAACAGTGCAATGCCTTATGCCCTGAGGCCCAGTGATCTATGAATTTAATATCAGAAATAATCTTGGGTACATTGTGGTATTTTTTCCAGTGAATTTTTTTTTACTGGCTTATACCCTAAGCATATAAAGCTCAACTATAGTTGTCCGGTAATCATTTTTAAATACAGTTGGCCTTCTTTAACCACGGATTTTTTTATCCACGGATTTGAGCATACACAACTTGAAAATATTCCCAAAAAGTATAAATTCCAAATAGCAAACCTTGATTTTCTGTTTTATATATGGGACACCATTTTGTTGTGCCATTATATTTAATGGGACTTGAGCATACACAGATTTTGTTATCCACGGAGGGTCCTGGCACCAAACCCCAGTGGATAACAAGGGCCCACTGTAATAGTGTTAGCACATTTTTTTGTTTAATATTTCTTTACGCAGTGAGACCTTGGTATCCACTGGGGTTTGGTTCCAGTATCCCCATGGATGCTGCAAAACCAACATCTGTGGATGTTCAAATTCCATTAAGTACAGTGGCTTAATAAAATGGTATCCCATGTATCAAATAGCAAAATCAAGATTTGCTTTCTGGAATTTATGTATTTTTTAAAAAAAATATGTCCATGCTGTCTGTGGATACTGGTGGGGGGGGCTTACTGTTCGCAGCCTGTTGGTTCCATATGTTTCTGATTGTTAAAGTTTGCTGTTAAGTTTGAATACAATAACTTAGTGTTGGAATGCACTATTTGTAGGGAGGAGATTGCATATTCAGTCTCTGCTATGTCCCACTACATAATCTCAATTAAGCAGAGTGGGAAAGAATCCCAACAGAGACACCAAATAGTTGCTGCCAGTCATACTATCACATGGCATCTTGTACTGATATTCCATGATGCAAGTTAGCACACACCTTGTTTGCTGCATTATTAGGTTATTAGCCAGGATTTCACAATTTTCAATGTTCACCCAGCATTGAATTTTAGTGAATTTTAGTTTTGTTCAGTTTGTCCATTCATTCTCAAGGATTCCTCAGTTTTTCTGTTGCATGCCATGCTGCAGTGATTATGTTAAAACATGTTAGATGTGTCAGAAACTGGCATTGAATAACAGTAGTAAGAGTGATTGTTGGGCAAGCAAAGTACAGTACTCTCAGACCTGTATCTGTGGAGTCAAGTGGGGTGAAAAAGTAGATAGGACATCTGTATCTTCTAATGCTGTGTTTTAATCCTAGGGAGAATTAAAACTGAACTATGACCAAGTCCTATATATATATATATATTGATAAGAACCCGTGTCCCACCACTTGCTGTGAGAGCACAGTTGGCATTACATAAAGAATGGAGAAGTGGTTAGGTTATACAGTCATACAGTCTTTCGTTTTCTTTCAGCTGTATGGTAGAAGATGCTGTTTCTTTTCATGAATTTGCAGGCTATCTGGACTTCCCCCCAATACATGTTGACTACATATATAGTCTAATGTAAATAAGAGAGTGAACATTGCTTCTGTTGGTGATGTACTTTTTCTTAATCCCATTAAACCCTGCTGATGTCACTTTTTAAGAAAAGCTAGGGAGGAACAGTTTGCATGTCTGAGTTAGTAGGTGTCTGTGACTCATGAACACAAAATTAGAACTAAACATTTAGTGACTAGATAATCAGACATTTGCAAATACTGGTCTGTACTTTCCCAAGCTGCTTAAAAATACTTTCTTATTCCAGCGTACCTCTGTAAGGATGTGTTGTGATAAACAAACAAACAAACAAACAAAACTCATTCATTTTATTTCTTTATTTGAAAACATTTCTCTCCTTCTCCTGCCTAGAAAATGTGTAAGTCTCTGATGTTGAATCATGATAACATCCATCATAGCCAATGGTTTTAAAATATCTGTTATTACTATTTCAATATGAGTTTGCCTCCTCTTCTTCAATGTAGCAATTGATTTTAATGAGGGAACATAGTGAATAATGTTTGAGTTTCTATTTATTCTGTGTCCTGATGGTTCCTGCTCCCCACCAAGGGGCTAATTTTCATTGCTGTGGCATGCTGCTTGAAAAATACTAGAAATGAAACCTGCTCTGAGAAATATTGCCTAACGGATGGTCTTACAGCTAGATGTTGCTTTGGAGAATAGAAAAAGTACATTTTGTGATCTAAATGTTGCAAGCCTTTACAGCTGCTTTACTTACATGAGTAGTAACTATTTATGGATAAATTATCACCCATGTTTTTAAGCTTCTTCGTGAAGGAAAGTTTGTGTAATCATCTGAGCATCACATAAAATATAAATATAAATTTCTTCTTCGGGGTCTCTGCGAATCATACAAATGGGTTCTTCTGCGCCTGCGCAGCTGAACTCAGAACTCTCTGGAATCACTGGGCAGAAAAAGGCTTGCAACTTTTTGCAACTTTTTGGCAGAAGCTCTGCCCCTCCTCTATATAAGCCCAGTTCCCGCTCTTTTCCCCAGTTCCTTTTTCCCCGCCGCATAGGCTACTCAAAAGGAACAGTGTTGGAATCACTTGGTTTGTCTCTCTTCGGTATTTGGATTTTTGGCTTGCTTTTTTACCAGTCTCTCTCGTCTGTGTCTTGGCTCCTGTTCTGACCGCTCGGCTTGTTGACCTCGATTTTGGACTGTGTTTTGGACTTGATGTCTCCTGCTCCATTCAAGCACTGCGCTGTTTGTGGGGCCACGGTCCCTCACACAGACCCCCACAACAAGTGCCTAATCTGTTTGAGCGAAGCTCACGACACCCAGAGCTGTGCCCTTTGCAGATTCCTGACTCCGCAGGTGAGGAAGAACCGGGCTTCCCGGCTGAAGTCCTATCTTCTGGATTGAGCTTTGGCCCCGCAGGAGATCCTTCCTTCAACCTCCGCTCCGGTTTCGACCTCCAAGGTGTCCGCTCCGGCCTCCAAGATGCCTCATGAGTCCCAGGAGAAGGCAACTTCTGATTCCCCTGTTGGTCCCTCCAAGTCCCCCTGGGAGGCGGAGGCTCACCCCGCCGAGAAATCGGCCAAGAAGACGGGTGAGAAGTCCAAGTCCTCCAGGAAGGAGGGAAAGGACAAGCCCAAGCTGAGCAAAGACCACAAGGATGAGAGTCGGGGAAAGAAGGTGAAAATCCCTTCTCAGGGCACAGCAGATGGCTCTTCTTCCGTTAAGGAGTCCGGCTCCAAAGCCTCTGCTAAGAGGAAGCATTCTGCCGAGGGTCAGTCCCTCCAGAAAAAGCACTCCTCTGAGGGTGAAACCCTCCGTAAAAAAGCCCGCTCCGACTCTGACGTGGGGTCCAAGCTGCCACGTGCTTCGACACCGAAGCAGACTCCCGCAACCGAGAGGCTGGCCTCTGTACCAACCGCCTCCATACCAAGGGAGGTGTTGCCTCAGGCTTAGCCCTCCTGCTGGGAGGCATCTGTTCCTCACAGCCTGACTCCTGCCCAGCACTCCTCCCACCACAGCCAGAGGTCTCAGAGGTCCCCGACCCCAATGGCAGACTCTGACGACGAGTGTGAATATTATTACGACAGCGAGTCTGGGAGATATTTTGTGGCCATAGATCCCTCTACCCTCGACAAACCTCGGGGTAAGCATTGGCGTCCACTGGATGTGTCAGCTATGGTTGGTGGTGAGGCGACGGCAACTGTCTCCGCCGGTCAAGAGGAGGCCCATCGAGGGGATGCTGCCACCCAGACTGCCTACTCTCTTTCCAGCTCGGTTCTGTTTATGGAGGCCAGCTCAGGTTCGGAAGAGGACTTTGAGGGTGAAGGCTCCGTTCCGTCGCCTCTTGATACCGATGCCGAGGAGCAGAGGCCAATTACCGGCCAGAGCTTCTACCAGCCGGGTCCAGTGTCCCCGACAGATAACGTCCACCAGTTCGGGGAACACATCATTAAGATGGCCAACGCATTGGAGCTTCAGGTGACCCGGTCCGAGGAGGAGGCCCTCGATCCCATTGAGAGGCGGGTGCAGGGCTCTGCCCCCACCTTGGCGGCCATCCCCTTCTTGCCATCGTTGGAGAAGATTGCCAAGAGGTCATGGCAGAATCCTGCTTCCATCCCCTCGACCTCAAGGAAGATCGGCTCCATTACAAGATCTCTTCCTCATAGGCATCGTGGCTCCATTCGCACCGCCCATAAAACTTGGTCATCATGGAGGGGTCCCAGAAGTCCTTCACCCCGAAGACTTCTCCCTCTCCATCCGACCGCAAGGCCAAGAAGATTGACGGGCTGGCCAAGAAGACCTTCGAGGCCTCTGCCCTTGGACTCAGAGTCTTCAACTACAATGCCTGCATGGGGGCCTACATCCAGTACTTGATGGAGAGGATGTCCCCCTTGCTGGCAGACCTCCCGCAGGAGAAGTGTCCGGCTACCAACCAGCTCAGAGAGGAGGCTCATTCCGTTGCGGGCCTTATGATCACCTCGGCCAGACATACGGCGGATTGCTCGGCCAAGTCCATGGCCTCGGCCATCGCCCTCCGGAGACATGCCTGGCTGCGTTCTTCGGACCCCACACCGCAGGCAAAGGCTGCCATCGAGGATATGCCCTTCGATGGCGGGCTCTTTGCCAAGGACACTGACGAGCGGCTGAACTTCAAGTACCGCATGAATCATAGAATCATAGAATCATAGAATCATAGAGTTGGAAGAGACCACAAGGGCCATCCAGTCCAACCCCCTGCCATGCAGGAACTCCAAGTCAAAGCATCCCCGACAGATGGCCATCCAGCCTCTGCTTAAAGACCCCTAAGGAAGGAGACTCCACTACACTCCGAGGGAGTGTGTTCCACTGTCGAACAGCCCTTACTGTCAGGAAGTTCCTCCTAATGTTGAGGTGGAATCTCTTTTCCTGCAGTTTGCATCCATTGTTCCGCGTTCTAGTCTCTGCAGCAGCAGAAAACAAGCTTGCTCCCTCCTCAATATGACATCCCTTCAAATATTTAAACAGGGCTATCATATCACCTCTTAACCTTCTCTTCTCCAGGCTAAACATCCCCAGCTCCCTAAGGCGTTCTTCATAGGGCAAGGTTTCCAGACCCTTCACCATCTTAGTTGCCCTCCTTTGGACATGCTCCAGTTTCTCCACATCTTTTTTGAATTGTGGTGCCCAGAACTGGACACAGTATTCCAGGTGGGGCCTGACCAAAGCAGAATAGAGTGGCACTATAACTTCCCTTGATCTAGAAACTATACTTCTATTGATGCAGCCTAAAATTGCATTGGCTTTTTTAGCTACCGCATCACATTGTTGACTCATGTTCAGCTTATGGTCTACTTGGACTCCTAGATCCCTTTCACATGTGGTCTCATTCAGCCAGGTGTCCCCCATCCTATATCTGTGCATTTCATTTTTCCGTCCTAAGTGCAGAACCTTACATTTCTCCGCATTGAATTTCATTTTGTTAGCACTGGCCCAGCTTTCTAGTCTATTCAGGTCATTTTGAATTTTGATCCTGTCCTCTGGGGTATTAGCTACTCCTCCCAGTTTAGTGTCATCTGCAAATTTGATAAGTATGCCCCCAATTCTGTCATCCAAATCGTTAATAAAGATGTTGAATAGCACTGGGCCCAGGACAGAACCCTGTGGGACCCCACTGGTCACTTCTCTCCAGGATGAAAAGGAGCCATTGTTGAGCACCCTTTGAGTTCGGCCAGTCAACCAATTACAAATCCATGTAACTGTTAACTTGTCTATCCCACATTTTGCGAGCTTGTTTGCAAGAATGTCATGGGGAACCTTGTCAAAGGCCTTACTGAAATCGAGGTATACTATATCCACAGCGTTCCCTTCATCTACCAAGCTGGTAATTTTATCAAAAAAAGAGATCAGGTTCGTTTGGCATGACTTGTTTCTCTGAAACCCATGTTGGCTTTTTGTGATTATGGCATTGGCCTCTAAGTGTTCACAGACTCTCTGCTTAATGATCTGCTCTAGAACCTTTCCTGGAATTGATGTCAGACTAACTGGACGATAATTGTTGGGATCCTCTTTTTTTCCCTTTTTGAAGATGGGGACAACGTTTGCCCTCCTCCAGTCTGCTGGGACTTCTCCTGTTCTCCAAGAGTTCTCAAAGATTATTGCCAATGGCTCCGATATTACATTTGCCAGTTCTTTTAATACTCTAGGATGTAGTTCATCTGGTCCTGGAGATTTATATTCATTTAGGTTAACCAGGTATTCCTGTACTACCTCTTTACTTATTCTGTGCTGAATTTCCTCTATTCTGTCTCCTGTTCCATTATCCTTAGGTTGAGCACCCTTTGCCTTTTCTGAGAAGACTGAAGCAAAGAAGGTGTTGAGTAATTCTGCCTTTTCTCTGTCCCCTGTTAGCATTTTGCCATCTTCTGCACGCAGTGGCCCCACTGTTTCCTTCTTCTTCCTTTTGCTGCGGACATATCCAAAAAAGCCCTTTTTATTGTTCTTAACCTCTCTAGCAAGCCTGAGTTCATTCTGCGCTTTAGCTTTTCTGACTTTATCCCTACAAGTGCTGGCTATTTGTTTGAATTCCTCTTTCGTGATTTCTCCATTTTTCCATTTCTTATACATGTTCCGTTTAAAACTTAGCTCAGTTGAAAGTTCCTTAGTCATCCATCCTGGCTTCTTGAGACATCTTCCATTTTTCTTCCTCATTGGAAATCAGCTGCTAAGAAGCACGGGATGTCCACCTTCCAGCAGGCTTTCTCCTGGAGGCGTTTCAGGGCCCAGAGGTCGTCCTTCAGCCAAGGTCAAAGGCCTTTTGGCCAGGAGAGGCAGTACTGGCGCCAGGACACCAGGCAAAGGTTCTCCTCTCCATCTTCGTCTTCTTCGGCCAGACAGCTGCAGTCCCGGTACCGGAGGCCGCTTTCAAGGAAGTCAGACTCTGACCCGGGTAAGAAGGGGCAATGAAGTTCACCGACGTATTCCGTTGTCTCCCTTGATTGCCCCTTCTTTCTGGACTTGTCCATAACATCTGGGCCCAAATCACCACTGACTCTTGGGCTTTGACCATCATATCTAAAGGATATGCCCTCGAGTTAGGAGAGCTCCCGCCTACCGGAACTGTCCTTTCCACCACCCCCTCATCTACCCTTCTCTACTGAAAAAGGGGGCTATATCCCTGTTGGACTCTACCCAGATTCCCCGGGCATTTTTCTCCCTGTACTTCATGGTACCTAAGCTGGATGGAGGCCTCCATCCCATATTGGACCTTCAGCACCTCAACAACTTTCTTGTTTTCAAGAAGTTCTGGATGGTAACTCTCACTTCCATCTTACCTTTGTTATACCAGGGACTGTGGTTTGCCACGACAGACCTCAAGGATGCTTATTTCCAAGTGGCCATTCAGGAAGGACACAGAAGGCTCCTCTCCTTCACCATCGGGACGGAGATGTACCACTACAACGTCCTGCCTTTCGGCCTGGCCACGACACCGAGTGTCTTCACGAGGTGCATGGCTCTGGTGGTCACCTACCTTCACCAGCGAGGTTCAAGAGTCTTTCCTTACCTAGACGACTGGCTCTTCGCGGCAGACTCGAGAGAGGGCCTTTGCCAAGACATCTTCTTCGCTGTCTCCCTTCTGCAATCTCTCGGGCTGGTGCTAAACTTCGAGAAGTCCCACTTGACCCCAGTCACCAGGATCAAGTTCATCGGGCCATTCTAGACTCCGACACTTGCGTAGAGGACCGTTTCCAGTCCCTCTCCAAGGCCGTCCGGGATTGCAGCTCCAACAGATGGGTTCGGGCCTGGGATGTTCAGATAGCACTTGGACACATGGGCTCGACCACCTTCATCACCCCGTGGTCAAGACTCCGCTTCCAACCCCTGCAGTCTTGGTTCCTCTCCGTCTTCGACCCTTTGGCCGACCCTCCAGGCAAGTGGCTCACGGTACCGAGACCAGTCACTCAGTCCCTGTCCTGGTGGCTAGACTCCCAGAATGTCTGCGCCGGCATGCCATTCGTGTCTCCAGATCCGCAGATAGTCCTCACCACAGACGCATCCTGTGGGCCTCACCATAAAGGACAAGTGGCATCTGTGTCACCAGGATCTCCACCTCAGCGCCCTGGAAATGCTGGCTGTGGAGAAGGTTCTGAGGGCCTTCAAACCCGAGCTTCTCGGCAAGGTAGTACAACTTCAGACGGACAACACTCCGTCATGTACTACATCAACAAGCAAGGTGGCACCAGGTCCCCAACCTTGCTGGAAATAACCCTTTGCATCTCGCATTGGTGCATTCCAAGGGACATCATCCTCCGGGCAGTTCATCTCCCTGGAGAAGACAACGTCCTGGCCGACCAGCTAAGCAAGTCAGATTCGCAATGCCACGAGTAGACTCTGCATCCCGAGACGGTTGAGGACCTCTTCAGTTTGATGGGAAACCTTCCTTTTTCAAGGACCCTCTGGTAAAGGGGTTCTTGAAGGGCTTTAACAACCTCCACCCGCCGGCCTAGGTACCGGCACCGGCTTGGAGCCTGAGGTTGTTTTGTCTTGTCTTGGTGCCAAGTCCTTTGAACCTATGGCTACTGCTGACCTGAGGCTGGTAACCTGGAAGACAGCCTTTCTGGTAGACATCACTTTGGCCCACTGGGCAGGCGAGCTTTGTGCCTTGCGGAGGGACCATCCTTTCCTTCGGTTTCACAAGGATAAGGTTGTCCTCTGTACCGACATTACCTTTTTGCCTAAGGTAGTGTCTGCTTTCCACATGTGCCAAGACATTGTGCTCCCGACCCTGGCCCCGAACCCGACCATCGATACCGTTTGCACTTGTTGGACGTTAAGAGGGCTTTGGCCTTCTATTTGAACAGAACTTCGAGTTCGAGCCGCTCTGACAGACTGTTCCAGTGCTATTCAGAGCCAAAGAAGGGACTACCTGTGACTGCTCAGAGGTTTTCCAAATGGGTGACTTTTTTGACTGGAGTCCCACTGGAGGATGTCTGTAAGGCTGCTGTCTGGTCCCAGCCAATGACTTTTATAAAACATTATCGGTTGGACACCAGGGCAAGGACTGAGGCAGCCTTTGGCAGGGCAGTGTTAATGTCTGCTTTACACTGATGTCATGTTTTACCATGTCATGTTTTATATGAACTATTGCATTATTTGTTGCACTGGTTTTGCCTGTTTCACTTGATCTTGCATCACATCCAGGCCTGGGTGCTCTTGTGGTATATTTCCTGTTGCAATTATGCACCATGTTTATATTCTACTCTTTGAGTATTTGGGTTACATCTCTGCTCTGTGAGCAGTTGTTCCACTATTGTTGTTGATTTCTATGCTTAAAAATAAGAACCACACAAGTTTGAGTTGAATTTGACAGTTTTTATTGTGGGCCAATAAATGTTCTTTGGTTCATCTTACAACTGTTGTCATGACACTCCCTCTGCCACTTATCTGAGCTTGCTAGTCTAACCCATTTGCATGATTCACAGAGACCACGAAGGAGGATGACAGGTTGCTTACCTGTAACAGTATTTCTTCGAGTGGTCATCTGCGAATACATACAAATCCCACCCTTCCTCCCCTCAGTGTCCTGCTCAACATTAGTTCTGCTCCTCCGTTGCTTTGCGGCGGAAAAAATTCGGAACTGGGGAAAAGATTGGGAAATGGGCTCATATACAGGAAGGGCGGAGCTACCACCAAAAAGTTGCAAGCCTTTTTCTGCCCAGTGATTCCAGAGAGTTCCGAATTTGACTGCGCAGGTGCAGAAGAACCCATTTGTATGTATTCACAGATGACCACTCGAAGAAATACTGTTACAGGTAAGCAACCTGTCCATGTAGGTACATGTTCAAGGAAATTCAGTTTAAAAAAAACAACTATTACTCTTCACCCTAATACCAAAGAGAAGCATTATTAGTCATTCTGTTTGCATTTCATATAAGGCAGGTGGGCAGATATGTTAAGTTTGTTTTATGTTAATTTATCATCTTAACAAATGAACACATTTACTGTATATCCCTGCCTTGCTTCTCCAAGTACAGCAATATGAGTATCGCAAGAACGTACTGCCAAATATTATATGGCTAAGTCTTAACGGACATAATTTTTAAGGGGTTGATGACATTTTGAACCCATTCTTAAAAAGTCATGAGTTCTCATGTTGCATAGTAATAGTCGCTGCTGATACCCTATTTTGGCCAATTCTTACTGATCCATCATCAAGATGTGGTACGGCTTCAAATTCTGTCTATATTTACATGTGATATAGGCAGACTTTTTTTCATTTCCTTGGATATAAGTAATTAAACTGAACTTTAATCTCTATTTCAGCATCATTTACCTCTATTGTTCAAGCTGCCACTCTTTGTATTTCTCTGATTCATTTCAAAAAAATAACATTGTTAATTGTTAGAGCCAGTCCCTTCCTGATAAGATACGTTGTGTTAAATTATTTTCCCCAGTCTTTCTAATTCCATTTGTGTGTTGTGCTGTTGACTGCTTGATTGTTAACAGGTTCTGAAGTAATGAGATTAGATGAGCTATGAATACATGCACAGCATTAATGGATAACATCTGTGTACACCAGAATCAAAACTGTGTCTGATGAACCTGAGGTCCTGCAAAAGAAGCATAATATATTTTTTTTTTCTTCCCTTGGGTTGATAATCTGATTTCAGTTATTTCTTCTTCTGTATAATCCCCTTTAGACCTATAGGTTCTCTATCTTGTTTTCTCTCCAGGCTGCTCATTAAATTCTGAATAATTGCATATTGAGGCAGAAGTGTTCTTCCTTAAATTTATGCCACACACACAAGATTACATTTTATATTCCATGTTGATGATTCTTTGGGTAAATGAAAAAACACAGCTCTGTCTTTTCCCCATATGTATGAATTGAAATGGTGTGCATGTATGGGAGTGTTAGTGAAAAGCTACCTATATTGTTTGATGGTGTATATAATAAGTAATGAAGGATTACTAATTTGCATTTAATCATCCTGGCTGTGTCTTGGGCAGCTTGGGAGTTCATGGTTGCATTTGCCTCCCATGGGAACTTGAAGGGCTGCCCTCCCTCTACCACATGTTTGTAAATTGGATGGGATTATCTGTACAGTTAGAGCTTTTTGAAATAACTAGTTACTCATCTTGCTGTGTTACTAACAGTGTGGTTTAACACATTAAATTTCCTGATTGATGCTGAAGTTAATCCTGTGCGTTGATGAGTTAATTGTTTTTAGAATGTGTTGCCCCTTTCTCTGGCAGAGTCATTGGGAGAGGAAGGACTAATGAGAAGAAGTAGTAGGGTTGGAAGAAGGATATCACATGCCTCTGTTGCTAGGTAGCAAAACCCAGCAGAAGAATAGCTGGGATGCTGTTGAAGATCTGGGATTAGAAAGCAATTGACCGAGGAAGAAGAGGAAAGGAAATAAAAATAAGTCCTGGTGTAAAGAGGAATGGTGTAGACAAGTGATTTCTCTGCTTAGCCCTTAAGCAGCCATGACCCGTAACAGAATGTTAGGCCCTTTAGTCCTGCAAGGCTAGTGCTGTCCCTTTCCCCACCTATTGGCCTGTGTGTCTTTTGGGGCCAGAGTGTGGGGCCGTATTGTGACTCTCTTCAGTTTTCCTTCTCTGTTTCCATTATATCTTATTATATAACATGTAATACTATTTATTATTTGGGGTGAGCTGCAGTGTTGTACTGGTTACTTGGATAATTGCATTTTTCCTCAACCCTATCTTGCTGCTTTCCTCCTCTCTTGGCTTCACCGCTCCCCTTTCCCATCCTCGATTTTGTTTTCCACCCCTCATTCAGTGGGCCACATACTTTGAGAGTTTTGGTCAGGTTGGAGACTATTTGGAGATGAAAGATTCAGTTAGCTCCCATTATAATCCTTTAACGTTCAGCAGCCCCATCCAATTCCTGGAGGATCTGTTCCAGACCCCCTCGCGAAAATGGCAACTCGCACATATTTGAGTCCCATAGAAAATAATGGGGTGTGCATGGGAGCACACTGCCATTTTATTAATGGGTGCTTGTCCCTCCCACGAAGAGCAAGACCGCGGATTCCAAGTCTGCCAAAAGGGAGGGACAGCTGTAGTTATTTTTACTCCTGCAGTGCTGAGCACTTGGATATTTAAGTGTAAAGTTTTCTTTTCCACCCTGTTTCCTTTTCTCTTCATTCCCCTTCCCCATAATGAAATACACTTCTACTTTTCACTGCCCTGTTTTTCAGTGGATCACACACACTGAGAAGTTGGGTAATGCTTGGAGCTTGAACCCAAACGATACACTCTTTCTTTAATTAAAAAGTCTAATCTGAAATAGAGTTGAATTAAATTATCAAAACATGTGTTCTTCCAGTGATCTTTGCAATTCATACTTCTTGATATGGGTTGGGGAAGTAGAAAACATACAGTGGTTCAGTTCTACAGCACACAACTCTCTTGTTGCAACCGCTCCACCTGGTGTTGATCTGATCTGGGGTTCACATTTGAGGCTCAGATCTCAAATGCTGGTGATGGCCTATAATGGCCTAAAAAGTTCAGGTCCAGGTTATTTGAAGAAACATATAACACATTATGAACCTGCCCATGTTTCAAGATCTTCTAGGGAGGCACTTGTCTCTTTCCTCCACATTCACTGGTACACCTGGTAGGAACATTGGAGAGGGCCATGGCTCCCAGGCTCTGGAACCCCGATCCCAGAGAGCCTAGATTGGCACCTTCCTTGCTATCTTTCCACAGGCAGATGAAGACCTTTTTTATTATTATTTCAGAAGGCCTTTGAGGACTGTTATTTTAGTGAAAACAGGCCTGGGTAATCTGCTGGATTTATAGTTTATTTTTAAACTGATTTAAATATTTTTGATAGTTTAATTGCTTTTTTAAACTTTGGTGTGTTAAATTTTAACAAGGGTTAACTACTGTAAGCCTCTTTGAGCCCCACACAGGGGAAAATAATAAACACATAAATCATCACCATCAATATTGTCAATAATAATAATAATAATAATAATAATAAATTTTGTTATGGTGCAAAAATTATTCTGTATAGGCTTAGAGGCCTTTTCTGTTTAGGAGTTCTTTATCCTCCATTCACTGATATTTTTAGCCTGCCACTTTATTGCTGCACTTGCAAGTGGATCAGAATACTCTAGGTGAAATAAATACATAATTTCTTACTACCCTTTAGTATCCTTTTGTATTAAACTTAAATAAACAGTGAACAGTGTACATGCTGTTCAGAGTGGGAGGATGTAGCAAAAATAGTAGAGATAACAAGATCAGTGACAAAACTTAATTGAATAGGTTGCAACATGAAAACTCACACTTTAGGATCACCTTTCCCACACCTGACAAGTTCCAGTATGTTCAGGTTTCATCATCCTCAAGCAGCAATTCTATTCAGGATTTTGTATTCCATTGAGGTAGAAGAATAAAAGGAACCAAAGGTCCAAAACACACTGCAGAAATAATCCAGTTAGAGACCACTTTAATCGCCCTGGCTAAGTTCTAAGTAATCCTGGGAATTGTAGTTTATTGTAGCATCAGAGCTCTTTGACAGACAAATGTCTCACAAAACTACAGTTCCCAGAATTCTCTAGCGTTGAGCCAGGGCAGTTAAAGCAGTCTCAAACTGGATTATTTCTGCAATGTATTTTGGACCATAGTCCCACATGCTCCCACGTGAAATTTCTGGAGTTGCAGTCTGCACTGGTAACAGCCCCTGAAGAAAGCCAATTGGTGACAAGGCTGAAATGCGTTGGGCTTTTTTAAGATATAAAAGTTTTTTGGACCATCGCACAGCATGTGGGACTTTGTTTTATTCTTCTGCTGTGAATACTTATGTGACTCTAGGCCCACAGGGTTCTTCTTTCCTTAAAATATTGTCTGATGCTTTTCTTTCCTCAGAAATATCCCTTTAACCCTTGGTCCTTTTACTGGTCCCAGTTCCTTTCCTAGTCCACTCACTTAATAAGCGACTCAAAGATGGGCTCCCAGTATCCTTCTCTATTCAGTGTTTTAATATTTTTGGTAGCGTGCTTTCGATATGTTTAGTTATAAACTACCTTAAGCCACTCCTCTGTAAACAAGAAGAAATATAAGCTTTAGTTTTTTGTGGGTTTTTCGGGCTGTGTGGCCATGTTCTAGAAGAGTTTATTCCTGACGTTTCACCAGCATTTGTGGCTAGCATCTTCAGAGAATGCTGGCATGGAAGTGAGTGGGGTATATATATACTTGGGAAGAGTGATTTCCATGTTAATCTATGCATTGTTCTGTTGTTAAATGGCAAGGCCTTCAGGGTGGGAAGATATGCAAGGAGGATTTGTGCCTGTTTAATTAGTGGCCCGTTGCCTTCTGGGGAAAAACCCTGATCCTGGATGGTTTTCATTTGCATTTTGCTGGGTCTTAATTCTGGTGACTTTTCAGGATTGGTAGCCAAACTTTGTTTACTTTCAGGGTCTCATCTTTCCTGTTGAAGTTGTCCGGGGGGTTTGTCGATTTAAATGGCTTCCCTGTGCATTCTGACCTGATAGTTGTTACAAGCTTTATTTACAGACGGAATGCAAGTTGGTTCTCAAATCGTGTGGATACATTATGCACAGCACTTTACTTCTTACAAACTGTCTTGGTTCCAGTTCCCTCACGGCTTTTATTTCCACTTGGACCAGTGTTTTATTTCTCTAAACACAAGTTCTAATATCACCCCTTTGTCAGGACTATGAATCCCATGAGGCCTCTGTGGCCCAACCCTCAGACACCACCCACCCCAGCTCCACGCCGAGGCCAGCGGCGGCACAGAGGCCTTAAAAGCCAGCCAAGGAGACCAACTGTGAGGCGGAGCAGCAGCAGAGCAAGGGGAGGGGAAAGGCCTCTGTGGCCCAACCCTCAGACACCACCCACCCCAGCTCCACGCTGAGGCCAGCGGCGGCACAGAGGCCTTAAAAGCCAGCCAAGGAGACCAACTGTGAGGCGGAGCAGCAGCAGAGCAAGGGGAGGGGAAAGGCCTCTGTGGCCCAACCCTCAGACACCACCCACCCCAGCTCCACGCCGAGGCCAGCGGCGGACAGGCTTTTTTTTTTTTTTCCATTTAGCAACAATGAATCTAGCCGGTTATTATATTGACTGTGGCACCTCTTTCCTTCATCCCCCCCTCTATCACCCTGTTTTGCTGTGGAGGGGATGGAGAATTTTAATAAGGAAGGAGAGGGAGTTCTATCTGAGGAGGGAGGGGATAACTGTCCCATCACAAGCGGGGCTCCTATCCAAGTTGTGTGGGGCAAGGGGAAGTATGACGGTAGGAGAAAGGACTGGCGTTGCAGGGGAAGGCGAGATCGATGCTTAATATCTATCTCTCCTTCCAGTCCTTCTCCTAACCAACGGGGCCTGAGGGTCACTCCAGCCGTACCACAAACCCTGTCTCTGCTCCTGTGCAATGCCAGGTCCATCAAGAACAAATCCCACATCATACATGACTTAATCGAGGATAACAATTGTGACCTGGCTTGCATAACCGAGACCTGGCTTGGGCCTGAGGCGGATGCTGTGTGGGCTCAGGTCCTCCCTTCCGGGTACTCGGTGAAGGACCAGAGCAGGTTAGGTGGGCGGGGGGGGGGTGTTGCCTTGGTGCATAAAAACACCCTGTCTCTAACCAGGAACCATGTCCGTCAGACTACCTATATCGAGTGTATTTACCTGACCCTGAAGGCTAGAGACAGTCTAGGGATTCTGTTGGTCTACCGGCCACCCCGTGCGCTAACAGACTCCCTTAACGAGCTGACACAGTTGGTCTCGGAGCTGATGTTGGAGTCCCCCAGGCTTCTAGTCCTGGGAGACTTCAACATCCCCTTCGCGGTCAACAATGTTCCATCTGGTGCAGCTCGGGAATTCATGGAGACCATGACAGCCATGGGCCTGTCTCAGTTGGTTTCGGGTCCAACGCATTGTGCGGGGAATACACTCGATTTGGTCTTCTGTACGGACATGGAAAATCCCTGGGCGGAAATCACCAACACTTCCGCCCTGTCATGGACGGATCATTTCTTGGTTGAGGCAAGCATCAAGGCATCTACCCAGATCCCCTCAGGGGGTGGCGGACCTATTAGAATGGTCCACCCTCGAAGGCTGATGGAACCTGATAGGTTCCAAGAAGCCCTAGAGGGGTTTATGGTTGGAAGTGACGGCGACACTGTTGATGCCCTAGTTAACACCTGGGATACGGATCTCTCTAGGGCTATACACAGTATCGCTCCCAAGCGCCCTCTCAGGCCTGCTTCCAAAAGGAAGCCCTGGTACACGGAAGATCTCCGGGCAAGGAAGCGGGTCCTGCGACGACTAGAGCACGCCTGGCGGAAACACCAGTGTTTATCCGACAAGGCTCTCCTAGATCTCCTTTTGGTGGACTATGGAGAGGCGATACAAGCAGCTAAGAACTCGTTCTTCGCTGCTCGTATCGCGTCCGCGGAGTCGCGTCCAGCAGAGTTGTTCAGGGTAGTGAGGGAGCTAACTCAGCTCCCTCCTGCCCCAAACCAGATCCTTGAACCAACCAAGGCCTGCTGTGACCAATTTAACAACTTCTTCGCGGATAAAATCTCTCGGATAAACGAAGGTCTGGACGCCAGAATTGAAGCAGAACCCAGAATAGAGGCGTCTAGAGCTTCCGTGGACTCTGTTGTACTGGATCAGTTTGAGTCTGTCGGTACCGAGGATGTGGACAAGATCCTTAGAAGTGTTCGGAAGACAACCTGCTCTCTCGATCCCTGCCCCTCGTGGCTAGTGGCCCAGGGGGGATTGGCGGTAACCTTGCTGTTACGCCAAATTATTAATACATCTTTGAGGGAGGGACAATTTCCTGACCATCTTAAATTGGCCATTGTAAGACCGTTATTGAAAAAGCCCTCCCTCGACCCCCTGGTTCATAATAATTATCGGCCAGTCTCGCTGCTGCCATTTCTGGGGAAGGTGATCGAGAGGGCGGTTGCATTCCAACTTCAATCGATCTTGGACGAAACGGATTTTCTAGATCCATTTCAAACCGGTTTTCGGGCGGGCTATGGGGTTGAGACTGCCATGGTCGCCCTGGTCGATGATCTCCGTCTGGGCATCGACAGGGGTAGCGTGTCCCTGTTGGTGCTCTTGGACATCTCAGCGGCTTTCGATACCATCGACCATGGTATCCTTCTGGAACGCCTGGCAGAGGTGGGAATCGGGGGCACTGCGCTCCAGTGGTTCCGGTCCTACCTCTCTGGGAGGTTCCAGATGGTGCAGCTGGGGGACGTTTGCTCCGATAAGAGGGCCCTTACATCTGGGGTTCCTCAAGGAGCCATTCTGTCCCCCATGCTCTTTAACATTTACATGAAACCGCTGGGAGAGATCATCCGGAGGCATGGGGCGCGGTGTTATCAGTACGCTGATGACACCCAAATAGTCTTCTCTATGTCTCCGACTGATGCAGTGACCAGGGATGGCGTCGCTCCTCTCGTGGCCTGTCTGGAATCGGTAATGGACTGGATGAGGGAAAACAGACTCAGCCTGAATCCAGAGAAAACGGAAGTACTGGCGATAGGTTCTCCCGGTCCAGGGATGGAGGTGGTTCCACCTGTCCTGAACGGGGTCACGCTCCCCGTGAAGGACACAGTACGCAGTCTGGGGGTGCTCCTTGATTCGTCGCTCCATCTGACTTCTCAGGTGGACGCGACGGTCAGGAGCACCTGTTATCAGCTTCGGCTGATTCGCCAGCTGCGTCCCTACCTGGACCGGAGGGACCTTGAAACCGTAGTACACGCTCTGGTAACCTCTCGGTTGGACTTCTGCAATGCGCTCTACATGGGGCAGCCTTTGTATCACACTCGGAAGCTACAACTGGTCCAAAATATGGCAGCGCGGGTGGTCACTGGTGCTCCCAGGGCCGCCCATATAACACCAATTCTGAAAGACCTTCACTGGCTGCCGATTCGCTTCCGGGCTCAGTACAAAGTGCTGGTTATTACCTATAAAGCCCTATATGGCTTGGGTCCAGGGTACCTGAAGGACCGTCTCTCCCCATACAATCCGCCCCGCACACTTAGGTCATCTGGTCAGCGGTTACTGAGAGTTCCGGAGACTAGATTGGCGAGTACGACGAAGAGGGCATATTCCATCTCTGCCCCCTGTCTCTGGAACTCTCTATCTATCGATCTCCGCTTGTCCCCCTCCCTTGCTCAATTTAAAAAGGACTTAAAGACCTATTTATTTAACCAGGCTTACCGCTGAATGGACTTTTATTTACCTGCCTGTTGTAATGCCACCCACTGTTCTGCTGCGGCATATGCACTAGCACTTATATGGAGAATTGTGATTTTATTGTGATTTTATTGTCTTATTGGTTTTACTGCTTTTATTGTTTTATTGTTACCCGGCTTGTTTTAATGGTTTTTATGTCCTACTGTTTTTTATATGCTGTACACCGCCCTGATCTATGGAAGGGCGGTATAGAAATAAATCATATTATTATTATTATTATTAATTCACAATTAACATTCCCTCTGCCACCATTTTCTGACTCTTCACTTCTCTTCTGACAGAACTTGACACACTCTTACTCCTTTCAACAGCTTCTCCCCTTTTATAGCCATTCATCAGGCAAGCTCACACCTTTGCAGCCAGCCTAACTCTCTTCCTGACAGTAAGGGCTGTTCGACGGTGGAACACACTCCCTCGGAGTGTGGTAGAGTCTCCATCCTTGGAGGTCTTTAAGCAGAGGCTGGATAGCCATCTGTCGGGGATGCTTTGACTGGGAGTTCCTGCATGGCAGGGGGTTGGACTGGATGGCCCTTGTGGTCTCTTCCAACTCTATGATTCTATGATTCTATGATTCTTGGGGAAAATTCCACTCTGGCAATGACTCTCCACAATGTGCTTTCCAGTTTTTTGTTCTATTCCATTGTGGGACAAATCCAAGCTGGGGGAAGACAACTTTAAAATGAGGGGAGGGGGACGCCTTTGAAGGTGCCATTTAAAAATATATATTCCTAGGATCAACAGGGTAAACCTCCTTGACATTATTGCTTAAATCGTGTGGTCTGTCCTGGAAACAAATTTAATTAATTGATTGATTGATTGATTGATTATAATTTACCTTTTAAAATGATTTCATTTATTAGCCTTGCTAGTTTATTTTGCAATTTTTGAAGTTTAACATTATCAAATTAATTTTCAAAGCTGGCGTTCCAAGCTCTAGTACTGCTATAGGGGGCAGTTATTTATAGGCGGGAAGGCTAGAAATAACTCTGTTGTCATGGAGAGTTTTTTGCCATTTCCACTGGCACTTCTGCAGAGGCCTTAATCTCTGCTTGGAACAGAGAGATGACCCAGGCCAATTGTTCCCAAGCATCTTCAAACCAGTCATAGAACCGAATTTTTGTATTCTGAGGAATTGTGGTTTAAAGACATCTGTATTGCCAATTAACACACAACTAATGCACATGAAGCTTATGGGCTACATGTTGTTCTCCCCTACATTAAACTGTCATCAATGCATTGTAGATAACATGCAACTCTACATCTCTCTTTCTTTTGCTAGTCCTAGGAACACCCTGAACAGTTGTCTGCAAACCATTTATACATTTTGAAGATGTATAAAGTATGACAAGTCAAGATTTAATCTCAATTAGGGGCTGAGCAGACAGAGAGGAAAAACCGGACCATTCCCAGGTTTTCTCGATTCAACTGGAACTCCTTTGTCCTTAGTTCCCACTCCCAAGGCGGACCAAACACCCAGTCTGTATGTTGACAGATTATTAATCTTTTGCCTCCCCCCATGTATGTGTACCATCGTATGAATAACCCCCTTTGACTCCCAATTACATCCCTTGTCCTGCCCAGCTGCCATCCCATTGGACAAGCCACATAGTCACAAACAACGCACTGCCTATACAGTATATCAGTGCACCCAGTGACACACTGGCAAAGCATAACCATGGAGGCCCCCCATTCATGCCTTCTTCCCCCCCTCCCCCCATGGTCCTTCTGTAGGACTGGCCAGTGTGTATATGTTTTTATTACATCCATTGCTTTATTGGCGACCTGCTGTGTTTGTCATTATTTTGCTTGATGGAGTGTGTGGCAGCTCGTTGGTGTGAAGACATTGATAGTGCATCTGGCCATTCATATGCCTGTATATTCAACAAAAGAAAAACACCATATAGCTAGCAATGGGTAAGTCTCACCAGGCTCAAGGCACATACTCCAGACCACTTCTGTAAGCTACCTGGACCTTCCTGCATTCCCTCACTTGCATCCTGCTGTTTATATGCTGGTGCAATAATGCACACTTTCCATGTTAGAGTGGAGCAAAAGGGTTTTATCTTGCTCTGGTTTTTAGCCCTGGAGTGTGGCTTAATCTAGGTTTCACCCTGTTTAAGCCTTGTGTGTGGTATAAACAGCTGCGGCTCAAAACACGGTAAAACTGCTTTGGGGGGGGGGGGGTCAGGCCAGACAACCCCTAGCCTAGATGGAGGTACTGTTGGTAGGGAATACTGTAGATCTGAAGGGCGGTGTGACACTGTTTTGGGGTGAGTTTTCATTTCCAGTGAAGGAGTAAGTGGCCAACCTGGAGGTTTTCATGAGCTTAGCCTCATGGAAGCACAGGTGGTGTTGGTTTTAAGAATGCCTTTTATCTGCTTTGGTTGCTATGCCAGCTCTGCCCCACATCATCATCATCATCATCATCATCATCATCATCATCAATCATTTTATTTATCTACATCCCACGTTCCTCCTGGTATTGGGACTCAAGACAGCTACATGGAGACAACGTATTTCATATATTTATTTGTGCCAGGTTGAAAAGGATAGTATCTTATCACCTATCATTGCTGCTGTTTTTGCTAAGCTAAAACATAGGGCTTTTTTGCTTTCACTCACAGCAGCATATAGAGGATTAGCCTAGGTTCTTCATGTATTCCCAGAAACAGAGATTCCTGGAGAGAATTTGTCATATGGAGCTTGTCCTTTTGTGAACTGTTGAAATATGAACATAAAGACTAGCTGTGTTACACTTTACATTTTATGTATGAAGATTTAAAAAGCAAATCTGTTGTGCTATAATGTACGCATTACCTGTACAATGTTGTGTTGACTTGTGGAGCCCATAAAACTTGAATTACAAGGATGTTTTCATTGAAAAAATGCATTGAAATAAAGGAGTTTGCTCTGTCAATGCAAAGCACTTCACTTCAAGTGTGTACTAGTGGCCTTTCTTATCAACTCAGAGAGAAAAAGACAGCACATGCACATGCATTTCCATTTTAAAACAACCTTTGTAAGGTTCAAGGACTACCGCAACAAATTGTTATTTGGAAGTAAATATGTTTAGGAGCAGTTTGTCAGTTGGTAAGACTGAAGCTGTATGCACACGTAACTGACAGTAACTCCCAATGAATTCATTGAGGCATTTTGCTTTCTGAGCAGACATACATGGAATTGCTCTATAAACTCCAGAAGCAACAGTCTATACTACTGCTTTATTTGCTTTTCGGAGTACAGTTTGCATTTTTTCAAATGTAATTATGGAAATGAGGGTTATAGAAGATCTTTGAACCTTCAGTTTTAAAAGTAGACACTAGCGAGTGACTGGAATTTTATTGGTAGATCACCAAGGTCCGACCAGTAGGGTGGAGGGAGAATCCTATAAAGACATGATGTTCTGTGCAACTGAAATTGGCCGAATCAAATGCGGAATTACGATAAGCCTTTGTTTGCTATTTTGTTTTCCTGAGACTTTAAGCTTGCTCCCTCTTTCATATTTTGTTAAATATTTCTTCCTTACAATGATCTTTCACCTGTAGCCAGTATTCAGTTGTGCCATTTCAGTAGCATAAACTGCAGGGAGATCCTGGACATCTGATTTCAGACAATGATCACCAATTAGCAGACACTAATCCTCTTTTGCATACCCTCCCACCCTGAGGCCCTGCCATCAACAACAGAACTATACACAGGTTAACATGGGAATCACTCCTTCCTACACAGGGTCACACTGTCTGTGTGTGTGTGTGTGTGTGTGTGTATCCACTCTCTTCTATTCCAGTATTCTCTGAAGATGCCAGCCACAGATGCTGATGAAACATCAGGAAGAAACATTTCTAGAACATGGCCACACAGCCTGAAAAACCCACAAAACCCTATAAAACTGAGGCTATTGTACATCATGAGAAGGCTCAAGTCATTGGGGAAAAACCCAATAATACTAGGAAAGGTGGAGGGAAGTAGAAAGAGAGGAAGGCTGTGTGCTAGATAGATGGACTCTATTAAGGATGTCACAAATATGAGTTTGTTAGAACTGAGCAGTGCAGTGGAGGACAGCAGGTTTTTGGAGATGTCTCATCCACAGAGTCACCATGGGTCAAGATCAACTCAAGGGTAGTTAACAACAACAAACACATCGTAA
The DNA here is from genome assembly GCA_034509955.1 of Urosaurus nigricauda. Classification (NCBI taxonomy): domain Eukaryota; kingdom Metazoa; phylum Chordata; class Lepidosauria; order Squamata; family Phrynosomatidae; genus Urosaurus; species Urosaurus nigricauda. The sequence goes on from JAOEGL010000005.1 coordinate 83,898,492, forward strand.
TTTTAGATAGTAGCAATTGCTAGTTTTATTCTACATGAAATCTTTCATACTGATGACCAAGTTGTTTGTGATTCATACTTACTGACACTTTCTTCATTTTCTGTTTTCTTTTGTTGCCTTGTGTAGAATCCTACTCAAGTAGGCACTGCCCTTCAAGTTTTCTATAATCTTGGAACTTTGAAAGTCACGATTACCAACGTTGTGGATGGATATTGTACATCCTTGGAGGAGAACATCAGTAATGCCTTGGATATTAAAGTTTTGACTCAACCCTCTCAAACAGTGGCTAGAGGTACTGTGCTTTTCTATGGGGAAGGGATGTGATGTGAAGATCTTTATTAGAAGAATTGTGCCTGATAATTTGACAAGATCACTATAAATGAGATAAAGCACAGTTCTGCATGTTCTCACTTGTCTTCATCACACTTTACTGTTTGCTAAGCTGTTTTCTTTTTATGTGATGATACTGCAAGCTGTAAGATGGAAAAGTCACATTGGGGTAAATAGATTGACCAATTTTGTAAGTCACTCTAATTCCCAATGGGTTGTATCAGTATCATACTCTCTATTTAGGTTTGAAATCATGTCAACAGCTGGTGTAGCACAATGTCTAATATTTAATTTGAAAAAAAGTAAGTCCCACCATATAGCAGAAGCAGATTTATAAAACTGCAACACCATTTTGAGCTTCTGGTTTAACTTGTGCGTTGCAATTTAGCAATGCATTATGTAGGCCTTTGAAGCCTTTCTGTAAAGGCTTATAATCTTGCCCTGTATAAAAATAACATAAAATGAGAGAATTTTCTTCATTTGGCTCTGTACTATAGGGATTTGGGGCCCTTTGTGTGAAAGTATGTAAATGCAATATAATAGTGAATTGTTGATGGATTTGAGGACACTATTCCTCTAACATTTTGGATGCACTCCAGGAAGTATCAAGCTTGCTTAACTCTCATTGAAAATTGCAGTGTTTAAGTTCTTACAATATTGTGATGCAAATGACTTATCCAAGAGTGACTTACCCTTCCTGGATGTCTGAAAGGGAAGTCTTCACCTCATTGCTATCCCCAATATTGCTTCAAGCTGTTGAGGAGAATGCAAATGGAAGTTACCTTGTTTTGTCTTCAGAATGTCCTTGTGAGATGGAAATAGAGACCCCAATTCCTTCCACAATGTGCATTCAAGTTGGATGGGCTTACTAGCCCCATTGCCTAACCCCACTGCTTTTTAAACACTGGAAGCAAAGGTTTATGGTGAGGCTTTTGCTATACTATTATGTTCTCCATATGATTTGGAACCCCGTAGCTCATTCTATACATGTTCTCCTGCAACAAACGAATGATTACTTGGCAAGGTGATGAGGACTTGGTGGAAGGAGAAGGCCAGATAGGGCCTTCATGTTCTCTAGTCATATGATACTAATCCAATGAGGTTAATGACTTTCCCAAGACCAAAGACCATCCAGTGTGTTTCACCGCTGCCTGAGGGTTTAATCCCTGGTCTCCTTGGTGCAAATCCAACATTTTGACCACTTTACCATGCTGAACCGAGGCCTGTTTGTTTCCCCTTCTATTCTGTGGTAGTTTTACAGTAAAAATGGGGAATATCAAAAGAAGTTTGGACTGTAAGTCCCATGAACCCTCACCATTGGCTGTGCTGACTTGGGCTCATTGTAGTTGTAGTCCAACAATATCTGGAGGGCAACAAGTTGCCCACAAGTTACTTTACAATATTCTGTTTTTATATATTCAAGTGGTATAAGTCATAAGTCTAAAACTAATTGTAGTTTAGAGCATACTATTAGAACTAAAGGACATAAGGCTTTCTCAGTTGTGCAAGTTTGATAATTCCTGGATAATTACAGTGTTTTAACAAAGCATATTAAAAAAATAACAAAGAGTGTTAAAAATGTCATCTAAATACCTTTAGGTGGTCCTGGGCGCGCAGCTATGCCAACACCAGGAAATACTGCAGCCTTTAGAGCATCTCTGTGGACTAATATGGAAAAATTGATGGATCAAATCTGTGCTGCTTGCGGACAGGTATTTGCTCATTTAAATGTCTCCTTTCTGGCTTGACATTCTCAGAGTTACTATAAAATGTACCGATAAGTCAGACTTAGAACATTTTCCTTTTCCCCTACAGGTACAGCATCTGCAGAAAGTATTGTCTAAGAAAAGAGATCCTGTTACACATGTTTGCTTCATTGATGAATTAGCAAAGGTAATGCTTCCTCCCCATCTTTCTAGCAAAATGCAACTAGAAGTTCTTACTACGGTGGTGGTAGTTTCTGTTTAAAAATTCAAGATATCCATTGTTTAATTAAAATAATAACACAATGGTGAGAGGCCTTAGCATAACAGAAACACATTGATGGTTAGTAATTTATTACAAGCACAGAACTGATCAGAACATCCACCTGGTGGGCAAGAATAATTCACCGTTTGAAGCACTATGTGCCTGGACACCTTCAAACTAGGCCCATGGCTGCTGTGTTGAAATGTTAGCATGCCAGTGCATTCTGTTTTTGGTCTAGAGATTAACGGTGTTAACAAGAATGTATGTGAGATGACCCAGTTTCAACAAAATATGAGGCATGTGTCACATTCAAATTGGGTCTTCTTCCCCCTTGGCTTGGATTGAAAGTAAGGTGAGGTTACCTGCCATTGTACTAAGGTTATTTGCTCTCTAACAGCAGACTCATCCTGGAGATGGGGAACCCTCTCAAATGTAAGCAGTATGTAAGCCTAGGAGGAGTCAGCAAACCCTTGGCTATGAGCCCAGGCCCTTTCCAGTCACACATTGCAGGCTTTTGGGTTTCAGCCATTGCTTAAAGCCCCTTTTTTGTTTGTTTATTTGAAAGCACAGTAAAATGTCATTATGGGTCTTTGGAAATTATTATTGTTATCTTTCCCTGCAACTGAATAAATGAATGAATGAACTGACTAATCATTATTATGTGTTTCTAAAATAATGTGTTTCTACATGTCATGTAGCATGATCTAGTCATTTTGGACCATTTTCTCTTTGAAAAACAATTACCAATGTTTTTTGTCTATTGTAGTTTGTTTTTTGGTTTGTTTGTTTGTTTTATTCTTGATATAAAAACTTATTATCATCTGTTCATTTGCATTGATTTATATTTTTATTTAGAAGAAGCCAATTAATAGTTTTCTTAGGGACTAAGGTCAGTCCTGAGACAGCTATTTATGTGTAATAATGTGTAAGGGAGAACCCCTTTTCCTCATGTTTAACTTCTGAATTTATGCAGAATGAAAAGGGAAAAAACAGTTCTTTGTGCTGGCTTACTGATACTGACATTTTAAACTTTTTACACATCCATTGTTTGCAATCTTACAATTAAACCAGATTAAGCCAGATGTGTAGCCCATGTTCCATTCCACTTTATGATTTAGAGAGTAAGTCATACTAGTGCTTATATTATTCAGGAGTGCTAGAAATAATTGCTAAAAAAATTATTTAATAAATAAAAAATTATTTAATAAATAGGCTTTGTTGAGGATGAATTCTGTGAAGGAAAGCTTTGCCCCACTAACCCTTTCCGTGTCAGTGAATCTACAAGCATGTGGATAGGGTTAGAGCTTACTATTTTACGTTTTAATGTAATCTTACTGTTCTCTTCCCTGGCTACTAAGTAAATTTAAATCCTTGACTATTCTGTCCTCGCATGTGAGCATGAATATTGTGGTAATTTTCTCTCTGCAAAGTGAGAAAAGAAATATTAATCTCCACAGAAAACAGGATTTTTTGCACAAAAAATGTGTTTTTCTCTTCTCCAACAACACTTTAAAACATTGAATACCAGGAGGAAAGTGGGCAAAAATTTTGCTGGTCTGTCATTTTTCTAGGGGGATGCATGTCCCTGACTGTTAAGAAATTCATTTTTCAACCTGGGAATAAATAATTGTCAATATTCTTTTCATCCTTGCTACCATGTATCAATTTAATCAAGCCTTATACAGCCTTTAGAAGATAGGGTCTTTGGAATAGTCTCCAGGACATGGAAATCCAGAGTTAAAAGATAAGCATAAAGAATGCCTCTGTTCATGCCCCATGGACTAGTTTTGACATATTGGCAGACAAGGAGTTGTGATACCTCAGTGGTATAGGTATGCTAGGTACATATTTTGGCTACAGAAGGCTCAAAGTTCACTTGTTGCTTTCTCCGACTAAAAGGATCTGAAGGTGCAGTGTGGGAGGAGGTGGTATGTTAGGTGGAATCATATCTTCATGTGGACTTCATTAAAAACAGTGCCTCTTCAAGGATTACTATGAGTAGAAATAAATAAATAAAATGACCTTCAGGCTATGTGTATAAGATATATAAAAAGCATAAATGAATTTCATGTTTAGAAACTTGGTCTCATCTCCAAGATATCTCATTATGTATATGCAAATAATCCAAAACACTGAAATCCAAAACCCCTCTGGTCCCAAGCATTTCAGATAAGGAAGACTCAGCCTGTATTGATTTTAAGCATGAAACTTTGGCATTTTTGGAACAATCCTGTCCCTTCCAGGGCTTATTTTTCTGCATGTTAAGTGTAGAGCAGTTTCATTTTTAACCCTAAATGATGTTTGTATAATCCTTAACATAGTGCCAGTACACATGTGGTGAGTTCATTCTAGAAATATCAATGGCATTGCTGTGGTGCACATGAAAAATTTCCTTCTCCTGTTACTGATATTTTTTTTAAAAAAATTATCTAGTTCTCTGTCACTACCTACAAAGTAGGACTTTTGTAACTACCTGACAAACCATTGTAATGCAGAAACGCCTGTGTACTCTCAGTGTCTGTTGAGCAATTAGGATAGCCATATGGGAGTGCAAGAACAGTTGATGCTGCTGCCAGCAGTTATAAATATGCTGATAATTTTGCAACAAGAACATGGAAATTCCAATATTAATCAAAAGGCAAAGCCATTTCTTGTGTAATTCTATTCCCCCCCCCCCCCCCCCAGTTTATATAAACTATCTAGGAAATGAAGTTAGATCTTTCTTCCCCTATTATTAAGCTCAATTAACAGTACAACATAGTAAACGTTGTCCATTTTAAAGAGCGGTTTGAGCAGACAAGAATATGAACCCTGCATTTTACGTTCTGTTTGCTAATTACTCTTATTAAGGTCAACATTATCACTGTAGCCATCTTCCAAAACAGCTGCAGATTCACTTTAGGTGTCTTGTCTGTCACCTTGGTGACTTGATAATGCAAGTCTCGTCCTGGGAAACACTGTGGACTTGGCTTTATGGAAGATGAAGCCTTTAAGAATGGAATGCCTGGTCTGAAAAACACACACAACAATCTTATATTGCATGATTTTTTTTCTTACCTTATTCAGATGCAACAGTACCTAAACAATAGTTTAATGTTAAGAGAATGAACTTTGCATGCTTCCCCTACCTGCAGTGTGGAGATTAGAAGCTTTTACTTCTGATTTAGCCATACTGTAATTTGCACTATTGTTCAAACCTGACAATCTGTGAGCAATCTTAACTATTATCTAGAAGTTACAAGCCAACCTTGTGGTCTCAGCACCTCACACAGATGGATTTTGCACCAGCTCAGAGGCCACAAGTAGAAAGTTCTAGAACTGAATAGCATGACAGGAATCCCGCACCCTCCCCACGACCACACGTGGCTTAACTTGCAAAAACTACTCTCCCTTTGGTTTCTCTCCATCAACAGTAGGAGCAATATTTTTTCTCAACTCTTTCTTCCACCATATACTTCCCTTCTCACTTCACTTGCATCAAGTAAAACTGTTCATCTGTCACCTTGTATGTGTCAACATCACCACAACTTATGTGTTGCATAAATAAATACAGACCTGGGTCTACAGCTAACTCTCTTGCCATAAACTGTCCTTGGTTTCTTAAGAGATTTTCTGTCTGACATAGGACCTTATCACTCCAGACCAATGCGGATTGAATCTGATGTGACTTTGGAACTGATTTCTTTGAATTCAGTTGTTATTGAATTCACTGAATTCTGGGGTGACTTTAGATTGGCTTTGGATTGGCTTTGGAATGGCTTCATAGTAACAGCATTAACATGTGATAATTCAATGTGCATTCATGTGAATTCACTTGGATAGATGACTCTGGATTGGGGCTGCACAAACCCTTGTCTGACAGGGGCCAGTGTTAGTCTGGAAAATCAGTATGCAAAGGGATCTTGTAGCACCCTTGATACTAACTGAAAGAAAGAAGCAGGTAGTATGAGCTTTCTTATAGTAGAGCCTATGCCCATGCATTCTACATGCATTTGAGGAAGCAGACTCAAGTCTATGAAAGCTCATGCTACCTTCTTGTTTCTTTCAGTTAATCTCAAGGCGCTACAAGATCCCTTTGCATAGAAAACTACTCTTTGACTAGTCTGAAGTTCCTGCTGTTTCCATCAGTGTGTTTTTAGCCTATATTTGACCAAGGAATACAATAGCTGTAAACGTGGCAAAAGTTCAGCTATGGCAACATGATTGGATGAATACTAATCTTTTAGCTGTTATCTGTCTGGATTCAGGCACAAGCTGTATTTGCTCATTATGTTAAACCATGCAACACTCTAAATGATGCTTAGGTTTACATACTCAGCCACAGCTGTATGGCCAGAAGAAAGAATACGGAAGCTTCCATACTCCTCTCAGCTGTGCTGGATGGGTACTCAGAGCATCTAAGCTTGAGGCTCTCCTAATCTCATTTGTGACACACTAAAAGGTGATTGAACAGTATGTCCAACCACAGGCACTGTTAGAAATGTGGTCAATTTCTTGTATTGTGGCATACAATTCCTGGACAGAATAAACAAGTGATAAAACCCAACATCTTCTTAAACAGTAAAATTATTTTATTTTAATATACATTGAACTCTGTTGCCAGGTGTTTTGAGGATTAGTGATTTTGTCATATTATACAGGACATATTTTACACATTGATGCCATACAAAAATAGTTTCCCTCTTGAATCAACTACATAGATTTAAAACAAACACAAATGTGAGGCTCTTAGCCTTTTTATCTTTCACTATGAGAAATAATCCAGTCACCCCTCCAACATTCACAGAGGCTAGAGGTGCATAGCCCCTGCAAAAATGGGGGAAAATTGAATATCTCTTGGTCCCCAAACAAGAATACTACAGAGTCCTGTCAGCAGCACCAGCCCTGGCCACCAGCAGTACCTGGCCACCAGCATGCCTCAATCAAATTTTAAACCACTTTCCAGTCCATCGATCTCCTCACCCTTGTTGTTGTTGTTGTGAGCTGCTCTTGAGTCACCTTTGCCTCATGGTGATCCTGTGATGAGACTCTCTGATCAAGTCTAACCATCTGGCATGTGGTCTTCCTCTCTTTCTGTTGTCCTCTACCGTTCCCAGCTACAAATTCACAAATAGTCAAAACCTGAATGTCAAGCCTACAAATGTGGATGGTCGACTGTACTTTTTGAAAAATATATTGTGTATTCTTTGTTGTTATGTAACACATGCCTACTTTAAATTTTACACTGCTTTGGAAAGCCAGAGGGCCTTACATTGTGAGTGTAAACTAATCAGGCTCTCGATTAAGCTAAGCAGTGAAACAAAACTGAATGTTTAAACAATAGGAATTATGGTGGTGTTTGTTGGGGTGTGACCTCTTAAATATGTAATATAGGCAACATCAGGAATATTGAAGTGGTTATTGTTCAAAAGTCTGGTTCAGAACACCACAGAGAGATATCAGGGGTTTTGAAGGCGTGTATATTTCTTTCATGTTTTTTTTCCCTACCGAAAATGATAGCTTTTGTTCATAGTCTAACATTTGGCAGTTTCGTTGCTATAGAAATAGTGTGTGTGGATCTTGCTTAGTTCAGTCCCATGAGGGCCTGTAGTACAGAAACATTAATTAATTAATTTTTTTGCAATCCTGTATTATGACTTAAAAACAGTTAGGGGCTACTTCAAAGACATTCTGACTTCAGCATGCTTTTCTCAAAACTGTCTTTTGGGCTCTTGAGTAGAAAAGAATATAGTCCTCATTATTATTCAGAGATTTGTTTTGGAAACCTGCAGCAAATGCCTGCATAGTCACATTCTCGGTATAGCTTTACATTTCAAAGGATTCTGACATTAGTTTTTTTCACATTTTAATCAAGTTACTAAAATATGAAAAAGCAGTACCATGTGGGATGCTGGCTGTGTTGCAAGAAAATGCCTGGAATCATGGGTCTTTGTATTTCTTATATATAAATAGCACTGTTTTTCTCACATGACCAATTATCTGATGCAGATATTGTTGTTGTGTGCCTACAGGTTGTTTCGACTTATGCCAACCCTAAGGTGAAGCTATCACACTTTTTTTTTTTTTGGCAAGACTTGTTCAGGGAGGGGTTGCATTTGCCTTACTCTGAGGCTGAGAGAGTGTAACATATTCAAGGTTACCCAGTAGGTTTCCATGGTCAAACGGATGTGAACTATGATCTTCAGAGCCATGGTCTAGCACGCAAACTGCTGCACCACGTTGGCTCTCTCTCTCAGGAATACCTCAGCCAATAAAGCCTCTAACAAAGAAGTTCCTTTTGACAGAGGCCCTGTGCAGACCAGCACTTTGAGCTGGGTTGGGGGCATAGTCGGGGCGTGGCGTATACACAATGCACGCCCCAACTCTGCCCCCAGAATGGTGTAATGCCATGCACCGCACTGCATGACACACAGCATCATGGTATTCCTCTGGCACTGCGTCCACATGATGCAGCACTGAAGAAGCACTGTAAAGCTGCAGCACCCTGGCTATTGTGCCCTTTCCAGCACGCAAAAGGGAGCCACTTTTTGCGGCTCCTTTTCACACCCTGGAAAGGCCAGACCGGGGTTGCGGTATGTGGTTGCTGTGGCCCTGATCTGGCTGTAAAAGGGGCGGCTGGAGGCCACCCCTTCAGGGCTCTCTGTACAACCCCTAAGTCTTTTTACATCTCCCCGCCTCCCTTTTTCCTCTTTGTCCTCTGCTAGCTGCAAAGTTTTTTTTAGCAGCATCAGCATTGGGGGAATGGTGAGGTATAGCATATATTTTTGGTATAGGATTGCAGCCACATGTCTGCAGTAGGCAATGCAACAAGGCTTGACGTGAGGGAAATAGGATTCTACTCTAGCTGATCCTCGTATAGCTGTGTGCGCTTGCCTTTGATAGGCAAGATAAACAGCAACTGCCTCCATAATTCCCTAATGGGTATGCACTGATAGCAAAACAGGGGAAAGGAGAGAGCAGGTAAACCTACCTCCCTGTCTGCACTCAGCATGGCAGCTGTACATTTGGTGACCAAAATAGAAATTATAAGAAAAGCAGAATCATACGAAAAGGCTGGTGAAAGAAAAAGTCACCCCAAGTACATTTTGGAAGAAGCCTTTAAGTGATTTCTAAAGTTCAAAAGGTTTTTGTTTGCTTAGTCATGGCTTACTAGACCTTGTTGTTTCATTTCACTAATCCATATTGTTATTTTTTGATTAAAAGATTAAAAGTTTGCTGAACTGTATTGAACTGTGCTACTTTTTTGCCTTGCATGAACCTATCCCTATTCTTTCCCAGTTATTTCTGCCTCAGGTATCAAATTTTCTGTTCAAGAAGTAATGCCTGGGCACACACCTTCTACATTAACTAAGATATACTTATAATTCACAGCTGGGAAGTCATTTTTAATATTGCATAATAAAACTTTTACATTAGTGACTCTTGTTTAGGATGTAAAAGCAGCTGTTAGCTATCCTTTGGGTGGTTTTGTAGCATTCATCATAATGCTGACTATTTCTCGCTTGTTTTTCTCTCTGGTACACATTCCAGTTCAGGTAGCTGAGACTATTTATTTAATACATTTTAACTCACCCTATCAGACTCCCCCTCCCCAGCATCCCTACGTCACATAGACATAACTTGCACCAAGACTTGTTCACAGTTTTGTTGATACAGTAGTTTTGTTCCCAGTTCCTAGTTTCCAGTGTGATGGTAGATGACAAGTTTGACTTATTGTCTGAGGGTTGGTCAGTTGGGTTTGATAATACAATTGGCCCTCATTATCCATGGTTTTTTATCCATAGATTCAAGCATCCATGGCTTGAATAGTAAACCTTGATTTTCCATTTTTATAAAGGACACCATTTTGCCATGCCATTATATTTAATGGGACTTGTGCATCCACGGATTTTATTATCCAGGATCCTGGAACCAAACCCCAGAGGATAAGAAGGACTCACTGTATCTCCCTGTTGGTTTGATAAATGAAGACCACTAAGAGCAATTTAGGATCGTTTTCACTTTCATTCCCATCTTCTTCCCGCTATTGAAGAGCATTATTGAAAGAAACCTCTTTCACTGTGGAGCTTCATTCTGCAACAAGGCACCCAGCTGTTTTTAATCTTACTGTATTCTGGAGTCAGTGTGATATAGCTGTTTGAGTGAGAGAGTAGGATTCTGGAAGACCAGGATTCAAATCCTGCTTGACCATGGACACCCATTGGGTGACCATGGGCAAGTCATAGTCTCTTAGCCTCAGAGGAAAGCAATGGCAAATGCCCTCTGAACAAATCTCACCCCCCCCCCCCCGCCCCATCACAGGGTCACTTTAAATCAGAAAATGGCTTGAAGGTACACAACAACAACAGCAATGTCAACAATGAGTAGTGTTGGAAAAGAAATCCATTTCACATCTCCTAAAGCCTGTTGTAAGACAAAAGTACATCTTGTTTCAGAAATTTATTTGTGAGCCTGGTCATGTTCTTGATAATTAGCAACAGCAACAGATATGGTTGGCCCTCCATATCCACGGATTCAGCCATCCATAGATTTAATCATCCATGGCTTGAAAATATTCCAAAGTAAATTCCAAAAAGCAAAAATTGATTTTGCCATTTCATATAAGAGACAACATTTTACTCTGCAGCTATATATGGTATAACAGTATTTGACCATCCACAGATTTTGGTATCCACAAGAGTCTTGGAACCAAAGCCTAGCAGATACCAAGGGCCACTGTATTTAAAAAATGTGACTGGCTAAGTCTGCAAAATGTTTCCCACATTTTTCCTTTTAAATTAATGTGTGTTTTTAACTGATGTGTTTTAGCTGATGTTGTGCATTTGTTAATTGTTGTTCCCTACCTCAATCCATGGGGAGAGGCAGGTAATAATAATAATAATAATAATAATAATAATAATAATTCTTCAAATATATATACATTACAAAAAGTATGTACAGAAAATTCCAAAGGGCAGGACAAAGAAGGTCCTCCAACTTGATAAGAATAAAGGATAGGAAGGAATGGAGGTAGAATTGGGATAAATGCAACAAAATCAAGGTTGAAATTTTTTCCCCTTAGGAGATATTCAACAGCTGTGAAGAGTGGCAGCTATGCAGCTATTGCTTTATGCATTCTGAACTTGGGTTGTGTCTCATAAATTAAACATGGGAAATATTTGGCCTTCCAGATATTGTTGAACTGCAGCCTCCATTCCCCACCATTGGTTCTGCTGGTTAGAGCTAATGAGAGTTGCAGTCGAATAACAGGTTAAATATTCCCTACCTGTCTTAAATATAACCTTGCTGGGCCAGACTAGAGGATTGATCTGGCATACTGTCTGCAGTATTAACAAGACAGACATCCCTGAGAAACTCACAAGCAAAGCAAAATGCCCCAGTAGCTATTAATAAGAAGCGTATTTCCTATGATTATGGAGCTTTTGCTTTTCAGCTTGCTGTGTAATAGTCACATGTATAGCTGCCTTTCATACATTTTTAAATACATCCTAAAAGATTTATTTTGGATTTAGTAACCATCACAGCATTGTATAGCCGTAAATTGCCTAAAATTTTCCGTGGTTTGGCTAGAGATATACTTGTCTGTTCACTTTAGCAATACCACAAAACTCCTAGAGTTTGTGTGGGAATAGGGAGATGTCTTCAAAATGGTTTCACGTTATACTGACCTTCATTAATCAGTAGTGTCAAACAGCTTCACCAGGACCCTGCAAATTTGTCAAGACTTTATTCAGGAGTCTATGGAAATTTTGCATTAACTTGTGCATCTGTCTGTGACTGGTAGTGTCTTGTCGTTGTAAACTGCCCTCAAATTGGCTTCAGTTCATGGTGACCTGGTGAATGACACACCTCCAAGGCCCACTGTCCTCAGTTGCCCTGCTCAGATCCCACAGGCGCATGTCCGTGACCTCCTTGACTGAGCCTATTCCATCTCGCATGTGGTCTTCTTGTCATTTTGCTGCCCTCCACCTTGTTTTTTTTCCAGTGAGTCATCTCTTCTCATAAAGTGGCCGAAATATGACAAGCTTAATTTAGTCATCTTGGTTTCCAAGGACAGCTCAGGCCTGATCTGTTCTAAGACCCATTTGTTTGTCCTTTTGGCTATCCATGGTATTCTTAGCACTCTTCTCCAGCATCACATCTCAAATGAATTGATTTTCGTTTTATCAGCTTTCTTCACTGTCAGGCTCTCACATCTGTACATCAAGATGGGAGATACGATGGCTTGGACAATCCTAATTTGGTATCTTTGCACTTCAAGATCCTGTCTAGTTCTTTCATTGCTGCCCTTCCCAATTCTAGTCTTCTTCAGATTTCTTGACTGCAATCCCTGTACTGTTCAATAACTGAGCTAAGGTATGGGAAATCTTTAACTATTTTCATTTCCTCATCATCTACTTTGAATTCCTGTAGCTCATCTATGGTGATTATTTTTGTTTTTTTAATGTTCAACAAGAAGGTTGCCATAGCACTTTCATCTCTGACTTTCTTTAGTTATTGTTTCAAGTCCTTGGTGTTGTATGCATATCGTAGATTGCTGATATTTCTTCCTCCGATCTCCACTCCTCCTTCCCCCATATCCATACCAGTTCTGCGTGTGATATTTTCTGCATATAAGTTGAATAGATGGAGTGATAGACTGCACCCTTGTCTGACCCCCTTTCTGAGTGAGAACTATTGTTTCTCTGTGTTCAGTTCTGATGTCTCCTGTCCTGAATACAGGTTTTATTCTGGAATTCCTTGATGTGCTCCATTATCCAACATACGTTCACAGTGTAATCCCTAATACCTCCTTATTTCCTGAAACCATCTTTCCCCTCTGAAATTTCTTGCTCCAGATATGGTGAGAGTCTGTGGTGCAAAATTTTAAGCATTAGTTTGCTTGCATGAGAGATTAATGCAAACTAATGCTTGCATGAGAGACTGTGTCTCCTTTTTTTAGGAATGGGAATGTATATTAATAATTTCCAATCTGTGGACCATTGTTTTGTTTTCCATATTTGTGGACAGATTTTGTTGTCTTTGTTGTTAACTGCCCTTGAGTCAATCTCGGCTCATGGCTGCGTTGTGGATGAGACATCTCCAATACTCCCTGTACTCCACTACTGTCCTCAGTTCTTCCAGATTCATGCTCATGGCCTAGTGTGTGGTCTTCCTCTCTCTTTCCTTCCACCTTTCCTAGCATTATGGTCTTTTCTAATGAGCTGTGTCTTCTCATGACATGGCCAAAGTTTGACAGTCTCAGTTTAGTCATCTTAGCTTCCAGGGAGCTCTCAGGCCTAATCTTTTCTGTGACCCATTTGTTTGTCCTTTTGGCTGTCCACCGTATCCCCATCGCTCTTATCCAGCACTGTATCACAAATGAATTTATTTTCTTTTTGTCTGTTTTTTTAATTGTCTAGTTCCCACATCCATACATGGCAATGGGAACACAGTTGCTTGTACGATTCTGACTTTCATACTTAGCTCTTGAGGATCTTTTACAGTTCTTTCATAGCTGCCCTCCCCATTTTTAGTCTTTTTCTGATTTCTTAACTGCAGTCCCATTCTGATCAATGTTTGATCCAAGGAAATCTTTTACTTTTTCTGTTTCCTCATTATCTAGGTTGAATTTACGAATATCTTCTGTGGTCATTATTTTTGTTCTCTACATTCAACAGTAAGCCTGCTTTTGCACTTTCTTCTTTGACCTTTCTTCATTACTTTCAGTCTGTGATGTTTTCTGATAGCCGTATGGTGTCATCTGCATATCTGAGATTGTTGATGTTCCTTTCTCCTATTTTCTCACCTTCCTTTTCTGTGTCCAATCCTGCTAATCATATAATATCTTCTGCATATAAGATGAACAGATAGGGTGAAAGGATGCAGCCTGATCTCTGCCAATTGGGAACATTCTGTTTCTGCATGTTTTGTTCTGACAGTAGCTACTTGTCCTGAGTACAAATTCCTCATCAGTACTATTAGGTATGTTGGAACTCCCATGTGTTTAAGAGTGTTCCATAGCTTTTCATGGTCTACACAGTCAAAGGATTTGCTGTAGTCAATAAAACACATACACTCTGCTCTCCATATCCATGGACTTGCCACCCATGGTTTTCAGCATCTGTGAATGACAAGCCCGTATGGGGGGTCGGTAGAGGAGAAGGTGGGAAGAGGAGGAAGGATCAGGAGGGAGGAAGAGGTGGAGGAAGAGGAGGAAGAGGCAGAGACAGGGGAAGAGGAGGAGGAGAAGGAAGGAAGGAAGGAAGGAAGGAAGGAAGGAAAAAGGAGAGGGAGTAGGAAGAGTGGCAGAGGCAGTGGGAGGAAGAGAAGGAGGAAGAAGGGAGGAGGAAGAAGAGGAAGAGTGGCTGTGGGAGGAGGAGGAGGAAGGAAGAGGAGGAAGAGCAGAGGTGGTGCGGGAAGAGGAGAAGGAGGAAAAGGAGGACGAACAAGGAAGCAAAGTAGAGAGGACGAAGAGCGGAGGCAGTGGGGGCAGAGGGATAAGAGGAGGAGGAAGAAGAGGAAGAGGGAGGAGGAAGAGATGGCGGTGGCAACGGGGGAAGAGGAGAAGGAGGGAGGAGGAGGAGCAAGGAAGATGAGGAGAGACGAGGAAGGGCAGTGGTGGCGATGGGGAGGATAAGAGGAGGAGGAGGGGGGAGGAGAAGCCAGAGGAGGAGGAAGGGAGGCAGGTGCCCACCATGGTGAGATGTGCATCTGGGGGGCGGGCGGCAAAGTCCCATTGTTCCCAATGGTGGCTGCACCATCATTGCGGACAGTGGGGCTTGTGCATCCATAGATTTTGGTATCTGCAGGGGGTCCAGTACTAATTTTCTTTTGGAATTCTTTGTTGCACTCCATTAGCCATCATAGGTTTGTGATGTGGCCTCTAGTGCTTCTGCCTTTCCTGAAACCTGCTTGCAACTGTGGGCGTTCTCTTTCCATGTGTGGTTGAAGTCTGTACAGTATTGCAGAATTTTGAGCATGACCATGCTTGCATGTGAGATTAGTGGCATGGTCCTGTAGTTGCTGCAGTCTTTTTTCTTTTTCTTTTTGTGGATGGGGAGGTATATTGATCGCTTCCAATCTGTTGACCATCATTTTTATTTTCCATATCTGTTGGCATATATTGGTTAGTATTGATGTTGATTCTCTCAATGTGGATTGTAATATTTCAATTAGAATTCAATCTGTTCCTGGTGATTTTTCCCCCCCATTTCTCTTATTGTAGCTTCTTCTCAGTTTTTAGAATGTAGGGTTCATCTTCATATTTTCCTTCATTCTATGCATCCTTTATCCCCCTCCCCCCCCCAATCTCTTTGGTATAGCTCTTCTTTATACTGCCTTCGACGTCTTTTTATTCTTTCCAGGTATTGAACTACAGTGGTCCCCCGGGATACGAAGCCCCCGGGGAACGAAATCCCCGGGAGCCGAAAGAGCCGGGGGCGAAAAAAAGCCCCCGGGATGCTAAGAAACCCCTGGAATACGAATGAGAAAAACCGCGCAGCCCCTTTAAATTGTCTGCGCGGTCCGGCAAACAAAGCGGTCCCCCGGGAAACGAAGATTTCCGGGTTACGAAAAGTAATCCGGAACGGATTACCTTCGTAACCCGGGGGACCACTGTATGTTGTTTTTATTGTCATGGAGAATGCCGGTCCTTGGTTTGAACTTCCCTTTGATTTCCCGGATCTTGAGGAAGACCTCTCTCGTTTTACTTTTCTTTTCTTTTTCCTATTTCTTTGCACCGGTTGTTGTAGTAGTTGTCTTGGTCTTTTCGCAGATTTTAGAACTAAAATTGATTCTGTCTTTGTGCACTGCAGCAGTTCTATTGGTATGTCATCTGTTCCTGGTAGTGTCTACTGTACTTTAATACCTGTTGAATGCAGGTGAATACAGGTGACAGGGAGAGAGGATCCACTGTTGTCTGGAAAGAACTAGAGAAGATTTCCATTATTCTTTTTGCTTAAGCAGTAGAACAGTATTGATTATTCTCCTACTTTGGAGCACATTATAGCACTGTAAACACCTTGCTAAGTAGCTGGCTCTCTTCTTCTGTCAAAACGACAAGGAAAAAAGTCATGAGAAATTATCCTTGCTTCATCAGTTAAACTTCTCTTGCTGCCAATGACAAAGTTCACTGCCCACCACTGATTAAAGTGTTCGTTTCTAATGTATCCAAAAGCTGCTCACTCCAATGCTGTAGGTTCATTCTTTGCCACAGTGAGAGACAGGTAATGCTATTGCAGAAAGGCAGATAGCATTTCAAATCTCATTAGCTGTTCAGGTGCCTTGGTGCATTCTAAGATCTGGAACCCCAGATGTGAACCACAGGACAAAATGAGTCTTGGACACTGTGTGGTACAGACTAAGACAGAAGACCATATTGTTGAGAGGAAAGCACAATGAGACATCTGTGCTATCAGTTGACTTGACCGTGTCCCATTTCTTGACCGTGTCCCACAGTGGTCAGCTGTGTATAAAAAGGTAGAAACATCACCCATAAATGCTTTATTTTCAAATACAAATTGTAGAAGTTAGCAGTGTGTGTCTGTGCAGCTGTATAACAGCCAGCAAGCTCCTAATTGTTTCAAATGAGTGAATAAGTATGTTATGTCTAAAAATACTCTACATCTTCTGTCTTATTGATGAATTATTTGAAATGGGATGGGCAGAGTCCAGCTGCAGTTCCATTTGTTGTTTAAACATATGACATGGTATGCTAAGGTTTGGCTCATTCTGAGGAATTCATTGATTCTTTGGTGACTAGAACACTGGGTTATATTTTGGAGCACTAGCTTTAAGATATATTAATGTGAACAAGTAGGTTCACAGTTCTGTCACTACCAGCAGTTCTTGCCTTCAGGAATAATCTTATAATCCAGTGACTAGGCAGACATAAGCTAAATTTGGAGTCTATTGTTGATCTGAGCATCTGCGAACGGATATGATATAATGCATGCTGGAAATGCAATGTTTCTGGTTTACTTGGAACCTCTAGCTTGAAATGTATTGTTCAGAATCATCCAAATCAAATCTTAAAATGCAGAAACATTATGTAACTTTAAAGTTTAAAACCTTGTTCCAGTTGCATCTGGTTTACTCTGTAAAGCAGAATTATGTCTCAGAATAGTTTGAGCCCTTTGATTAATGCTGAAATTTAAATGAATTTTCAAAGGTTAATATCCTCCACTAGATTGAAGACTACTCTGTCTTCCCATATATGTATGACTACAGTAATCTGAAAGCTCATGTAATTCATAGAGAACATATATGTCCTATTACAACAGATTCACAGGCTACCAGTTTGTTTCTAGGCGCAGGTCACACTACTGGTTATAATTTCAAATTCCTGTACACTTTTAGCTCAAGCTATTTGAAAGATTATATACCCTATATGAATCTCTCCACCACCATTGTTATTGTTGTTATTTTTCACCTTTCTCCCAGAATTGGAAATCAAGGTAGCTTATCAAATATAAAAAGAAAAATACAGTTAAACATACAAAAATTAAATATTTTGGTCTGAGACCATAAATAAATAAGTAATGCTGTTGCTTATAATGATCATGATGATGATACAAAAATTGAACAATAAAATGGAATTAAACTATTCACAGTATTAAAGCAATTCAAACACACAGTTAAAATAAGAAAAAATGCAATTAAAAAGATAAAAAGCTATTGAAAACTGTTTTGTTTAAAACAATATGGTGCCCCTTCACTCATTCTTTTAACACTTTGGTTTAAAAGCCTGTCAGAATAAAAAGATCTTTGCCTGCCAACCAAATGACAGTAAAGACCCCACTGGCTGCCCTTGGAAGGGCAGAGGAAGCAGCCACCAAGAAGCCCTTATCTCACCAACAACAATGTTTGTGACGGTAGTAGGGCTGAGAGAACGGCCTCTCCTGATGATCTCAGGGCTATTGAAAGGGGCCACGGTCTGCCAGATAGCTTGGAACTAGCCATATAGGGCTTTATATAACCAATACTTTGAATTTTACTCAGAAACAAACTGAAGTTGTAATAGGGGAGCAGTGTGGTCATTAATATTTGATAGTCTTTAAGGCTGAGGGCGCAGTATAAATACTCTAATAAAATATTTGGGTGCCGCTCTTTAAACTAGCTGACATTTCTGAACAGTCATCAAAGGCAGTCCCATGTAGAGAGTGTTACAGTAGTCAAAATTTACTAAGGCCTGTACCACCATGTATAGGTCTGACATCTCAAGGAATGGTACAGTTAAAATTCAAGCTTTAAAAGTGTAAAAGCATTCCTCTTCACCAAAGAAACCTAGGCCTTCAGGTTCAAAGTTGAGTCCAGGAACACAACTAGACTTCACACCTGCATCTTCAGGGGGAGCATAACCCCAACTAATACAGACTGAATCCCTGTTCTGCCTTTCAGTTAACCAGGAGCACCTCTGTCTTGTCTGGATTAAATTTAATTTGTTTGTCCTCATCTAGTCTATTACTGATGACACACTGGTTTAGAACCAAGATTGCCTCCTTGGATTGAAATGGAAAGTAGTAGTAGAGCTCGGTGTCATCCTCATTTTGATGGAAACACACCACAATCTCTGGATGATACCTCCCAGAAATTTCATGCATTTGCTAACTATCATAGGAGTTTATCACACAAAGGAATTTGGGGGTATACTCCAAAGGCAATCCGAATGCAATCATGGGGTTTCACGTAATTGCGTAATAACTTATCTCACGCAATTTCGGGCAATGGGGGGGTCATTTTCAGGGAATGAGAAGTCACTCTGAACGCATTCCGAACGCAACTAGAACTCACATAAATTTGCTAAACTAGCGAATTTACGTGAATTTGAATGGACTCCATTCGAAATTGGGAGAAATTCCTCCCATGTGATAAACTCCAGAGTGAAGAAAACAGAACTGTGAGGGACACCACAAGCCAGAGGGTCAAATGGAAGTCACCCTAGCACCACCTTCTGAGTTTGCCTCTCCTGGCAGGAACAGAGCCAATGTAAAACACTGCCTCCAAGGCAGCCCAGGATATCATGGTCAGTGGTACTGAAAGCCATTGAGAAGTCCAGCAGAACCAACACTCCTCCTCTCCAGTTTCTAGCATAGGCCATCCACCAAGCTGTCTTTGTTTCATAACCAGGCCTAAAAAATAGAAATTGAATTTGATAATCCGTATCATCCAAGATCCCCTAGCCTTTTTTAGATTACCACATGCTCCAAAACCTTGCCCAAAAATGGTATGATCAATAATTGTCCATTATAAAGGGATTCAGGATTTTTTTTTTCTAACAAAGGCCTCACAACTGCCTCCTTTAGGCATGTTGGAACACTGACCTGTTGTAGGAAACACTGACTACCCTCTTTACCCATCTGGCTAATCCCCCTCTGGCCTGTTTGATAATCCAGATATCCACTGGTAGCTCTCACCTCTTCTAGGATCTTGTGTACATTCTCAGGCTGCACAAGTATACAACACTGGGAAAGCAGGAGCCAAGGTTACATCCACTAGATATGAGTGATTTTATCTACAAATTGATGTGCAGATTCTTCACAGTAGGTGGTCAAGTAGTCTGCATTTTCTGCTTGAGGACCAGTGTGTAATAGACCTCTGACCACTTGAAACAGCTCCACTGCACAGCTGTTTGTAGATGCAGTGGTGACAGCAAAGAATAATTTCTTTACTGTCACCACTGCATCTGCAAAGAGCTGTGCAGTGGAGCTGTTTCAATTGGTCAGAGGTCTTCCACTGCCAAAGATTAGGCCTTCAAATAGGCTTTAGCCTAAATTCAGTCAGAATCACTGTGAGTCTTTTGCCAGCATTGCTGTGTCTTCCATCTCATTCATTTCATCACTGCCAAATCCCTGGAAAACCAGGGAGCTGATTTGGCTCCATTCTATAAAGGGATGATCAGGAGTGATTGTATACACCACCCAGTATGTTTACCCATTCCAGAAGCTAGCCAGAGCTTTGACAGAATCATAGAATCATAGAGTTGGAAGAGACCACAAGGGCCATCCAGTCCAATCCTCTGCTGTGCAGGAACTCTCCATCAAAGCATCCCCGACAGATGGCCATCCAGGCTCAGTTTAAAGACCTCCAAGGAAGGAGACTCCACTACGCTCCGAGGGAGTGTGTTCCACTGTCGAACAGCTCTTACTGTCAGGAAGTTCCTCCTAATGTTGAGGTGGAATCTCTTTTCCTGCAGTTTGCATCCATTGTTCCGCGTTCTAGTCTGTGGAGCAGCAGAAAACAAGCTTACTCCCTCCTCAATATGACATCCCTTCAAATATTTAAACAGGGCTATCATATCACCTCTTAACTGTCTCTTCTCCAAGCTAAACACACCCAGCCCCCTAAGTCGCTCCTCATAGAGCCTGGTTTCCACACCCTTCGCCATTTTAATTGCCCTCCTTTGGACATGGTCCAGCTTGTCAACATCCTTTTTGAATTGTGGTGCCCAGAAATGGACACAGTATTCCAGGTGAGGCCTGAACAAAGTAGAACAGAGTAGCACTGTGCTTTCCTTGATCTAGACACAATACTTCTATTGATTCAGCCTAAAATTGCATTGGCCTTTTTAACTGCCACAGCACACTATTGACTCACATTCAATGTGTGGTCTATGAGGACTCCTAGATCCCTTTTGCACATAGTCTCATTAAGTCAGATGTCCCCCATCCTATATCTGTGCATTTCGTTTTTCCACCCTAAGTGCAGTACCTTGCATTTCTCCGTATTGAAATTCATTTTGTTAGCTTTGGCCGAGCTTTCTAATCTATTAAGGTTATTTTGAATTTTGATCCTGTCCTCTGGGGTATTAGTTACTCCTCCTAATTTAGTGTCATCTGCAAAGTTTATAAGCATCCCTATTCTTTCATCCAAGTCGTTGATAAAGATGTTGAATAGCACTGGCCCCAGGACAGAACTCTGTGGCACTTCACTGGTCACTTCTCTCCAGTATGAAGAGGAGCCATTGTTGAGCACCCTTTGGGTTTGACCAGTCAACCAATTACTGTACAAATCCATTTAACAGTTGCATTATCTAGCCCACATTTTACTAGCTTGTTTGCAGAAATGTCATGAAGAACCTTGTTAAAGGCTTTAGTGAAATCAAGATATGCAATATCCACAGTGTTCCCTTCATCTGGTAATCTCATCGAGAGAGAGATCAGATTAGTCTGGCATGACTTGTTTCTCTGAAACCCATGTTGACTTTTTGTGATTATGGTATTCCCTTCTAAATGTGCACTGACTCTTTGTTTAGTGATCGGCCCTAGAATCTTTCCTGGTATTGATGTCAGACTAACTGGGCAATAATGATTGGGATCCTCTTTTTTTCCCTTTTTGAAGATGGGGATGTTTGCCCTCTTCCAGCCTGCTGGGACTACTCCTGTTCTTCAGGAGTTCTTAAAGATTATTGCCAATGGCTCCAAGATTACATTTGCCAGTTCTTTTAATACATTTGGATGTAGTCCTTCTGGTCCTAGAGACTTAAATTCATTTAGATTAACCAGGTATTCCTGTACTCCCTCTTTAATCTGTGCTGCATTTACCCTACAGTGTCCTCTGCTCCATTTTCCTCAAGTTGAACACCCCTTTCCTTTTGTGAGAAGACTGAAGCAAATAAGGTGCTGAGTAAATCTGCCTTTTCTCTGTCCCCTGTTAGCATTTTGCCATCTTCCTCGCACAGTGGCCCTACCATTTCCTTTGTCTTCCTTCTGCTACAGACATACCTCAAAAAGTCCTTTTTATTGTTCTGAATCACCTGCTCAGGATACTGTGTTAAATACTTTTAAACTAGTGCTATTTTAATGGAATATTTTTAAAGTTTTTTTTAAAGATTTATTTTAGCTGTATTTTGTTCAATACTGTCTGCTGTCTTAGGTCCCATATTGAGAAAAAGGCAGGATATTAAATAGGTAAGAAGGTTTGGAGCTTGTAACAAGTTAAAAATCTAAATCGATAGTGCTCTAGTCTTGGAGTAATCACTACTGTACAGCATCAGGCAATGTTGTGCTAAAAACAGTTTATCCTGTTCAAAGACCTGAATATGTGCATGAGCAAAAAAGATATGTGTGCACATAATGCAATGTGCAGTAAAGTACTATTCATTGGTCTGAGTATTTCCTATACAAAATGGATTTAATAATAAAATGTTTGTAACATTTTGAGTAAAGTAGCACTGAATGCTCAAAAAAATCTGAAGATTAACTGTACAACCAAGCATAATTCAGTTAGCAATTCCAAACTAACCTGAATAACCTTTCTATGCACTGAAGTAGCTCAGAACATCTTAACTGGGATTCTTTATCTGGCGAAAGGGAGCAGAGGCCTTTCCTGCTTGGACCTCAAAAAGCAACAAAATCTGAGTTGTAAAATATTTCAAGAGCATGGTTGGCCATACAAAAGGTGGTACAAAAATCAGATAAAGGGTGTGTACTCCAACTGCATGCGCCCGTCTTTATGAATGTTGCTGAGATCTCAGAGAAAGAAAGGGCACTAAAATAAGTATGAAATGTACTTAAAATACATTAATTGAGAATAAAATGCATGAGAGGAGTCTTCCCTTCTTGTTGTATTGCTTTTAAGAGTAGGAATTTGATTGAAAAGATTGTCACAGAGCTGAAAAGATAATCGAATGCAGTCCATTACTCATCTTGTCACTAGCTTCTACTATAGAGGATTGTACTACAAGATGATAATCTCTCTCTTGCTCAACTTCAAAGAAAGCATTACACAGTGGGCTTTCTCCCCTCCCATTTGATTTATGTAATTCAACTTTCTTTGTCATTCTTTCTTGGCTTTCAAGTTAATGAAATAATTTATTAAATATCTTAAACCTAGTTTCTCTTTAAGGTTATATGCCAAAAAATCTGTAAGAAACAAACTGAATAAAGCACTATTGTCTCCATGTATCATAACAGGCTCTTTTTCATGTTTGACTAGTAGTCAGTCTAGCAGAAGTCCTTGAAATTGTTTGTTCTTTGGGGCAAAGTAATGTCACCCTTCTCTATGTTGAGTATGCTACAGGTAGATTGGTCTGAATCCTTGGAAGGACACGGCTATTAAAAGGGACTGTGCCTCTGAGCCTTTTTTCCACTTGTGGTAGTTTTTTAATTTTTGTTTTTATATTTTATTGTGGAACACCTTACCAGGTTTGTTCATTCAGCCTTCAGTGGTATAAATAGACTGAGTGATGAATAGCATTCAGTCTTATCAGTTTTTATGGTTGATGTTTTACTTTGGAGGTGTTCTTTTTGTAATTTTATTGTAAGCTAGCTTGAGTTGCAGAAAACCATAATTCCACTGCTTAAGTAAGTAAGTTCTGCATTGTGGCTATTGTCACTGCTTCAACAAGACATCATCAACTACTCCTGCTCCTGGCCTTTCCCATGATGAGGATGAAGATTATGATGAGATCTTTATATCCAAGCTTTTCCCTTAGGTAGAACTCAAGGTGACCTACAAATTAAATTGATTACAATGTAATGAAAAACATACTAAAATTCAAAATTAAAGCAGAATTAAACTATTAACCATATTAAAACAATTTAAAACATACACTTCAATGAGAGTTTTTGAAAAACAGTTAAACAGTACAATTTACCAGACTGTCTCACAAGTGATGCTTTATCCGCACTGCAAAAATAATCCAGTTTGACATCACTTTAACTGCAATGGCTCACTGCTATGGAATTCCAGGAATTGTAGTTTCTTGTGGCACTAGAGCTCTCAGGCAGAGATGACTGGATGGCCCTTGTGGTCTCTTCCATCTCCATAATTCTATGATTCTTTGATTCTATGGCTGAATGTCTCACAGAACTACAAATCCCAGAATCCCATAGCATTAAGCCATGGAAGTTAAAGTGTTGTCGAACTGGATTGTTTCTGCAGTACAGATGAAGTCTAAGCTATCTGTTTTCTTTTTATCTGTCTTTTTCTGACCTCCCAGATTAATACAGTGGTTTTTAATTTCCTGCCTAACAATATTGCATTCTCCCTCGTTCTTTCATTATCATTTCTTCCTCCAGGGCATGAACTGCTTCCTGTTGAGTAAAGCAAACAAATTATAGTTAATAATTATACTCAGTTATGAAAAATAAGTAAAGACAAATTGGAAACTAAGGCTGTGAAACATCTCACATTTGGGAGGTATCTAACACTTATTGAAACTGTGTAAATATGTAGGATTCTAGCCTAAGAATCCTAGAAAGGGAAAAAGAATTACTGCACAACAGAACAATAATACCTCTCGAACCAAGTGGAATGTTTTTCAATGACTGTGCTTCATAGTTCTCTTAATTACCTTCAACTTAAGTGTGATGTACACTTGCACTGTTCTACACATGAAGTGTACACATGCAGGTTTGCTATATACCTAAGGCAGAATGATGTAGACAAGTAGAGTATCACTTTGGGATGCAAAAGTGTTATCATGTTTTTGAAACTCCCTGCAATTAAGAAAGGATCTTCCTACCAATAAAAACAGTAATGTTTGAAGGGAAATGTTTAATTGAATTCTTTACTCATGGTAGTTAGTAAGAAAATGTTCAGTTTTTGCATTTAATATTTTCTCAACTGCAACCTTCAGATTTTTTTTGCGATAACAGAATGGACACGATAAAGAATAGAATGCTACTAGTTATAAATTTCAAGCATATTTTTAATGTTTCTTTCATCTTCTTTTTCTTCCAGGATGGCCAAACAGACATTTTGTACACATTTTGGACAGCAGTGACACAGACTCTTGCCTCTCAGTTTCAGAAAGCAACTGACTGTAAGTATTTAATTAAGTATCAATGATTATTGTATCTTCTGTAGATATCCTGGTTTTTAATTTTTTTTTATAAAAATCACCACCACCATCCCAGCACTACTTGCATCCATTATGAGCAGTTTCATTCAAAGTGGTGGTACAGGCTGCTGTGTTAAGCACCCCTGTATACCTGTGCTGTATTTTGGTGTCCTCATATTTATATATTTTATATCTGGAGATAGCATGTTTTTGAGAGATTGATGACTTTTCAGGAATTCTTGGCCAGGTTCCCAGGAAAAAAGGATCATTTTCCCCAAGGCATGTGAACATCCACTTAAACAAAACCATCAAATTCAAAGTGCTCCTTCCTTCCCCTAAGTAATCTGCATTAACTCTTGCAACTTCAGACAAAGGATCTCTTCACACCCAATAAGCCAATCTGTTTTCCTATATTCTGTTGTGTCTCAAACCAAACTTCCCTGTCCATCCATCTGAAGGCTACACCGATCCAATTGCTGTTTTTTGTTACACTAAAATAAAAGGCATCAACCAGTCTGGAATCCCATTGTCGATTCCTGGGACAAATAATTCAGCCTTTGTTACTTGGCCAGATAGCCCATCACCTAGGGCTAGTTTTAAGGTATAAATACGGTTTCAAAACCTAACCTCTGTGCACACAGCCAGCATACACACTCATACTCTGAGGATATTCTGTGTCATCCTCAGACTTCCCAGTCTGAGCCACTCCAACTTTCTGTGGTCTTCTTGTCGGACAGGTAATTATAACCTGATTGCAAACCCCTAAAACTCTGCTATCCCCTTTCTATATTTCCATTTCAGTTAGCTCTGTATTCTGTGTTTTGTGTGCTGTTGTGCTGTCTTGCACTCTGCATTTTTTAAAATAAAACCTTCTTAATTCATCCAAGATCTGTAGTCCTCCCCTGTTAGTACTGGTATACACAGGTACAAATGGTCCAAAGATTACCCAAGCCTCTTACAAAGCTAATTTCCCCAACATCTGGAATAATGGTTGGTGGAAACCCTCCCCCCCCCCCCCGCAATCTTCCCAACTTGTTCTTTGGGTAACAGCTGGTTCCTACCATGTTTCCAATAAATAAAGAAACAATTGTAGCCAAAGAACACAACATAGACTGATCTCTATTACCCCACACACAGTAGGCCAATGCAATACAGTCATCTCCCGGGTTACGAAGGTAATCCGTTCCGGGATTACCTTCGTAACCCGGAAGCTTTCGTTTCCCGGGGGACCGCTATTGTAAACGGACTGCGCGGCCGATTTAAAGGGGTCGCGTGGTTTTTTTTCATATCCCGGGGGATCTTTTGGATCCCGGGGGACACTGTAGCGGTCCCGCCGGTTTCGTACCCCGGGGTTTTTGTACCCCGGGGGATTCGTAAGCCGGGGGACCACTGTACCCTCATTTTCCTCTACAGTGTCTCTCAAAATGATGACAGAAAGTGTCATTGTGTCACTTCCTGTCATGATTTTCAGAGGAAACACGGATATGTCTTTAGACTGTAAACTGCTTTGAGTCCTATTTTGAGGGGGGGAAGCAGGGTACAAAATAAATATGATGATGATGATGATGCAGATGATGATGACGACGACGATGACGACAGAAAGGAGGGTTATATAGAATTTAGGGTGCTTGTAAGGGCTATTTTCATGTGTTTTCACACTATTGGGACATTTTGTGTGATTTAGGGGCAAAATGGGACCTAAAATAGATTAGACACATTAGATTTTCTAACCAAGATGAGTGCACCTCCTTAAGGGACTGGCTAATTGAGGTGGTAACTTTCTGCAAGAAGCCTTTCCAGGATGGGATGTGTTGAGGTAATCAACTTTCATCTCATCTTGAATCCCAGAACCCAGCTTTCAGAAAGGACTAGTAACTATGCCAGTGGCTTGAACGGTTTTCATTGCTGTAATTCACTTGAGCTCTGAAGTGTTTAGATTTTTTCCATAGCATTAGGAACAGAGTGAGTGGCAAAAGAAGCTGTACTAATTTGTCTACACCATACAAAAGAGTCAAACTGTCTTTCCCCCTCTCCTTTCCTTCCAGTAGCTATCTGTTATAAAATAACAATATGGAGCATCCCTTTTTAGTATTATATCTAGTTGTTCTGCCCAGGATGTTTGGATGTCTGTCAATCAGACAGGCAGTGTGGAATCTGGGAAATGAAACAGACAAAAGTACTTTTTCTAATCTGGAGAGAAGAGATGTGCTGTGGGGTTGATATGTCCAAAAGCACAACTTTCAAAAACAGAATTAAAGGACACGGTAAAAAGAGAATGTCTGTAGGCTGGTGATGAGCAAGGAGGAGGTCATTTTCCTGGTGTATGCAGGAAATGGCAAAAACAGTTCACTTACTTAATAATTGAAAAAAAACTTTTTCAAAGTAATACTGGTGGAGGAAAATTATATTGGTGGTCACAACGGTCTGCATGCTCATGACACACACAAGGGGGTATCCAAAAGTTTTAATGATCACCTTTTAAAAAAAAAATATAGAAAGTTTGTTTTGATTTGTAGTTGTTAACTTATCTCTATGTAGTCACTATCTAGATTTATACATTTTTCCCAGCGTATCTTGTCCCTCCAAATACCTGATATTGTAGAAGCCTGCAGATTTCACCTGATGAGGATTTTACACTTTAGTCACTTTTGGCAGAGCCAGTCACAAAAATAAAGGATGCAGTGAGCTGATTTTCTCAGCAACGTGCACTTAGGGCCCAATGATGACACTGACAAAATTTCATCAATATGCCGTAATAACTTCCAGGTGATAATTATTACTTTACAATAATAATCATAAGGCGCAATCTGCAGACTACTATAATATCAGGTATTCGGAGGGTCAAGATACGCTGGGGAAAATTTATA
The DNA here is from genome assembly GCA_034509955.1 of Urosaurus nigricauda. NCBI lineage: Eukaryota > Metazoa > Chordata > Lepidosauria > Squamata > Phrynosomatidae > Urosaurus > Urosaurus nigricauda. The sequence goes on from JAOEGL010000005.1 coordinate 83,926,422, forward strand.
AATCTAGATAGTGACTACATAGAGATAAGTTAACAACTACAAATCAAAACAAACTTTCTGTTAATTTTTTAAAAAGGTGATCATTAAAACTTTTGGATACCCCTACGTATAACCATTGTCTACATAGTACTGGCAGTGATACCAGCTAGGATGAGAAATTAGAGCAGTGAAACATTGCAACGTGCTAGAAAATGCCATTTCCTGCAAGAGAAATCTATCTTGAGGAAATTGGATTCTTCACAATCATATAAATACAGTACTGCTACCAGGTGTGAAAAAATTCTCTGCAGTGCCCAAATAATGGCAGTAGGGAGTTGATGGGTTTAGTTGCTCTAAACTATTGTTTGGTCCTTATCCTGTATGTACAAGTCTAAATGGGATTTTATCTTGGAAAATCAGCCCACTAATGTAACTTAAGGCAGCTAAAATAAAACTAATAAAGCAAGTGAAACCCACAAAAAACAGCTGGATTTAGATTTTTTTTTTCAAATGTCAACCAACAAATAATAAAGAAAAATAATAGGAAAAAACCCAATATCTGCACTGTTTAAAAGATCTCTTTAAAGTCAGACAGCTTGACTAATAAAACCCTCTATTCATATTTATAAAATCCTGTTTTTGCCCTGAGGTTGAAGGAAGAAAGGAAAGGGGTAATTTACGGTAGTCTCCTTGGTTTCAAAACCTTGGATCAGCCATTGAGGACGCTCTCTCTTGCATTGCCACGAAACATACCTCTGAAAGTGGTCGGACGAAGATAAAAACATCTGATGAATGTTTTTGCTGCTTCTACTGTTTCTTTGCCGTTTCTGTGACTCACATACACAGATCTGCTGCACCTGTGCAGAGCCATTGAAAACCTTGTAGAGCTGACCTACAGTGTTTTTGTTTTTAAAATAGGAACCCTTCCCCCTCTCTTGTGCATATCTGAATAAGGTTCCTGTCACTTAGAAAGGTTTAGCTCCCATTCACCCAACACAGCAGTCACAGATTTTGGACCTTTCCCTCCTACCAGGCAGCTCACTATTGTCTTTTATTCCATATTTTTCTTCTTATAATTTCAAAAGTCCTGTCTTGCATCCCCATTAAGAGTATCTCTGAAGTTGGTGGGACCAAGAGAAGTGCTACCTCCAAAGAATGTTGCAATGTCGCAAGAAAAAAAAATCAATATTAAAAAGATAACATGAGAATTGGAATGGAGTGATGTGATAGACTTGGATTAGGACAAAGGATGTCTGGAGTCAGTTGGCATGACGGTCCCTGGGTGATTTACTGCCAGTGATAATCTCATAGGATGGCCCGAGCAATTTGGGGAAAGAATGGGATAAATACTGTATATACTTGACCTCATGTATACGTCGAGGGCAGGTTTTGGAGCCAGAATTATGGATTTTGATATGACTTGTGGCTAAGCTGAGGTTAAAACTTAGGGGAATGTAATGAAGGATTCTAAAGGGTGAAGCAAAGGAAAATGATGCCAAAGAACTAGTAGAATTCCAGCAGGCGTAAGTAACTGTTTGTGCTCATACTAAAGGCTGGATGGATGAGAGAGGAGAGAGAGGTCAGTGCTTCCAAGACAGATTACACTTTTGCCTTTCACCAGGTGATGGTTCCTTTTTTGATAAGAGTTAAAGTACAGTACTTACATTGACCCATGGATAATTTGACTCAGGTTTTTGAAGTCATTTTTTAAACTAAAATTTCTACACTTACACATAAATATATACGTGACTATAAGTCGACCTCATGTATAAATTGAGGGCAGGTTTTGGGTCCAAAATTATGGATTTTAATATGACTCATGGATAAGTTGAGGGTAAAATTTAGGGGTATGTTATAAAGGATGTAAAGGATGAAGCAAAGGATGTAATAAAGTTCTATGAGGCATAATTACTGTTTGTACTAATGCTAAAGGCTAGATGGGTTAGAATGCAGAGGGGAATCAGTACTTTCAGGTCAGATTATTCTCTTTACTTTCACCAGGAGATGGTTCCTTTTAAATAAGAGTTAAAGTGCAGTACTTACATTGACCCATGGATAGGTTGAATTGGTTTCTTGGGGTCAATTTTTTGACTAAAATTTCTAGACTTTATACATGAGTATATACAGTATATACAGTATGTCCAGTTGGTATCACCCAGTGCGGTAATTCATGGTTTCACCCTACCGTTGATCTCCTCCCATACCACACCTTGCAGAATTCTTAGTAATGTTTTTTGTACTAGTGTTACTCATAAATCGTAATTCCCATATATCACTGAATGTAATGGTAATAGTTGTGACATAAACAACTTGCAAAATTAAAATTATATCTTTAAATTACAATAGCATACACACAACATAAATGTATTTACATGTGCATAGTTTAATGTGGTTAAACTGAAAGTTTAGTAGGATATGATGTTTGAAAGAAAATTGTAAAAGAAAAAAATAAATTAAAATTTAAAAAATTAAAAAACTAAAAAAAAAATTAATTTTTTTTTTAAAAACTAGAGCCTCTCCTTTATCCTTCCACTGAGCCTCACCCCACTCACATAATCTCTTCAGCATTTTAAAGGGATGCAAGTGAACACCACAGCCCATTTCTGCTAAAAGGCAGATGTTTGGAGAGCAGTAATGTCATTCCTCATTGGGGTGTCACCTGGTGCAGTCCGCACCCTCCCGCACACACACCCTAGTGATGCCCCTGAAAATATCCCTGATAAATAAAATAGTGATCTGTGGACATACACATATTTTGAATGTTCATGCTGTGAAGATCTATATAATATGATTAGTTGTAGAATCTCCGAGGTTATATGTAATTGTTTTTCAGTTGAAGCCACACAAAAAATGCTTTTTCCTATTTGAACTTATTAATATTTTACCATGATGCATGTGAATAAATAGCATCTGTATAGCCATCCTTGTAGTTTCATCTTTTTAGTGACTCTTTTTAGAAACAACTGTTGTATAGTTGCTTAGTAACCATGTGATCAAGAAGCTAGTTTACAGTGAGTGGCTTCCTAATACTGTCATATATATGCCCTGCAGTTGCCAGTAATGTAAGACTGCAGAACATAAGAAGATCACTAGATTTTGTTGTGATGGAATCTCACAGGAGTGTTGTGTTCCAATTGTATAAGTTCTCTTTGTTGTTGTGTACCTTCAAGTCATTTCTGTTTAATGGTGACCCTAAGGCGACCCCATCATTGGGTTTTCTTGACAAGATTTGTTCAGAGGAGGTTTTGCACAGCCATTCTTTGAGGGTGAGAGAGTGTGACTTTCTCAGGATCACCCAGTGAGTTTCCATGGTTAGCCCAGGATTTGAACCCCGTTCTCCAGAGTCCTAAGAGTTTATCAGACGTCAGAAATTGGAAGTATAATCCAATGGCAATCCGAACGCAATCATGGGGTTTCACGTTATTATGAATTAAAGTATCTCACACAATTTCGGGCAAAAGGGAAGTCATTCTGAACGCAATCATGGGTTTTACGTTATTACGAATTAAAGCATCTCACACAATTTCGGACAATGGGGGGTCATTCTGAATGCATTCCGAACGCAATGAGAATTCACATAAATCCGGTAAACTAGCGAATTCACGTGAATTCGAATTGGGTCCCTTCGCAATTGAGAGAAATTCCTCCCGTCTGATAAACTCCCTAGTCCAACATTCAAACACACTGTCTCTTATTTTTCTGCTTGGGGTCAAATGACATCTTATGACAAAATTACATGAATGTATCTGTCTTTTTAAATGTCTTTCTAATAACATCCACAGCCTCCCAGCGCAGTTTATGAAAAGTAATAATGATCTCTGTGTTACTTCTCTTGCAGCTTCCATGTTTTTGAAGCAAGCTTTTGAAGGCGAATACCCTAAATTATTAAGACTATATAATGATTTGTGGAAGCGACTTCAGCAATACAGTGAAAATATTCAAAGAAATTTTATTACAAATGGAAGTGCAGAACACTTTGCTGAACTTCAACAGATTGAAGATGATGCACAAGATATATTCATGCAAAAGAAGCAAGATTATGAGTATGTGTTGAATTGGTGTTATAATAATGTGTATGTGTATATATGTGTCATAAGACAATTCCTGATTCCAGAATTTCCTTGCTCCCTGCAATAACAAGGTATTTTACGAGGGGGCCTTACGAAGAGGTATCGTAAAGTAATAATTATCACCCAGAAGTTATTGTGGCATATTGATGAAATTTTGTCAGTGTCATCATTGGTCACTAAGTGCACGTTGCTGAGAAAATCAGCTCATTGTGTCCTTTATTTTTGTGACTGGATGTGCCAGAAGTGACTGGAGTGTAAAATCCTCGTCAGGCACAATCTGCAGACTTCCACAATATCAGGTATTTGGAGGGTCAAGATACGCTGGGAAAAATGTATAAATCTAGATAGTGACTACATAGAGATAAGTTAACAACTACAAATCAAAACAAACTTTCTATCAATTTTTTTAAAAGGTTAAAACTTTTTGATACCCCCTTGTATTTAGAAGGGATGAATTAATTCCTTAATAGCACACACATATCTACTTATTAAGGCAACTTAACATCCTTCAGATATTTTGGACTATAAGGTCCTGACCATTGGCATGCTGCCCGTGGCTTACGCAGTTTGTACTAAAAGGAGCTTGGCAGGGGAAACATCAGGTTTCTTCATTTTGGGGTTAAGGTCTTTGTAAATAGTTCTGCTCATTGCAGGAATTGGCATTTTATAAGCTCTGAACTTTATGTCAAATATACTGTTGCATACTGTGCCACTAAAATTACCTTAATCACTCTGCATGCCTTGAAAAAATTGTAGTTGTAGATAAGGCTCTGGTAGAGCTTTAAAACTCTGCAGATATTGGGAAGATGTGGTTCAGCCTCCAAAGGATTAGTATAAATAACATTTGTTGTTATTAAAAAAAGGGAAATAATTTTTTTTCCTCTTAATCAATTGGCTCCATTTTCCAGTCCAGAAATAGCCCTGAAAGACTCTTTGCAACCCTATGAAGCTGCCTACTTGTCAAAGTCATTGTCTCGACTCTTTGACCCTATCAACCTTGTCTTTCCCCCTGGAGGTCGCAGTCCTCCTTCTACTGATGAGCTTGACAGCATCATCAAAACCATTGCAAGGTAAGTGAATGTAATAAATTTCAACACATAATGTATAACATCATTTTGCCTCTCCCCACCTTAAGTTATAATTTTGAAAATCAAGGTTCATATTGCTAAATGATTCATTCTTCATTAATTATAAAAGCAGTTAATAGCAGAGTTAAACTGGAGCTTATATCTTGCATTTTATTTTACAAAGCAACAGAGGCTTTTCTTCAGCTGTGATCTCAGAAACAGGCATGTGAATTCAGTGCATTCCCCATCCAGTGCATTCTCCATTCCTCTCCAGTCATACTTACTAGGGCAACGCCTTACACTGCAGCCACACTGCCACATGTTGCTATGGCAGGTGGCACTCTCAACATTTCCCTTCAAAATAAGCCACATGGGGACAAAAAGAGAGTCTTGAGAAGGGGTGAGGGGGCTTGTATGGGGGCTGTTGTTGCTTGTCCTGCAGTACATGGTTATTTCTATGCAGAAAAAGTAATGGTTCGAATGGCATTTAACTGCCTACAAGATCAATTGCTGTGTGCCTTCAAGTCATTTCCAACTTATGGCAGCTTTAAGGCTACCCTGTCACAGGGTTTTTTGGGGCTGAGAGTGTGTGAATCGCCCAAGGTCACCCAGTGGGTTTCCTGACTGAGCAGAAAATCAAACTCTGATTTCCAGAGACACGGTCCGATGCTCAAACCACTACACCATGCTGGCTCTGTCTAGAAGATAAGAGAGCTTAAATTCATTAAATCTGGTGGAACACAGGAGAGCCTTCTTGATGGCTGCTCCCTTTCCTTTCTGGAAAGGATAGACTGATATATTTCACTATCCTTTCAAAGGTAGATGAAGACCGTGATTCAACAGGACTTTGACAGCTGATTGCACAAGGGAAAAGGGCTTTCATAATGTGTTGTGTTATTTTTCTTTTTAATGGCTATATTGTTAAATGTTGTTAATTTCATTGATCATTTATTTATATTTCCAACTTTTGTATAATGTAAAAAAGTAAAATATTTTAAAGCTATAAAGTACAACAAAATAGAAAATCTACAAAAGCTGTGTTGTTTTAACTTTTGCTGTGATCCCACATTAGGAAAAAAGTGGTGTGTGTGTCTGTGTAAAATAAAGGAGTGTTGATGCAATGATGTTCTTTCTCAGTTCTGTGGGTTAAAGTGATACTATAAAATCAGTGATTTATTTTTATTTCTAGTGAGCTGAATGTAGCTGCTGTGGATCCAAACCTCAGCTTAGCAGTATCAAAAAATGTGGCAAAAACCATTCAACTTTTTGGTGTGAAGTCTGAGCAGCTTGTAAGTCATTCTCAATTGAAAAATGATTTTTTTAAAGTCTAAAATATGTTTATGTTTGTCATAAATAATTATTGGTTTGGATGGCTACAGTGTATGAATAACATTTCATTTAAAATATTTTGGATAAAAATCATGTAAGCATGGTAATATGGTCAGACTTGAAAACTCTTGCAATTATGTGATATGTATGGTTTTATAAGACTACTTGTAAATACAAAAAGAGACAGAGATAGCAAATCATATTTTGCCTATATATTAACCTCCCAAATTTTTGAAGAAAGTAAATTGAATAATGAGCTGTACTGAGCTATATTGGTGTAACTTTTCAGAAATTTAAACGAAATGCAGGAGTATTTTACGCAGAAGCCCATGAATGAGCATGTAATGATTAGTTTTGAAGTGCTGAGACTCAATTTGATAAGTCCCCATAGTCATGATCCTTAAGAGAATCCAAAAATATAGGCAGATCTTTCCAGAGCTTACATGATAGAGATTTTATAAATGTGCACACACATGTGTGAACATTTTTAAAATCGCCTGTCGTGTAACCCTTGGAAAGATCTCTTTTAGCACCCACGTGGTCTGGCTTCTGGCTGTAGCAGAAAAATCACTTCAGTGTCCCTTTCACTAATTTTATAAGACAAAGAGTGCAACTTATGAATAGCCTGCCATAAGAATGAAGAGTGTATACGTGACTTCTTATCTGACCTTTTTTTTAGGGGCTCAGGAAGAGGATAGATATGCTGCTGTTTTCCTCCTCCCACTTCAATTCCTCCTAAAGTTTTTGACTGCCCTGACCAGCTGTTCTCTTCCTTGACCCACTTTTAGACTATGGGATTTACAAAGCAGTGCAAGGAAGAGTACATGACTTAGACCATGGAAGATTTTAGTTGAAAGTGTGCATATGAACATATGTAGATCATGGAATTGTAGCTCAACAGCACATTACACATTTGCAGCAGTATTCTGTTCCTTTTGCAAATTAAAAGAAAACTAGATCTAAATATTTGGGCATAGTTTTGGACAATTAAATAATTGATGTTTAGTTTATAAAATGCAAAATGTGTTTCAGTACTTGCCAGGACAAATCTGCCAGTGAATTGTTAAATCAGTCATGGCAGCCATGAGTTGGCAAGGTCCACAGGTGCATCCTGCATGTGTCATCCAGTCTTCTGTGTGGTGTGGAGTGTGATTCAGGGAGAAATGTGATTTCAGAGTGTCAAGTGGTTTCAGAATAACAGAATGTAGAAATATAGTGACAGGTAGATAATGGAGGTGTGAGGAGTTCACGCCAGTAGATTCAATAATGCTGTTGTTCTGAAGAGCTGTGAGTATTTCAGAACTGTTGTGACTCTCAGCTTCTTAACATCCAAACCTGAGGAGTTTACCAAGATAGGGGAGTTGGCTGTAGGAATTGTGCAACCTTTACTATTCCTGTCAGTTGGAAGAAAGAACTCTTGAAATGTATTGTCTGTTTAATTGCAAAGCTCATTTTTACATGGAAGATAAATGCTTAGTGGACCACAATCAAATTGTTGATGAGGTGCATAAATAAAATAACAGATAACATGAGAGAGATTTCACAGATAATTTGGTACCTGTTGCAGATTAACCTCAGACCTCTCTCACAGTTATATGCCTAAAATTCAGCTTACAAGGACTCCCAACACTTTGAGGGTAAAACAATTAATGATTGTTCAAAGGTTGAACTTGTCCAGCAAGATGTACAGAATAGGGTATATGAGCTATGTCTGTTTTAACATTCTATCTTGTAGTTAAATTGTTATATAAGATAATGTTTTGCCAACCTTTAGCCTGTCACACAGGTTTGCTGTCAAGAAAGTGTATTGGTCAATGTACTGAGCTGTATACTTTGCAGTAAATAATATAACATATTATCTTTATAAAGTATCTTGTTTAATGATAATAATTTTACTACGCCCATACTTTGATCAGCACTAATCTCCATCATAAATGATGTTAATATGTAGGAGATACAAGTATGGCACAGTGATGCCCAACCTTGTGCTAGGAAAAACAACAGTTATTTCTTCAAAGGTCATTAACCTAAATGTGTTGTCGTACTCCATTGAGCTTTCTGGAAGAAAGGTGGGATAAAAACATTCTGGCGCTTGTTATGGAAGATATGGGCAGGCCTCTTCCTCATAGCAGTGCCCTAAGGTAAATGTAACAGGAAGACAAGGAACATGGCTCTTGCCACACTGCATGAATGTTTTCCTCTGTTCTGGTTTCCTTCTGTTTTTGTAGTGATCTCTGTTGTTCCACGACTGGGCCTGCATAGAAACACTATGAAGGGAAACAGTTTCTGCTACTTTGGAAAAATTATAATCAGCAGAAACTGCAAGAGTTTGTCCTTAAAGGTAGCGGATGTGCGTCAATGTGTTGTTACTGTGAGCATTCAAGTAGTTATGGCACCCCCTAAGACAACCCTATCATGGGGTTTTCTTGGCAAGATTTGTTCAGAATGGGGGTGGCCCTGCCTGCCTCTGAGGCTGAGAGAGTGTCAACTTACCCAAGATCACCAAGTGGGTTTCCATTGCTGAGTGGGGATTTGAATCCTGGTCTGCTGAGTCATAGTCGAATGCTCAAACCACTACACCATGCTGATATCTAGCCTGTAATGGACGTTCTTCTGCTATGTCTGAAGATAGCATTTTATTCTTTTTCAGTGGTGTGGATAGCACATCTTTCCTTAAAACTTCTGAGACAGCTGGTTATGGCAAAATTAATGTGAGAATGAGGTGAAGAATGAGGTGCTAATGTGTTGCCATCATTAACAAAACTGCTGTGTATAAACATTAGCCTGTGCTAATGAATTCACAGGCAAGTGCCTGTTGGGTATTAGATGAGAGGAATTTACGTTTCTTGTAAAACATGATTGTTTGCCTTGTGTTAATAGTTTGCTTTTATTACACATCTACCTACCTACCCAGTTTGTCACACATAACATCTGTAAATAGAAGAACCTATAGATAACTCCATGAGTTACTGTATATACTCATATAAGTCTAGAAATTTAAGTAAAAAAATTGACCTCCCAAACCTTAGTTGACTTATCAATGGTTCGATGTAAGTATTGTATTTTAACTCTTATTTAAAGAAAAAAACAGGAACTATCCCCTGATGAAAGGCAGGAGTGTTATCTGTCCTGGAAGAGACCTCTCTGCTCTCTTATCCAGCCTTTAGTGTGAGCACAAACAGTTATGCCTGCTGAAATTTTGTAAGTTCTTTGGGATTGTTTTCTTTTGCTTCATCATTTAGATCCTTTGTTACATGCCCCTATGTTTTACCCTCAACTTATCCACAGGTCATATCAAAATCCATAATTTTGGCCCCAAAACTTGCTCTTGACTTATACATGAGGTCGACTTATAGTCGAGTATATACAGTAGCCTCTTTTCAAGAAACAGTCAGCAAGGTGCCACTAGGATTCTTGAAAGAAGGATGTGATGTTTACAGCTTTTTAAAAAAAATCCCAGCATATGATACTCCATTATTTATTTTAGTTATTTTATATCTCACCTGTATGATACAAGTAGCGCTCAGGCATCAAAGAACATTAAAGTATGAAATAAAACCATGATGATCAAATATATAACAGCAAGTCACATAAAAATATATAAGGGGACAGTGAATATTAGCCATCAGTTAAATAACACATAAGCCAAACACCTGTCTAAACATAAACATCCTTGTTTGCTGGCAGAAGGATAAGAAAAGTAGAGCTAGCCTGGCCTTATTTGTGAGGACATTTTGGAGCCTGGGAACAACCATCAAGTAGCATGTAAATATTGGTGGGGCAGAATGAATGATTTCTTCCAAGCACCTTTAAACTGGCCAGAATTTATATGAAAGAATATCATTATATTGCCTTTGTACGTGGAAGCTTCATTTACGTATCACAGCGTGGATGGACCAACTGTCTAGATATTACCTGATTCTTTTTAAAAGCTATCACATCTTGTATAACCATGCATCTTGAATTCTGCTTGATTTTCATTCTCCCATATTAAAATATTTGCATTATTTTTAGTTATATTTAGAACAGTGTGCCCTTTTCCATTAGGAGGATGCCTACAAAAAAAATACCCCTTTTATTTGGCTGAGTGATTGGCTTTTTGGAGTGCCTGTGACATAGCAACAAGGACATAAGTCTTCAAATTAAAATATTAATGCTTGCTCTGCTTGTTAGTGGTGCATCCTAATATATTATTTTCTTTGAGCACAGTTGCTCATTGATCTCCTTTTAATTAAGCCTGTCACTTATATTCTGAGTGTGCACACTTAATTAAGAACTCAACCTTGTTTGGGACTTAGAAGCTTGTCAGAAATTAATCCTATCAACACCATGCTGCCTGTTTGTTGAGCTTTGTAAAATCTTTTTAGTATTCCATAATATTGTCGTTAATGTTCCTAAAGCTACATAGTGCTGGATTCTCTAGATTTCATCATCCTAATCTTGATTTTTCTTCTTCAGAGGTAAAACAAACCGTATTACCTTAAAGGGTATATTCCTATACCTACATACCTGAGAGTAAGCTCCATAAAACCCAGTGGGACTTAGATCTGAGTAGACATATAGAGGATTGCTTTATCATTTTAAATTTCCTTTCTCCTACCACCTAACTTGAAGGACATCCTACTGTGCATTTCTTTTTGTCATGTTGATATAATAACAGCATTAACTAGTTCTTCTGAGGTTAGTCAGTTTCTTCAGCTGCCTTCTAGCAAGAGCCAATGAATTAATTGTATTGGAAGATACTGTGGTTGCCATGACAAAAGGGAGATGATAAAGTGTTTCTGCCCAGGCTACTTGGTGCCTCCTAATTTCTCAAGGTGTTGCCAATAGAAACATGGTTGATTGTGTCCTTTCAGAGCTCCTGCTGGCATGGCTCTTTTCTTTATCATTACCCTGTTGTTTTAAAACAGTGGACTGCATTTATCTTCCTTGTACTGTATTTTTAAAACAATTTTAAAAACTTATTCTGCACTCCACTCCTGGAATAGTCAGAACACAACCAGTTAATAATAAAATATTAAAGTATGCAATTATTTTAGCATTATAAGAAAATTATTATCACCATCCAAACAAAAGGTCTTGTACTCCAAATCCTAAGAATGGTGTTGGCCGAGTTTCATCCAGAAATAGTGTCTTGTTTTTTTAAAGGTTCCACAGCACTGAGAAACCTGCTGAAGTTGAATTGCTGATGCTCCTGTTCCACTTCTCCTATAGTCTGCTGGCACAGTGGTTAAATGCCTGTACTGCAGCCACTCACTCAAAACCATAAGGTTGCGAATTCAAGACCAGCAAAAGGGCTCAAGCTTGACTCAGGCTTGCATCCTTCCGAGGTCGCTAAAATGAGTACCCAGATTGTTGGGGGCAAGTAGCCTACAGTTGTAAACCGCTTAGACACTGTATGAAGCGGTATATAAATGAAGCTGTTTGTTTGTTTGTTTGTTTTTTATCCATTCTTCGTTCTTGCCTATTCAAATGAGTAACATCACAATTGTGTCCATGGCTGAAGAGACCACCAGTACTTGAAGACTAGCTGCTGCACAATCTCTTAGTACTAATGGGATGTCTACATGAAGTCCAGGTGATGTCCAGACAACCTTGGTAATGGAAGATGCATGGGTTTAGAAGGGAGTTCAACAGACCAACCCTCATGAGAACATCTCACTGTGGTTTTTTTTTTTTTTAAGACTGCTGCTTAAGAATATACCACAAAAAAAGTTAGGCTAACTGTCATACAGAAATAATGTCTCCCTGTTAATTTGATTTTATGTCCTGCCAATGAAGAATGAATGAAATTATAAATGTAATCTGGGCTAATGAATGGTGAATTTATTTAAAATGTTGTTTTCCTTGGTAGTGAAATCTGTTCTCCCCCAGCATTGCAGACCCAGTTGTACCGCAGTCTATAGTTTGATAAGCAATCTTGGTTCAAATCCTTAATTCAAATCCAGTGGAAGTCTTGGTCCAAATCATATCTCAGCTGCGAAGATTTTTTGGAGAACTTTGGCCCAGTCGTTTTCATTCAGCCTAAATAATCTTGCAAGACTGTTGCGACAGAAAAAGAAATGGAAATAACTACATGTGGCTACCTTGAAAACAATGGAGGAAGTGTGAGATAAAAATACAGTGCAGCTGTGTCATACGGGGGCGCGACATACGTGGCTTTCAGCATACGCTGAAGGCCATGCTGGAAGAAGCCTTGGCACACCCTGGAAGGGCTAATGGGGTGTATGCTTGTGGCACGTGTGCTGCACCACACTGCAGACACAAGCCCCATTATTTTTAATGGGACTCGAGCATATGTCAGAATTCCCCTTATGCAGGGGGCGGGGGGAGGATCCGGAACGGATCCCCCATGTAAGGGGCCAGTAACATAAATAATAAATAGATGTTATTTGCACTATAATGCTAATTTATGCACATTTCTCTTGTTCATAGGTTAGGCTTTGTAGAGGGCCTATGCTAAGTGTTTTTATGGGCCAACTTTGTATATCATCAGTGTGGAATATGGTATGTCTTCTGTTTCATCACAATATCACAGAGGATACATTTGGTACATTGCTCCTATGTATTGTCTTGCAATAGGGTGAGGATCATGCCAGGTGTTTGACAAGGTCTTCATGACAGAATCTCTACTTCTGGAAGCATGCACATTTGTAAGGCTATTTTGGAATTAAGCCCTCAAGATGTTTTGCAGGTAGATTTTCTGGCTAAATTTGAATGATAAGCCAGTCACCTCATGCAGTTTTCAGGAGACCTTTCTGAACATCTGATCAAAAAATTGTTCTGTAATACAGCAGAAATTACAAAGAAAAGTTTACAATGGTTTATTGGATGTCAGAATGGACTAAATAAGTAATTGGATTTTTCTCTTTGTCAATGAAGGATTGTTCCCCAAATAGTTGTCCTTTAAAAAAAATACTCCTTCATTTTTGAGTTATGTCTGCGGTTAGCTCACAGTGTGTGAGCGCTAACAGAAGTACTGTATGTTCTTTTACTTTGATGCTATTTCTGTAAGCTTTACATGTGGGTGGATTGAAATAGACTAGCATACCCACCTGCTGCACATAGATAAAATGTGTTGTATTGAGAACATGAAAATTTAGTTGTCTAGAAATTAGGAGTGCCTTCCTTTAAAATGTAAGAAATCCTTACTAATTTTTTCCTTTTTAAAAAACGCATAGCTGTCTGGTCATATTACTCTTTAAGCAGATTTTTGTTCCTATCTTTTTCCAATGCTGCTTCTTTAACGGCATTGCTGTCCCTTTGTAGCAGATGAATATCTGATGCAATAATAATCTAAGCGATTGTAAAGTGAACATTGTGAAGATTCTAATTTTCTGTAATGATTTGTGAAGGTTTTCCAAGAAAACAAAGCTATTAATTCCTGTAGAAACTATTAAAAGGAAAATTCCTTCTGACAGTTAAGGCTATAACTCTCTACACCAGAGGTACTAAACTAAGGCTATTTACAGGTCTTTGAAAGTTCTACTGTATACTTTGCAACCCTTGACATATTCCTTGAGATACCACTGGTCTGGCCATACCTTTTCTTTAGTGAGCTTCAATGGGAGCATCTGGCATGTAGGAGAGAGAGAAGAAACACTCATGGAGAGGATTCAGGAAAGAAAAGCAGGAGGAGACTGCTGAAGAAGCCTGTGGGAAAAAGGGGGTGGAAGGAGAAGCATCTACCTAAGAGCTGTAGAAAGCAGGAGGAGAGTGTTGCTGGCCCAAGGTACTGCAATGAGGTGTGACAGTTTAGATGGTGGAAAGCGGGAGTGAGAGGTAGAGGAGGCCTGGTGGCAGAGTAGTTGCAGGTTTGTACTGCAGCAATTCACTCACAAACCACAAGGTTGTGAATTCAGTACCAGACTGGGGCTCAACTCAGCCTGGCATCCTTTTGTAGGTCGCTAAAATGAGTACCCAGCTTGTTGGGGGCAATTAGCTTACACATTGTAAACCGCTTAGGGAGTGCTTAAGTGGTATAGAAATGTACTTGCTATTGTACTTGCTGTTGCTCAGACAAAAAGGAATAGAAACAAGCCCATGGCAGAGAGAAGAACTTATCACTTGTATTGTACAATAAGGGTCTTCTGTTGTAAATTTGTTTAAGCAATGAATTGGACCTTCTCACATCGCAGTGCGCTTTACTGAAAAATACCCTAACCCAGTGATTCTCAGGTTATTTGATGGCAACTGTTTCCCCCTATCTGCCAGGGACTAGCACCACATTTTTGTCCATTGGCGGTAGATGTTTCTTTCTTTCCTGGGGTCTGGAGATTTAATAACCTGGGGACATCCACCATTCCAGGATCCACCACTTTGAATCCTAAAACAGAGATGGGCAATTACGCAGGGCCATTTTTGTGACCTCCCTTCTGGTCACCTCTTGTTTGGGGGGGAAAGGCCTGTCTTGGGCCAAAAATGTTGTGGAAGAGCCCAAAAACATGGCAAAAATGTCCCCCCAGCCTAGTTGGCATTTGGAGAGAAATATTTGGGGAGAGGCTATGAAGTGAGAAAGCAGCACCCCAAGATCTTTTAGGGGGTAATGAGATCCCCTTGTCTCCCATAGTTGTCCACTGCTGCCCTTGAACATATCATCCTCTCATTGGATCTGAAATGCTACTATCACATCCCATACATCTTTTATCTGAAAATATACTGGGATCAGAATAAAGGGGAAATGGACTAACTATATTAATAATTAATGAGTGTATGAAAGTTGTATGTATATTTTAGCTCTTGAGCCTATGAATGTTGTCCTCAGTGGCTCCAAGGATCTGAAATGTTAAACACTTCTGCTGTGCACACATACTTGGGAGTAAACCCAGTACACTCGGCATAGGTGCACATAGGCTTATGCTGTACATTACTTCTCTCTCTTAGGCTCATTGATGTTTAGCTTTCATTATAAATTGCCTTTTAAAAATTTGCTTTGTCCATATGGTGTTCTAGTTACCGTTTTTTGAAAGAGTTATACCATTTCTCTCACACTGAGGAATGTGTTATTTTCCCATTATATAATGGGATCATAGCAAAGAGACAGTAAAGCAGCTTTGGATTTGACAGTCCTGAATTGCCAGCCAAGTATGTGATAATTTTGGTGTTCAGCTCTCAGTCGCCACATCACTGTCCAGATGCATAATTTCTTCCGCAATTTCCTTGTTAATCTGTAAGACAGTAGATAACTGGCTTCCTTCTCCTCAAATCTACTTATTCTTTCCCTGGTACAGATGGTGATGATTTTATACACTGCTTTGATTATATTCCAAAGAATAACAGATTTCTAGTAGAGTCATAACCCAACCAATTAGTAATTCCATATATTATAGATAAGTACTACCTTGCCTAAGTTCCCACCCACTTAAGGAGGAAAGCGGACTCTGATTGCATGTGACTAGGATCTCACCATTTTATTACTGTACTACCATACCCAACAGTTTAAATATTAGTATCTGTTTGTTCAGAGTAGTAATTGATGGAATGGCTACAGGGCCTCAAATTTCATCATATACAGATGGTTCAGAGAATTGTTTCCTTTCCAATGATTTCCTTTCCCTTCTGCTACATATCCATTCATTTATTTGATTTCTGTGCCGCCTTTCTCCCAGGTAGGGACCCAATTTAACAGTAAAAACTGAGGGGGGGATTAAAATAATCTGGTTAACAAATATAAAGTTAACATAAAACATACAAAAGTTAAAAACACACGCCCCATATAAGCTGCCCTGTCAAGATTTTTAAAAAAGTTTGACTGAATTAAAATGTTTTTACTTGCTGGCAAAAGGCAAGGCGGCAGGGGGCCAGCGTAGTCTCCTGTGGAAGGGCATTCCAGACAATGGAAGCAGCCACCAAGAAGGTGCTGTCTTGTATCCTCACCAAGCAAGCCTGCTATATTGGCAGAACCAAGAGAAATCCTTCTCCTAAAGATCTTAGGGCTCTGGTAGGTTCATATGGGGAGATAAAGTTTCTCCCTTCTGGGATCCCATTTCACTCCTCCAGTAAATCGGCCCCTCTTTTCTTACACCTATAGGAGCCCATCATGATACAGTGCACTACCTTTCCATGTCCACCAAGGCACCATCTTTTCATGGTGTGGGATTGTGTCATCTGAGACAAGAGGCTATGCTGATGATAGCACTGTTGCTGGTGGAGTCCCCAACATCAGATAGGCTTTTGCTAGTCTAAATGTGCCAAATAGTTGCTAGACAGCAGCAATAGTGGGGGGATGGCACTGACTTAGATCTCTCAGAGTCAATGTAAGTGGTCCTTTAGCACTTGTTAGTACTGTGCAGAAGGAGACACTGGTAAATTACTTCTGAATAACTTTTTCCATGAAAAACCTTTGATGAGACAATCTAAAATGAAACAAGCAATAGTGCTGGAAAGGGAGCCTCTCAGTTCAGAAGGCACTCGCCCAGCTATGGAGGAAGAACAGAGGACAAATACGAGGAGAGCTGTGAATGAAAATGTAAGAAGAAACAGGGTAGGATTAATAGTAAGATGAGATATACCAAATGCAGTCAGGAGATATAATTCAAAGGTTGATTGAATAATATCAAGAAGACTTCAGTGTAGCCAAAATCCAGGTTTATGCTTCATTTACAGAGGCAGAAGAGAAAGGATTATTATTCTGTGCTGGAGAATTATTCTGTGCTGGAGTCCAGGAGGAAATTGATCACAACAAAAACATGACATGCTGGTAATCATAGGCAATAACTCACAATGTATCCCGTTGGTTTTATTATGTCTATTGTAAGTGGACTATCTGAGGCTATAATACTTTGGCCATATCATGAGACAACATGAATCTTTTTTTCTAAATGTTCATGCATGATAAAGTAGTAGGTGGTAGGAAAAGATGAAGACCATATTACAAGTGACTGTGGTTTCAACGAAGGAAACCACAGTCCTGAGGTTTCAGGACAGAAAAGCAGAGCTGTTGATAACAGGGTGTCTTGAAAGTTTCTCATTCATAGGTTTCCATAAGCCAAAACTCACTTGATGATGCTACAAATAGGAGTTTAGAGAAAGGAAACTTTAAGACAAGCAGGCATTCCACTAGTTTTATCAGGGCAAGATTTTGGGCAGAGTCCCAGAAAGCCTCAGCAGAAAGAAAAGGACAATCTTCAGATGTTTTGAAACAATTGACAAATACATTGCTATCTAAACAGCACCATCCCCCCACCCCCATAATCTCTTAAATTCAGAGCCCCAAATTAACTAGCTGCATGACTGGGCTTCACTAGGTCTGAATGCAAATACATCCCCAGTTAATAATGACAGAGTGTTCTTGCTTTTTTATTACATCATTCTTTAGACTTCAGACTGATGAGACAATCTAAGAATGAAAACGCAAACCTCCAGTTGGTGCATTGGGAAAGTTCTTACATATAAGTGAGGGACACAGTTGAATTGTTCAGTGTCATCCATGTCTTGCTTGGGATCATGTAGACAGACCTAATGGCATTGGGAAATAGGCCTTAAGTATACATTACTAAGGTTTACTTTTACTTCCTATTTGTATTTTTGTAACTTTTTTAAAAAAAATTAAAGCACAATGTTAAATGTTATAAGCTACAAAGATGAATCATTATTCAAGTTGCATTTTAACAATGAAATCTGTTTGACAGCTGCAGGAAAACAAATCTAGTCCTAGTCTAAACATCCAATAATGCGAGCTGCTAGAAATACTGAAGTTTAATAAGCTTGCAAACAGTCAAAAGCAATCCTAAAAGTGACATTTTCAGAAAAGCTTTTGCCAAAGAACAGGGCACCAACTGAGTCTCATAAGTCAAAGCCACCAAGCCATTAGTCCAGTCCACTCCTTTTGTCTGGGAAATAGATTTTTGTAGTGTGTAAATCACTGAAAACCTGTCTTGCTCAAGAGAGGGAAATATTCCACTTTGAACTGTAAACTGTAAGAGCATGAGTTAAATATTAGGCAAATGAAAAAGAATTTTGAATGTTAATTTAAATGTCATATAATGGCAACTTATTTTATAATAGCCATAAGAAATTATGGAGTTGAAGAATTGTCCATAGTGCACATAGTAAAAAGAATTTCAGAATGCTTAAATTAATTGATAGTCCACACAGGTAATTCCTATAAGACAGGTTGGGCAAGCTCTGTACACTGTAGAGCCAAGCCACTTTATTTTTGGCTCCTGCAGATCTCTGCAGAGCTAAAGCATAATATTGGGGCTGCCATTTTAGGCAATTAGAAGCAATGACATAATTTCTGTATACCTTTCAATGTATTCTGAAGAAATAGTTGTGCATGCAGGGTGCAGAGCATTTTTTTTTTACCCCCATAAGGTTTTTGAAAACAATTTTAATGTGTGTGGTTTTTTTTTTACCTGAAAAATTACTGCTTTGGCTCAACTGGGTGGGAACTACTTAGGATTTTAAAAGTTTGGTGTGTACACACTGGAGTCAAAGGCTGGACAAATTCCATTCCTGCTGAGTTTGCAAATTCTGGCAAGCCTTTTCAATAAATGTTTGCTGTTTGCTATTAAAGAATATCAACTTTCTTTGTTTCATAAAGGTTGAAAGAAAGAACCTTCTCAAATACGAATGGGGATTTCTGGACCTGTAGGTTTAATCAGACTAGCAATAACCCACTGTGGGCCATAGTAGTGCCACAGTTGCAATTCAGAAATAATTTTGCCACTGCTTTTGCCAGAATCCAGGAGTGGTGGTTCTCTCTTGTGCTAAATGGTGCCTTATTCCATCATAGAGCTCTGCCATTTTTCAGGATACAATGTTTTCATCACTTCAGATGGGAAGAGAGCTACAGTCAACCCCTGTATCCATGGATTCTGCATCCACATATTGAACCACCCATGGCTTGAAAATATTCACTCCCAGAAAAAGAAAATCCAAAAAGCAAACCTTGATTTTTCCATTTTATATAAGGGACACCATTTCACTGTTGTTGTTGCTCTTGTTAACTGCTTTTGATCTGGTCACAATTCATGATTATCCTGTAGATGAGACCTTTCCAAGACTCCCTATCCTTCAGTGTTCTGCTTAGGCCTTGAAAATTCCTATGACCTCTTTAACAGAATCCATCCATCTAGCATACAGTCATCTTCTCTTTCTACATACCTCCACCTTTCCTAGCTTTATTGTCTTTTTCAGTGAGCCATTCCTTCTCATGATGTGGCCAAAGTATTAAAGCCTCAGTTTAATAACCTTGGCTTCCAGAGATTTATAGCTCGGTCTATTCTAGAACCCATTTGTTTATATTTTGGCTATCCATAAGGGTTCATCCTCATATGGATCTTCATTCCACGTGTCTTTCATTTTTTCCCCCAACTCTTTATTTATCTCTGTTTTACTACTCCTTTCTATATAATGGGACTTGAGCATCCATGGATTTGGGTATCAATCTGGTGTCCTGAAAGCAAACCCCAGCAGATACTAAGGGCCCACTGTAGCTTTATATTTATCTATTTGTTAAAATATTTATACCCTTGTTCTTATTGTGTGCCTACAAGTAATTTCCAATGATGCTAAGGTGAATCTATCATGGGGCTTTCTTGGCAGGATTTGTTCAGAGGGGATTTTTGCCCTATAGCAAAAGATTTCAGGACACCTTACAGATAACATTAAAACAAGTCAAAAAGTTTAAAAAGAGTAAAATTATTTAAATAAGCTAAATAAATTAAAAATCTATTAAAGAACATGATGAGTTAAAATATATAACAATATTTGTTTTGAATTAATGAGTGTATCACAGAAGACTAAGTGGAAGAATTCAAAGACATAACCGTGTTAGTCTCTAGAATCAGGAAATGTCATAGCTGGTGCACCAATTCAAGCTGGTACCAAGCACTCTTGGTGTGAACTTGTGCATTCAGTGACAGGGATGGATCTAAGTGTACTCCCAGGCTCCTCATGTGCTCCTTCGGGGGAGAGTGCAGCCCCATCCAGCACCGGCCCAGTTGCTGGACCTGAGAACCACCAATCCACAGAGCCTCCATCTTATTTGGATTCAGTTCAGTTTAATGACCCTCATCCAGCTCATTACAGTATCTAGGCACCAGTCCAGCATAATCACCATGGGGCTAAACAGGATTCTCCCAGTGCTACTGTCTGAAACCATCTCTCTAAGCAGGATCAGAACCACTGTAGAACAGAGATTCCTACTCTTATCCCACAGAGCTGGTCTAGTAAGATACTATGATCAAAAGCAGCTCAGAAATCCAGAGAGATCAGCACTCCCCCTGACTTTTCCTCCACAGTCGGTCATCAGAGCAACAAAGCCATTTCAGTGTCATACCTTGGTCTGAAACCTGACTGAAATGGATCCAGATAATCTGTCTCTTCCAAGAGCACCTGGAGTTGCCCAGCCAACCACACACTCAACTACCTTGACCCAAAAGAGGATATTTGCAATAGGGTGGTAGTTCTCATATACCACTGGGTCCAAGGAAGTCATTTTCAGTAAGGGTCTCACCACTGCCTCCTTCAAAGCAGCAGGCACCTCCTTCTGATGTACCGAGGCATTTGCCACCTCCTGGACCCACAACACACTCCTGTTAGATTTTATTAGCCAAAATGGGCAAAGGTTGAGCATATGTTGTAGGCCAAATTGCTTTAAGCATGTTATATACATCATCAGGCCTCAATAACTGGAGCTGGTCCCATGAAAACTGAACAGGCTTTGCACTAGCCATCTCCCTAGGCTCTATAACAAGTATGGTGTCAGGTGGTGAGCAAATGTGAGTGACTTTTTCCTCGGAGTGCCTAGCATATTTTTCATAGCATACAGCCATGGGTTGGGTGTAGGATAGTTAAACAAACAAAAGATCAATAGCAATTGTGTGCATTTCCAATTATTTGAATCATAAAGAGCAATGTACGGTTTACAATTATGATTTGGTTATGGTGGGTGGGTTTCTGGGACAATGTGTTTTACTGTATTGTTTTAACATTGTTAGCTGGCTCGATCTTAATGGAGAGGCGGAGTATAAATATATTATTATATTATTATTATTATTATTACTACTACTACTACTATGTTAATGCACTAGAACCATTCTGTAAGTGTAATACTGTCATAAATGTAATCCTGTCATGTAATACTGTCATGAATGGTAGTGTCTCAGGTTCAAATGTTATGTTAGCCCTTTATTTGCTGGGTTCTTTTTGGAAGCCTGCCTGGACGTCCACTCTATAATACTAAACATCATCACTGGCCTAATACTGGGTAATAATAGTAGAGTTCTTGTACAGAAAATGTATGTGAAATGCCTTGGGTATCTGAGAAATGTGAAGTACCCTTTATTGGAGCCAATGTATTAATGTTCCTGTTCCACTCTTTATGGGAACTATGTAACCCCACAATATTGGCTAGTGCCTGTTAAAAGAAATAAATTGTTTTAAGCCAATGTTAACTGCTCTGGGGTACTTTTTAGAAGCTTAACCATGTAACATTGAGAGACTTCTGACCTTGCATCCAGACTCTCACCACCCTGAAGGATAAATCTTCCCATCTGAAATTGAATCTCTGTTCTAAAAAGTGTTCTACAAATTCTGTTGGCCTACAAATTGAAGCTCTTACTTTGTTAGACATATCTCAGATACTGAATATCTTTAGCATCTAAAAGTTTCAGGTATCTCTCTTCCAAATGTATTGATTATAGCATGTTTCTGCATTCTCCAGTACAGATCTCAGACATCTGAATCTTCAGATAATGGCTTTCTAAAAAGGGTTTCAAGCCTTTTCACATCTGTTCTGTAGCTTTTTAATCTACCCATCCCCCTTGACTTCAGCTCTTATTCCGATTGTATTTGTTGAAAAGAGCCTTTTAGAAAGTAGGCTATAGCAACAATACAAGGCTGGTCTAATACCTTTTGCTTCCTAGGACAAAGGATAAAATACCCCTCCCTCATTCCAATTCAAGAGCCAGTGTGGTGAGATGGTTTGAACATTGGACAAGGATTCTAGGAGACTAAGGTTCAAATCCCCATCCAGCTATAGAAACCTTCCAGGTGGCCTTGGACAAGTCACATTATCTCAATGTTAGGAAAAGGCAGTGGCAAACCTCCGCTGAATAAATGTTTCCAAGAAAACCCTATGATATGCTTATCAGGGTCAAATTGGAAGCATAGAATGACAATAAATTCCAGTTCCAGCTAATAGCCAAATATAATTGAATCTTATTTCTACACTGACATTGGGACTGTGCCCTCTGCAGTGTGTGAGGCAGCAGGGTAACTTAGTAGATACAGAACAGGATGCATAGCGTCCACAAATCTGTCCTCCAAACACCACATCATTGTCTCCCCTCCTATCATTTGCTTCATTGTGGCTAATGGTGTAATGGACGATGGGTTCTATTAAGAATTACTTTGTATAAAAATTCTTAGAATGACAGAGTGAAGGAGACAGCGGACCCAGAAGTCTGATTGAGAACTCAGGTTTATTTTTCCAGCCGACAAAGTCCTCAGTGGAAATTCAGTTTCCAAAGACTGAGGCCCAGAATTCCACAAAATGATAGGCTTTATAATAATTTTACACAAAGGATTTCCAAAAATGCTTTCTATTGGTTAATCTTAACTCTAATCAAATGAATCTCAAGCAATCAAGCAACGAATACATGAATAATTAAAATCCACTTATGACTCATCAGCCCACCTAACAAAAGTTACTTTTTCCTGTCAATAGAAAATGATATCAGGAGCCTTTGTACACAGTTACACAGTTGCATTTCTACTTATCTATTGCATCTACTTATCAGTTGCATTTATACTTATCTTAAAATCTATCTATTTTGACTTTCACTGTGGCGCCTGAGAGAGGGTATCTTGTACTCTTGCTTTGTCTTGTTTGTTCAGCATTTCCTGAGGACCTTCACTTGGCCCTATTTTATACATGCCGAAACTTTGGTTCAGTAGCCATTTCTATATGCATATTGTTCGCTTAAATATTGATTATAAAAATCTGTCCACTACACTGGTAGGGTTGGCCCTGGGAAAATGAATACACCAGGCATATAACGTAGAATTCTCCTGTATTCTTTGTCTCAGCATCTGTGCTATGGGAAATGGGGGAAAACAGGATTAGTGTTGTGCTTGGACTCGTATAACAACCTGGCCATACTCTCAACATGCTTGTCTTACTGTGATGATAGACTGACCCTGTTGTTGGTTGTGCATTTGGGAGGAGTAAAGGAACAGCCATTTAGTTCTGCCCTTGTGGGTATTAGAAAATAGATCAGCATGTCATGTGAAAGCATCTGCCTAGCAATTCTGTTGCCTTGAACCACTACTTCATGAAAATCTATAAGCATACAATTATGTTTATACTGATTTTTCTAGCTATACAGTTTGGCATGATACAGCCAGAATTTGGTGGTTGTCAATGGTGAAGAATTAAGTATGTTTTGAACTCTTACATTGAATCATCTAGCATTTAAGGTGAACTTCACTTCAGTGGGCTGAAACCCTCAGGTTGCAGCTCCACATACAGTTCATTGTTCCCGTACTGAATATTTACTTAATATATTTCAGTGAGAAGTTAGGGTCTGACCACTTGTGCAGAAATAATTGTAAACTAGTTGTTACATACTGATATGGCTTGGACCCTGTGTTTTCTTCTGCTGGTGAGAGGCAAATTCAACATATTCATCTTTTCTCCTTAATAAAATACATACTCAGACCTCTAAAAAGTGGTACATGAATGATTAACGTAACAAATGAGTTAAATAAAATAACAGCAGTAGATAAAAACCTAGGCTGCAACTGCACTACAGAAATTAATGCAGTTTGACACTACTTGAACAGCCATGGTTCAGTGGTATGGAATTCTGGAATTTGTAGTTTTGTGATATATTTAACCACCTCTATCAGAGAGCTCTGATGCCACAACAAACTACAAGTCCCAGGATTCCATAGGAAAGAGCCATGACAGTTAAAGCAGTGTCAAACTGCCTTATTTCTGCACTGTGCTGCAGCCTTAGTTAAAAGAACGGTACACCAAAATTGATTCCTCGCAGACTGAAATTAATATTTTAAGTCCTCCTGAATGTCAGCAAAACAAGGACCGTTATGTACTGACTTGAGAGAGTGTGTTCAAAAAATATAGTGCTGACACAAGAAATGCTTTGTTTCAATTATTCTTCAGTCTCACAGCCTTTATTTGTAGTCCAGAGAGTGGATGCTGATCTCAAATTTTGAGAGGGCTCATATGGGTACAGCTATTTTTTGAGATAACCTGGTCCCAAACCATTACCTTTAAGGCTGATACCTGCATCTTTAATGGAGTCTGGAAATGAATAGACAACCAAAAGCATTTGACATTCACGTTTCTGTACAGCTTCATACTGAAATAAGCAGTCTCTAAGCAGTTTACAGTGTCGCAGCCAATTGCCCACAACAAACTGGATTCTCATTTTACTGACCTCCGAAAGGCTGGAAGACTGAGTTGACCTTGGAGCCCCTCAGGATTGAACTTACAATGTTGTGGCTGCAGTATTGACATTTAATTGCTCCGCCAAGGCTCCATCTGCAGCACAACTAATGTGTTTAATGTAGAAGAGTCATAACTTGATCCAGTTGCTGAGTTCCTAGCCTGCTTTCTAGCCTACTTCATTCTTCATCAGTTGTATTTTCTGGTGAGTCACATGCAAAATGCATTATAGTAATCAAGCCTAGATGTAGTCAGTGCATGTGTTGCTGCAGTAAGGCCAGATTTCTCTTGATAGGTTTACAGGTCATGAATCATCCAAAGCAGTGAAAAAGTACTTCTGGCCACTAGTGCCACAATGCTAAGCATTTCCATATCTCACACCTGCCTTTTTAGGGGGAGCTCAACCCCATCCATAATCTCTCACCACCTGTGTCTTCTTCAGCATTTTTTCCCCATCTACAACTCCATCTTGTCTGTCCTGAGCTTGAACTTTTTGCCTTGATCTCTCTCCAAACTCACTTTAAATGCCTGTTTGGGTTTTCTATCACCTTCTTGGGATTAGAAATTGGGAATGAGAAATCTCCACATCATCCATATATAAATGGCATTGTATTTGAAATCAGCAGATGAGTACATTGGGGGTTTTTTTTACCCCTCTAAGTTCAAGCACTTACTCGATTTTGTATTCAGAATTTCTGAAGGAAGCCTACAAGATGTAAAAAAGAAAACATGTTATCTTTGATGAAGTAGAGACCAGTTTGAATGCAAAATGCTGATTCCCTTGCCAACAAAATTGCACTCGGTAGACCTATATTTAGCTGTATTTGTATATATTTTTATGTATTTTATGGACTTTATTTTATATTTGGTCTGTGGATAAATTATTGATCGAGTTATACTCAGTATATCATGGAATTCAGTTGTGTGTTGTATTCATCCCATAGTTTTTCTCTGATTCTCAGTCCCTTGTCTGACTACTAGAAAATGAATAATAGGAGATTAATGGAAAATAACGTATTAAATGGCAGGTTATGGAAATGAGAAAGACTGGCCTAAGGTACAGTTCTGTTTTGACACATTGTCTGCAGTACTTAATCGGATTAAATGTCTAGTGAATTTAATGCATACAACCAACATCCAAGATGGTTTATAACAGGTTAAAGTTACTGGTGGTCCCTGTAAGGATAAATGCTGCTGGAAATAATAGAGCCTTGTTTATGGTTGAGTGGGTTTGTCCTCTTATGCTTCTGACAGAAATTCTGAGGCTTCAGGCTTGAGACTATACTGTGAGCCATCTGCATCTCAGTGTGTGGTGTGTAGTTCTAAAAAATATTTCCTTTTGAAGCAATTCACTGTATAGAATACAGTAATTCAATATTACCGGGGGTGGGAAGAGATGTGCGTGTGATTATTTCTGTCAGACTGTTCCCACCTGAGGGATCAGGTTTATGTTTGTGTCATTAGATCCAAACAACCATTTTGGAAATGAGACTGTATGAGAGGAACTGAGAGAGAAGTTTCTCTCTGTGTTTTAGATTTATATTTTATATAGTATAATTATAATATTATATTTTCATAATGTGCAATAATTCCTCATCTGATATATATTGCTTTTGTGTGTATTTGAAGAAACAGTAAATAATGTTCCCATTTACAACATACTGAGTGAGGTTTTGTCTTGATCTTTGAACGTTGATTTTTGCTAGTGACCTATTGGTTGGTTGGTTGGTTGGGAGAATCACTCAAGGTTGGGACTGCATGAATCCATTTTTTGAAGTGTTCAAGTACAGCATCAGAGCTGCTTATTTGCCTGGTTTTCCAGTTGATTGGATAAGTTCTTTAACACACTCTCAGGGGCTGAGTGCATGTAAATATATATTTTTTGAATTGGATGGTTTCACACTCTGGATAGAGTAGGTGATCTTGTTTTTTTCCCAGTGCCTCAAAAGATGCCATGTACCAGAAGTGTGACAGCCTTTTGTATTCATTCTATGTAGCACTAGCAAAAGAAGATCTTCTTGTTCCCAAAAATATCTCTGTATAGTCTGTTTTCTTTCTTTCTTCTCAAAGGCTGCATCTATACTGTAAAATTTTACGCCACTTTAACTGCCACGGCTCAGTCCTATAGAATCCTGGAATCTATAGTTTTGTGAGGCACCATAGCTCTTTGGCAAAGAAGACTAAAGACCTTGTACAACTACAGATCCCAGGAATCCATATGATGGAGCTACAGCACTTAAAGTGGAGTGAAACTACATGATTTCGACAGTGTAGCTGCACCCTTAGTTTCTCAAACCCAATGTCTTTTCCAAAAACCTTGTCTAAGCCTACTGACATAAACTTTCAGAATTACATTCTGACAGAAATGGTCTTATTTAGACACACGAGTCTCCTCTAGAGGCATTTCACCTCCAGTAATATTGATTCATTCTATTCCCCACACAGCTTCAGAAGGAAATGTATTTTAGCACTGAGCACAGCATGATACGATGCAGGTGGCACATTTCTCTGATGGGTTTTCAAAGTGCTATAGACTTTTCCCCTCTATCCTGATGTAGCTTTGTGTGCCAGTATAGCGGAGTATAATTCTTGGGAGTCATCCTGATTTAAGAAAATGTGAAGTGAAAAGCAACCTTAAAGATCTGAATGCAAGAGACCATTCTCCATATAACAAAATAATGATTCTCTGCCAGTTGCAGCTACCTGCCTGGAAAACATGAAATGTCGCTGACTTTTTCCTTTCAGCTTCTCCTTGCATGTCAAGGGACAAAAATGTATGTGGTTGGTTGAATACAATTAAAAACAAATAATCTGTATTACTTATTTGCTTACTACAGCTGTCTACACAAGGAGAGGCTAGTCAAGTGATTGGACCATTGACAGAAGGACAGAGGAGAAATGTGGCTGTAGTAAATTCATTATACAGGCTACACCAGTCAGTGCTAAAAGTAAGTGCCAACAAAATGAAAATATTCATTAAGTTTGAATACTTATGCATAAATCCTTGATCCAATTGGGGGGCAGATGCAAATGTACTTGTACAACAGTGTCAGTGAATGTTGGTGCCTAATTTTCAAATGGATGGGCTGCATACAACTATTTAATGGATTTGAATATATCTAGATTTTCTTCCTATAACCCCTTTCCCTTTTGCACATATTAATGTGCACTTTCCTATCATGTGCTCTCTTTTGTGTTCTGTTGATTCAGAAAGCTAATGAAGCAGGACAGAGTATACATATTTAGTGTAATAATTACAAAGGAACACTTAGAGCAGTGATTCCCATACTTCGGTTCTTCAGATGTTTGTGACTTCACCTTTCAGAATTCCTGACAGTTGGGGCTTCTGGGAGTTGGCGTCTAAAACATCGGGAGGACCAACGTTTGGGAACCACTGACTTAAAGGTTCAGCCAATTAATGGTTTAAGCTGGGATCTAAAGAACAGAGCATCATCTGTAGGTGTGCTGTAAGATATCTATTTCCCACACCTTTAGACCACAGACTCACAGTTCAGATCACAAACTGTAGAGAGAAATCACTTCTGTTTATTTCTTTCTGTGGTATGTTGTATAAAGGGCTTACTTTTCATCTAAGACCTTTGGGTGAAAAAAAGAGGCCCTTATCCTTTGATAGTCACTTCTTCTTTTACCACCAGCCCCTGTTGGGCACGCTAAGGTGCCATGATTATAGGCTGGATTGCCTCATGTGCAGCTGCATCTGTAGTCACTGGAGAATGGCAAAGGTGACATCATCTCAATATGCAGCAGGATTTAGTTAAGAAGACCCAGAGCCTTCTTGAATGTATCGAACCTATTGGATTTTTTTTTTTCCTATACTAGTCAGGGATTTTAAATCAGGAGCACAAGAGACAAAAGCAGGGCTTTTTTATTTCACAGTATAATGTCACTGCAAATTCTGTATCATTGACAGACTTAAAAGTAGATTAGAAATTAGTTGAAATTACACATTTCAAAATACTTGGCTCAGTTTTTGATTAAAAGACACACAACTCCTAAAGAAATTGCTAATGCTCTTCTGGAATGCAAAGGCTGAGCAACTTAGAAATAGTTTTGGAGGAACAGATGGGGTTTTTGTGACATAGTGTGGGCTCCTTGGCTTTCCTTTTTTTAGAAAAAAGGCTGTCAGCAGCAAAGAAAAGATGTGATAGGTATCTTGGGGGTGGATTTTTAGGTTCAGCATTAAAAAACCATGGAAGTCCCTGAGGACCAGTGTAATTAAGAGTATTTCTTCTGCCACATGAGATCCATTGTATAATTTTTATCGTTAAATTAGAGTCAGGCTTATTTTTGATTAGAATATGTTATGTGGTTTTTGTTGCAGGCAAAGAAAGTAGAGAATTTGATTTTTCTTGTGAGGTTTCTGCTGCCTGCTTTATTTGTAGAACTGCAATCCAGTATGCAAGAAGGACTGAGTAACTCCTGCATACAGAAACTTGGCCTCCTACAGAGTTACACGTAGCAAGGAGTGTTTGTTGGCTTTGCTGACACCCAGAGCACAATTGAGGAAGGGACCACTGTGTCCACTCACTGAGAGGTAGCTTCATTGGGTTTCAGTATTTGGATAAATTTTTGCTCTGTATATCTTTTTTTTTTTTTAGGTGGTGTCCAGCCAAAGTGCCTTTCCAGCAGCGTCTGAAGAAACAGTTAGCACAGCTTTGAAGGTAAGTACACATTACAAGGGACATGGTGGCTTAGTGGTTAAGACGCCAATTGTGATGATCATAAGGTTGGAAGATTGGCAGTTGATGATCATAAGGTTGGAAGATTGGCAATTCGAGGCCCAAGTGCAGCGTGACAGAGTGAGCTCCCATCACTAGTCCCAGCTTCTTTCAACCTAGCAGTTCAAAAGCATGCAAATGCAAGTAGATAAATAGCTCCCACTTCGGTGGGAAGGGAACAATGTTCTGTGCAGTCATGCTGGCCACATGACAACTGGAGTCATCTTTGGATAACTCTGGCTCTTCAGCTTAGTAACGGAGAGTCACAGATCTTAATTATGAGGGGCATAAAATGACAGTCTACCAAGATATTTCAATGGAGACACTATGGAAAAGACAGTCCCTCAAGCCTTTTACATCCATTCTGCTCTCCAAGGGAATAAAATACAGGTGCGGATTCCCCTTCAAGCTCATTATCTTCCATGGCGATGAGTCCCTAACCACTTCTACCAAAGCCTAAATGATGCAAATTTTTGAGACACTTGACATCACAATACCCACCGGATCTTGAAAGAAATACCCACTCAAATAGACCTAATGAGATCTCTGAGGGTGATAGCTCCCAAGGAACACAAATGCAAAGAATACATAAAAGAAAAGACAAAAGAATCATGGTCAACCATCCAGCTTCGATGTAAGCGCCCTACAACCCACAGGAATTCGTTGGTGATACTCCTTGATGCTTTGACAGGACATTTGCAGGTAGTGGAACAAACTTAACAGCAGCACACAGTGCTGACAGCACTACCAACTGTCACTTTTGTCTACCATTTTTGCTGCTGAATTTAAAAAATTAAGTGATAGTGATTCATTCCAAAAAAGCGATTATCCACACGGGCAATTTTGAGTATCCACTTCTCCACAGCTAGTAACTGATGGCTTCAGCCAGGTCTAAACTATGCTTTTTTTCTGTCTACATTGCTATTAATTTATCTGGCAGACTACAAGCCTGTACAGAGTTATACATTGCTCTTAAGGTTTAAAATGTGACATTTCTTCCTTCTTAGCAAACTATTATAAAAATATTAATCACAGGACAGGCCAAAAACATATGAAATAATACTTTCCGATAAAAAGATATTATTTGCCTCTATGTCTCCAAAAGAGATCAGAAAGTTTGACTCTGATCTTGAGAACATTCTTGGAACACTTCAAGAATTCTCCCCATCCCCAAAACAAGTGAATTTCAGCCTCCTACCTCAGCATTTAGACCTATAGCACTAATAAACCTTCCTTTCTTGTCCACATTTTTTTCTATTTCCCTGATAAATTCAATCACTTCCAAGAATGGGAACAACAAGGTGCATATTTTATCCGAGACCTTTATCATAATGGCAGACCAAAAACAATTGATGAACTAACTTCAGACTTAGAACCATTAAAGGCTAGTTGGTTTCATCTCCATCAGATAATTGCTTTACACACAAATTAAAGGAAATAGGAGGACCGCCTAGATCACTTACTGTATTTGAGGCATGATGTGTTCCCCTGTCCCAAAGTAACAAAGGACTAACATCTTTAATCTACAATTGTTTGATTGATCTCTCTTAAAACTTACCTGGCTTAAAACTAACCTGGGAAACAGATTTGAATCTTTCAATTCCTGCTTCAAAATGGACTACGGTTTGGTCTTCCACTCCTTTTATATCAAGATCAGCGTTGATTAGAGGAAACACCCTGAAAATTATACACGAATGGTATTTGACTCCAGCGAAGCAAGCCAGATTGGTTAAAAATGTTTCCTCCAAATTTTGGCATGGTTGTAATGACAATGGCACATATATACGCATGTGGCTAGACTGCCCCCAAATCAACACATTTGGGCAATTGGTATTTGAACAAATTTCATTGATTACCAACAAGTAAAATTATGTCCAGAAATGCTTTTGTTACCAATATATGTAGGCACAAACTCAAATTTGAGTCTCATAGATTTCTTCACTACAGAAGCCCATATAGAAATTGCCAGATGTTGGAAAACAGGAGAGGTGTCTCTGGAAATGTGGTGGAAAAAGTTATGGGTCCTATGGTTACTTGAAAAACTGTTTGACAGAATGGCAACTTACGCAGAATGACCAAAATCAGGACTTTTTGTGGATAAATATTTCCCACTTACTGACTTTGTAAATAAAGACAGAAACAAGAGAAGACAATCTCCATCCCATCTGAATCTTTGGTCAGACATTCTGGACTAGATTTACACAAAGACAGTGCTGGACTTTAAAATGGCTGCTTACACTGAGCAGAACCCAAGAAGGAGAGCCACAATATAATTCAAAGTTGTGAGATGAATTGTTTTATTTTGCTTTATTGTTAAGTCATGGTTTATACATAGTTGTTTACTACTACTACTACTACTACTAATAATAATAATAATAATGTTTTTTAAAGGAAATGCTATATGCCTCCAGAAAAATAAAATGTACATGCAGGGTGCAATCCAGCCAGAGCGGAGCACTTTGAAGTTCATTAGTTTCAGGACAAGAGAGTTAAGCATAAGGAGCTTACATATGTCTAGAGCTAGCTGGAATATGTTGTTACTGTATTTCTTGATTTGCCTTACTGTGAAGGTCAAATGAGAATATCTGTTAAAAAGAGTATTGAGATGTGTTGAATTCATAAACACAAACACACACATCAGTCAACCAGCCATTTCATTATCCATTTTTCAAAAATGAGACCCATTTGTTTGTTTTTTTATTTTATTTTTTTAAAAGTTTATGTTGCCTTTCAGTTAAACAAATCAGAGTTTTTGTCCTTTCCACTTTAAGATTTTAAAAAGAAGAGTAAATACACAGATGGATGTTGAACCAAAAATTAGTCCGTTAACTTCAGTTTCTATAAAGCTCTAGAGATGGCTGTCACATCACATTAAACTTCTGAGAAGCATTCTGTTTAAGTGACTCTTTCCTTGTGGACTCTTCATCAACCCTTTGCTCCACACAAGGGGAGCATGAGAAATTCCAGCTAAGCCAACAAATATATTTATTTTTGCACACACATAACATCCAAACCCACATATGTGTATGTACTCAAATGTATACAAACTATCAGAAAAATAAATATATTGTGCAACTTAGGTGGAACTCTTCCAACTTCCTTTATATAGAATGGTGAGTTGAACAAGGGCCAGTAAAGAAACTGACGCTTGTAATAAAATAACATTTTCAGAAATATTGCCTTGGTGAACATCATAGCAAAAAACTATATGCCATTATGTTGTGTCATGGCACAAAACAGCACTCTACACAGTCAATCAAGTCTGTTTTAAGAATTTAATTTTAATAATGGAACTCAGAAAGTATATACATATTGTTGACTTGTGTATGATTTTTCTCATTGTTTTTCATCCTTGATTATTCCTTTTCTAGACAGTCCATGATTTGATGGGAAATGCCGTGCAACCTTTACTACACTCAGTTGGCGACTCAGTAGAGGCTATTATCATCACTATGCATCAGGAAGACTTTTCTGGGTAATGGAGTCATTTAGACATATCTATGATAGGTATACCAGATAAAAAAAAATAGATTCTATTATTGCAGTGACCTCTCAAGAGAAGTGCTTGTCTCAGCAACCCAGCTACACTCTAATCTGTTTGTGATGAGCTACTGAAACACATGCTATTATAATTATTTCTCTGTCTGGAAAGTTAACCTGGACAGCACTTTTTAAATAAAATATAAAAAAAGGATTCCACTGAGATTTTCTTTTAAATGGCTATTACTTTGATTATTTAGTTTTAATATTCTTATTAGAAATATGTGGTGAAAGTCTGGTTAAATAACTTTACAATAGCCTGTTAAAACCATATACTGTATTATTATAATTTGACTGATCTCTTTATGTTATATGTCTGCAACATTAATGTAGAACCAGGTATTTTATTGTCTCTCCTAAGTCTTGGGAAAATGCAGCATAATCTTCAACTGAGTCTTTTAGCTCAGAACATTTTCTTTCTCCACTAGGATGTTTTTCTGACGAGCAAAAGTGTCAGGTGTATAGCAGAAAAGTGAGGTTGCCAGGGAGCAGGAAGTCCACCTGCATGTGCATCTAAATGCCAGCTTATGGGGGACATGAGTGAGAGGGTGTTGTTGCATTCATATCTTCTTTGTGGTTGCCCACAGTATGAACAAAATGCTCTACCATATAGGCCTTCAGTCTCATCCAACATGCTGCTTCTTCAGTCCTCATGTCAATTTTTGCATCATCAGTGTGGAGGTCTTGGAGAAACTTGACTCTTCTGCAGAACTGTAGAAGATGGAGAACATAGGTTTGCTCAGGATTATGACAGTGGCTATGGGAATGGAATATTATTTATTTTATGTATTATGAAATTTATATCCTCCCTTTATCCCATGGCTGGGTTACAAGGTGGTTTCCAGTATAGGTTTAAAACCCTGCCCCCCTCCCCATTAAAAAAAAAATACCAGTAAAATATTGAACTATATAAAATACAAGTTAAGGTCATAATGTTAAAACACAAAGTACGGCAAAACAGTTTAAATTTTCTCAATAATGATCAGAAAAAATAAAATATTAAAAAGTTCAACTTATCCATTTAAAATACCTATCTATATCAAACAGGCAGTTTCTGAAGACTGCATGATAGAAAAGTCTTGCCTTGTTTGCAGAACAACAGAGTGTGTGTGGAAATCTAGCTTCTCTGAGAAAGGAGTGTCATAGTCTGGAAGAGACTACAGAAAAGGGTCTCTCTCATGTCCTGCCCAAAAGTATCTGTCTAGTTGGCAGGACCATGGATTCGTCTTGCAGATCCCAAATCCTGGGCAGACTTGTATGACCGCTTATGATCTTTCAGATAGCCTAGACTCAAGTTGTTTAAGGCTTTATAGGTCATATCCAGGCATTTGCAATTGTGATCTGAAGTGAACCAGTAGCCAATGGAGTACTTACCTGGATTTCCAAGCTGTCTTCAAAGGCAGACTGACCTAGAGCATGTTATAATAATCCAAGTAGAACGTAACTATGACATAAGTTATCACATCTAGATCAAATGTTTCCACTAACAGTGCAGCTGGCATGCTGGTTTTATTTATGAAAATGCTATAGTAAAAACCTGGAACTCCATTGAAATTGAGAATCTGTGTCTTTAGAGGGAGCACAACCCCATCCAGTACTGGCAAAATCCCTGTTTCCTGCTCTGTCTTCTCACTGATTAAGAACATCTCTTTCTAGTCTAAATTAAATTTCAGTTTGTTCAGATGCCAGACACTTTAGAACTAAAGCAACTTCCTTGGATTTAGAAGGAAAGGAAAAATAGAGTTGGGTATCACCAGCATATTGGAAACCTTAAGCACACTCTTCCCACTCAAATTTGAGTATTAAATAGCATGATGCACAGCCCTGAGGTGTTCAACAAGCCAACAGTGAAAAGACTTAAGGTGAAGTCCCCCAGCATTACCTTCTGAATCCCTATTTCACCACTGAGGAGTGCTGTCTCTACAGAATAGTGTCACCAAGTGGCATCTCAGTGAAGCAGACAAGAACCATGCCAGGGTTGATGGTAACCAAAGTTGCTGAGGAATCCAGCAGAACTAACAAGGTGACGCTCCCTCTATCCAATTTCCAGGACATGTTGTCCTCCAAGGCAAGCTGAGCTGTCTCTTGTCCCACACTGAATGACTTTTACTCCTCTAGGAACCTGTGAGGGAGTGAATCCTAGCTACTTAATCCTAGCTATTTGAAGCTTCAGTTGCATATGCCCAATATCTGTGCTCAGAACTATGCTTTTGGTTTCATAGATTGTTTCTGTGCCTTTCCTTTTTTGTGTGTGGTGACTGAAAAATTCAGGAGCATGATTAGTCATTCCAATGTACAGGTTTTCTGTTCCAATATAATAATAATAAAAATTTTATTTATAACCCGCCCCTCTGTCCAAACAATCGGAGTG
This sequence comes from Urosaurus nigricauda, assembly GCA_034509955.1. NCBI lineage: Eukaryota > Metazoa > Chordata > Lepidosauria > Squamata > Phrynosomatidae > Urosaurus > Urosaurus nigricauda. The sequence continues at coordinate 83,961,935 of JAOEGL010000005.1, forward strand.
GGGTACAGCAATTTGACCCCTATCCTGTTGCAGCTGTGAGTGCTCATCTTCTTTCAGGACATCCAGCAGAAAATATTGACTTTTGACAAACATTGTATTGAAAAATATGCACAATCATGTTCCTTTCTAAAGTGGTGCAGCTTAAAACACAATCACACACATGACATTAGAGGTCTTGCTTACATTTAAAGAATTCTAATGTAGACTCCTGATTCACTTTTTAAAACTAAATCCCATGAGATGTGGATGGCATGTATTTTGAAGGAAGCTTGATTCCTCTGGTTACTTGTAATCACACCCTGCAGTTTAGGGTCATTCTGCCCAGATTAGAAGGAAATGCGTATATAATCTGTGATGCAGCATTACAACACTTTTAAGAGACTAAGTAAAGAGGGTTTGGGGTCAGGTTGGATTGTTGGCAGCATAATGTGTAGTCTAGGATGATGTGGACTGTTGTTAGAGAATTACACCAACAGCTGGGCTGTTTAAATTTAAGGGATAGATTTAAAGTGTTAGGCTTCCGGCTGATGAAAAAACCAAAAACCTCTATGTGTGGGTGGAGGGATGGCATGGCATGTCAGAAAGGCAGCAACGGAAAAAGAAACATTTCAGATACTGCTCCTAGAGGGAGCTCCTTATTTTTCAGTCTGAAAAAGGATACTGTGTTTATGCCGCCTTTGCTATTCTCTTGTCTTTCTCGGGATAAAAGCAAACAGCACAGTCACAAAACACTGTTCAGTTGATATCAACAGGAAATTAACATGTCTTCCCTTTTTTAAAATTCTTTTGACAGGTCACTACCCACTTCAGGAAAACCAGATATCCCTTGTTCTCTGTACATGAAGGAGCTCCAGGGCTTCATTGCAAGAGTCATGAATGACTACTTCAGACACTTTGAATGTTATGACTTTGTCTATGAGAGTACTGAAGCTATTGCTCAGAGAGCAATTGAAATTTTTATCCGCAACGCCAGCCTGCTAAGGCCGTTGGGTGAAGGTGGGAAGATGCGGCTTGCTGCTGACTTTGCACAGGTAGATGAAAGAAGGCTGATTTTGGAGTTTATCAGACAACAGAAGTTGGAAGTATAATCTAATGGCAATCTGAATGCAATCATGAGGTTTCATGTTATTGCGTATTAAAGTATCTCACGCAATTTCGGGCAAAAGAGAAGTCATTTCGAACACAGTCATGGGTTTTATGTTATTGCGTATTAAAGCATCTCATGCAATTTCAGGCAATGGGCAGTCATTTTCGGGTAATGGGAAGTCATTCTGAGTGCATTCCGAATGCAATTGGAATTCATGTAAATTAGCTAAACTAGCGAATTCACGTGAATTCAAATTGGCTCCAATTGGCTCCATTCGAAATAAAGAGAAATTCCTCCTGCCTGATAAACTCCTTAGATTTTATTCGTTCACATGCACTGAACTGCGCAGGCTGCTTTTTTATCCTGTGTTCTCTTCTTCGCCTAAAATGCCCACCAGACTATATGACTGTAATAGACAAGGCAGTATTTCAGATGCCTTGATTGGAGTTTGTGAGAAGCAAACACCATAAGGCTGTTGGAAATATGCCTTCTCTTTACATTCTTCATTGCAGCAGTTGCAAACTTTAGAGCCCCTGAGCAAAGAAAAATGCTAGTGAGTTCTTTCCATAGGCGGCTCTAAAATAGCATTTGTGACCATTACAGAGCAGGGATTGGTGTGGTCAAATGCAGTTCTTTTGTAAAAATTACTGTTTTGGATTGCAGTTCTCCCAATCTCCCCATGCTGGCTAGGAATTCTGGGAGTGATAGCCAAACTTTTGAGGCCACAATCATAGGAAAGACCCATTCGTGCCTGCTGCACATAACTGATGATGTGCCAGAGTCCTAGCCAATAGTGCTTCAGGAGTAGTCCTTTCAAACAAAGTATTTTAAGGTCATACAGAGAGCTTATGTACACATCCCACAACATCATGAACAACAGTGTAGTTTGAAAATTGACTTTTTTTCTGCTTAAGTGCCCCATTTACAGACTCTCTAAGTGATCACATCTTATGGAATGTTCATCTACCAAATTTCTGACCCAGTCTCAGTCTGGTCACTTTTTATTAGGGAAGAAACCCCATCTACACCTCCTTGAGGCTCACGAACCCTAATGGCGCCTTAAAGAGCCCTTATTGCGCTCTTTAAGGCCCATCTAGATCGGGCCAATGATTTCTACAAAAGTGAGAATGTGAGACAACACTCTAGAAATGGTGGGCAATATATCTGTCCACAGATGGTTGAAGAACATCCAGGCCATGCAGAAAGCTTACCTTGGGGAACAGGTACTTCACCCAGGACATCCCAATTGTTAGGAAAGTGGACTATATTTTGTCTAGCAGACAAAACATGGATATTTGTAGAGCAAAGAGCTTGACAGATACTTGAAAGGTGAAAATAATCACTTATACCGAACACATGGTTCAATTTGCACTTTTTAAAAAATATTAAATATTATGGTTAAAAAATATTTCCTTAGGTTAGTGAAGTACACTTGTGGCATTTTCTTGACATTTATATATACCATGAGGTATCATTTAGGAACAGTAATACCTTATGATCTGCTCATTATGGAAAGCTTTGTTCCTGTATAACAAAGCCAAGTGTGTGGAGGTTACAGTAATTTGGACTATTTTCCATCACGTTAGGTTGGGAATCATATTTTGCCCTTTAAATGCCACACATCTTTGTTATGCTAAAGGAACTGAAACATGAACATGAAATCAGACGAAAGAAAAAAGCAAATAATTTTTTCAGTATCTGGCACAAAAACGTCTGATGACAATGGGTTTCAGCTTAGTGAAGGAAAAAATGGCATACACGTTAACTGGCAAAAATTATTATGTTGCTATTGTGTGGAATAAGATACCATCTTTGTTCATCAAAATAGAAATGATTGGTCCAGGAAAACTGAGATAATTTATATTTTTTTCTCATGGGTAGGGTTAGGTAGACATGGTCTGAGTTGAGTCTTGATCTGTGAATAAATGAATAAATGATTGGTCCTTTGTTTCTACAGCAAAACAAGGTTATTATAGCATTTGTTGCTGAGGATTTAAACTGAATATATCTGAAGATGTCTTTTTTAAAATTAAAATAGCATAATTTCCATTTCCAATTACATAAAAAACCCACCAATGATAATTTTAATTGCTACCCAAAATACACAATATATATTTTGGTTGGCCCAAAAAAGGTTTCACTGTTTGGTGATTTGTTGTTGATGATGAGGATGATGTTATTGGATTTGCTATATGGCCACCTTGACTACCTCTGGATGTTTTAATAATTTCCATTTGTTAGTCACTTTGTTCCTTGTCATCATAATTCAGCTTTCTCTAGCCTGGTGTCCCCCAGTTGTTAGCAATGTTCTTTCTTTCCCTTTTTATTGAGATATAAAGACTTAACTTCTTTGTTTACACCCCAGTACTCAGCTGAGGTGCAGTGTAGTGAGTGTTGGACTATATCTCTGGAGTTCAGGGTTCATTTCGCTGCTCAGCCATGAAGACCCACTTAGGGTGTCATAAGTTGAAAACGACTTGAACGTACACAAGAACAACAACTAAAACAAACTCAGCTTGCAGACATAACAATGTAAGACAGACCAGTATTATTATGCTAAGATATGATGGGGCTGAGGACTGAGAAATAAGAGTTTCTTTCTAGACCCTGTTACATTCTAGGGTCTAGAAAGACTACCCATAGTCAGTAGCGTAACTGGAGTTGGTGTCACCCAGTGCGGTAATTCATGATGTTACCCCCCTCTTGACCTCCTCCTATTTCACACCATACAGAACCCTTAATAATGCTTTTTTGCGCTAACGTTACTTGTAAATCGTAATTCCCATATACCAATGAATGTAATACTAATAATTGTAACACAAACAACTAGCAAAATTTAAATTATATCTTCAAATTGCAATATCATATGCATAACCTAAATGTATTTATATATACATAGTGAAGATTTGGTTAAAATTCGATATTTTTTTTTTCAAACAAAATGGAAAAAGAATTTTAAAAAATTCTGGGGCCTCTCCTTTCTCCTTACACCGAGATTCACCCCACTCCCACCATCTCTTAAAGCACTGTAAAGGGAAGTAGATGAATGCCACAGTTCATTTCTGCCAAAAGATAGGTGTTTGAGGAACAGTGGTGTTACACACACCCCCTTAGGGTGTCACCTAGTGCAGACTACACCCCCCGCATCCCCTTAGTGATGTATAATGCCCATAGTTCATTATTAGGGCTGATACTGTGGCCCAGAGTTTATAATTACTTCTCTCTGCCAGCTTTAATAAGTACTCTTTAAAAGGAGGAGGAAGACTAGTGCCTCCCTGGCCCTCCATCACAACATGAAACTATCGTCATCCCATTTTTAACAGTAAGTCTGATATTACTGTATTGTTAGGGTTTCTGTGAACCAACCAGTCTTCACTGTCATACAAGAGTCTAATGGTGGGAGGAATGTAGAATCATAGAATCATAGAATCATAGAGTTGGAAGAGACCACAAGGGCCATCCAGTCCAACCCCATTCTGCCATGCAGGACCTCCAAATCAAAGCATCCCTGACAGATGGCCATCCAGCCTCTGCTTAAAGACCTCCAAGGACGGAGACTCCACTACGCTCTGAGGGAGTGTGTTCCACTGTCGAACAGCCCTTACTGTATAGGTCAGGGTTGTATGTTACATGCGTGCCTTCAACTTGCCTGTCGATTTAGGGCGACCCTTTGAATTTCCTATGATTTTCTTAGGCAAGGAATACGAGGTGAAATATCATTGCCTTCCTCTGAAATATACCGTAGCCTACAACAATCTCTCATTCAGGGTCAAGCCACCCTCAGAAACACAGGCAGCTACACAGTGCCTCCATATCTTAGTGTGTAAAATATCATTGCCACCTCTTAAGTGTTATTATCATACTCAGAGAAAGGTCTAAACCATAAATTAATGAGAACCAGCTTCAGCTGTTAGATTCCTACTGGAAGACACTTCTGGAAGGCCACATGACTGCTACCACTGCCAGCAATGTCGGTTCTTAAAATTGTTGAAGTATCGAATTAGAAGAAGGGGCATTGGATGTCATGGAACTCTTGTCCATTTATATGCTAGTGAGATTTTTCTTGCCAATCATGCATAAAGATGTTAAGAAGTAGCTTGGTTTATTCCTGGCTTATGTTTAGCACTGCAAAAAGAAAATGACAGTCCAAACTCCATCATATTCTGAACAATCAGATATAGAAAGAAGTGGACAAAAGGAAACCAGAATAGATTCATAGGCTTCTACAGGCTAAATATAAGCATTCCTTGCCAATCATCACTGTATCAAGACAATACTAATGAAGATACTAGCCTGTTAGCTAGCTGGTTGTCCATGGATAATGAGCCCATGCCATTCATTAATTGACAGGAAATTGATGAACCTGGCCTTCACTTCTGACATTTCCGCACTGAACTAATTGACACACATCTAGCCAGAAAAACTGCCGGTAAAGCCTGACCTTGGTTTTTGTCTGTAAAGTTCACTTATTGAAAAGCTTCCCTCCCCTATTCTTGTCTGCCTACTTTGGCGTGGGACTTTCAACCCCAGGCTGAAGAGCAATTCATTTTCTTCCACAGATGGAGTTAGCAGTGGCCCCTCTCTGCAGGCGAGTGTCTGATCTGGGGAAGTCCTACAGACTCTTAAGATCATTCAGGTAAGTGAGATTCAGAATATTTCTAAAAATCAGGCACCATGATTTCCATTTTTTCATTAAACGAAGTTGCTGACTTCTCATTTGCATGGGAATTTAATTAAAACCTTCTGGCAACATCACATGTAAATTACCGATAAATTGGGGTGGGTGTGTGTGTTTTTCCCCTTTAACATTTTATTCAGTGTGACTGTGACTTGGAGAATTTTGTCATGCAAATGTCAGCTAAATTGTACCTCTGCTTTTGTTTTCGATCTCGGTTCTTGCAATAATGAGATGTGTAATCACACTGGGGGCTTCCTCCCTGAAAACAGAATTTAAGATGCAATGTTGGGAAACTGTTTAATTAAAATAATAGGCTGTTAGTACAAACAGTCACCTACGAAATTTAATGATAGAGTAGCATGAAGATTATGAAGCAACGCAGCAAACAATTGCAACAAGAAGGAGCAGATTTTGTTTTTTAGGAGCGGTGCTTGCTTTTGGCACAGATGAGCAAAACTGGGCCTGCGCTTGGCTTTTGCTGCTTTCAGGTCTGGATTTTCAGTAGCTCCAGTTTAGACCTATTAATTAAATTATCAAGTTGTGATAAGTCACGATTGAAGCAAAATCTCCTCCCAGCAAAAAGTTGGAGTCAGTAAGAAGAGGAGGTAGATTCAGTACCCTTGTAGTTTTCTGTGCCTTTACATTTTGCCATACCAAGGAATGGTGGGGTGGCCACATTTGCACTGTACAACTCTGAAGGAGTGTCTAATCTAAGTCCAGTTTAAAGACAAACTACTCTTTCAAACGGGAGGAATTTCTCCCAACTTCGAATGGAGCCAATGCGGATTCGTGTAAATTCGCTAGTTTAGCGAATTTACATGAACCCCTGCTCCGTTCGGAAGAACCCCTGCTCCGTTCGGAACTACTTCCCATTACCCGAAAATAACCCCCTCCTGCCCGAATTTGCGTGCAAAGCTTTAATTCGCAATAACGTAAAACCCATGATTGCATTCGAATTGGCTTCCCTCTTGCCCGAATTTGCGTGCGAAGAGTTAATTCGCAATAACGTAAAACCCATGATTGCATTCGAATTGACCTTAAATTATACTTCCAATTTAGCCTCGTATGAAAGAGTCCAAAGAAACATAAACATGGATAAAGAGGGCTTGAGGTTGCTTATCAATAGTCATTGCCTGGTCAGCAGACAAAGCAGGCACAGTTGTAGACAGCCTTCTCCATTGCATTTCTATTAAAATTACAGCGATTATTTCTAACTTTTCATATATACAGAGGCATATATTCTGGTTGTTAACTGCTGTCAGAACTAAGGAAAACTCTCCCTGCCAGATACAGACAATGAAGCTTCAGTTGGTTAACAGTCTTCAGAGACAGAAATTGCTAGTAAGATTAGTAAGACATCTTGGTTAGAACTGAGGATGTCAGGACACATCAAAGCATAATAAAGACTCTTGAAAATGTATGACTCCACCCCACCAACTTGGTGTGCTTCACACCATTCCCATAACAACCTCTACATGTCCCCACATCCATTTTTTCCCCCGGCTGGCCAGCCTGTGGGATTCTGTATGCCAACTTGGGGATAAGCTGGAGTTCAGCTAGAAGGAAACCTTCCTATGCATTCCTTACACCGGGCTCATCTTTCTAGGCTTTACAAAACACTTGAACCCCTGCATCGCATCCTAGCCCAACATGCCAAACACATGTAGTGGAATAACACATTTTATTACACACTACTACATGTCTACTACACACCCACTACACCAAAGTAAATAGAACATGGCAGAATCATTAAAGTCTGACAGTTGTCTTGAGTTCCACACCAAAACAAAGGGGGATATGAATAAAATTAAAATTTAAAAAAAATGGCATTTGCAAAGTTTATGCATATGTGTCCCTTTTTGGTGTGATATGCAAGCGGTTACTTTATCATTCAATTTTGGGGGGAAAGTAAAATGCTAAATATGGAGACCTCATTGTTGTGTGCGTTTTGTGGTGGAAATTTCCTTGAGAGAGACCTAAAGAACAAATGTTCCATCCACCATGACCAACATTTTGCTTATAAATCGTAATGCAAACATAATATTCTTCTCTTTTAACTGTATCATACAATTTGTGCTTTCTTCTCCATGCAGACCAATGCTGTTCCAAACTAGTGAGCATATTGCCAATAGCCCGGCCGTGGGAGATGTCATTCCATTCAGTACTGTTATTCAGTTCTTATTTACAAGGGCACCACCTGAATTAAAATCTCCATTCCAGGTAATGAGGTTATGCTATCTTTTCATGTTAAACCCTCCATCAAGAGCAAAAAGCCATTTATCTCTAATTGCTATAACAAGTGCTATTCAAGATGCAGCTTGCTTGGTTTGATTGTATAAGATCATAGCAGAAGGTTAAAGACATTTTATATTCTTTGTAACATCTGGCAGTAGAGCAGATGTAATATTTTTAAACAAAAGCAGCATAGAATCTGCCCTTCCCCTCTTTTATGCATTTCCTCATTATTCACTTCTACATTAGTGGTAATTGTAAGTCAAAATGCAACAGAAAAAAAAAGAATAACATTCTAAAGTAATGGAAATGGTGTAACAACTGAGATTTAGAGCAGGGACTCAGAATCCTTGGCCCTCTGGATAATTTTGGACTGTAGTTCCCAGAAGCCACTAGCTAGCCTGGCCAAAGGCAAGGGTTTGAAGGAGCTGCAGTCCAAAACAGCTGGAGAACTTTTTTAAAAACCACCACCCTGATCTAGATTTGGGAGTATCAAATGCTTCTGGCTAGTGGAGTGCAGTAGCTACAAAGCAAAGCGAAACTGGGTTTAACCCATTTATAAGCAAAATCCAGTTGAGCCCAGTTAACTAGTTGTTCTGCACTTTTCCAGAACAATTGCTAAGAGCCTAAAATAAAATAAACTCAATGCTGTTAAGCACAATACTCTGGATTCCTACAGGCAATGTATTGTTAGGCATTTTCTCAAGGTTTTTGTGAAGTCTAGCAATCTGCTTTTATTACCATACATGAAACTCTGGTACCAATCAATTATTGGCACTGAATTTTGTTTAGTGCATGAAAATACCAGGGATGTGAGTACATGAACTACTTCTGAAAACAAAATTTGTTTTTTTGTGTGTGTGTTTATTACCATGAAAGAGAGCTGAATGGACCATTGCACGTTATTCCCGGTGGCTTGATGACCATCCATCAGAGAAGGACAGGCTCATTTTAATACGGTAAGAAGCTTTTTCCTTTAAATATTAATTCAGTGATGTTCCAGTTTTGCAACTTGGAAACTCTGATCTTTTCAGTCCCACCACTTTGGCTAATACATTCTGTTGCCACCTCCCTTGAAAGAGACTTGTTTGGTATACAGTTTAAATGAAAATTACTGTAAGCTTCATGGCTTTCTGCAAACAGTTACAAATGCATTACTTTCAGAGGATAAATAGCTGCAGACCAGTAAGGTGATAGTTTATTTGACTTTCTTTGATGAAGAGAGAGGTTACCTTTCAGATTATACAGAATTTCAAAATAGTTCAGATGTTTTCTGCACTCCTACTCTGAACGAAATTGATATTATTTATGTTGTAGTTGGCTATGGATTCAACTAATTGTATTTTGTGATGGTGTCCTGTGTCGAATTGCCTCTATGAAATTTATTTTAATAAAGCAATACCTCTGGGGCTGTAATCCTGTAATCCTATGAAGGTATAGTTAAATGTTCTACTGAAGTCAGGTGACTTCTTTTCAGGTTAAGTATGTTTTAAGTTCAAGTGTCTTCTTTCTCTGGTGGGGAAAAAAAACAAAAAATGGAAGAAGTTTTTGTGAGCAATTTTTGTGGAAGAAAAGCAATAGTTTTATATTTTAATTTAAACACATGCACACACATATGCATGCACACTTAGGCATATAAAAGAAATAGCATAGGTCCTAATGCAAACTTAAGGTACAGGCACCTATTTCTGTTTTGCTTGGCACTTAAAATGGAGATTGCAAAGCATAGGTGAACAGTAAAAGCTTGTTTTTTTAGATTCTGGCATGACAGACTTTGGAGAATTTCCCTCTCTGAAAAGTTAATACATCAACTCACCTTCACCAAAGGACTTACTATGACGGAAGAATTGGTTTTCATTTTAGCAGGAGCTATCATGGATATAAACCCACTTCTTCTTCGTGGTCTCTGTGCCTCACACAATAGGGTTTGCGCCTGCGCAGAAGCTCCATTCGGAATGCTGAAAAGCTGAGCAGATTGGTGGAAGCCCCGCCCCTCCCACTCCCTGAGCATGCCCAATCCCACCAATCTAGCTCCACCTTCAGTTCTCTTTCGTCCGCCGCAGGAGCAACATCTCCTTCGGGCTGCTGAACGTTCCTCCGGAACGGCTGAGTAGATTTTTTCTTTGGAAACTTGATTTTACTTTTGATTTTATTTTTATTCTCTCTTTCTCTTCCTTGAGCTGCCCTTCTTGTTTTTTACTTGGCTTCTTAGCTGATTTCTAGCCACTTTAGGCTTCCTCTCCTCCTTAGGCCTCTCATGGCCTTCAAAGGAAACAACAACAACAACAACAACAATAATAATAATAATAATAAAAAACAACAGGAAGAAAAGGAGTAAGAAGAGGAGAAGAAGATAAGCTGGTACAAAGACAGGTAACGTCTACAGTACTGCCCCTTTTGTTGCTATCTAACCACAGGGTTGTTTTTACCCTAATGGCTCTCGCAGACTTTCCACAGGGAAACCCTTCGAGATCGACATCGACACCGACATCGACGTCGACGCTTTGAGTCTGTTTCGCTACGTTGGATGGTTTCCCTGCCATGACTTCTGATGCATCGGCATCTGGCCCTCTTGCCACGATCCCGGTCACTGTACTAGACTCGGCATCGGAGGCTTTTATTCCAATGAGTCAATGGAGACTCTTGATGCCTTGGCTTCGCGAAGCCCCCCTTGGATGTCGGCATCTGGCCTTCCGGCCCCGATCCCGGTCACCTTACTAGACTCGGCATCGGAGGCGTTTATCCTGATGAGTCAATGGAGGCTCTTGACGCCATGGCTGGCGACCGCAGCCTCCTCGGATCTCGGCATCTGGCCTTCCTGCCCCGATCCCAGTCACCTTACTAGACTCGGCATCGGAGGCGTTTATCCCGATGAGTCAATGGAGACTCTCGACGCCATGGCTTGCGACCGCAGCCCCCTCGGATCTCGACATCTGGCCTTCCTGCCCCGATCCCAGTCGCCTTACTAGACTCGGCATCGGAGGCTTTTATCCTGATGAGTCAATGAAGACTCTTGATGCATGGCTTGCAATCGAAGCCTCCTCGGATGTCAGCATCTGGCCTTCCTGCCCTGATCCCGGTCACTGTACTAGACTCGGCATCGGAGGCTTTTATCCTGATGAGTCAACGGAGACTCTTGATCCCATGGCTTTCAACTGAAGCCTCCTCGGATGTCGGCATCTTGCCTTCCTGCCCCGATCCCAGCCACCTTCCTGGATTAGGCATCGGAGGCTTTTATCCCAATGAGTCAATGGAGACTCTTGATGCCTCGGTTTTCAACAGAAACCTCCTCGGTTGCCGGCATCTGGCCTTCCTGCCCCGATCCCGGTCATCTTACTAGACTCGGCATCGGAGGCTTTCGTCGCAGCACGCCAATGAACCCCGTTTCCGTCAGGGTCTCCCTGATCCTCTAACGCTGGTATTTGGCCCTTCTGCCCTGATCCCGGTCACTATACTAGACTCGGCATCGGAGGCCTTCCTCACAGCAAATCAATGGAGACAGTTGCTGCCGTGCCCTTCATAGTACCTCCTCTGATATCGGCACCAGGCCTTTGGCCCCGATCCCGGTCGCTCTATTACACTCGGCATCAGAGGTTTCCATCTCGACATGCCGATGGTAACTACTGCTGCCATGGCTTCCCTGATGCCTCCTCTCAAGTAGACATCTGACCTTCCTGTCCCGGTCCCGGTCACTGTTTCGACTCGGCACTGGAGACCTTCGACCGACAAGACGAGGTCAGCTGTTACTGTCATCACAGGCCCCCTCCGACGGCATAGGAGGCTTTCATCTCGACATACCAATGGAGAGCTGCTGCTGCCATGTTTTTCCCAATGCCTTCCCTGAAGTTGGGATCTGTCCTTCCTGCCCTGTTGCCGGTCACTGTCTCAACTCGGCACTGGAGACCTTCGACCGACAAGATGACTGTTCCCATCGCTGGAGGCCTTTGTGGATTTCCAAATGCCTCCTTCGACGTCGTTATCTGACACTCATACCCCGATCCCGGTCACTGTTGGACTCGGCATCAGAGGCTTTCGATTCAATTTGGTGAAGTTGGCCTTGATGCCAACCAAACCGCTCTAGCTGCGGCTCTAACTTTGATGGTAATAACGGCAACCCCATAGGGCCCTCCTGCCACCTCTGGCGCCAGCATTGTTCCCGGTCATGGCACCGAGGACTTTTGACTTAGGCAGGCGAAGGAGGCCATTGTCACCATATTGTGGTCTCTGTTCTGGCCTCGCTGTCGCCGACGGCCACTGCCTCTTCGATGTCGACATCTGGCCCTCCTGCCCCGACCGGCCACTGTCTTCGACTTGATATCGGAGGGTTCCTACTTTACGAGCAGTGAGTGGTATAACCTTCACTACCAAGTTCTGGTCGCTGGCCCAGCGAGGTCTGTGGTGATGGCCCGGATGACTCCGCTATGGTCTTATGATCTCTCTCTCTACGTCGACATCTGGCTTCTTGGTCTATATCGATTACCACTTGGCCTTCTTGCCCTGCGGGCTCACTGCTAAGACCATGGCATCTATGACATCGTTGTACCGTGTCAGTTGTGTCACTACTGGCACCTACGACTTTACTTAACCTCAACCTTGGCAATGGTTCCTCAGGGGATTTGACTGCTCCGACAGGGACTGGACCCCTGTCTCCCCTTTTGGGGGATGCCTTCTTGAAGATTGCCGGTGTCACCCTAGCAGTATTTGCTTGGATTCGACCTCATATACTGCTTGACGTTGAGCTGATGATCGTCGGGGAGGAGGACAACCCTTTGATTGCCCTAACTTCCCATGTGGAGACAAGGCTCACTATAGGGATCCACATCCCGAATCAATGCCGCTCCATCCCTATTCCTAATGGGAAACCATTAAGGCTACAGAGCCCTTCTATACTACCTTCCCACTACGGGATGATGAGCCAACAAATTCGCTACTAATGTGATTGCATTGTCGACGCTAACGTCGACATGGAAGCTGGTGGTCTCCACCATTCCATTGCCTCCACGACTTCGATGATCTACGCCTTGGACCCGAATTCCTTCACCCTTATGAGGTCGGGGTGGAAGGTTCAGGCTCGCACCCTCCTGCCAAGGAGGTTAATTCTTATTCAAGTATTTTTGATAGGTTGACCAATTTGGTAGACCGTTCGACAGATCAGGTCTCTCGCCGCCTTGAATCTTAGAGTGGCCATATCTGCGAGACCCGCACAGCTTTGTCTCTGTCCCCATTTCTACAGAAGGATTTAGCCTCCTGCTTCTCGGTGCCAGAGTTGCTAGCATGCAGATCGGCATCCCAGCCTGTAGGTCCCTCGGGGACAAGAGGGTGTTGTTCCTTACATTGGTTTGAACCTCTCTACCCTCTCCCTCTGTGGTTGGAGTTCGTTCAGTCAAGGCCATTGCCGTGGCAGTTGTGCACTTTGGATCTATTTGGCTGCGGTCCACCGACCTCTTGAGAGAGACGACCTTGGGTCTCTATAGATGCAATTTATGTTTGGGATCTATTGCTTACGGCACATGACTCTTTGGTCCCTTTGAACTACTGAGAACAGTAGTTTCTTGGACTTAATGTCACAGGAGATCCTATTTTCCTAAACATGCGTTTCTCCTTCTGACCTAAAATAGTGATGCTTATAATGGCAGTCCTTTCCATTCTGATGGAACTTCAGAGGCAGATCCAATGTCCCACCTGTCATCTCCCTTTTATGTTATGAAGCTCTCCCTCTTCTCGACCCACCAAGGAACGCCCTCTTTACGTTCTACCGCATATGGGACACTCAGTCCAAGAGGATCTCTGTCCCCTTACATTGGGACTTCTCGCACGTTGGTTTACTATTCTATGTCCTAGGAGTGCCCTCTCAGACCTGGGAACCCCCTTGGTAATCACCTAGGTTACGCCTTGACAAGGTGGTACGCCGTCACAAGGCTTGCATGTGCAGGATCGAGGTCTCTGAGGAGCCAGAGCTACTTGTCGACACTCGGGAACTCTTGGACATCTTTAGGTTCTCCGAGCTCTCGGATGCCACCTCCTTCACAGGATGGGTTGGATGGTGACGGGCTTACAGCCGCTTGATCATCGTCAGCCCTGGTGGCGCAGTGGTTAAATGCCTGTACTGCAGCCACTCACTCAAAACCAGAAGGTGGCGAGTTCAAGACCAGCAAAGGGCTGAAGCTTGACTCAGGCTTGCATCCTTCCGAGGTCGCTAAAATGAGTACCCAGATTGTTGGGGGCAAATAGCTTACAATTGTAAATGAAGCTGTTTGTTTAACAAATTGTAAGCCGCTCTGATAGTCTTGGCTGAAGAGCAGGATATAAATAAAACATTATTATTATTATTATTATGTCTATAAGAAAGAGGACTCTCTCCCTCTCTTCCCACATTACGGTAATCTGATATGGTGCTGACCTGGGATTCATAGAGGATGTCTTCCCCTGCTGCTAAAATTGGGACCTCTTGTATGTCCAACTTCCCTGTCGCGATCTCCGGAGCTCGGCTGAGGAAATTCTACTCGACTTTACTCTCCTTGTCGCAGTATCTAGCCATAGTCTTCTACCCTTCACGGGTCTTCACACTTGATATGTGGTAGCTTGATAGACCAAGCTTGACCTATCTGAAGGTGCTTCGGCCTCCAGACAGGATCTGTTTAACTTTCTCATGGCCACGAATGTGAGTGCTTCTCTGCCTTGCAAGTCTGCATGGAACCATCATCTCGGCTCCTCCTTCATGGTGTGCTACTCTGCTCCGCTGTCGGTCTGCAGCCTACCCTTCTTCGCTTAAAGGTATATTTTTCTGCTGTTGCTGCTATTAACCACCTGGCCTGCATCGGCTTGCCCTTTCATTCCACCGACTCCTAAATTCTTCCAGGCCTTGTCATCTTACAGTGATGCCCCTTAGCCCTGGCCCGGTTTTTCTCTTGGTTACACTACCATAGACATTCCATTTGTGCTTTAGCATTGGCCCTTTGGATTGCTGACACCTATGGTGTTTTTTTCTTCGTACAGCCTTACCTCAGCAAGACTTGCTTCTGAGCTGATAGCCCTCCTTTGTGCTCCATAGAGATAGGATGATCCTGACACAGGACACCTCCCTCCTTTCCGTTGCCTCACCTTGGTTGAGGTTGTGCACACCCGGATGTTCATCGTGCTTTCAGTTGTTTGTCGGTTCTGATGGATTTTGGGTAGGCTAACCTAGTTCCCTCCTGTTTTCCTTGTGACTTGCTGAACTATTCTCCAGCCAATGTCGGCTTTCGCCTTTCTCCATGTTGGTATTGCTATCTCGATACCAGGATCATTGTTTCACTGACCACCCTTGTTCTGGGTGTTCCCCTGTCAGGGGTTTTCAGGGTGACTGCGTAGTTGCACCCTTTTACGGCTGCTCACTACTGCACTTGGGACGTTTGCCCAGCTATATGTCGATTTTTATATGCTCTCTTGTCTTGTTGAGCAGTGACCTTCCCACCTCCTCGGGAAGCTTTTTAGTCACCCTATTGTGTGAGGCACAGAGACCACGAAGAAGAAGTACAGGTTGCTTACCTGTAACTGTGTTTCTTCGAGTGGTCATCTGTGCCCTCACACAAATCCCGCCCTACCTCCCCTCGGTCAGGTCCCTGCTCTTTTGCGGCGGACTTGAACTGAAGGTGGAGCTAGATTGGCGGGATTGGGCATGCTCAGGGAGTGGGAGGGGCGGGGCTTCCACCAATCTGCTCAGCTTTTCAGCATTCCGAATGGAGCTTCTGCGCAGGCGCAAACCCTATTGTGTGAGGGCACAGATGACCACTCGAAGAAACACAGTTACAGGTAAGCAACCTGTACTTCTTCAGCTACAATACAGAGTGTTATTAAAGCCTTAGGTTATAAAACATATAATATATATACAGTTGTATAACTGGACTGGGAGTGGGATAGAATGTAATAGGATTTGGAACGATACAAATCATGTCACTTGCTCTAAATTTTCAAGGGGCTGGGTGAGGTGATACAGATCTTTCAGATCTTTACAGTGGACAGTGGACATTTTTCACACTTTAAACTGTTTTATATTATATAAATGAATCTTATTCTTCACTGTCCTGAGAACTTTGGATATAGAATAGGGCGTGCATGTTTGAATAAAAATAAATAAATTATGTTTTTGGTCATCTGTATGAACAACTGTTCAGAGAAGAGCTTGGTAGAAACAAAAACAAAGAAGCACAGTGGTCCCCCGGGTTACCAAGGTAATCCGTTCCGGATTACCTTTTGTAACCCGGAAGCATTCGTTTCCCGGGGGACCGCTATTTTCAACGGACCGCGCGGCCGATTTAAAGGGGCCGCACGGTTGTTGGTTTTTTCGGATCCCGGGGGATCTTTCGGATCCCGGGGGAATTTTAGCGGTCCCGCCGGTTTTGTACCCCGGGGTTTTCGTACCCCGGGGGATTCGTAAACTGGGGGACCACTGCAATTAAAGTAATTGAATGTTGTAATTTTCAGAATGTATAATTTGTTTTGTTGCTTCCATTGGTTGATGGAATAGTTTCAATAGAAAGTGTACTACATTACAGCGCACTATATTTTATAATTATGCTGTGGCGACATAGACGCTTGCTTTTGTCTCCTACGGAAGGTATATTTGCTGCAGCTTCATATTCCAATGATATTCTGTCCTTTTTTTGAGATCGGTTACTTAAATAATGATTTACAGTGCTGTGGCAGAAAAGACTGGCTAAAATCTGCTTAGATTTGATTTTTAAACTTTTACCTTTTTTTTTTTTTTTACATTTCAAAGCAGAGATAGGCAAAACTTTGTGCCCCTGAGAGCTAAGGTGGAGTAGTAGTTTGAGTATTGACGAGATTTCTGAGAGACCAGGTTTTGAATCGTCACTCAGCCATAGAGAGCAATGAGATGGCCTTCAACAAGTCACACTTTCTCAGCCTTAGAAGAAGGCAATGGCAACCCTTCTCTGAACAAATCTAGCCAAGGAGACCCCGTGATAGATTCACCTTGGAGTTGCCATAAGTCAGAAATGACTTGAAGGCGTACAAGAACAATAAAAACAGGATACACCAAAGTCTCTAGGAATGATTTGTTTTAATCTGTGCAATTTTTCAACCTAAAATGCCCCCAAATATGACCTGAAAATGTGCTGGAATTGTATGAGTTTCCCTATAGGACTTCTCCGCTTCCCCAAAATTCCCCAAAACCAGCTAAAAACAGGCACCAGTAAAGATGTCATGTCACTTCCAGTTTGACCTCAGCAACCCTATACAACCCACCAAAGTGTTTCCTGCTTCCTGCACTTTTAAAAAAGTTTTGTCCGTATCACTGGCACTGTTGTGATGTGTGCATAATGTATCAGGGAAGGGGGCTATGAATAAGTGGCAGAATACTCACTTTATGTGCAGTACTCCTCTGGTGCAATCCCATTAAAGTGTCTCAAGGAACAGGAAAAGCACTTCTGCCTGAGGCCCTAAAGAGTAGCTCCTACTCAGAGTAAGTAATGGGCTCAGTGTGGATATCTCAGTCTCTTATTTCATGGTTTGTTTTCCCTTTCAAATCTCTTTAATGTAACTGAAATCTAGAAACCACAGGCTTAAATCTGGACCAGTAACCCGAATCAAGAGGTGTTTCATCTTGTGTTGGTTCTGGACAGTCTTTGAAAAGGTTAAATTTGGGGGATAAGGCTCCCAAAACTATTCACGCATGTTAGTAAAAGGTAATTTTTCCAAGCTCGGATCTTGTGGCATTTTTAGTTCCAAAGTGATTTACAGGGCTTATTAAGAACTGAACTGGACTGGACTGGACTGGACTTCAGTTTAGATGTCCAAGTATTTGTGCTTTTGTCATTGAGCAATGATCAAATGACAAGGTAGTTGTGAAACATTTTCTGCTTTTTGCGCCATGAATATACACACCAGGACACAAAATACTTTTCAGGGGTGTATGCAAATCTTCAAGAATCCTAAAAAAAAATTGTTGGGGAAGAACTATCCCACAGGGCAGAGCTGAGGGCAGTATTTACTCTCACAGTCGGTCAGAACTATAGAACTGTTGTCAAGAGAGGGCTTAAATTTAGCTTCTTAAATGTGCTCATTTTCCCTCCTGCCTTGCAGGGTCAGATTATTTAGTGTTCACTCTCCGAGTCTCCATTAAACTAGAAATGAATTGCATGGTGCAAACCTAGGAGCTGAAAGCAAAACCATCTCTCATAGATTGGCTGAATTGCAAATGTAATATCAGTTTTCTTTTAGTTCCCACCAGAGCTAAATCAGAATGTTTATATTAAGACAATACAATTGCCTTGGTTGGCGATGGGGGGAGTACCCTCACCTACAAAGTTCCCCACCTGATTTCAAATTTCAGCTCTGACTTGTGGCTTGAGATATGCATGAAATTTTTGACTTTGGTATCTGTTGTACTGATAGAGGCCCTCTTTCAGCCTCAGCCTGCGTTCTTGCAAGCTACATTTCAGTGTCAAGTGGGCCAAAGGTAAATGAGCGGAACCAAAAAACCAGCATATTTCAGCAGAAAGGTATTGTAACCACATTTCAGGAAGCCATTTCAACCATTCAGCATGGGGGACAATCTCATAAGAAAGGTGGGAAAAAAGAGTGTGGCCTGACTGAGGACCAGGCCTGTTTTCCAAGAGGGATGCATTTGGTTCCAGGGTCCAAGATGTCCTGTGCTTGCCCTATTATTGTCTCCTCTGAAAGATCACTCCCAGTGCTCCTTGCATCTGGAACTGGCAAGTGTCATTAAAATAAGGGCCTTTACAGACTGCCCAAGAAGGGCAGTTTGTAGCCTCTTCTTACAGCAGACCTTCGCCGCCGCAGCTAGATGCTGCAGCAAAGGTGCACAGTTAAAAAGGAGCAGAGAAACCCCACTCCTTTTTAGCATCGCAGTTACGATGCACTAAAGCCAAAAGCCGCCATTGGGCGCCTTTACGCCATTGCAACTGTGCAGCTCCATATAGAAGCTGCGCACTTGCGATGGCGTCGTTACGTGCGCTGTATAAACTGTGCTACGTAATGATGCAGGTGCTCCCCAGCCCTAATCACGGTGCGGGGATGGCCCTTTTGTGCCATCTGTACCATACCTAAGAATCAATAAATATCCTGTTCCCACAAACACTGAAGAGTTCACATACCTTAAAAGTATATTCCACTTTTAGAGGAATTCAAACGCAGTATGGGCAGTTAGGTTTGAAAGAGCACTGGAAGTTCAACAGTAAGCTCAATGCACTTGCCAGTTATACAACACTGTTCCAAAGGGCTTGTTCCATCTTCTTGAATAAGATGCTTTTGCTCAGTCAAGCAAACGTAATGCCAGCCAATGATATTTAAAAATGACTCAACAAAACATTTAAACAAAGCAACCCATCCAAGCAGCCCAGTATCACCTCTAGTTCGTAAAATGCATAATTATTTTCTTGCTAGAAAGCCATTATGATTGATTTGTCAGAGTAGGCTCTAATGCAGTTTGAAATTGCCTCTCCTAATGTACTGCTCTTGCCAACTTCAAACTGGGTCCTTGGCTCTTCCATTGCTGTTTCTTCCTATATAATTATTTCTTTCAGCACTTGGATTAAGTAAATGGAGGCTCAAAAGGCTGTATTTTACATACAGTATAATGGTGTGTTTAGTTTTTATGACTTTCTGTCTCTTTCTCTTCTGGAGTTTGACCTTTCTTTTAAAAAAAACATATTAAAATCCTATTTCAGTTCCATGCCTGCTAAATTGATCTGTTAATCCTTTGCTGTGGGAGCAAAGATCAGAAGGTTACAGCCGACTTTGGAGAGTTATATAATGCATCAGAAGTTCAAGTGCCTCCATTTGCACTCTGTGTAACTTCCAAAACAAAGCGCAGCACGTTAAATAGATGTGCTTACCCTTCACACAGATGCACAGCCTAGACATCTGGCCATGGGGAGACGTGACATTTTTTGTGACATCATGCAAAAAGTGTGATCAGAGGCACTTATACACACACACCCTTCTCATAGATACCAGGTGTAGATGACACAGAGAACAAGTCTAGTAACATCTGAACAATGATGCCTTTATTGGGCCAACCAAAATGCACAATTACATGTTGGAAGCTTTCGAAGACACGCTAACTTCTTCGTAAGGCAAACGGGAGAAGAAAATTGAAGATGATAGTCATAGGTCTGTATTTTCTGTTTCTGGTCTTAGTTCAAATGGTAGGGAGGGCTATCTGCAGGCCCCATATGGTCACTGGTAGATTTTCAAAGTCAAGCAAATTTAATGTCCATTTGAAATTCAAAGAAGATGTTTCCTTGAAATCCAGCATGTCTCCTTCCTTTGTGAAGCCACAGGCTCCTATGTAGGTAGAGAACACTGAATTTCTGAAGAGGTCTTTGCATCTTTCTGATGCAAAAAAAAAAAAAAAAAGTTTTGCATCAGGAAAACTTTAGGTAGGGTAAAGGCAAAGCATGTGAATCAGTCCCAATATCACAAAGATTTGCTTTACCTTTTTTGGAGGCAGAAGCCTCATATGGCAAGGTCTCTGTGCACTGGCTCTCTCTTTAGGATTCCTCTGTGATGGCTGAAATGTGGTATCTTGAAATCCAAAAAAATATCTAGGGGTATATGCTGGCTATATAGCAAACTGAATAGCATCCAAACAATTATAACTTTATTGGGCCAGCCAAAATGCACAATTACATGTTGCAAGCTTTCAAAGTCACACTGGCTTCTTCATCAGGCAAAGAGGAGGAAAAAAATTGAAGATGTTAATCATAGGCCTATATTTTCTGTTTCTGATTTTAGTTCAGATGGTACGGTGGGCTATATGCAGGCTGGCACCTCCTTTAAATATCCTAAAACCGTCTAGAGCTTTAGTGATAATCAGGACCTTGAACTGCACAGGAATGGACCAGAGGCCAGTAAACTGAAAGAGCAACAGAAAAGCAAACTTTAAATGGTGCTGGCCAGATCAGAGAATAAGATTTATGTAAGAGTTCATTTTTTATGTTTGGAGTTTGTTTGTTTTTTATTGCTGGCGTGATTAAGAAAATATTAACAACTCCCCAGTGTATAGTTATCTCATACTGGTCAGCATCCTATTAGTTGTGCGACACGTGCAGAACAAAGTATTCACCGCTGTGCAACAGACTTAACCAGCTGACATTGGCAGAAGCAGAGTTGTGCATACAACCACGTTGTGCATTACAGTTGCAGATTGTGCATTGAATGGTGGCACCCAGCCATTGACATGTGTTGTGAAATGTTGCTGTTCTGCATGGGGGTTGTGTAGTGCTGGCGTAGCACTATGCACTATATCCCAAACACCTTTTTTTCTTTTTTGCAAATAATATAGCAATATTAAAAGGCTGAGTGATGGTTTAGAAAGGGGTGGGAAGCACACAACCCTCCAGATGTGGCTGGACTCTGGCTCCCATCAGCCCTGGACAGCATACCTAATGATGAGAAATGCTGGGAGTTGCAGTTCAGCAGTCTCTAGAGGGCCGTGTGCATCCCATCCCTGATTTAGAAAGAAGCTTTTTCTAAATGAGTGTACACATGGGTGGGAAAATGCTGTTCTGTACCTAAGTTATCATGTCAGTCTGTGAAAGTCTGGAAGTCTGATCTCACTGCTTGAAAACAGTAGAGTCTGAGAGTATTTAGGGGGGCTAAGAAGCTGAAGCTTAATCCCGGCAAGATGAAGATGCTCCAAGTCATGTGTAGTATTGTAATGATTTGGTGTTAAAAGAGTATCAGCCTGTATTGAACAGGATTGGCCTTGCCTTCAGTACTGGGCAAGCTCCTGCCCTCAGCATTGCCCCTGGCTTCTCAACCGTGAGGAGAGGGGCTTTTGCTTAACATTGGCTCCTGCCCCAGCTGCAACTATTTCTGGTAAGGATGGATCTAACTACGGTCACACATACCTGACTTACATCTAGACTGGACTGCTATGTGAGTCTGCCTCTGAAGATCATCCAAAAGGTATAAGGTCAAAGGATCTGATACAAGCACCATTTGAAGAGAAGCTTGTTTTTCCGTTGCTCTTTCAATTTATTGGTCTCTGGTCCATTCCTGTGCAGTTCAAGGTGCTCATTATCACTAAATCTCTCTAGATGGTTTGAGGATATCTAAAGGACCATCCTCTACCCTCTGATCCTCTTTGTCTAGTGGAGTCCTTCTGTTGATCTCATATTTTGATTTAGTTGATTGGAGTGAGCAGAAAGATCGTTTCAGAAAGTGGAATTCTCTGCCCCAAGATAATTGCTTTGGCTTTTTCTCTTAATTTTGGTGCCATCTGAAGACTTTGTTGCTGAAACCTATTTTGGACTGGTCTGCTTCTTGAGCCTGAATTTACTATATGCTCTCTTAATTTACATGTATGTGTGCATGTGTGCATGTACCCTCAAGTCACCTCTTGATATACAGCGTACAGTGGCTTAGTGGTTAAGATGCCAACTCTGATGACTGCAAGGTCAGCAGTTCAAGACTCATGATGGAGTGAGCAGTTTAAAAGCATGTAAAAGTTCAAGGAGATAAATAGGTACCGCTTGGGTGGGAAGGCAACAGCATTTGGTATGGTCATGCTGGCCACATGATCACAGAGCTGTCTTTGACAATGTTGCCTCTTTGGCTTAGTAATGCAGAGGAGCACCTCCCCCTACAGTTGGACACAACTTGACAACCTTGTCATGGGAAAATCTTTGCCTTTACCTTTAATGACAATTAGGTGTGGAAAAGAATTTTGTGGGGGTTGAACTTCTTTTTGAAGGGGTCCAGGAGGTCTTCCTGTTCTCCATGTTCCTTCCCCAAAATGGGCTCCTGTGTCTCAGCTCCTGTGAGCCAGCAGCTCATTCCCTCAGACCCTTGTCCCCCAACCTTCGTATTCTGTAAAATTGCAGGTTGTCAGGCATGATTTCAGAAAAGGGGGGTCAGCATTTTACAAAAATATGCCACTGCATACCTAGCAAGTTCTTCAAGTGTGCAAAAACAGCTGTGTTTTGAGGTAGCTCTTCCTAATTTTCAAACTGATTGGCAGCTAAAAACTGTTAGAGGGACCATTTAGTACCTGCAAAGAAAAAAGTTACAGCCTGTTTCTACTCCTATGCTCTCTTTTCTTTTCCCCAGACACCTGGAACAGGAGTTCTGAACTGCTGTTCAAGAGAGTGTTTCAATAGAAAAAAGCTAGATAGTACAAGAGGGCTGCCAGCTTCAGATCTGGGGAACACACTGTTCTAATGAGATGAAAGTAGTGTTACCTCTGTTCTCCTCCTCCTTGAAATGATCTCATAAATCAAAGGTAGGGGTTGTGTGGCCCTCCAGATTTTCGCTGAAGTACAGCTGCTATAGGTAGTATTACAAGGGGCAAGGAATGCTGGGGACTGCAGTTAACATCTGGAGGGCTGGACAATACCAATGCACCTTAAGTCTTTCAGGTGCCACAGAATGCTGTTGCTTGAAAACAAACTATCACTTTGATAAACTTCGATTTGGTTCCAGGATCCCCCATAGAAACCAAAATTAGTCCCATTAAATACAGTGGCATAAAATGGTGTCCCTTATATAAAATGGCAAAAATCAAAGTTTGTTTTTTGGAATTTATATGTTTTTAGAGTGTTTTCAAACTCTGGATGGTTGAATCTGTAGATAGTAATTCCATGGATATGGAGGTACGACTACATGCTCATTATTGTCATTCGTGGCATTTAATTTTTACTGAGAGTGTCATTCCACTTCTCTGTTTTATGGAACAGAAGGGGACAGCTGAAGATCTTGTAAAACAAATTTATGCATTCAATTTCGGTTACATGCATCATTCTTTCTTTTCCCATTTCTTCCTATCCTACTAATATGGGTGCTCTAGAGCAGTGGTGTCACTGTGGAGTTGCAGTGGGTTCAGACTAGACCGGGTGACACTTTGTTGGGCCCTCCTCCCCTTTGATACTGAAGGGCCGAATGCGCACCCGTTCCAGCTGCTCCATTGCTAGGCTGCCTCCTTGGGGAAGAAACATTGAACAGGACTGCCAGCATTTTCTGTCCCGAAAACTAGGATGTGAAGCTACAGTATTTAGAAAGATTAAGAGGCAATACAATAAATGGAAACAATACATTCTATGCAGCCTTAATTCAAATTACTGACTAAAATGGGATACCTATTCTGAAGAATGCTTCCATGCTGTGCTTGAAAAAAGGCAGGCATAATTAGGCTATTTATCAGGTAATGCAGTAAAGTATTTCTTTTTTAAATGAAAAGTGGAGCTTGGATATTGAACACACTCCTAAAAATAATAATCCTGCTGTATATGTGTATGGGCTAGAAACATATGTGGGGATCTTTAGTGCCCATTTGAGGCTTTGAGGCTTTTTTTCTGCGTTACTGAATAATCCAAACCCACCAGACATCCTATAATCAATATGGTAGCATCATAATAGCACAGATTCAATCCACTTTGGCAATAGTGGGCAAACAAATTCTTTTTGTTGCCTTGATGTGGGGGTGGAGGGGGAGAAAAGATGTATCCCATTGCCCGGGCAGTGAAGGTAATTCTTACTGCACTTTGCTGTTAGCTTCATAGTATGCTAGCATTGTATGGGAGGATTTATGTCTTATTTCCCAGCTTATCATACAAAAATCTACCTGATTATTGAGACAGAATGTGAGTGGGGATGCATATTCAGATGTATTTCTATCCAGTGTGCTATATTTGTCAACTCTTGTGACTAAGAGCCCTGTGTAAGTGTTGGCTCACATGTGAGGGCTAAACTGGGAAGATGTAAGCACACGTGCAAGGCTCTCCTCTCCACGACCGTCTTCAGAGAGCCCTGTGTGTTTATATCTGAAAGGGGTTGGGAAGCAAAGCCTTCCCATATTTTGAAAGTCTGTGAAGACAGGAATATCAGCTGCAACTGAGCAGGTGCCCACATTCTCACATTGGGTAGGGCTAGCATTCTGCATTGCAGGTGCAGATTCATAACCTAAAGTTGCAGGCCCATAAACGCTCCATATTCAGATATGGTTTGTCTTCACGGTCGTGGCACTACTAACGTAACCATAAATGCCCCCAACAACCACCATGAATTCCAGGGTGCCGCTCTGAGCGATAGGAGGTTCTGTAGCCCAATTAAGTGGGGCACTTCAGGAGACACAGACCTCCTTCTCCCCACTTGTAACCCTCTGAGGTAGGTCTGATGCAGTGACTAGCTAAGGTCATCTAGTGAGGTAAGTGACCCATTTCCTAAGCCCCAGTCCAGTGATATAACTCCTACACCTTATTGGCTAACTATATAATAACAATTCTAGCCATCACATGTTATAAGTGACTACCTGCAGTAGGCTTAGCTGTAAGCCAGAAGACTATGGAGTTTATCACACAGGAGGAGTTTCTCCCAATTACAAATTGAGCCAATTCGAATTCACATAAATTCGCTAGTTTAGCGAATTTCCGTGAAATCTAATTGTGTTCGGAATGTGTTCAGAATGACTTCCCATTTCCCGAAAATGACCCCCCACTGCCTGAAATTGTGTGAGATACTCTTATACGCATTAACGTAAAACCTATGATTGCATTTGGAATGACTTCCCTTTTGCCCGAAATTGCATGAGATACTCCAATACGCAATTACGTGAAACCCCATGATTGCATTTGGATTGCCATCGCATTATACCCCAAATTCCGTCATATGATAAACTCTACTGATTGTTGCCTTGGCAGGCAGTGTGCATTCTTCCCTCCCCAGAACAATTTCAAACCTTTTTGGTCTGGAAAAATCACTACAAGTTGGCTTTTCTGCACCCAGCCACAATGAAAAGTGCCCTGTCCTGTTCAGCATTACCTGCAAATATTCTCCAGTTTCAAAACTTAACTGTGTTGGTATTCAGGGGAACTGATGGGTGTATATAAACACTACTGTTGGATGCCTTTGTTCTGGCAAATGAGGCCATGGCTGAGTTCTTAGCAGTAAGTGAATGGGCACTTAAGCTAATCCCTACTGAAAGCTCATTTCACAATAGGTACTATACAAATGTTTGATCTTTAAATGTTTTTTTTCCCTTTAAACAGAGGTGCATTGGAAGCTTATGTTCAGTCGGTAAGAAGTAGAGAAGGAAAGGAATTTGCGCCAGTCTATCCCATAATGATACAATTGCTGCAGAAAGCCCTATCTACTGTTCAGTAAAATGTTTCTTGGAAGATCCTGGGAGTCACTCCAATGATACAGTCAAACAGCACTGGAAGGGTAATACTTCAGAATCAATATGAAGTCTCACCTTCTTTCTTTCAGACATGTACCATGAGCTGTAAACAGGAATCAAAAACACTTTACGTGCTTCTATTTTTCTGGTATAAAAACCTCTGTGATCTTCTCATGTCATCTTTTGATTTTTAGAAACCAAGTGGCATTTTTATGACAAGCTTTTGTTTTCTGCATTTGATTAAAAAAAAAATCTTAACAGGATTTCCATGTGAATAAGACTGAAATCTACAAAAAACCGCACATTTATGTGATTATTCATTTGCTTTCCAGCAAGAATCCTACAGCTTTAAACTAACTTATTTTATCTTTCGTATGATTTCACTCTGCATATAATAAAGAATTATATACAGTGTTTTGATTCTGAACTCATTCATGTTGTGTTATAATTAAGAATTACATACAGTGTTTTGATTCTGAACTCATTCATTTTCTGTTCTAATTGGATATCTACGTAAGAAAAATGTACTTCTTGCTTTTCTATAGTTCCTTCAGTTAAGCAACCACAGAGATAATTCTATTTAGTATTTTATGTTTGTAAAATATACAACAATATGTTTTACAAATTTATTTGAAATAATACATGAATATAATGTGCAAAATCATAGGAGCAACATTATGTAGACAGACATGTCAGGTGCTGAAATTTAAGTTGTGATTCTTAAACAGAAACACACTCTTTACTTAGTAACATCAAAAGCTATGTTGTAAATGTTCACAGCAAAAGTAGCCATAAATCTTAACATATCTGCTGTAGTTTTAGAAAGATGGAGGGAAAAAAGTAAAGTGCAAATGTTGCACCTACAGTAAGTGCAAAGTTTGTCCCCACCATAAAAGATGTCTTCTGGCAAAATAAAATCTTTAAAATATGCAGCATAGGAGACAAAAAACAAACGTTTAAAAATAAAATGGTGACACCACAGAAGCACCATTCTTTTGGGATAATGCAATGCTACTAATGAATTTATTCCTAGGCTGCGATGTACAGCCCAGGCAGTTCTACAAGCCTTTTTTATTTCTACTGGGAAGAGCTCACACCTCAAGTAAGTTATAAATGGGGTATCTTCCCAGACAACAGTCTTGCTACATATAGTATACACTATGCTATCTGCTTTGACACACATTCTGGTAACTTGTTGGCACTGGGCAGACTTGGGCTGAATCCAATAAGAACACTGGCAGAGTGGAAGGCTCCACCACCATACCTTTGCCGTTGTCTTGCAGGGGGATGCTCTCTCCTCCCTGGGTGGGTAACAGTGGTCAGGAAATTTTGAAAATGCTCCCACTTCCAACTGCTGATAGGGATTCACCTGGGCATGTTCCAGCCTAGAAAAAGGAGCAGCCTCCACCCCCAGCAGACAAAGCAAGGACAACTGGAGCAGGCCTCTCTTGTAGCACTCCAGCTGTTCAGTGGATGAGAGGAGTGGAGGTATGTCTGTGAAGCCTCCTGGCAGCCGTTGCACTAGAGAGGCGGTACACAAGGTAGTAAAGGATACTATTACCTTCGGCAACATCCAAAACCCTCACACACATAAGCTGGTGTCACTAGAGGTGATGCCAGTATATGTCGCAAAAAGGATTCTAACCCAGAGGGGTTATATATTGTGTCAGAAAATCCCAGCTCCCAGATTTGTAGTTAATTGCATATTTGTGCAATACATATTAATCAGCTATAAGAATCAATGTATAAACAGATGTTACATGTTTTAAAATTCCCCTTTTTGTGCATTTTTTAAAAAATAAACATTTATACAAAGCTCCTCTTCCTCCTACTATTCTTTAGCACCACAGGATATCCATTTTCAAGCCTATTACACCTGATAGACATATAGTTTGGAAGAAAATAAGGCAATTTGGTTTTAAAATGTTGATAGTTTTTAGCTTGCTTAATGCTCTACTGTAATAAGCAAATCTTCGTTCCTAATTATTCAATGCTGCCAACATTTTATGGTCACACCTTCACAAGAGATCATGAAACAGTGATCAAGTCTTCCATCACCATGTATTTGTAGAATTCCAATTTACTATTACTGTGAACCCTAGAAACAAAAAGAAGACATTAAGATGACAGCACAGATTGAAAGCAAAATATATACTCAATGTGTACATCTGTTTCAGTACACCCTCAAAAAAAAACTATTTACAGTGTTACTGTAATTCATTTATTTGGACAAAACTATTTTGGATCCAAAAGTTCCCTTTTTCAGATATAAGTCTGTAGTCTGCATAGAATTTCCCCTTATGCTGTCTGTTACTAATGATCTTTCAAGTGGCTAACTGAAAATATAAGTCTTCCCTCACAACTAGTCAGAAAAGATGTATTCTTCTTTTCTAACGTTATTTCAAAGTAAGGCCAGAATGAACTTAATTTAACAGTCTACAGCAAGCTATAAGCTCAGGGCAAAGATGACTTGCAAGTAACGCTTTTAACTAGTTTATGGCGCCATCTATCGCTGAAAAATGTTCTCCAACATCAAGTATTCCACTATATGAAGATGTGTTTTCTCTGGCAAGCCCCAGCTTCCACAGCATAAGGATGTAATGATGGTATTGGGATTAAAAAGCAAACCAGTTTCTAAGAGTATGGGTAAAATGGGGCCCCCACACTGTCATATGACTGTCAGTTTCAAAGTCTTAATTAACTTTCTGAACTACTGTAAGATCAGAAAATAAAAGACCAATGAAACAACGATTCACAGATGGATATTTTTCATGACAATTCAGAATACGACACAGTTAATTACAGCTGTGGTGACAATGTTCTTGCCCCTCTTTCTGATGTCAACCAGGGGAACAGAGAATGGGAACAGGATCTGGACCACCTCAGCTGGAAAGGGCAACATTGAGTATCCCACCCTTATCTTTTATGTGGCACTGCTGTATAAAAAATCCATGACAAAAGAGACTTAGAAGGTAGCTGCAATGCCTGCCTGAGAAAACAGTGAATGAGGTCTGTGTGAAGATCTAGGCCAAGATTTCACAAATAAATGTAGGGGTCTGTTTCCTTAGTATATTGTTCCCCTTTGGCAAGAATTATCCTAGTACATTAAGATGTGTTGTAAAGACAGAGAGAGAGAGAGAGAGAGAGAGAACAAGGAAAAACATACTGAATTTGTTCGTTTCCGTTTCCAGCAGTCAGGATTTAAACGTTTTTGTTCTTCAGCCAAAGCCTTGGCTTCTAATGTGTATATCCGTCTTTCTTCATTTTTCATTTTCTTCCACCTGTCACCAAGTATCACGCTTATGGCTCTGCAGAAAAAAATGTTTAGAAAGCATTCAGTGAAATAATCCAATAGAATATTAACGTATCTGAGCATCTGTTTCTTTTCTGCTGACAACAACACTGGCCCAAAATTAGATGTGCCAAAACACTAACATAGTCTCAGATACAGCTACTTTCAAAGTTAGGCAAATGTCTTCAATGCTGCCACTGCATTGATCAGAGTAGCAGGTAAGTGACTGAAAAATACTTAACAATCAAACAGTAGTTGTCAAAGTATTGCACAGTATTTTAAAGTATTCTTAACAAAATTGGAAAATTATTTTTCTGGAACTGTGGATAACCAAGCATTTGCTTTATCATTGTTAGTTAATAACTATCTTCTGTCACAGTAAATCAAAAATAAATAATATACATTATGACTGCAGTGTGAATTAGTTACAAAAACTAATTAATAGTAAGTTCAATATTTCTCTTAATTTCCCAACAAAATCCCAAGGTTGGCTAAGTTGCGGATTTTGGAAGGGTGAGCAGGTGGGTATACACTTAATGTCAGACACCTAAAGGGATGCCAAATTGTGTGTGATACATGTAATGTACATAAACAGCAGACTCCAAGGTAAAACATCAGTGAAAAACAAACTCACTTAAAATGAAATAACTGAGGCCCCTAACAGACCAACAAGAAATGCTGGCGTGAGGGCAGAGTGGGGGCATGGCGACCACCCGCTCCGCTGGTGTCATGCTGTGCACCCAAACACTGGGTGGGTGGCGTCATGCCACGTTTTTGGTGCAGCGTATAGATACGCTGTGTGAAACAACTGTAGTGTGGCAGCTATGGCACCCTTTCCGTGGTGCAAAGAGCCGCTTTTTGCGGCTTCTTTTTGCGCAGTGGACCTGCCAGGTTGGGGGCGTGGTGTGCAGTTGCCATATCCCCAACCCAGCACTTCCAGGGGCGGCACAGAGTGGGCAGTTTGTCCATCCCGACACTTGTTCCTTTTGTTGGCACACTGCTTCTCTAACAAATGCCCCTCTAAAATGAGTTTTAAAATGTTGGCTGTGGAACACACCTTTAACAATGTATGACTTGTCAATGCCTGAAACTATTAGGCCTAATGAATGTGATTACTAGCACTTAAAGCATATGTCATAATTTGGTTTCCTGCAGCTTCCCATTTCATTAGTCAATGTACAAAACACAAAAGTAGAATCCAACCTTTTTAGAAATGGCAGTAGGCACTGACCTCATTCAGAAAGAATGTTCCCCCATCCAATCGATTTGTTGAAGCAAACAATGAGCACTACCTCCTGCCTCCTTTGGGGAAGGAGGGGAACTTTCTCATCTGTTGAAACTAATTTCCTAAAATATTCAAGCCAGGAAACTGTCTTAAGGAATTTAAATACATAGCGAAATAGGAACAACTACTGTTACCTGTTATCTTTTCCTGGGTACATCTGAGTGTATTCAACTCTGTACTTTTTGGCAAAAAGCATAAAGGCATTCATTGGTCTTTTGCATTTGTTGGGCGAAGTGGC
Organism: Urosaurus nigricauda; assembly: GCA_034509955.1. NCBI lineage: Eukaryota > Metazoa > Chordata > Lepidosauria > Squamata > Phrynosomatidae > Urosaurus > Urosaurus nigricauda. Next base: position 83,992,889 of record JAOEGL010000005.1, read on the forward strand.
AGTCACAGTACTTGCAGTTCCTGAGCTGTGGCTTTTGCCAGCTTTACTATACAAAGAATTGGATGGAATCTGTAATGGCTGAGTAGGTCCACAGTTTGTACTGCACTCTGATCTTTCAAAGTCTTGACTTCCTGATCCTCCTCCTGATAAAGAAGCACGACGCTGACGAGCCATACTGCTTAATACGTAGACTGCAGAGGAATCCATTGGTGTAAAATCATAACTGAAAAGAGGAATTTTAGAAAATAAATGATGTTGGCAATAGGTGACCCATGTTTCAGACCCATAGAGGAGAATGGGCAGTACAATGGCTCTGTACACACTGATTTTTGTGTTTCGCCTCAGGTGTTTGTTACTCCAGACTCTTTTGTGAAGCCTTCCGAATGCACTATATGCCTTTGCTAATCTGTGATCGATCTCTTTATCAATCTTGGTGTCTGAGGAGATGATACTTCCCAGGTAGGTGAACTGCTGAACGGACTTAACAGACACTTTAGGCTGGAAGAAGAATGATGCAAGACACTGCCCTCTGTTGTTGCTAGCTGCCCTGAGTCAACCTCTCCTCATGGCAACCCTGTGGATGAAACCTCTCCAAGCCCCCCAGTCCTCCACTGCACTGCTTAGGTCTGGTAAATTTAGGCCCATGACCTCCCTGATTGAGTCTAGCCACATGGCATATGGACTTCCTCTCTTTCTACTGACCTCAACCTTTCCTAGCATTATTGTCTTCTAATGAGTTGTGCTTTCTCATGATGTGGCCAAGGTACAACAGCCTCTCCAGGGAGTGTTCAGGCTTGATCTGTTCAAAGACCCATTTGTTTATATTTTTGGCTGTCCATGATATTCTTAGCACTCTTCTCAAATGAGTTAATTTTAATCCACTTTCTTCACTGTCCACATTTCACATCCATATATGGTGATTTGGGGTGGGGGGTTACAATGGATTGGACGATTCTAACCTTAGTGCCCTGTTGTGAATCTTTATTTTATTGCCCTCTGACTGATACCTTTTATGGACATTTTTACTACCACTGCCCCAACCTGCATAAAGAGATACTCAAGCTCCTGCCACTCCAAAACCAATGGTCGTGCAAAATTTGTCCATGAATTTCCTGCTATACTTGAATGCTTGCACAAAAGAACTAATGAGTAATGCCAGGCTGCTTCTCTAACTGTCCTTGGGACCACATCAGCTGCAACAATTTTATGCTTTAAAAAACCATAAAATCCTTTTTTGTCACAAGGAATTAGAGATCATCAGCTAAAGGTATGGAGTACCTCTTCTGTGCTACCTCAAGGGGGTTATTGCTGGTGTGTGACATGATATGGAATTCACTTGCAAGTTGTTTTATTTTGCTATGCTCTGCTTCAGTCCCCCGTCTTGCAATTCCCAGTCACTTCTTGTTTCTCTTTCATTTTGTTCCAAAGTTCTGGGAGTAGAGTGCAAATTGCTGCACCACTTCCATGCCAGTGATATGATTTTATCTTACCTCCATAACCAGGACATCTGTTTAAATCATTAGTTGGGCAAAGTTACATCTCCCAGCTGAGCTTAGAGGCATGTCTATGTGAAATTCTCTCAATATAATCATGGGAGAAGCGTAGCATAAAACCTCTTCCCAATGTTCTTCAGGAACATTACTCCTGTGCTACTGGGCAACATCACTGGGGAAAGGAAGAGACTATGGCCTTACCACTGTCTGCCAGAAATTTTGCTTAAATCCCTAAATTTGTGGGGTGAAATGAAATAAAAAACTTTTTTGTAGAAACATTAAGGAGCATGGGATAGGGGTTCACTTTTTAAAATCTTTTTTTTACAGCTGTTCCTAAGGGAAGGCTTAAGGAGAGGATGGCGGTGGTAACATTATTCAGAAATGAGGCAAATGAAGAATCCACTGCCTTTCCCTCTTTACTTCATTCTCTCCCTCTACCCCAGCTTTCCTGTCTTCAGCCACAGAAAGGAATGTGCATGGAGCTCAGTTTAGATAAGATCTGAAGGGGCAGAACTATATTTCCAACCAAAAAACATACACTGGCCATGTTCCTGGTAAAGTTTTCACCTGTCTTGCAATTAGCTAGCTGGCTGATTTTGAGTGTGATCTGGTTGCAGATGCTGATAAAATAGCTTACCTATTGGTCCTTTTCAAAAAAATTGAACATCATTTTTTTTGTTTCCACGTATGTATTGTCTAATCTCTCCCCTACTCCTATCTATTGTTCTGTTGTGCTGTAATGTTATACTGGTTTAAAGACTTCCTGTTTTTGTTGCAAACGGTTTGCACTTGAGAGCTTTTTTTAGTGATAAGATTGGTGGCTGTGGTGTATTATGAAAATTCAAAATTATTAGAGTTTTTTTTAATATTTCATTAATTGCAGTGCTGTGAGAATTTATAGTTCACGTGAATCTAGCAAAACAAGCTTGTGGCTATATGGGAAGCATATAAAAAGTAGACAGTAAAACAGCAAGAATCATTTGGAAGCACAGTGTAAATGTGAGAAGCTAAAACTTTATCTTTTAATACACTGACTTCAACTTAGATGTATATTAAAGGATAGCATTAAACAGACCTTCAAGAAAAAGTTTCTTTCACATACATCTATGTTTTACAAAATTCAGCTATGATATCAAACACTGTTAATTCTAATTTTATACTGTATCATCTTAAATGTGAAAAGTGGTTCCTATGTCCAAGTAAGTGCATAATAACCAAAATATCAAGAACTGGTAAGATATAAAAAGTATTTTTGCAAATCTGGTCTGCTCTTTCATAACTCAGTCACACATTCACATCACCTCATAACACCAGCAAATAATAGGCTGCTAATAATCTAAAGTTTGCAAAGTAGCTATCTGTTAATTCAGTGAAATATTATTGTTTCGATTACTTTGGGGGCTAACTTGTAATATTTCAACTTGCTGAAATGAAAGGCAAATTTCAAACATGTGAGAGTAAATGAGTGTAAATGCCAAAGAATGCTAATCTGAGCAGAATTAGAAATTTCTCAAAAAAAATTATAAAATCATTCCCTCTATTTCTATTGTTCAGGTATGAGTGCTGTTACGTACAAAGTCAACATGGCTTGGCCGAATCCCAAGTTTTGAGAATTACAATTCTGTTTTATTCTTAAAAGCAACTTTATTACTGCCACCCCACCATACAGCTCCAGGGGAAAAAATACTTAACACAACCCATTTCTTGTTAACTATTGATGAAAACTGATATAATAGTAGCAATAATTTTTGATTTGTACACATTACTTCTGTGGCTCCATTCTTAGCTAATTTTAAGTACAAATATTAATAATTCTCTGGTTCTCTTTAATCTTAAAGTTATAAACAAAGCAAGGGAAGCCAGCCCACTGTTAGGGTTTCTAAGGTGTCTCCTCCCCCCCTTATTTTAACATGCAATAAAACTATGTTTTGCTATAACACTGAAAAGTCATTACTCTGCTACTGAGAATTGGCTTTGTGGTTAAAGTGCTGAGAGTTGGAAGATTAAGATTCATATTTTCCCACAGACTCTGAGGCATGACATTTTCTGGGTCATCTTGCATCAATTCTCTCACACCCCAGTATACCTCACAGAGCTCTTGTTAAAATAAAGTGCAGAAAACAAAGATGACAATTTTACATCAGTGCAGCTGTTAAAAAGATACCTTCTCCAATGTAAATATGACTGAATTGGATGGTTTTAGATGAAGGCTAGGGTAATAGAGGAAGGCTGGCATTCTCTTGGTTAGATGCAACTAGAGTAAACCAAGTCAATTAATTGGAGAATGATGAATTATCACATAGGTTAATCCCAAAGATTCAATGAGACTAACAGGATTTAGCCTGACATGTGTTAACCCTTTCTACATACATTCCTATCTCTCCACTTAACATGGAGACCTTCAAGAAGCATGCTAGACAACTCTGCTTCAATTTTTTTCCCATGGCAAATGCCTGTGTTCTTTGGCTGCTGTGGAAATGGGTGGGAGCTGCCCCTTGGCTTAGCCTTCACCAACCATCCCATCCACCCAACCAGCTCCATCAACCACAAGCCATCATTAGCTCCATCTAACTTTCAGAATAAATCTTATAGGTAGAATAATTTTAAATGTTTAATGGTTTACATTTTTGCTCATCTGGAACTGTCATCACTTGCTTCTACTATCTGCTCAAAAGTCAAATTTTAGAAAGACAAGCAAATCAGCAGGCCAGAGAAAAAATATGGCTGCCTGTGTGTTTTACTAACAAATAACAATCTGGAAACTCAGTTTAGAAGGGATCAAGAGGTGGCTAGGTAAGTGTGAACATATAAACACGTGTGTTTTTTTTTTCTTTTCACTTTAAGAGTTACCTTTTGAATGTATCAAAAACGCCTGAATCATCAAAATTAATTGCATCTGGGTGTCCAGGAGGTAGACATATATCTCCAATATGCATTTCACAACATGGAATACCATGCTGAACTACAGTCAGACTTGGGTGAAAAGATGACCAACCTGGATGGAAAGATCATTCAATTTAAATTAATTAATTTTTAACAGGTAAGTTTTTTAAAGTGCTAGCATAATTTTCTACATTTAGTTACATAGTGGCCTCACTTTCAGGGAATAATAGGCACAAGCAATTTGCTAAAATCCCTTCTGCATTCAATGGTGCTTTTGTCCTGCTAACTGTGTTCAGGAAAGCTATTTATCATTTATTTTTATTATTAGTTGTTAGCACTTAACTAGACAAATTACAAGGAGAAATGAAACTCGCAAGAAGACAGGAGAGACCACATACTGAGAAAGGGAAGGAAGACTTTTAAAACTCAGCATTTCCTTTAATGAGACACAAAACTGTGCACACTGTTTTTATTATTTTTCATTTTAAACTCTTTAGGAAAACCTTGATTCTAACATCCACTGGATAATGCAACAGAACGGTATTTTTCAGCAGAAGCACATAAGAAAAATATTGCATAGTAAGGAACTCATGGTTTTGCCTACATCCAAGTATCCCAAAATATTGAGCTAAATTTACTATTGAGCTATAACTTACTTACTAAACTTACTACTCAAACTTCACTGGTTTCAGTAGGACTTCAGTAAAAAAAAAGAGAGGCATGTTTGGAAAAGTCTTCCTACAACCTCTATTGTTTCACTTGTGGAAATTCCACATCTTTAAGAATAGCACAATTTTAAACTCTAAGGCTTTGAATATAGAAGTAATGAAAGTTATTAAACATTTCCAGCTCAATCATGGGGCTCACTATGCCAGGAAATAAGGAATCTGCATGGCATACACCAAACATATACTCTATCATCCCAAATCAAAACACATTAATGAGGACACACATTTCACATTGGCTGCTTTGTTTTCTACTTTTAAAAACAATTGTCAGAAACCTACTGCCTTAGACAATTCTCATTTTCTATTGTATTTTTAAACATTGTACAGGTAACAAGTGTCTCAAGCATTTACCTAGCATATCATAACCTGTCCAATGTTCTTGTAATGCAAAAGAAGGAATCCTATGCTTTCATTTTCAACAAGCACTGCCATTCACCATCAGCCTTTTCTTATCAAACCCCAGCAGGAAGAGTGACATACAGGCTAGGCAGCTGTGACAGAGTGATTTTCATGTTTTGAAAAAGGCTTCACAGCATCCTAGCAAGCAGCAAGAGGAGCCATGTCAACTGCTGCTTCTTTGCCAAGGGATTGAGTGCCACCTTGCTTGTTAGGTAATACATGACCAAAGTGTGGTTGGTCAACCTGTGTATTACCTTGTGCATTAACAAGTGAAACTCCTTCTCTACTGCTAAATGTTTCAAAGCATTGTTGTGAAAGATCTTCTCCTCTGATGACCATAGACCTTGTATTATGTAGTCATTTAAGTGTGCTCCCTATCCTGTCATCAATGCACCTATCGTGACAAGGGCTTCTGGTTGATTAATGGAAAAGGGCATGCCTCTCAGACCTTTGGGTGCATCCAGCTACCAAAGGAAGAAATGTTAAACAAACAATGATGAGCCACTTTTTGGAGAATCTCAAAGTAGGTCAAATGGGAAGATGAAACAGGCCTGAAGAGGACGCATCCAAATATGGTTGATGCTAGGTAACCCAACATCACTTGCACTAGTCGAGCCCTAAGACATATGTGTCAAAAGCAACTTTGAACAGATCTGCAAAGGTGGTCCAAACAGGCAGCAGGAAGGAAGGTGGCTTGGGATGTGGCGTCCAAGATCATGCCTATGCATCTTATTCACTGCATAGGCTGAAGATGAAATTTCTCTTTGCTGAGACAAAAGCATCCTAAGTCCTGTAAAAGATCCTGGGTCATCTTGATGCCTAGGAGCAGTGGTCTCCTGGAAGATGTGATGATCCAACAAGTCATCTATATAAGCGTATAGGATGACACCTTGCTGCCTACGAAGGTGGCCACTATTACCATCACCTTCATGAAAACATGGGAACTGTTCTGAGGACAAAAGGCCTCAGAGGGAGAGAAGAACCACTGGACCTGATACCCTTCCCCATCACCTTTCCCTTCTCCTTTTGTGTTGTGTCTTTTAGATTGTAAGCCTGAGGGCAGGGAACCATCTAATTATAAGTTTATATGTACAGCACTGTGTAAACCTACAGCGCTATATAAATAAAGTTTAATAATAATAATAATAATAGGCAGGACTCAAAACTTGGAAGCCTTCTAACGCAAAGCATAGGAAACATCAATAAGAGGCCTGAATTAATACATTTGGCTCTTCATATCTATGGGGGGTTCCATTCCAGAACCCCCCCCCCCACCCGCCTCCCCACGGATGCCAAAAAACCACAGGCCCTCAAGTCCCATGGTTTTTAATGGTGGTGCATCATGCGCAAGGCCACACTATAGCAACTGCATGCATGCAGCTCCATTAAGGACAATGAGACGGGGCCATTCATGGATGCTCAAATCCGCAGATGGCAGGCCCATGGTTTGGGCAGGCAGACTGTATATGAAAGTACGGTGTACATCTTTCAAGTCCCAGGTAGCGTACCAGTCATCCTCCTGCATTAGTGAAAGGATGGAATTGAGTGTTACCATCCCAAAGTGGTGGGGATGGACATAGTAATTCATGCCCCTCAACTCCAGAACAGGTCTCAGGCCCCTGTTCTTCTTGATAACAATAAAGTACCAGGAGAAGAATCCTTGATGTATCTGGTAGCGGGGGACAGGTTTGATAGCCCCTTTTTGGAAGTGGAGTGGTGGAGTCTTGAAGTAAAGTGATGAAGGAAAGGATGGTTCAGAGAATGCCTGTGGGTGGATAACCCTCAAATTTTATACCATAATCTCTCCTTATAATGTCAGGCACCCATGTATCCACGGTGATAGCAGCCCGCGCATGCTGGTAGAGATTTTGCCATTCTCAGCATTTGATCAACAAACACTTTCATGTCATCAGATGAGGAGGAAGGGTCCATGGTCCCCAAAGGAATTGGTGGTGTTTTGCCGATAGGGCCAATGATGGAATCAGAATCCAAACCAGAGGCAGACATAGTAGTTGTTAGAGCCTGCAGTCTGCTCTATCGTAGCTGTTTTATCAGAAACTGACACAGCACAAGTTGAAGGGTGATCATTGTCGGTGGTGTTCTTCGAAACCTCTTGGGCAGGTACAGTTCAAGACAAGGCTTGTTCCTGGTGAGTAGCACAGGTAGCTGATTGAGAGACAAGTTCAGATTCCCTTGTACCCTGCTGGACCAAAGCACGGACTGATACCTGGCTCCCTATGATTGGAGCAGTATCGTCTATGTCTTGAACAATGTTCTGGATAAGCCTCGTTCCTATACTGACAAGTATATTACCAGACAGGAAGAGTTGAAAGAGAATGACTGGGAATGTCTGGTCCTGCCATGATACTTATGGCTATGACCACTGCCATGATGCAAACACTGATACCATCAGTGACAATAATACCTTTAATATGAAGAGGATGATTCTGAGCCAGATCTTGACACCAAATGGGAACAGGATTGGTGCTGACATCGATGACAAGACAAAGAGGTTGAACCAGTAAGGGTTTTGAGGTTACAACTGTTGAACTGATGAGGGTAAGACCATCACATGTATAACTGGCAACAACACCAGAATCTCTCCTTCAAAAACCAACTTGTCCCTATAGTGGTCTTCAACAGTCACTGTCTCGATGAGTGTAGTGTGTTGTTTCAGAGTCTCTGGAAGTGGAGAGGCCTCTAACTCAACTTCTCGTAGAGGTGTGGAAGCCTTGGTCCACATAGCAACCTTGGTTGACAGTATGACAAGAAGTTAAAGACTGAAAAACATGTTCCTTTGAGTGCTCCTTCTTCCTTTTTGTGCTTAGAGACACAGCGCATCTCTACTTTAAGGGATCTGCCTGGAGTAGGAAGCCCATATGCATACTGCTTCCCTTCCTCCCAACTCTGATAGTCGAGGTCAAGGTTCAAGGCCTGTTCATATAAGACAGCCTGTAGACAGTGCTCTCTGTTATATCTCACGTTTGGTGTTAAAGCACAGCAATGAGCACAGGAAGCATGGGATTCATCGAAGCGCTAGAGGAATTTTAAGTGTCCATCCCATCCTGGGATTTTGGAACTGTAAACAACACACTTCTTGAATGGTATCAGTGAGAAACCAGTCAACCAGAGGGCTAGCAGGGCTCCAAAGCCGACACCAATGAAGTTTGAATCAATGCTCAATGAACGTGAACACTGTTCCTCTCAAAGCAGCTGCAGTGGTAGATGAAAAGGAACTGGCAGTTTCAGCTGGAAGCCCCTTATATAGGGTAGCCAGAAGTGAGTGGGGCTACTACCAAAATGCTTTAGAAGGTTCCAAAAGAGGCACTGTACGGGTTCAGGATGTTAAGCACAGAGACCAGAAAGAAGAACTAAGTTTCCTACTATAATTAACAAATCTTTCATTTTTCCGCTTTAACATGGGTCCTAAGAATACAAATACTTTTTCTTGTGACAACTATATTCCAATTATGTTTAAGACATTTTAATGTTTGCAGTGGTGAACTGGGAAAAATGAGATTATTCTAACTGCAGAGGAATTATAATCTTATTGCTATGGAATACATTTTGCAAATGCTATTATCCTACTTTCTCTGACAGTTTAGGAACCAAGTTACAGTAGAATCATTTGGGCAATAACTTTTTATCAAAGTATTATGGCTAACTCAGCCATAGCTATAGACCTGGTAACAATTTCTATTTTCCTTTATAACAAACAAAATAAACATTTTAATTCTTGGGACAGATTCAAAGCTTGAGAAATATATGCATTTATAAATCTAAACATTTTATCTATGGTACAAGTGTGACAGAAGAGTGCAAGGGCTCTTTTTAATTATTAACACATTTGAGATGGAGCAAAGCTTGGAATCACAGTCTGAGAAAATTCAGGAGTCTGTTAATCAGCATGAAAGGGTATGATCAAAACAACGTAAAATTAATAATTTCATGACAGCAATTGTTCAGCTGTTCATATGATTTTGTTTTATATGAGATCCATGCTAAACCTTTCATTATTTGTAGGATATGTTAATAGCAGCTGTCACAAATATCATCTTTAATTCTCAGAGAAGCATTGTAGTTGCTTATTTAAGACTTGAAATGTAATCAGATTAAAAGTGATTATAAGCAATAATGGCAGGATTCTAGGGCACTGTCATAGTCATTGTTTTACTGAAACATTTAGTACAACCAAGAAGCCATATAACTGATAGTTTTATGTCAGAAATAATGATAATTTTATGTCAGAAATAATGAGCTGGATCCAGAGAGTTCCTTCCATTCACAAAATGTACCCTCCTACTAGAAAAAGGTGATTTTTCACAATCCCACTCTTCTCCCTGCAACCTCAACCACAGTATTCTGGATGGTGCAGTGCATTCCCTTTTCTCTAGCACATTAGCTCTAAAACTACCCAGACCATTTAAAGAACTTGAAAAGAATGTCTTGTATCCTATAATGTTGATAAACGTTTGACATCGGCCGAGGGGGAGTCAAATAACTTAAAAGGGCTGCAGAAGCTTAATGGTAGCTTACGCCAGTAAGAGAATGATGTTGTTTTTACATTAGTGGAATTCACCAAAGAAAACATGTTCCAGTTTTTTCATCACGTATTATAAGGGCAAGAATGGTGTTTACAGTAACAGAAATTCCTACCTTTATTTTTCACATAGAATGGGTGCTCTAGTTTACATTCTACAGTAAGCAAGCCATCTTCTGTGCCAGGATCAAATGTCAACTTTAGAACGGACTCGCCAAATGAAATAGTTTCTTCATGTAATATCAACTTCAAGCCATCAGAACCATATCCCTGTACAACAAGTGAGATTTAATTATTGAAAGAACAAGTGAACCTGAGAAAACTACAACTACTCTTATTCTATGTAATTTATTTGGGAAATAACCAAAATAATCTCTTCAAAAAAATTCAGGTCTTAATTACTGTGGTCAAAAAAAGGGTGGGCAATACTTTTGGCTGAGGAGCCATATGTGAGGTCAGATATGGGACTGTGCATTTGTGCTTGCACATACACACAGATGTACATACACACACACAGACACACGCCATCTCCAGGCACAATGATAGTGAGGTTAAGCCTTACCACTCTGACTGCTAATATCTAGAGAAGAGATCCCAACACTGCTGACACTGTTTGGGGGTAAGGAGGGGGGATTTAATGCTAATAGGAGTTGTGAAAGAGCAGTCTTGGTGAGATGGAGGGTTCACCCCTCCCTGATAATCTTCATGGTGATTGCTGTTTTCCTGCTGTTATAAGCATGACTGTCTGAATATTGGTGCTATGTGAAACAAGGTGAAAGTTTACGCATACATACACACATGCACTAGTGATTATGACCAACATACTGTAACTGTTCCCCCACTAGTACTACCAGTAGTAGTGATAGCAGCAAGGAAGCAGAAACCTTGACAACAGAGGATGTCGTGAAAGACTCTCCCATTTCTCAACACTCCCCACTGAATTTTTTGTCCTTGCACTGCAACAGGATAGCTGAAAAAAATCAGTCTTTTCCCTAATGACCAACAAATGCCAGGCTTCATTAGCAGCGTCGAGAGCAGCTAAGGGTAACATCCACATATAGCTCAGTGATGGCCCACTTTTTGTTAAAAATATTTCCAATTTACTTTTAGTAACCAGTTTTACCTGCTCCATGTAGCATCAGCCACAAGGGGAAGGAATTGGTATAAACTATGTTGACTACCTATGAAGCACTGCAGAATAGAACTCTCTATTGTTAGTTACAAAAATGTGTGAAGAACACATTACTTTCAAAAGTCACATCAATTTATATGGTCACAATCTAAAGTATGGCAGAGAACATTAACACAAGCAAGACTTTATATCCATTAAAAACTCATTCACTATGGCTTTTAACTATTTAAACTTACTTTGCAAGAACTCATTGAATCATCTGCTTTATTTTTATAGCCTGTGGACCTAGCAAAATCTTCAACATCCTTCCATTCTTGATTGCCCCCTTTGTGAAAGCATAAACGTGTTCCTAATTTTAAAAAAAAGGAATTTAGTGTAATCAAAGATACACATATGATTTTAAACCCAGTATCATAATGTATTATTATTTTACCTTTAAGGAAACAGTGCCAGGCAGTTGGAGGCCAAGAGTGGCACCAACCTAAATCATCATCATCTGACAGCGATGACATACAGAAAATGCCAGACTCTGATTCACTGTTTGTCTGTTGAAAAAAGATAACCATATCAAACATTCCGATTGAATATTTTGAAGTCATACTAATATTTATACACTAATTTTGAAAGAGCCCATCCCCAGTTTCTTATTTTTTACTAGACCATTCCATATCTTTTGCCAAGTATATTTAAATTTTGCATTTTTTATTTGATGTCCAAAAAACAAATCTTTCATAAACCATCCAATCCGTCCTACATTCAAATACAGGAAGCTGCTGGTACTGTTTCCTTTTCTTCATTCACAATCCAACTCTGCCTGGCTGTATTTTGTCTCACTAATGGCACAATTAAACTATTAAGGCAAACACACAAACTTCACTTAGCATTTCCTTAAGTATATCATGAATTTACATTAAAAAGGAAACAAGATTCCAAGGAATGCTCAAGCTTCCCCCCCCCCCCCCAAGTCCTCACATGGCCTGCTTTGACAACAATGAATGAAACTTCCTTCTGTGTATTTTGTTCTATGTTTTCTTTTATTTTAATCTACTTTTCTTTGGCTCAAGCAAACACAAAGAACAATGCAAAACATGGTGTTTTCCTTGTTTATTATGTATCTGTTTAGTTGTAACAGCTCTTCACAGTATGTATACAGTATGTACAAGATCACAAGATTATAAAGCTATTTCAGTGTCTAAAAGTATTTTCTCTGATATACAGCTAGTTTAATATAGACATAATAGGCATAACTTACCCTTTCATGTCTGACTGGTGATTCATCAATATTATGCTTGGGAAAACCAGACTCACTCTGACAGGATTCTGGTGGAGGACGTGCATAGGAATGTAAACTTTTGCTTGTAGCTATCAGGTGGACAGGAGATGACCTAAGCAAGATTTTTTAAAAAATACATGAACAGATGTTGGTCAAGAAAAGAAAGAAGGGAAGGCATCAAAGATGCACTAGGAATAACCAGTGAGCAAGATTCCTTTAATTCTTCATTGAACAGAACACAATCAATGGCTTCCTGCTAATTCGATTTCTTCTTTCTCTTCATTTACAGAAAGATATGGATGGGAAAAAGGCTAGCCCACCAAATATTCCAACTAATGCCACAGAACTACTTTTACTCTGGTTACTTTTACTTCAGTTATCATGTTATGCAAATCAGAAGTCTTAATCCCCCCCCCAAAAAAAAGCTTATTGCCCTTCTGTAGAAAACACACCATACATTGGCCTATAACCAGTGGTGTCACTGTGCTGAAACAAAGTCAATTGAAATGCATTTACAGAATTAGTAAAATGGCAGAATCCAGCAGTTTTCTGTTGTTCAAGCAATCAATCATGTATTGTTCTCTTGATTTGCTGCTTGCACGATGGAGAAATCAAGCACAACTATGCTAGCAAAGGCATCACATGAGATCTAGGCTATTCACGTACCCCAACTTCCAAGATAATAACTAACAGGTCAACCCAAGCAGACCCCTCTTTAAATGAGGATGCTGAGAGCTCACTATGGAAAATCTTCTGTAATGTTTCTTACACAGTATGTGTGTCTCTTTATCCATGTGTGTTTATTTTCCAAAAGAAACACAGTGACTAACGTGATCTACATTCTTATGATGCAGTATGCTTTCTCTCTGTAATGGTTTCGTGACTAAATATGATGATGCATACGTTTCTTGAACCATGGGAGGAGGGGAATTATAACTTCAGCAATATAACAGAACTTCTAAGGTGCCTTCTGCTGCAAGCTCTACAATGACAAGAACTACAAAACTGTATCATACCTGTTATAAAAAGAGCACTGCATAAGAGGACTCTGTGGACTAGTAGCTATGTTTGCTAATTCCGTCAACCAGTTCACTCCATTCTCACAAGTATAAGAACTTTCTGCACTGTTACTTGAGGTATACTGGTTCCACAAAGGCCTTGAATATTCCTGATGGGAGACATCAGCACTCAGCTGGTAAAGTGCAGGTGGGGTGGAATCAGTATGAACAGCCTGCAGTTCTGGAAGATCATCTGCAAATAAATGTACAGAGTCAAATTTATTCCTATGGATCATCCCACAGACGAAACCAGCAAAACATAAGGCCTACAAGCTTACTATACCCTCACATCTATTTATGCCTTCTAAGGAGAAAAAGATATTTTAAAAACCCTTCTTACATTATGCTAACACTGTAGAAGCCATGCTGACTGGCCACCAAACTAATAGGGCAACATAACACTCTTTAACTATATCAGTGTTAGTCCAGTTTCTGAAAAGGCTAATGCTGGATGATGAGGACCATCACAGTCTCCTCCCATATAGGCAGCGTTTCTCCTATCATGACAGCAGCATGTAAAATACAGGAGGGAACCAACAGGTGAGATTACATGTATGAGATATTTGAACTGAGAATATGTTCAAACACCGGAAATGCCAAAACAAGCAACATGGAGGAATGTGATAGTTTCTATGAATCTTTTTGTAAAGAATCAGATTCAACATTCAAAGAGACATAATCTCCACAGCACATGTTTTCCAAAGATTTGACATTTTTGTGACACTGGCCTTATGACACTTGCCAATGTATTTCATTGGAACCACGACATTAGTCAACAAAAACATGATTTTAAAACCATGGGTTATTTCCCGAGAAACACAGAAATATGCTAACAGTAAAAAAAATGGAAAACATCCACCAATTGTGGCCACTGCCAGGCTTTCACAGATTTACTGCAAATATTATATGAGTTCTAGCAGACAGTAATTTTGAAATAACCCAAAAGATCTGATCAAAAGGACGGTGAAACTAGATCTGTGACACCAAAGCCCCTTGAAGTCAATCCAAATAAAGTTTCCAAAATTAATTGTGATTTGGCAGTCAGGTTGTTCAAGGCAATATAAATTCAAGAAAGTCAGATTGTTGAAGGAAATCAAAAATTTAGTAAGATAGCAAAGTTCTCTTGCACAAACTCATGAGATTTTCTAAACTTGAACCACTGTCTTTGGGCTAAAATATTCTTAATGCTGCATACCACATCAGGGTCTTAGACTGTGTTCAATGCCTTCCATAACAATTGTCCTACATGGAACAAATGGATAGATAACTCGAAGAAATCTAAAGTAGTATTTACCAAGCTCCATATGCTCATCGCAAGATGCATATCCAGGAGAAGCTGGGAGGTTCTCATTACACTTCAGCAATTCCAATGATTCATTCATCCCTGAAGTCCTCTTGTCCACCACTAACAGAAGCTTCTGTACTGCATTAGGCATCTGATTTGTCTTTACTTCCCAAACCATTGTAGGGTGCTTCAAATCAGATGATTTAAACAAAAACAGACAAAACATTACATTAATAGACTTCACTGCAATAACCTACTGCTGGAAAGAGGTACCACCACTTTACTGGGAAAATATCTGTCAAACATGTCTCCTAATAACCTAACTTTTTGCTGACAAGGAAGTAGCAGAACACATAAAATGCAGCACACCATTATCAGTATTTATCTCAGTATGAGTCTGCAATTTGTTTCATTGATTTCTTTACATGATAGAAGAGTGCATTTTATAGTAAATTCAACTAAATTCACTATCTCCCAATAGGAAACTGAGAAACAGTTGTTCTGAAAAATGACTGTGATCTACACCCTATAGCAAAAACTTCCTTTGTGATTATTCAGTTCATGAGCCTTCCACCTAAATGTGAACTAAGCTAAATAATATTACTCAAGTAAGTACTGTATTATTAAGATGATCATAAAATCTTTGCACATGCAAACCTACAGTTTGCATTTTGAGATCTTAAAATGCAGAAACTGACATGGCAAGATTAATCTATAGTTTAAACAAAAACTTTCAAACACAAAAATTGAAACCATGGTGCTATTACTTAATGTGTAAATATCGACATACTTTAAATCTATATCCTAAAACCTATAAGTATTGGTCACATTATTGGGGCCACATGCTATGTGAAATGCCATTTTTTAATAAAGTACAAAAAAAATCAGGGAAGGAGTCAACTTGAAAGTTTTTTTCCTGCAATTACGAGAGTTTTCTTGATCAACAGGAATTTCAACATAGTAATTTGACTCCACAATCGAGACAGTAACCACAAATTCCGCATGAAGAGGTGACAATATAAAATAAACAGAAAAAAATAGAATATGCAATATTAACTATATCCACTGTTCAGTTTCCCACTGTCTGAAAGCCAAAAAAGGTCGATTATTGTATAAATAACTTCCAGATGATTTTTTCCAGCTGCAAATACTTCCTCCCAGACACCTTTCAAATGAAAAAGACAATCAATAACAATTTAAAAAAAATACATATACACATAAAACAAGGGAGTTTTCCATGATATCATATACTGCTTGGCTATGTATCTAGCAAATGGACTGTGAATGGATTTATCGTAGACTAGGTACCTTCAGCCCAACTTTTCAGTATTTAATAATCAAAGAGAATGTGAGAAAAGCAATATACCAGCATGTACAGGCATACCAAAAAACAACTGGTTCATTGGTGTCAGATGCATTTACTGCTTTTCAGTAAAAAGGCTCTGTAGGTTAAAAACCAAAGTCAGGTAGGTACAGCGTATGCTAGCCAATGAATCTGACAGCACGATCCTCTTATTCCTGTGCATCTTCAGAAAACTTATTTGAGAGTTCAAAGAAAGAATAATAATGGTCTTTATAGACATATATTCAGAGTTTGAACAATGGCACAGAAAAAGACCAAGGTAGAAACTTAAATGAGGCAGGAACAAAAGTGACGACGAAACAGTTTTAACCAGACAGAATGTAAAATTATTGAACAAAACTGAAAGGAAACAGGACTCAGCCACTAGACAAAAAGAGTACTACCTCCCATTTTAGGTTCATCTATTCCAAGATGATTGTTGAAACTGTTCAAAAGTCTTCTACCATATGTAAGGGTTCTGAAGTTGTTCCCATACTTAAAATCCCGAGTAAATTAGAAATAACAAGATAGCTGTTCTAGTTTCCTGAAATTCTTGAATTACTGAATCAATATTGTATTTTCAAAATAGATTCACACACCCATAAACAGTAAGAGAGAAGGCAATATTATACTAAGGTATTGACAAATGCACACTGTGGGATGCTTTCCAAACTAGATCTGCCTGGCAACTTCACTACTTCCCTGATGGCATTCTGCCCATAAGTGAAGACATCTGGATTTAAAAGCTTTTGCTGGCAGACGAATGGGACTTCTGGTGGATGATTAACAGAGGATGTTGCTATCAGAAGAAATGTACCATTTGAGTATAATGTTACCACTAACGTTTATACTTTTATTGTGATTGAACTGTATTTTCCCATTTGAAAGGATAACATCAACTCAATTACCTTTCTGTAGAGCCACAGTGGCATAGTGGTTTTGTGTGTTGGACTAGGACCCTGGAGAGCAGCAGCATTCGATTCCCAGCTAACCCATGAAACTCATTGGGTGACCTTGGGCAAGTCACATGAACAAAAAACCTCCCCTGAACAAAGAAAACCCATGAAAGGTTTGCCTTAGGGTCGCCCTAAGTTGGAAACAGTTTGAAGACACACAGCACATACCCTTCTGCAGTGCACAGTGTTAACATTATGTGTTAACATAATGAATCAATAGTGGTCTCATACTCTTGAGAATGCATCACACATGCAGAAGTGTATGTTTTGAAAGGCCCATATCCTACTGTTTAAGATTTTTGTTTTAACTGCCTTTGATTTGACTTCTACCCATGGTGACCCTATGAATGAGAGACCTCCAGGTCCCCCGTCCTCAACCCAGTCTCACATGGCTTTGGCTTCTCTGGCTGAGTCAATCCATCTGTAATGGGCTCTTCCTCTTTTCCTACTGCCATCCACTTTACCAAGCGTTGTTGTCTCTTCTAGGGAGTCCTTTCTTTTCATGATATGGCCAAAATATAACAACCTCAGTTTAGTCATCTTTCCTTCCAGGGAGAGTTTGGGCCTGATCTGCTCCAGGATCCACCTGTTGGTCTTTTCAGTGGTCCACAATATCCTCAGCACTCTTCTCCTGCACCACATCTCAGATGAGTTGACTTCCTTCCTATCGGCTTTCTTCACTGTCCAGCTCCCATAACCATAGATAGAAATGGAAAATATGACAGCATGGAGAATCCTAACTTTGGTATTCGATTATATAAATGTACTCTTCAGGATCTTGTCTAATTTCTTCATAGCTAGCCTTCCAAGTCCTAGTCTTCTGATTTCTTGACGGCAGTCTCTGCTCTGATGGATGACTGACCCCAAGTATGGAAAATCTTGAACCATTTCAATCTCTTCACCGTCTCCTTTAAAACTGCATGTTTTAATTAATGCGGTTTAACTGCTGTTGCCAATTGTTGGTTTGACGTCGATCCTCACCTCGATCCAGGGGGAGGTAAGAAATAAAAATTTACTATTATTAGTATTATTATTATTAAGTCTTAAGATACCTTCATTTATTTCAGTCAGCCAGCAAACGTGTATGTCTTGTCCTTTTAAACCGTTGCATGCTTTAATGAATGCGGTTTTAATTGATGTTATCAATTGCTGATTTGGTGTTTCCTTTATTTCACTCAGCCAGCAAATGTTGCTACAAAGGCACACTTTAGGGGGAGCCAAAACACATTGCACTCTAGCGCCCCCTGGAGGCGGCTGTTGGATAAAGCCAGGCGCAGCAGCAGCAAAAGCAGAGGAGAGGACGCTGATTGGTCCATTTCACAGAACGCTGAGAGAAGAGAGAGAGAGGGGAGGGGGGAGGGGGGAAAAGGTCCGCGCATGCGCTCTGGAATCAAGCACCTCGTCGTCGTCGTCGTCTCGGGTCACGTGACGTCGTCGTCGTCGTCGTCGTGAGACTGACTGAGAGGCCCTTGTTGATAAACTTTTCCTCTCAGTCAGTGAGGAGTCCGGCGCATGCGCAGAAGGGGTTCCCTTATTCAATTCATTCAGAGAACAACTTAAGTGCGTAACAACTGTAACGAGGGGGAGCGCGCGCCCCCCTCGCGAAATTTAAATAATAACCGCCGCGGGGCTTGTTTGTTTTTTTTTTAACGTCTTTTTCGACGCCTGAGTCCGCACTGAGGGGATTTAACCCGGTTTGGGAGCGTTTTAACTCGTTGTCTGACTCACTCGCTATGGAATTCTGGGAGTTGGAGTTTGTTGTGGGGCCCAGAGCGGAGCTTCGCTCCGCTCTGGGCCCCACAACAAACTCCAACTCCCAGAATTCCATAGCCTTGAGCCACAGAAAGAGTTAAACCGCTCCCAAACCGGGTTAAATTCCCCCCAGTGCGGACTCAGGCGTCGAAAAATACTTTATTTCCCTTCAGTCCTCGTCTCCCTCCGCCTCAACGCTTTCACAAAACTTCTCTGAGGTACTTACCGAACCCGTCGCCATTACAAGACAGTCCCTTTCAGGGTTTTTTTCCCTGCCTTTTGGCCCAAAGTCCCGCCCACTTTAGCTTCTCATTGGCTAAGACCGACGTCGATCAGGCGTCTCCGGCTCCTGATTGGACGCTCTCGCTGCCCGTCAATCTCTCCTCCCTCCCCCGCTCGGGTTGTTTTGATAACACTCAGCGCAGTCGATTTGACAGCTCGCGGGAGGGGCGGTTCTCAAAGCCACGCCCCCTTCCCAGCCGAAGGGGTTTGTGGGAGTTGGAGTTTTGGTTCGCTCCCCGAAGAAGGGCCCGCTAAGGGGTGTCGAACCACAACTCCCAGAAGCCTCTCTGTCGTTGGTAAACAAGAGTCTGGCTGAGGCACACGTGGATTTAGTACCACTTCTATAGCCCAGTCTGAGCGCCTTCCAGAGTTGCCCATAGGAAATCATGGGGATTATTGCTTGCCCATAGGGAATAATGGACATTGCTTGCCCATAGAGAATCACTTGGGCGATCAAGTCCTCTCACTGGGGCACACACCCCACAGAAAGCCATCTCTCTGTTGGGAGAGATCTCAAAAGCCATCCAGCCCAACCCCATTCTGCCATGCAGGAATACAGAATCTAAGCACACAGACACCCCCCCCCTCCCACACACACACACAGAGAGCCACCTATCTGTTGGGAGAGATCTCCCTCCCCAGGGTTTTGTTTTTATGTCTGTGGAGTTCAGCTCCCACAATTTTTGGCTATTATTATTAAGTCAATATTATTATTATCATTATTATTATTATTATGAAGATCAAGCCCCCCTCCCTTGGGCGATCAAGGTCCCTCCTTTGGGCGATCAAGGCCCTCTCCTCCCTTGGGCGATTAAGCCCCCCTCTTTTGGGCAATCAAGGGGCCCCTCCTCTTTGGGGCGATCAAGCCCCCCCCCTCCCTCGTCCTCAGGGCCCATTCCTCTGGCTGCTGTTGCTGCTGCTGGTGGTGGTGAGTTGAACTTGAACCCAGGACCTGTCCTCCTCCTCCTTCCCCTTCTTTCTGGCTGTAGCTTCCCACACAAAGGGCCCTGTGTTTGGGGAAACCTGGGGGACACATCCCTACCAAAGACACTCATCATCAATCATCATCATCATCATCAGCCATGCCCAAAATGGAAGGCACTTTTTTTGGAAATGCCTCCTCCTCCTCCTCCTCCTCTGTCCTGGGTACAATGGAGGATGTGTCCTCCTCCAGGGTTGGCATAATGGAGGACATCTCTCCTCCCCTGTTTTTCAGGGAACACCTCACATCCTTCCTCCTCTCCCCCCCCCCACTTCAATATTTATTTCTTTTTCACCTCCACTTCCATGTTGTTGTTTTTTTACAGTCATCTATTTGTGGCACTTATTCTCCTCCACCTGAATGCCAAATCTTAAAAAGAACACTGGTTTTGTTGTGTGGCTTCATAGGATCCTAGAGTAGGGTGAAACCCTCAAAGGACATCCAGACCAGCCCCATTCTGCCATGCAGTAACTCACCATCAAAGCACACACACACCCCCCACACACACACAGGACAGATGGCCATCCAGCCTCTGTTGAAAACCCTCCAAAGAAGGGGACTCCACCAAACTGAGGCAGTTCTACCAAATATTGAAGTGGAACCTCTCTCCATAAGTCATTTCCAACTTAATGGCGACCGTAAAAAGGCGACACTGCCATGGGCTTTTCTTGGCACGATTTGTTCAGAGGCTGAGAGAGTGTGACTTGCCCAAGAGTCACCAAAATAGTCCAGTGTAGCCCAGGAACCTTACCAATTGTATTATTTGAATTTTTCCTGAATTTTTCCTGGGCTGCACTGGACTATACATCAGGGGAAATTCAAAAAATACAACTGCCAAGGTTCCCAGTTAACACTGGACTATGAATTAGGGAAAATTGGGGAAAAAATACAATTGGCAAGGTTCCCTGGCTACACTGGAGTATACATCAGGGAAAATTCAAAAATACAATTGGAAAGGTTCCCAGCATACACTGGACTATACATCAGGGAAAATTCAAAAAAATACAATTGGCAAGGTTCCCAGACTGCACCAGACTATACATCAGGAAAAATTCAAAAAATATAATTGGCAAGGTTCCTTGGCTACACTGGACTATACATCAGGGAAAATTCAAAAATTACAATAAGAAAGGTTCCCATGTTACACTGGACTATACATCAGGGAAAATTCAAAAATACAATTCACAAGCTTCCCGGGCTACACTGGACTACACATCAGGGAAAATTCAAAAAATACAATTTGCAAGGTTGCCGGGCTACACTGGACTATACATCAGGGAAAATTCAAAAATACAATTGGCAAGATTCCAAGCATACACTAGACTATACATCAGGGAAAATTCAAAAAATACAATTGGCAAGGTTCCCGGGCTACACTAGACTACTATACATCAGGGAAAATTCAAAAAATACAATTCGCAAGGTTCCCGGGCTACACTGGACTATACATCAGGGAAAATTTTAAAAATACAGTTTGTAAGGTTCCTGGGCTAAACTGGACTATGCATCAGGAAAAATTCAAAAAATACAATTCGTAATGTTCCAGGGCTACACTGGGCTATACATCAGGGAAAATTCAAAAAATATCATTCACAAGGTTCCCGGGCTACACTGGACTATATATCAGGGAAAATTCAAAAAATACAATTGGCAAGGTTCCCAGCATACACTAGACTATACATCATGGAAAATTCAAAAAATACAATTGGCAAGGTTCCCAGGCTACACTGGTGTATACATCAGGGAAAATTCAAATATATATATACTATGTATATATATATAGTGTGTATATATGTGTGTGTGTACATATATATATATATATATATATTCTGTGTGTGTTTATATATATATGTATATATATATATATATATTGTATGTATATACATAAATATATTTTCTGTGTGTGCATGTGTGTGTATATATATATATATATATGGTCTGTATATGTGTGTGTGTGTTTGTGTGTGTATATATATATATATATATAGTGTGTGTGTGTGTGTTTATATATATATATATATATATATATACACATAGTGTGTGTATGTGTGTGCTTATATATCCCTGCTATAGAGGCAAATCTCATTGACTGCAGTACATTCAATACTTGAATTGGAACTCCTCTCCATTGTTGCTGTGTCCCTTCAAGTCATTTCTGACTTATGGCAACGCTATCCCCGGCTTTTCTGGGGCTGAGAGCGTGTGACTTGGGTCTCCATGGCCAAGTGGGGGATTCGGACCTTGGTCTCCAGGTCACAGTCTAATGCTGAAACCACTGCACTAAGCTGGATCTCACTCTTCTCTGTAATCCAAAGCATTAGGAGTAATTACGAGAAGCCCTACATAGCCCTTGTAACTTTCCAACACTCTCTCAGCCTCAGGGGAAAGCAGTGGCCTTATCTTCATACATTTTGCTTTTCCAGGCTAAAAGCTTAAAAGAATTACTCACTCAGTATCAGGGCTCTGTCAAGGTTTGCAGCAGTTTGCTCCTTCTCTTGTTCCGAAATTCAAATTTACGTCCCTTTCTCTCTTGGAATGAATGTTGCTCTTCCAGTTATGCCCTAATTAGGAACTCTTTCGTAACTCTCCTGATGTGGAAATAGGGTTACCGTCCTTGCAAGGAACAACTCAACACCAGCCAACAGGACTCTGTCTCCTTTCATCCTAAACTCCTGGTATAATTAGCTGCCCGAACTTTAAACAACAACAACTATACGACCCAAAATTATTGTAGTGGAAAGCAAGGCAAGAAAACAACTAACAAGCAATCGGCATTTCTGGGAAGGGATTTCTGCGTGCTTTCTTACTGCAGGAATACTTCCCACAGGCAATTTTATGATAGCATTTGATGCTGGAAATGTTTCTTTGAAGGAAGGGAGGGTAAAAAGAATAAACCGATTCTTCAAGAATGGTGCTGCGTGAATGATGAATTGGCACCGAAGTACCTGCACTTCTTAAAGTGGCATTCAGATTTCTCTCTATCATCCATCCAGACCATTGGAACATTTTCCCTAGGAACTGTTCTCCCTTATTTCAGGTCTAAAATGTGGTTTATGTCTTGAAAAGGTATAGCCTTTGACTTTTCCACATTTTTTTTGTTAACAGTCTGGGACTAAAACAGATTCATTTGGAACTGTACACACGATAGTATGAAGTTAAACACACACATATATAGTGGCACAAAACAACAACCTTGACACTTGAGGTGATACACCTAAAGAAACTCTGGTGAAATCCACCACCTTCAGATATCACATATATGCATCTGAATGGAGTCCGCCTATGATTTCAGATTAAATATCTCTGTTTTTGGAAGGTCTCAAGAGTTGGCTGGAGGGCACAGAGACAACTAAGAGGCAAACTCTAAGGAGCTACGGAGATCTGCAGCTGAGATGGAAGAAACCATCCCTTGAACCCCAGTCATCCAAGTACTGCACAAAGCTGTGCTTTATGCAAGCATGGCAAGAAGAAAGCCATTGCTCAAACAAATCCATGTCAAAGTTTGGCATTTGCAAAATAAAGACACGTGAGAGACAGAGCAAGCATGTGGGAAAACGTTCTCTGGTCTGGTGAAACAAAAACTGATTTGGTTTTCCGGCAAATACTATGTGTAGCACAAAGCTCACTGCTCAAAGCCATCCCCACAATAAACCATCATGGTGGCAACATCATGTTGTGCGGCAGAGACTGGGAAAGCGGTCAGGACAAAATACAGAACCATTTCCAATGACAATCTCTTTCATGTTGCAAGGTACCTGTGTCTATGACAGAGCTTGATCTTCCAACAGGACAGTAACCAGCAGGACACACAGACCGCCATCTGACGGAGAACGTGTGGCAGAACGTGAAAGTGGATGTTCACCAATGGTCTCCATCTCACTGGCAAGTACTGGCACAATTTTGCCAAGAACAGACTAAAATTGCCGAATAAAGGTGCAAAAAGCTGAAGGCTTACCCAACTAGTGTTACAGCTGGCAAAGGTGCTTTTTACCAGCTATTGACTCAGGGTGTGAACGTTTGTGCTAGTGTATTTTCATTTACTTAACTTTTGTTCCACAATAAAAGTTTTGCACCTTCCTATTGTACATAATCAATGTACATCAAGTAGTAACAGTTTCAAGGAGATCCCTTCCAGTTCCAGCTTGTAACACAACAAAATCTGGAAAAGTCAAAGGGCGTGGAGTATTTCTGCAAGGTAATGTATGAGCAGAATTCTTCATTTCTACACATTTGTTATAAATTCCTGAAATAAAGAGTCCGGCATTCCAGAATAAGGCTGGATTAACATACCACCTGTGACAAATTTAGTATTTGGGGTAAAGCGAACGAGCAGATAACATTTCTAGATACTGTAGATGCATGTTGAATGAGTTAGAAATGAAGATAATTTAATTGCACCTAGGGCAGTGCATTTAGTGTGAACGAATTCATTATATTTACCCTAAGAAGAAAGATGCCCAGAAAATCTCTCCAGGCTGCACGGTAATCATTTAAACCAAGTTGAAGTAATTTGTGCTTTCTTGTTATTCATTGTTACACTTATTCATTAAATGTTTGTTTTCACTGTTTGTATTGAACGTGCTAAAGAATTAGTGAAAACATAAGGAAATATTGCACATATTCATTATTAGATTGATTCAAAAGAGGCAGACCAGCATAGTTCAGAACTTTGTGTTTTACATGATACATGATTCTAGACTGCCACAGCATTGGAATCAGTCTTGAAGGTCTCTTCTAAGTAAGACTGTGAGGAGAGAAAAGTTCAGATGGGAACGATCCAGATAGTTCACATAAATCAGACTTTGACAGGTCCAGGGCCAATTTCCTGCTTTTGGGACCCTACAGGGCTGCACAGACTGCCAAAAATGGCAAGCAAAGAAACAAAGCCAGAAGCAGATGGAAACAGACTTCTGGTTTGGAAAAATGAATATTTAAAAAAAAATAATATGTTGGTAGGACTGTGACCCATTGAAACATTAATTGCCACACCTGAAGGCTTCCAAAGAGGCAATCCAGCCTTTTTTCCACCTCAAAATGGTTGGTTTGGCGGTGGGTCAGGGCTATAAATACAGCCTTGTGGAGGAGCCCCATTCAGCCCCACAGCAACTTTTTTGTAGCCCTGAAAAAAAAGAAACAAGTTGCTTAGCAAAATGTCACAAAAATTATTTCAAGGCCCTTAGTAATCTGGGAGATAGCAACTATAGATAATAAACTTTATTGCTAGATGGCTCAGCATGTAAAAATGTTAATTTTTATCTTCCATGGTAATCTAACTATAAGGCATCTAAAGAAAGGATTTATTTTAGCCACACCTTAAGATAGGAATCTTAAGCAGTACAGTCCCATATGGCCTTTCGCTGGGGTTTGAACAGCAAGTTTCATCTTGTCTGATATCTCTCAGTGGATGCAGAATCGGCGCTTGAAGCTCAACATGTCTAAGACAGAGCTTCTCATCTTCCCACCGAAGCCCACCCTTCAATACTCCTTTTCTGTTTCTGTTGATGACGCTTCCATTCAACCTGTTCAGCAAGCCCCCAGTCTTGGTTTCATTTTTTATTCTTCTCTGTCATTTATCCCCCAGATCCAGGCCACTGCCAAGACCTGTAGACTCTCTCTTTACAATATTGCTAAAATCCATCCTTCCCTCTCAGCCTCCACTGCCAAGATTCTGGTTCATGCCCTAGTGATATTGCAACTAGATTATTGTAACCTCCTTCTGACAGGGCTTCCTCTCTCTCACCCCCGTCCTTTAATCTCTGTCCAGAACTCAGCTGCACATTTTATCACATCTGCTCACCACTCTGACCATGTTTCTCCTCTTTTCTCCTCCCTTCATTGGCTCCCCCTCCCCTTCCGCATCCAGTACAAGCTTTTGTTGTTGACTTTCAAAGCCCTCCACGGACTGGCCTCTCCTTATTTGTCTGAGCTTCTTTCTCCTTACATTCCTACTTGTACCCTCCGTTCTGGTAGTCAAGGTTTCCTGTCCCAGCCGAGGATTTCCACTGCCCCGTCCCAGATTCGTCCCTTCTCACTTGCTGCCCCTCACTCCTGGAACCTTCTTCCCCCACATGTGCACCTCATCACTTCTCTAACCAGATTCAAAATTGAATTAAAACTATATTGTTTAGGGAAGTGTTCCCTGATGTGTGACTTTGTCTGCCCAGAACGCCTTATTTTAATTATGTATTAAGAAGCAGTGCCCTCCCTCCAGTCCATCTGCCTTGGTCCAGTCCTCAGAGGGAGTGAAGAACTGCTGGACCTGATCCTCTTCCCCACCACCTTTCCCTTCTCCGTTTGTGTTGTGTCTTTTTAGAGTGTAAGCTTGAGAGCAGGGAACCGTCTAATTAAAAAGATTGTATGTACAGTGCTGTGTAAATTTACAGTGCTATATAAATAAAGGTTAATAATAATAATAATAATAATAATAATAATAATAATGGCCTCTCTGTTCCCAAGGTATTTCAAGATATCCTTATTTAACCGGATCAGCTATAGCAAACAGATCCAGCAGAGGGAGTGCAAGTGTCTCACTTATTTATGAATGCAAACACAATAATCCCAACATCGTATTTAAATGAATGAATTTGATGGGAACTGCTAATCGTAATCTGCCACAAAATTCAGGGCCTGCTGACAGCAAAATGTAAGAAATGATTGATCTGATTTGGCAAAGCAATTTACTGACCCACAATATTCTATATTCAAAATTATTTATTAACTTTGTACATTGCAAATCTTCACCAACTGATAGGTACCATAAAAAAGAGGCATCAGTAAAAAGACAGAATATTAACATTCAAGAAAAGGAAGTGATACACAAATTTCTTGTAAGGGGGTGGAAGAGGACTGACTATATCCTTACATTTGCTTTAGAAAAAAAATTCTACCCAAAGACTGCAGGGCAGATTACAAAGCTTTAGAACAAAACAAGAAACACATGAAAATACATACAGACATATATCCAAATATCTCCTAAATCCCATTAATTGTAAATACAGCAGTTAAACTCTGGCCACTAAAAGACAACCTGAAAGAGGAAGATATTGGGATAATGTTGGAAGATGTTCTAGTTTACACTTTAGCTAATTTCTCTGCGGAAAAGTGGCACAATAGTAGCCATTACATCTGAACCTATGAAGCTGCCTATGAAACTGGACTGTTGGTGCAACTAGTCTAGTCCAATATATCTTCCTCTGGCAGTGATTCTCAAGAATTTCAGGCAGCCATCTGTCATAACTGATATTGAGATTCCTTTAACTTGAGGTGTCGAGGATCTAAACTTCTGCATGCCAAGGTTGTACTGTGGCATCCAGATATGTCTCTTCTACTTTCTACATTCAGATTATATAAATAATTGATTCTATTCACACGCATTGAAAGAGCATGTACAAGCTGGTTTTCCCCAACTCCCTTCATATATTCCAATGAATTCTAACCTATGTCAGTGAAATCTACATAAATCCAACCCATGTGATCTTTAACCCTTGACTTTAAGGGTAAAAGATAGTAAAAAAGATTCTGTGCCAACATCAAATCCAACACCTCTTTACCCTGGGAGTGTGGTAAACACACCCAAGGGAGCAACACAATCCCACTCACCAGACACATACAATATACACATTTTTGACATGCACAGGCATCATATTTATAAAAGGCAAATAAAAAAAGTGTTCCTTTTTTCGTATGAACAAATTTATGAAAGGCATTATTTTTTCAAAAGAATTCTCTAATTCTCTTCAAACAAAGTTAAAATATCCCTATGCACAGGAGATGCTCTTTCTCCCCACATGTTCTCTCAAGGTACTTGTGTATTTTAGTTATCCTAGCTGCATCCTGTAATACAATATAGCTTCATGGCTAAATTAGAAATTTAACCCAGGTTTCCCTGGCGGAAAATTAATACCGACTGGTATGTTTTACTGGTTGTACCTGGGAAACAAGTGGCATATGGGAAGCATGCTCACTGGCAAACCAGAACAGGTTTGACTCTATGACATAACAAGATGTGC
Organism: Urosaurus nigricauda; assembly: GCA_034509955.1. NCBI lineage: Eukaryota > Metazoa > Chordata > Lepidosauria > Squamata > Phrynosomatidae > Urosaurus > Urosaurus nigricauda. The sequence goes on from JAOEGL010000005.1 coordinate 84,021,003, forward strand.
AAGTCCTCCTGCTTCTGATCAGTACTGACACAAAGTCCTGCTGTCTGTGCTGCTTATGGTGGTTCCCATACCTCCAGATGGAGGATGTGACATTTATCTTCTGTGAGCTACGCTTCTTCACAGGCTCAGCTGAGCTACTTACATTTTTACTTCAGTGCAAGCATTCAGTAGCCAAGCAGATGGATGCACATCCAAATGCCCGTAGGATCTCTCACAATGCAAGACAAGCACACTCAACTGTGAAGTAAGAAGGAAGAGGCACCTGGAATGCAGTGCAGACCCTGCCTAGCAAGGGACCGTCACTGTCAAAACTAGCTATGCATTTCTGATTGTCTGTTGCACACAAAGCAAAAGAATCCTATTCACAGGTACTGACTGCTGAGACTTTCCCCTCACATACACTTTTGTACTAATTGGAATTATATTGTCTTTCAAAAATAGATCTCGAGATGTCTTACAGTAAGAAGATACACTAGATCTGTATGAATATACCTCCTTCCCACTATAGATTGCTTTCATATTTACTGAAAGATCACAGTGGGAAGAGCTAAGACCCTGGCAGCACAATTTATAAAAAAAATCGTTTCACAAGCAGAAGCAATGTTGAAGTGGAACCCACTCCCTCAAAGTGTGGTGGGAATCTCCTTCTCTGGAGGTTTTTAAACAGAGGCTGAATGGCCATCTGTCAGAGGTGCTTTGATAGTGTCTTCCTACATGGCAGAAGGGGGTTGGAATGGATGGCTCTTGTGGTCTCTTCCAATTCTATGATTCTATGAACTAGTTTTCATTTACTGGAAGTATGTCTATGAGCACTGCAGGCCTAATATTCATTGCAATCAGTGCTACAATTCTACAGAAAGGTTAATGACTAGGTACCGATAATTTACAATAATGAACACAGCAGAGTGCCTTATTTTGGCTTTGACTGGAAGTCTTTGTCATGCGTGTAAATCGCAACATTACTTTCCTGAATAACACTGATTTAACACAGATAAAATCCCAAAGTAGTGGGCCGGGATGAAAAGAGCTGCTTTATGTGGGGGATTTTTCCCCACTGACTCGCCATGATATATCACCATGTTTTTGAAGTATCTTAATTCAATATTCAACATTTGATGTGGTAGCCTCCATTAAAAAAAAAGCTCTTTTCGGTATGTGAAATTGCTGGCATAGGTCTTTAGGTGCAAGCCACAGTCTGCTGCCTGATTTTCTCCCCACTACATAACACAATCCACTTGTTAAGATAAAAAAGCAAAGAAATTTTGGCCTAAATCCAATTGCTAGTCCCAAACAGAGTAAGCTATCAGTGGGAATTGCATGGCTCTCTTGATGTTTTTGAACTGCATCTCCAAGCATTTGCTACCATTTGCTATGCTGGCCAGGGTCACTGGGAGTTGCAATCTTAACAACATCCGGAGGGCTACATGATTCCCACATCTAATACAGAACTTCAGAAACAGCTGGTGCATGGTAACTCAATACTTATGAAAATCCCTTTGATTCAATGACTCTAAGTTAATTAATGTTGACACATCCTCCTTTGTTTTATATCGTACTGTATTATATAAATAACATAATAATAATAAATAATATTGCTGAATAATAATTTATAATTCCAACCAATCACTAACTGTATGATTACATGCCCAGGGGATACTGTCCTGTGGGCTCTGGTGGGGCAATAAACAAAAATAAAATAAATATAATTGTATTAACACACACACACACACACACACACGTATAAACATCTTCAGTCCAAGATGCAAGAATCAACTCTGTGCCATGACTGTTGAAATGTCAGTTTTATGCTGAAGGAAGAATGGTCAATAAAAGACCAAAGACTTTCCTGACACCTCTATCAACAGAACAATTCCTCCAAGGAAGACTGAACTATTTAAAACCAACAGATAGACAAACAAAACAGGTGCTTTCTTTCTACAGTTATTTTGAATTAGCTTTCTTAAACAGCCGACTCCAGTGGCAAAAAGTAAATTCAGACGTAGTTCCTGTGCTGTAGACAGGTACATAGTTGATGTCTTATGTCCTTATAGATGCATCTAGGCATCCTCTAGGCACCATTGTACAAGTTCCTAAAATCTTTTCTGGCCCACTGAAAACCAAAAAGCATAGACTGGTAACACCCAACTGAAGTAATGTAGAGAGACTAAGAGCCTGTACAGACTGGGGGGGAAAGGGGCAGATAGAGGCTGCCCCTTTCTCTCCTGGATCGTGGCTATGCCAACCAAATGGTGCAGAAATAATGCGCCAGTAAAAAGGTATGCCTTTCTCTGCCACTTCCGAGGCGCCATTAGCACTCTGGAGCAGTGTGGTGACGTCAGTTGTGTGTCACACCATTTGGATGCAATGCAGGAGGCACGTCATCATCACGTGCGCTGTCTAAACAGGCACACGCCAAGATGATGCCCGGACAGACTGGCAGGGCTCGGGAGCGTGCGGATGCTCCGCTCTCCCGAGCCCTACTTTCAGCCCCAGGCTGGTGCAAAGCGCTGGTCTGTACTGGGCCAAAGTCTCAGGGTGCTGAAAAACTTGATTTTATTATTGCAATCAGTCCAACATGTTTTGGCCTAGAATATTTAATCGTCTTCCTCAGGGGCTGTTAAAGGATAAAAGTAAATGGATAATACATAAACAACAAAAATTATAATGGGGAGCAAGTCACAATTTGCTGTATCAATTTTGTGTACATATAGCTTGAATCAAGATGCATGTAAAATGTCACAATTTTAAAAATTCCTATTAACCCAAATAAATGTACTCAAGTACAAAATATTACTTACAGTGCAATTTTGTCTCTTCTCTATATCCCTTCCACTGAAAACCAGGGCATTTACGTGCTAGTTAGATGTAGCAATAAAAGGTCAAGGAGGCATACTTCAGGGTAAGATTATGGCTGTGTCCACCCTGCAGAAATAATCCAGTGTGACACCACTTTAACTGCCATGGCTTAATGATATGGACTCCTGGGTTTTAAACTTATTGTGGCACCACAGCTCTCTGACAGAGAAGGCTAAATGTCTCACAAAACTATAGTCCCCAGAATTTCACTGCATTCAGCCATGGCAGTTAAAGTGGTATCAAACTGTATAATTTCTGCAGTGTGGGTGTAGCCTAGATCTGATTTTAGGTGCATTGGCTCAAAGCACCGTTTATATTAATTTAACTAAAACCAGTAAAGGAAGGAGTGCTGAAGTTCACTTAAGGTGCAACAAAGAAAAACACCTTAACCAATGAAAGATCAACAATATTTAAAATAAAGGACTATAAAAACTCTATAGAAAAAGGACACCCCAAATCCAAGGAATTTATTTTAACTGATTTGTGGATCAGTCTTGTCAATTTGTAATCCTGAAAAGTAATCCCAGATTACAGGAGAATCAAGACTGCTTTCAAGGTTATATCTATGTACATTATGGGCAAACAGAACATGACAATGACATAAGTGAAGTTATTCTTCCTTGAATTGAAGTTAACTTTTTTCACGCTTCTAATCAGTGGAGACTTAAGTGTGTATAATCAAAATAAACACATACACAATAAATACAACAAAAAATAAGCACATTACATAAAAATACAAACCACATTTGCAGGGTGTTACAGCATCTTTCATACAAACATGAATGAAATCTGATATCTTACTTTTGAATATTATAAAAAATAAAAAAGGCTAAAATCAGACACAGATCATAAAAACTATTCAGAATACAAGGCCATGTTTTATTGTTTGGAGACCTTTTAAAAATGCAACTTCTATAAATCCACCCTAAGTTACGCTGATTCAATTCTGAACAGCCAGGAAACCAAATGTATTGTGTAAGCCTTTGCACTAGATACTTGTGAACACTGGGGTACACTAATATTTTCAATATATCACATTCATTTGACATATGGACAAAACCCTGACTTTATGTCAGTGGCAAATACTCCACTGACATCAATTGATTCCATTTACCTCCAGATATTTTACAGACACCATTGACTGTTAATCAACCAGGAAAAGATTTAATCAACAAATATCCTGCAATCCAAAGGAATGTGTAGAGAGATATTCAGGGAAAGGAGAATACTCTTTTTGAAAGCAGCCCAGGCCTTGTCCTTAAAAAAAAACCAAGCTACCCCAAAAGAAGAAGGGGATTCAGGAATATTCTCTTGTACAGGTAAAGACCTCTGGGTCAAGACAGGGAAATTAAAAAGACATGCCAATATGCACACATTGCTTGGATTACAGCCCAAGATTTTTAAAAAGAAAAAGAGAATGTATGGCCTTCTTTTGAAGTCCCAAAGGGTTATGACACCAAACTGGATACAGGGCACTCAGAGAACTTCAATAAAAGACTTAGCGGGCTGATATTGAAGGCTGTTACCTGAAAACTCAGGTGTTGGTGGTTTAATTTTTCTTCAAGGCAGGGCCAATGTTACTATGTCTGTATTCCATTTACTGATACATCTGAAATACCGTGTACAAAAAGGCAAATAAAAATCAAAGGGAAAAAACACAAAGAAACCCTGTCCCCTGTAAAATCACAGAAAAATGCTTAGCATCTACAGGAAGATAGACACATTTTCAGTGGACTAACCACTACTGTGCTATTTCTCATAAACAGATCTCGTGGTTTCATATTTTACTTCATGCACTGGGATCAGAGATGTCCATATTTGTTCCAAACAGAGCAACTAGCTGTTCTTCGTAGTTCGCAATGTTCCTTTTCATAATTTCCATACAAGGTCCCAAAAGCCTTTCAAACGCTTGTACATCCATGACTAAAAAAATATGAGAGACAGAAAGAGAGGAGGAGAAAGAGAGAGTCAATGAATGACTATATATTACGGACTGGAGGAAATACAACATTTATATTGCCAAATTCTAAATAATGTCAATAAGGCTGTTAATTCATCCCATATTTAATCAGCATGGTTAAAAAGAGCGGTGAGAATCTACAACAGCCACAAATGTACTGTCAGTCTACTGGGATTTGTATCTCTTCCACTGCATTTCTATGCTTTCTCAAAAAGCCTTCACAAAAGACAGGGAGACTTTGTAGACGAGAGCATTGCTACTCAAAGTGGTGATCTGAACACTGTTGCCAGTATTGGCAGCTGATCCACAGGGAGTTTCCAGAAGAAATCATCAATTGGCCAATTGGCACAATTATGGTGCCATTATCTGGCACACTGTGGGGAAAACCCTGCCAATCTCCCCATCAGACTGTTTAAGAAGCTCTATTCTAGAGCAAGGATGGGAAACACGTAGCCCTCTAAACATTGTTGGACTTGAAGACCCAGCAACCAACCTTGCCGTTTATAGCTAATAGCAAAGAATGCTGGGAGTTACAGTCCCACAATATCTGAACATCTGCATGATCCCCATCAGCTGAAGCCACATGACAGGAGTAAAAACAGAGGCATCTCTGTGCATGTTCAAAAGCATTTTAACTACTGAGACTTTTGGATCTAACCTGGTTTTCCTAAATTTTCAGGATTAGCAGTAATAAAGATACTAATTAAAATGCTGTAACTGATATTGCTTTCTCTAATGAGTCTTATCAGGGTATAACAGGTTGTTTTTGTAATTTCACCCTCTTACATTTCTATCACTTCAGTTTAAATACTTCATCTTTGAATATAATTACATTTAACATCTTTGAATGTAGGCATATATTCAGCATTAAAATATAATTATTTGATTAAAATTAAATAAAAAGGCATATTCAAACAAATAATTTTAGCTGTAGACCCACAGTTTGGAGAAAATATCTTTTTTTGTTCCTTGCAATGATTCCAAATATAAATTTCTCAAGTACATAACTTCATGAATTCTGGGAATTATGGCCTGAATACAGTGGTTAGTATTAACTTGTCAAGTTCCCATTGATTCAACAGGTCTACTCTTGGCGGGACTAACATTTGATTTTAATAACAGAAATGCAGTTTCACCAGCCCTTGCTGGTACAGCCACAGGTGAAGAGTGCTGGGAGCTGCAGTCCAACATCTAAAGGGCCACACAATTCCCACACCTGATTTACACTGTAAATAACAAATTCCTACATCAATACAATACTACTTTCAACTACATAATGAGAGCAGTTAAAATACATCTGAGTTCACCATATTGTCGATAATAAAAATCTGAAACTCAGTGCTACAAATGAAACCAAATCTGGCTTTAAAAGTTCAGATAATATATAGTACAGAAAACATATGCCTATTCACCAAAGTGGTGCTATTCTCTGCACTAGGAAAGAAAACAACACAACACACACACAAATAAAATTACTTTCCATTACCTAAGCACTTGACTGTGCCAAGTGCAAATGCTGAGGCAGCTCGAGGTTTGTTAGTTACAAGAGCAAGTTCACCAAAATATTGCCCTCTAGTGTACCGGGCAATTTCAACTGCTTCGTTTTCATCTACATCCTGTTTACCCTAGAAGAAAGAGGAGAAAAATAAAACACCCAGATATATAAAAAACAAAGGCTTAAAACCATAATAATATTCAATATAGGGTGATAAACACGCAACATGAATCACAATTTGTGTTACCCCAATTTACAGCATTTCAAATTTACAATGTCTCTCCATAGGTGGATGGATGGCAAGACAGACAGACAGATAGTACAGGTCTCCTGGTGCTCCTGTACTCTGGGCAGAGAGTAAGAAGGGTGAGGTGAGACAGGGATGAAGAAACTGGAATCTTGCCTTGTAGGAAGGGGTTTCCTTTGTCTGCTTAGAATGGGGGTATGAGGAGGAGCTTTGGTGTGGCTGGAAGTGGTTTCTTCTATTTGCCTTGCTGGGAAGGAGCAACTGGAGTCTTATCATTGGGAAGAGATGTGTTTCTCTAGGCTAGGAAAGGTACACTCTAATGTTTTAATCATAGAATCATAGAGTTGGAAGAGACCACAAGGGCCATCCAGTCCAACCCCCTGCCATGCAGGAACTCCCAATCAAAGCATCCCTGACAGATGGCCATCCGGCGTCTGCTTAAAGACCTCCAAGGATGGAGACTCCACTACACTCCGAGGGAGTGTGTTCCACTGTCGAACAGCCCTTACTGTCAGGAAGTTCCTCCTAATGTTCAGGTGGAATCTCTTTTCCTGCAGTTTGTATCCATTGTTCCACGTCCTAGTCTCTGGAGCAGCAGAAAACAAGCTTGCTTCCTCCTCAATATGATATCCCTTCAAATATTTAAACAGGGCTATCATATCACCTCTTAACCTTCTCTGCTCCAGTCTAAACATCCCCAGTTCCCTAAGGCGTTCCTCATAGGGCACAGTTTCCAGACCCTTCACCATCTTAGTTGCCCTCCTTTGGACATGCTCCAGTTTTTCCACATCTTTTTTGAATTATGGTGCCCAGAACTGGACACATTTTATGCTTTAAGCATCTTTGAAATTGGTGGTGGACTATGTATAAACACTAGCTTTGTGGCTACTTCACCTCCGTCAGAATGCATCTCCCTGGTCTCCAAGTCTATGGAAGTACCTACCTCCTTTTACAACAGTTTCAGTTTACACTGTCCAGGGACACAACTCCAATCTAAACTCTCCTGTATCCTCTTTACTGAAAAATATCAAGATTTCACATGTTGCATTAATGCATTTTGTACCTTTCTCTTCATGGTAATTTTCACTTCTCCAGATTCAATGATAAAGAAACAGTCAGCCATATCTCCCTTTTAAAAAAAAGTAGCAGAAACATGAATTAATACATTTATTCAATTATTATATGTTAACTTTTTAAAAGACACACACAGATTTTTTTTAAAAAACCTAGATTTGTAGGAAATTATCCTCTTTTTTAAAAAAAATAAACTGAGCAGCTTCTACATCCTTACTATCAGAAGAGAAGTAATTAATTGCTCTTTTACAACATTATCAGCAGATAATATGTAAAATGGTTGTTATTTCCTTCAAGCAATCTTGAAATATTAACTTGGGAAAAAGTAGAAACTGGAAGTAACCAAAGTCCAAAGTGTGAGGTGAAAGTAGCACCTTGCCAAAGTTTCAGCTGTCTAAAATTATCTGGAAGATTTCTAGTCAAAATGTTCTTTCTGAGAATTGGTGGAAATAAACTATGTATTAATTTTCTCTCAGGTGCCATAAAAAATTAAACAGGCACAGGATGAAAAGCAGCAGTGCCGTCTCTACGGATTTGTTTGATAACTCTTTTCAAGGACTGTGCCAAGAAAAAAAAGGATAGTTTACTCTGTCCATCCTGTTCAGAACAAAGAAAGACTACTTTTCAAAGGGCAACAGCATTGACATGGAGCACCTGTAGCAGCTAAAGACAGTAGCATGGGTCATTCAGAATCTTAAATTGTGATTGGGGAACATGCGGCCCTCACGATGTCATCACTGGTTGCAATTCCCATCAGTCCTAGACAGTATATCGAATGGCTCATGGAAACTGTGATCTACCACTGGAGGATCAAATGGTCTCCTTGGATTTAACTATGGTTGTTGAGTCACATTTTGGTTATCATGGTTTGTTAAAACCAAAAATACTAGAAACCACATATCATATATACTCTTATTGCAAGTCGACTTCATGACTAAAGTTGAGAACAGGTTTTGTGGACAAAATTATGGGTTTTGATACAACCTGTGGATAAATTGAGGGTAAAACCTGGGAGCATGTAACAAAGGATCTAAAGGATGAAGCAAAGAGAAACAATGCCAAAGAACTTACAAAATTCCAGCAGGCATAACTCTTTGTGCTTACCCTAATGCCTGGATGGATAAAAGAATGGAGAGTGGGTCAGTGCTTTCAGGACAGATTGCACTTTTGCCTTTCACCAGGGGATGGTTCCTTTTTGTGTTAAGGTATAGTACTGACATTGATCCATGGATATGTCCACTCAAGTTTTTGGGTCAATTTTTTGACTAACATATTTAGATTTATACATGAGTATATACAGTTGTCATTTTTCTACTACTTCATTTTTCTACTACTTCATTTTCTTAGCCTTAGTACATGAGTAGGAACTGTGCAGCCCTCCAGATGTTGTTAGGATACAGTTTTCCAACATTCCTCATGAACTTTCCAGCACTGCTCTCATTGGTCTATGGCTGCTGGGAGCTGCAGTCCAGCAACATCTAGAGAACTGTATGATTCCCACACCTGTCCTAAGAGCTGCTCCACTATCAACAGTGACTTTTTCCTACAAATTGTTTGTGTATAAATTCAGAACAGCCTAATTTACAAGTACACAGAAACTAACTAAACCAAACATATACAGCATACCTGAGCAATGATTTGTTCCCCATCTTTGTATATTTTGGTGCCTATCACATCTACAACTTTCAGCCGTTCAGAAAGCTTGAACAAAAGAGAAGACAAATTATGCTAACATAAATGCATCCCCTCCAAAATTTTGCACTTAATTACAGGCACACATGTCTTATACTACCACTGTTTTCCTACTGCTTGTGGACTGCACATCTTTACAATGACACATTGCTGGATTTTGTTCAACTGTTCTGTGTGAATTCTGGGGTGCCCTATGCAACACTCACAGCTACTTTGTACTAATAAGATCATGCAGGGGCACTTGCCAGGCCATTACTCCATCCTATCAACACTTTTTTTTCTCTATTCAGCTGAAAGGAGAGATATCTCAAATTACTTGAACAGGGCAATGAAACATCTCACCTCCTCACAAACATGGGTGGAGTAGAGGAGGTCACTTTCTGGCTGGTATGTTCTAATAAAGGAATCCACACAAAGTCATAAAACTATATGTAACAGACCACGGCAGCAGTCTAGTTAATTGATAGTGTGATTCACAAAGGGTATGCAAAGGTAGGATTAAAGGAATAAAGTCTTCTACACGAGGAGCATGAGTTCATTTAAAAGAGCCCCCATGTGTGGTCATAGTGATTGGGATTAAGGGCCCCCACAAGTGGTGTTGGTAGTACTGGGACAGACAGAGGTCCTCCCACAGAATTCATTAATGGATTTGGTCTGCCAGTGCAATTAGAAGGACAGTGATCTCCCCTCCCCACTGCAGTACTTCCCCTGCCATGTATACCCAAAACCTGTTCTGGAGAACTAGGAAACCATCTAGACCTGCTTTTTGGAAACCACCAAGGGGAGGAAGGGAAGAAAGTCCTGTTGTGTAGTGCTGCAAAGTCCTGATAATGTGAAATTTACACCTGTGGTGTGTACATGGCATGGCATGGCATGACATGCTACCTCGTCATACAGACATCTGCAGATGTACCAGAATCAAGCCAGTGAACCTTCCACATTCGCTGAAGTTATGGGCGCAGGACCCTCATGTAAGTGGAAAAACCACAAATAAAAAACCCACTATTTTTTTAACCTGAGAGAACACTTCTCTACAAATTTCTAGGTTCTCCAGCGCTATTCTACAATCAACATCTTCCAGACACTGACCACAGAATTGCACTGAAGGACCTACAAATACCTGGAGAAGTGTTCTCTTTAGGAATCTCTAGGTCCTCTAGCACAGTGGTCCCCAAACTTTGCTCTTTAAGGAATTTGGGACTTCAGCTCCCAGAATCCTAAACTACTGGCAAATATGGCAGAGGCTTCTGGGAGCTGAAGTCCAAAATCTTTTGAAGGGCACAGTTTGAGGACCACTGCTAGCATAACATCTGTCAGATGTTAACCAGGGAATCACACTGGAAGACCTAGAGATTCCTAGGCAGAAAGAGTTGGAAGAGACCACAGGGGCCATAAAGTCTAACCCTCTGCCATTCAGGAACACCAGTCAAAGCACCCCCAACAGATGGCCATCCAGTCTCTGTTTAAAAGACTCCAAAAAAGAAGACCATATTAATCAAATTCACAAAAGTCCAAGCTACAAATGTGGAGGGCTGAATTATATTTCAGAGATTCAGGCTCAGGGACTACAGCCAGTGGCACAGCAATTCTGGTGAATATAAGTGTACACCGAGGTTTTTCTTTTCTTTACACATACACTACTATATGCTATATGGATGCCCAAGGTCACCCAGTGGGGTTCGTGACCGAGCTGGGAATCGAACCCTGGTCTCCAGAGTCATAGTCCAGCACTAGACCTCAATATTTGAGGAGCACACCTTTTCATACATACATACATGCATATACATACCTATGCACCCACACCTGGTTGAGTTCTGAGGTCTGTTAGAAAGGCCCTCCTTTGGGACGGAGTAATACAGTGAGTGAGAATATCGGAAAAACCCTTCTCAGCTCTCAGATCCTGATTCTGGAATACCTAAAGGAGATCTGGAGGCTTGACTGGAGCTGATATTGGCATCATTCCAGTGCCAAATAAAATTATACTCTGACTAGTGGATCTAAATTATTTATTCCAAAGTGTACATGCAGATGCTTCTAAACTGTTCTAAGCTTTTAAGATGTTAAACCATTTAATATGTTTTCAATCTGTTTCAATTATTTTTATCATTTGAATTTTAAATTGTTTTAATGAATTATTTTACATCTATATCACTTTGAATTGCTATCAAACAGAGGATATTTTAATAAGTCAAATAAACAAAACTGGATAGTATAATTTAAGAAGCAAAGAACATTAAAAATCTCTATTGTCCTTGGGAAATTATCACTGGGGTATCTGATATGAATGTGGCACTAAGAAAAACCTATGAAATAAGAATAACATTATAGCTAGTAAATCTACAAAGGAAATATAACACTGCTTTGCCATTTTTTAAACCCTATTTTATACATAACTGTACTAAATAATGTTTGCAGAAAGCATATTTCTGCACTTAAAGCAGAGATAGGCAAACATGAAGCCTTCCAGATGTTGATGGAAAGCGTCTTTCATTATTCCTCACCACTAGCTATGCTGGTTTGAGCTAAGGTTAAGTGCAATCCCATAACAGATCAAAGATCTCAATTTTCCCACCCCTGAGCTAAAGGGAACAAAAATGTCAGAATTAAAATTCCCAAAACAACAATAAAAACTTACTTCTAAAGATTTAAGGAAGGGCAGTGATTCAATAAAATTTTCATACATTCTTCTCTTTTTGGCATTATTTTTTACAATGATTCTTCGAAATGTTACTCTGTCCTATAAAAGGAAAAATGAAACAGTATCAATAGTTCAAGTGTATAATGCAAATGATCACGTGCTCAGCCGTTTTCTGGATGGAATATTCTGAGTGTTTTACATTACTCTGGGTCCAAATATTTAAGTCTGTTGCATCCCTCTGATTCCATGAGGAGGATTATTATTATTATTATTATTATTATTATTATTAACCTTTATTTATATAGCACTGTAAATTTACACAGTGCTGTACATACAATCTTATAAATTAGAAATCATCAATCTACCTTCCCTCCTAAGCACCCAGTACTGGCCATTACTGATAATGAATTCCAGTCATAATAAATACAATAATAAATACAAATCATTCATACTAATATTAATCAACTTGATTTTTAAATCCTTAAAGTACTTGCTTCAAATTTAAAATAATACAAAAACCTACTAAGTAGGACTATAGCATTTATAGCCCATCTTTATGGATGTTTGCTTAAAAACGATAAGTCGAATTATTTCCAAGAAAGTATGTGTAAGATTTTAGTCTCAATTGATTAATTGGTCAGACCATGTAATTAAAAACATGAAATTGACTTAGGCCCAGAACAGACAGGCATGAAAGAGCAGCTCAAGTCTTCTCTGGCTGGAAGTGGGGTAGAACTTCACTGTCCTCACGGCTTGCTCCCAGGGCAGGCCGTGGATGCAGGGGCTGAATGGCACTGGCAGGAGTCAGATTATCTGGGCTCCTTTTTGCTCCATTCCTAAGAACAGGAGCCCAGCTTCGACGTGGCTTCTAGCCACTTTGGAGGTGTGCGTCATTTAATCAGCACGCCTCCAAAGCAGCTAGAAGCCACTTCAGTTGGCCTGTCTGTTTCACCCCTTAAAGGTTTGGCCCAATCAACTGAGCAACATCTCTCAAAAATATTTGCATTTACTTCACATATAGAAAAAATGCTTCATATAAGATCATAACTTACTACAACACAAAGGCATCATCTAAAAACAAACAAAAATGTTTGTAGAATTTTTGTTTTTACTCATACACCAGTTCATGATGTTTTAAATAATACAATAATAAATCACTCAACTAAAAACTCATCTTAGTAATCCTTCACTGAAAGATCTAATCATAATGAGGAAAACAGCAAAAACAAAAACACAACCCTCCACTCTGATTTTAGAAGAAACTGAAGTAACTGCTCTGTAACACAACTATGCTCCATGTTAGACCTTCATATTTTTGTAAAATCTACTGTTACTTCACCTTTAGGTGTCAAGAGTGGGCTAGCTCTGAAGGTGAGATACTTACCAAACCCCACACAGCACCAGGAGAGGTAGCAATGATTGTAGCTGCTCTGGGTGTATTGTACATTAAAGCCAATTCCCCAAAGCTCCCGCGGTTGTCATAGGTGCCAACACACCTTCCAACACCATCACATCTCACATAGATATCGTATGTCCCGCTGTAAGACATACAAAGTGCTTAAAGACTGGGTATGCCATCATTTAAAATAATATCTATAAGGTTAAAATTAAACTATTTTAATATAACTTTCATGAAAATTGTATCCCAGATAAGCAGAATTAAGGGAAAAGAAAACAAACACATCCTAAACTGGTATCCATTTTGGCCTCACTATGGTGCCACATTAAAACTTTTGGGGCTCAGCAATCACAGCTTCCTCTTGGCCCAAGACATTTTATTTATGATGAACTGTTTAAAGTTATCAAAATGACTTCACTTGTTTTTGTGAAGTTTCCTTGGTGGAAGCCCACTCATAAGTTTTTAGAGCCAAGATAGTTCCAGGAATAATCATTTAGGCTGAAATTTGTGCCTCTGCAACCTTATAATGATTGAAAGGCTGCAAAACCAGTTTATGATCGTGAGGTATTAATTAGAACATTAATTAGAAGTCAGGTAATGCAAAATCAAACATGTTAGAATATTTAATTGTTGTTGTGGAGCAAAATGTAAAAAAGCAACAAAAAAAGCTACTTAAGATGGAGAACAGTTGGCATCAGCATCAGTTAATTTCTGGCTACAGAAATTTTCAAATTCAACACTGTGGTATAGATTTTAATCCAGGTACTGAAATCATTAGAAAAAGTTTCTTAAAAAACTTTGAATAAATATGTGATATAGAAAACTGATAAAGCACATATTTCCACAACAACCATTCTGTGGCATCTAGCAAGTGCAAAATGTCATCATCAACATGAAAAATCTGCAATTTCCTATAAAAGCAAAACACCAGAAGGCTTTCTATCCATTTCTGTTTTGAACAGATGGGTGTCAGTGGTTGAAAAGACCATTCTGGGGTATACCAATACAAAACAGACTAAGTATATGTGAGGCTAAAGCACTAAAGCATTTGTCTTTGAACATCAGAATTACTCTGACATGAGGAACACTATTTGGCATTAGTACTAAAGAAAACAAAACATTGGAAAAGGAAACAGAAAGTAACCTTCCTGTTACAAGAATAAAATCAGTATTTACTCAAAGGGTTGCTATTTTTGCAGCTAAGGTGGTCACTAACAGCAAGTTAGACGCCAACAGCAAGATGCTACTGGAATGAATTTTGAGAGAGACACTGGTTGCTGATGATACTATAGGGCAACCTAAAATGACTTTGAATACACTAACACTAAATGCTTGCATCTCTGTTAGTTGTGCATCCTGGTGCTAGGGAAATTCTTCAAAATTCTTCATTCTTCAGCTGGCAACAGGAAGGTTACATTGCCTATTTTGTTTCCTACAGCACAAAGAGATTGGGGAACGGGTTATATAGCAAGTACTAGGGAAGGGTTGTTTATCTTACAGGAGTCTGTACTTTACAAACTGATACCTAGAAGTTTTGGCTTCCATCAAATGTATTAGTTTTCCCCAGCACATGCACTTTGCAACAGTGATTTGATTCACAAGGCATGTTCTTCTAATTTATTCTAGAGTTACGGGGAAAGACAGTCCCTTTCAGTACCACCAATGTATAGACACATTTGCTAGATCTGTATTATTCCCAAATCCATGTTACTGCATTATATATATATAGGGTAAATATTTATTTTAAAGTATTTTAACTTGTGTTTTAAAATGGCTTTGATAGATTCTATTAACCAGTTGAAAGAAGATATGAATAAATTATTTCAAAATTTACAGGCGAAGGGTAGAATACAAATAAGCAATATGAAAACACATTATTTAGCTTATATTTAATGGAGCATTTGGAGCATTACACCACCTAAGCCTGCTATCAAATGTGCATACTTTGACAAGTGTACATATGATACATCTGTGGAAACAATCTAATTATAATTAATTAATTAGGCAGAGAAAAGTAGAGCAGTGCAGTGTGACAAGTAAGTGTTACTATAATTATTTTTGAAGCACCTAAATGCACTTAATTCACTCAACTAAATTATATTATTTGTAAAGATAAGGTATAGGTTTTCCCTTGACATGAATGTCTAGTCCACTTTGGGTGTGTGTGTGTGCTCATCTTTGTTACTAAGCCAAAGAGCCAGCGTTGTCTGAAGACTACTCCGGTGGTCATGTGGCCAGCATGACTACAAGGAACACAGTTACCTTCCCACCAATGTGGTGTCTATTTACCTACTTGTAAATGGATGCTTAGGAACCCTGGTGGCGCAGTGGTTAAATGCCTCTACTGCAGCCATTAACTCATAAGGTTGCAAGTTCAATACCAGCAAAAGGACTCAAGCTTGACTCAGGCTTGTATCCTTCCGAGGTCACTAAAATGTGTACCCATATTGTTGGGGGCGAGTAGCTTACAATTGTAAACTGCTTAGACACTGCTTGGGTGGTATGAAGCGGTATATAAATGAAGCTGTTTGTTCTGTTTGTTTTGAACTGCTAGGTTGGCTGAAGCGGGGACTAGTGATGGGAGCTCACCCCATCATGTGGCACCTTGAACTGCCAACCTTCTGATAGTCAGAATTGGCATCTTAACCACTAAGCCACCACATCTCTCTTTTTGTATTTGTATATTGTATAATATACAATGAATATATTGCATAATATTTGTATTATATAACACAAATTTGTATATTGTATAATATACAAATGTACACAATATCTATTTTCCAATGGATCTATGTTATGTACAGACATCTATACTACAAACAATGTAGAATCTGTTCTATGTCATGTTGCAATCTCAGGCCCTCTTTGCATCATTACTACTATATGCAAATAACTTACCGGTCAATTACGTAGAAGTTGTCACCATCATCACCTTGATCAATGACATGCTCCCCTCCTTCAATCAGTTTTTCAAACATGGCATCTAATACCTGAGACATCTGTTCCTGTTAAATCAAAAAATATATAAGCAGAGGAGCTAATGTTGAAATGCTATTCTCATGACTAACCAAGTTTAACTTTTAATCATGGCTTGAAGCCTGTTGACCAGTCTTGCCTAAAATTAAAATTCATCAACACAGTGCAGATGAGGGGTCAAGATTCAATGGTGAAATGACACTAAAACCCTGCTTCAGAGGGTTTCTTTAGCCCACCAGAGCAAGTTTTTTTAGGATCCATGGGAGGGGGAAGGCAGCAGCAAAGAGGGACTGAAGTTGTAGGGAAAATAGCCAGATCAAAAAATGTGCTGACAAAAGGGATGGAGGAGAAAGTGTAGAAAGGGCATGCAGCCTGTTTGTTCTCTTTTACCCATGATTAAGAACCTGGCAGTATTATCCCAGTATTTATGCCCAGTCTTTGGCTGATATTACAGCAGTCTATACTGTACTTGAAACATTCTTTTCCACACTCATTTATCTATAAGAGCATGTCCTTATCTACATGGGAGTAAAAGGCATACAAACACAAGGATAAGTTAATATCCTTTTACTTTTTAACATTTTTGGGAGCCCGCTGGCATATATACCATAATTATACTTCTTAAATTATCACAAGTGTAACAATTTTATAACTGAAAATGTATCCTCTTTAAAAACACAATGACATATCCATTCTGGCTGCTTTCACCCATAAATGCTAAATCTTCCTTTTCTGGGTCCCCCTTTTTACAATTTCCCACAGTACCACAGAATAAGTGTCGTTGCCGCTGTGTGCCTTCAACTCATCTCTGACTCATGGCACCCCTTAGGTTAGTTTTCATTCTCTCCCCTGCTCCCTGCAGCTTTTGGAGATGCTCACAAAATGGCTATGAAAGGCTTGCCAACCCACCAGAACAGATTTTAAGGATGGTCATGGGCTGCAGTGGGAAGGGGAGATTGCTTGCTCCTGCTTCCACTGGATTGTGTTGTTCTCCCAGCAGAGGGGCTGGCAACGCAATCTGTCCAATATAAAGCAGGACATGACATATAACCCAAGAAATGACAGTGAGGTCATTTCCAAAACTTCACACATTCATTCTAGTCTCATCGCCACTAGGCTGTTTAAATAAGCCCTGTCTTAAACAAGTAAATCCCTGACTAGGTATTAAAACTGTCCATGTAACAAATGAACTGTTTGAGACAATAGATGTCAACAGTATTGTGCAAAGCTTCAAAAAGCACAGCTGTTTTGCCTCAATCACAACAAACCAAATCCAAGAGGCCACCAGTGGTTTCTGGTGCTGTCTCAGATGTAAGTGTGTGTGATCCAGCCATCAGCAATCGCACCCTAGATTCCTCTAATGACAAACTGAAAATAAAGGAAAGTGAAGGAAGCAGAGGAGGTTCACAGTAAAAATCTCTATGCACATCGAAGAGGAAAACATTTTCCAGTTCAAATTTAAAACTCAAGCAAATGAAGAATGTTTTTTTAAAGTTGTGCAAAGAGCTTCTGACCTCAAAACAAACAAACAAAATTTCAGGAACATCTGAAGTATTTATTTATTTAATGTATGAAGCAGGCAAGAACGGAAAGCATCCACAGAACTATACTGCTCCTTTTTTGAATAAAAAGCATCACACAACTAGGCCACTGCACCTACCATAATATACACAAAATCGTGGCACTAAACACTGTTGCAGGTAGTTCCAGATTGGAGACAGCAGCTCAAATGGTCAGAGAATGTGTTAGTGAAAACTGAAAAGCATAGCATTTTCCCCTTGCAATAAGCCATGCAAAATAAAATATATAGTAATTCTGTCTGTAAGATCATATTTAATTATTCACTATACTTATTTAGAATCTAAAATCAAAATGTAAAAACTACAATATTCAAATCAGATACCAGATACTGTACATCCAGTGCTTTCTTTTGGCATGCCAGCCTTAGAATTTTATTAGCTAAACAAAATTGATGTTTTTCTTTACAGGTATTTATTTTGTGTGTGCTCTTTTGTTGTAAGCCTTCATGTTGTTCCTGATGTATGGTGACCCTAAGGCAAACCTATCACAGGGTTTTCTTGGCAAAATTTGTTCTGAGGGCTTTTGCCACTGCTGTCTTCTGAGGCTGAGTGAGTGTGACTTGTCCAAAGTCACTCAGTAGGTTTCCATGGCCAAGTGAGGATTAGAAACCTGGTCCTCCAGTGTCCTCAAAGCACTATACCATGCCTCTTCACTGAGGAATGAAGTTGCAATTGTATTGCCTAGTATAATTGATAGAGGTTTTATCATTTTAATTTTGTTTTGTTTTTTAGCCTTTCAGCATTGTAATTTTGATTAATAATCTCACTTGTTGATATTTACTTTCATTATAAATTGATACTACGCTTTTTGTCATGTCTGCAATAACCTGGGTGATTCACCCATAATACATTTCAAAACACACACAAACACTCCAGGAGGACTGAACTCAGTCTTCTTTTAGAATCCCATGTCTCAGTCCATAGCCAAATTTGTCCTCTATTTCAGGTCACCAACTGTTGCACAGCCTCCATACTTTCTGTGATATCTTTTCACTTAACACTTCTACATTGCCAACACAATTCCTTGAGCTAAATCCAATTGCTAGTTCCAAACAGGGAGGACATATTGAATCAGTGTGATTTAAATAAATGTTGAATTGTTGTTGTTGTTGTTGTTTGCCTTTCAGTTATTTCTGACTGATGGCAACCCTAACGAAAACCTATTATGAGGTTTTATTGTTCAGAAGGGGTTTGCCTTTCTCTTTCTTTGACACTGAAAGTGTGCAACTTGCTCAATGTTGCCCATAGGGTTTCTATGGCCAAGTGGGGATTTGAACTCTGGTATACTGGAGTCTCTCAGTGCTGAATTACCATTCAGAAATTGTTTCAATGGCTCTTGATTCGTTGGGACTAGCATTTGGACTGAGTACCTCCTAACCCATACAGTCTATATGAGGTTCCTATACTCATGTTTCCCCAAAAATAAGACAGTGTCTTATATTAATTCTTGCTTCCAAAGATGTGCTAGGCCTTATTTTTAAGGGATGTCTTATTTTTCCATGAAGAAGAATTCACATTTATTGTTGAACAAAAAAAATTGAACATTTATTATATACTGTATAGATATTTATATACAAAAGCTTTGCTAGGTCTTACTTTTGGGGAAGGCCTTATATTTAGCGATTCACCAAAACCTTTACTAGGTCTTATTTTCCAGGGATGTCTTATTTTCGGGGAAACAGGGTAGCAGCCAAACTGTTTCTTTTCTTCAGAAACTGCTATAAAATATCTGCATTCCATGTTCTTCCTGTTACATGAACACAGCACTTACATCATGTTAATATTCTCAAGACTTTCCATCAGTGTAAGTAACAGGTGCCAGAGACTTTGTCATCTTTGCTGCTGCCTCAAAATCCCTTAGCACATTTCAGTACAAATGATGCTTTGTTCTCATCTTATGCAAATAGACCGCACACTAAAGCAGAATGGTTCTTACTAATCTGGAAGTCACCATTTGCTTGCTTTCTCAAGATCTTATTTTAAAAGATTGTTTTCTTGTTTGAGAAAAAAAATATTGTGTAATCTGAAAGTAAAAGAAGGTAATTACATTTAGGATTTTGTAGTGTTTAAAAATAATTCAGCACCATGTTTGCAGAAGCTTCACAGCAGTGTCTGGAAAAAATCTCTTTCTCCCACTCTCTCTCCCTCCCACTGTCATCCACACACAGAAATACACACTGGTTGGCATCCTGCTAAGGACATACGCATATGTAATTTCCCTGCATGTATGTCTTTTTTTTGAGCACTGGAGGGGGTAGTATTCCTTTCCCCATCCAAAGCCCTCCACCCAGCCTACTGAACAGCTTCTGAAGCCCCCCTGCACAGCTGTTCTGTGCTTTGTGAGATTGCATAAGCACTTGGATGCATCTGCACAGCCAGATGTGGACTGAGGACATGAGCGCTGAGATTCTTCAGGGTCCTCCAAAAGTCTCCGCACTGCTGTAATCATTTCACATCTGGCTACAGGGACATAGCCAGCTGCTACCGTGTTCCTGCCCATTCCCCAAGAAGCATGGAATGACCATGCAGGGGGCTTCAGAGGCTGCTCAGTAAGTTGGGAGTGGTATATGGCTCAGTCTAGCATAGCCAGCTTTGCTAGGATGGATTTAAGTGTGCTGTAGTGGGTTTGAGTCAGACTACAACTCGAGAGACCAGTGTTTGAATCCCCACTCAGCCACAAAAACCCACTGGGTGACCTTGAGCAAATCACACGCTCTCAGCCTCAGAGGAAGGGAAAGGCAACCCCTCCCTAAACAAATCTTGCCAAGAAAACCTCATAAAAGGCTTGCCTTAGGGTCACTTTAAGTCAGCAATGACTACAAGGCACATAACAAGCCTAGGTCTGCATGTAGACCTATTACATTACACTGAGCATACAGGATTGTGGCCACTTTATGTAAAATTTTTCAAGCAAGAAAAAATAATGTTATGGTGCTGTGAAACAGAAGTACTGCAAAGTAATGTTTCTAAATGCATTTTACATAATGATGATACAGCTCCGAGGTCAAGACTGCGAGAGAAATTAAGGATAACATCACTTTCACAGATTGTTATACAAATTAATTCTGTGCCAAATTTCCATAGCAAACAGAGATGTAATGATGAGACAGAGCCAGCAGCCATACACAAGATCAGCACTTGTTGAACACACTCAACTTTGATATTAATTTGATATTCCATCTTCAAGGGATAGAATACCAGGACTAAAATTGGGAGACAGGTAGGACAGAAATTAAACAAGTACAGTACGACTCTGTATCTCTGGGAGATACATTTCATCATGAAAATGCGAAGGCACAGAAAATAGTGAAGCCTATTGAAATGAATGATTTCCAGCAGAAGCTGACCATAGACTTGCGTTGGTGGATCTAGAGATTCCTAAGTTCTCCAACACTGGAAACATATCACTGAATCATGCTAGAGGACCAAGAAAATGCCTATAGAGAACATATTTTTTCAGACATGGGTAAGTGAAACAATGGGTACCAGCACATATGGGGGTCATACTGTAGACATACACACACAGGCAGGCAGGCAATAGTATTGGCAACTCTAGACTGACAGTTGCAAACTTGGGTTGAAGGAAGAAGAGTTGGCTCCTCCTGCCCACAGCTGAAGGAATTTAAAATGGGGGGAACCTATCTTCTTGGGGGTACAACAGCCTATCTTTTATCTCCTGGGTTGTTCATAGTTCTCCTCCACACCTCGAACATCTTTAAAAGCTGTTTAGCCAAAAGATATAACAGAGATAAATGGAAAACAAAGCTATGTCCTTGAAAAATACAAAATGCTAAAAGTGTGTCAAGGTCAACCCAACAGTTACATCCCGAATCTTCTATTTGCTGTCCATTAATTGCAAAATGTAAATGTTACAAAATTGACTCCAGCACTTATTATATCAAGTGATCATAGTTATCATAAGCAAAATGTATGACACATGCAACAAGGTTTTGAATACCATGCTACACATCTATCCTTCCAGGTTGAAGCTTAATCCAGACAAAATGGAGGTACTAACAGTTACAGGACCAAAGCCAGGTCTGGGAATACATCTCCCGGTCCTAGATGGAGTCACACTCTCCTCGAAGGACTCTGTTCGCAGACTGGGGGTACTCCTAGACTGGTTGCTTCACATGACTAGTCAGGTGAATGCGACCGTCAGAAGTGCCTGTTACCAGCTTCGGCTGATACGCCAGTTGCGCCCTTTTCTGGATCCGAAGGACCTGGAGTCTGTGGTACATGCTTTGGTAACCTCATGATTGCACTTCTGTAATGCACTCTACATGGGGCTACCCTTGTGCTTAACACGGAAATTTCAAATAGTTCAGAACATAGCAACAAGGCTTATCACGGGAACATCGAGGAGAGAGCACATAACACCGGTACTTAAGTCTCTCCACTGGCTGCTGATTAGTTTCTGGGCACAGTACAAAGTGTTGGTTTTAACCTTTAAAACCCTACATGGCTTGGGTCCATCTTATCTTAGGGACCGCCTCTTCCCGTATGATCCCCCCCACTCGCACACTTCGGTCCTCTGGGAGGAACCTGCTACAGCCTATGAAAACTAGGTTGGTGCAGACCTCCCACAGGATGTTTTTGGCTGCCGCTCCCAGGCTGTGGAATGACCTGCTGGATGAGATGTGTCTTATTACATCTCTTGATTGCTTTTAAAAAGCCATAAAGACGCATCTCTCCTGGCAGGCCTTCTCAGAAAGTTCTTAACTCCCGGCTCTGTTATTGGGTCAAGCTCCCCCCTCAATTTTTAACATCTCGACCCCAGATGCCCATGCAATTGATTGTTCTATTATAGTCTTTGACCCTGGCCATTTTAGCTGGAGCTGATAGAAAATGGAGACCAGCACATTTGGAGGGCAGCAAGCTGTGGAAGACTAGAACAGTACTCTACAACTCCAGCTTTATTACAGATACCTGTAAGAGCCTAGAAATGGATCCTTATTCAAAAATCAGTAACTATGCTGACCAGCAACAAAGAGAAACACTATGGCTAGCCTGTCCTGCTTCTACTTTTTGAACCAAGGAACAGGTAAAGCTGCTTTACAATGGGCTAAGTCACCCAATATTGTCGAGCTCAATATCATCTGAGCCAAGGGTGGGGAAAGCACAGCACCTGAGAATGTTTCTGTGGCTCCCCCAAGGCCGTACATACATTTTTGGAGGGAGGAAAAATATTTTTATTCAGTATCCTTCATTAAGTATAATTTTGGCCCTTGGGCTATTTTAGGTCCAAAGGAAGTCCTTTTTTCCAAAACTGAACGTGATTTCTGGTATACTGCCTGGTTTGAAACAGGGCTAAGAGATATAGAATACCATAGCAAATATAGCATAACATAGCATAGGTTTTCCCATGACTCCTATAGGAGGTAAGGGTCATTTTGAGCTTTAAAAAAATCCAAAATGGGACTAGGGTGCATGAGTGAGACAAGAGGTTTCTAAACCTTTGCTATTTGCATTCCAAAGGTGTACAATGACTGGCTGCTGCTCTGTAGAGTTTCAAATGGAAGTGCTTTCCAAATGAGCCTAGAAATGCCAGGGACTGGATGCTTTTTGCATGCGAAGCATGTGATTTCCTACTGGTTATGTCCCTTCCCAGAGGTTTAGCTATGGCAGGAGGCTCCACAAATAAGAATTCTACTTAACTGAATTATCCTTCACTCCCCAAATTTCTAGTGTTGGACAGAATGGGACAACTGTTCACACTTAGACTTCTTATATTTGCTATGTTCACATTCACTTGGGAACTTTGCCTTTTCTTTAGATGCCTAAACAATATTTCTGAATGCTCAACTGAATTTTTAGGTTCACCCTCTGCTAGAAATGTTGGGACGGAAAAGAAAATTTCATTGAGGGTAGAAGTATTATTGGGGGGGGTGGGGACGGAGTCCTAACACTCTGGTCTTTCCCCATATGTATCTTCTTATATGCACAGTTCATCCAACATTCATATACAAACCTATAATCTCTAGCTGGATCCATTGGGTCTGGATTGTATCTGGAGTGTTAAAACTGAAGGCAAAATGAAGTTGGATTCATATATTCCAGTTAATTAGGATGATACAAGCAAAAACTGAAATCAATGTTAATTTAAATCTTTTATATCATGGTTATATAATCATGCAGTTCTCCAGATGTTGTTGGACTGCAATTCCTAGCATTCTTCACCTTCGTCTATGTTGAACAAGGGTAATCAGAGTTGTAGTCTTAAATCACATGCTTAATTTCCATCCCTGATGTAAGCAAATATGTATCTGCTAAAAATATCTCTAACGAAGCTTTCAAACTGCTTCAGTTAGGTAAGGATGGCATTGTTCGATATACGAATCAAATAATTGGTTTTTTTTTGGTTATACTGATAGAGACTTGGACATCTATAACACTTTGTTAACAAACAAAATCCCAGAATGATACTTAATCTCTCATTCTTTTTCTGCTATCATTGTGGGGTGGGGGGTGAGGTGTTAATCTCTTACCGGATCTAGGTTTTTAAACAGGAGAATGTCTTTGCAAGCTTCCTGCAGTCTGTTTCTTTGATCATCTGTTTTGGGGTGAATAATCTGGAAGAAACCAGTGCAATTTATATTTTCTCTCTTCTTGCATTAATCCTAAGAAAAATTATCACAGAAGGGGTCATAACCAAAATACAATCTAAATTAATACTTCTGAGGCTATTAAATATTGCTAAGGTAACACCTGATGATTTCAGATTTTTTATTAAAAGGAAATAGTACAGGAATGAAAAAAGGAAACTCTTATAACAATTCTTCCATTGCTATTTAAGGGCAATTACAATAAAAGTAACTAGAAAAGAAAAGGCAGTTGTTAATGTACATTTTACTACATTGTGCAAACACATTAAGTATATATTATACAGCATATGTAAACAAATGCTGCCTTAAATTTGTCTTCCAATATTTTTTTTAAAAAACTAATTTCTTTATCAAGTATACATACCCTTGATTCAGAATCATCCTCTTCTTCATCAGGATTATAAGCTTCAGCGCACACTAAAAGTAACAACAAAATGATGTGATTCTTAACAATGTGCTTTCAGAACTTCTTTTAGATCAATATATGCTTTGTTGTATACTATAATGCTATTGTACAATACCCTGAATAAAATGCATATTCAAAATAAAGAAACAACAACAAAAAAACAATCTGCAGAAATTAAAAGAAAAACAACAACCTGCAAAAGGATGGAAATTATAAACAGTTGCAGATATAGATGTCTGGTTTATGAAATTACTTGATGTATGAGGAATGGGTAAACTCATTAGAGGACTGAATAAAGAAGACCCCCAAAATATTTGGAAGACTGTAATACACTAATACATTATTTAACTCTGCGATGGGGAGAGAGTGTTGATAGATTTTGATTAAGAAACTTATTAAATGGTTAGAAATGGGGGAAAGGGTATACGTTATTAACATGTTACAATCAGATTTTGTGAGAAAATTTCTTATCTAAGGTTTGTGAACACCTAGTTTATGTGTTTAGAAAACAGGATAGAATTTCAGGGGAAAACGTGTATAAAAATGTGGAAAGAACACTTGGTTGTCATATATAAGAGATAAACTAAATAATAATTGAGGGAAATGTATAACACACTGGGCACTGTGGCTCAAGTCATAAATGCTACAAATACTGGCCGTGATCATCTTGGACACCAGTTGGGAATAAGGTTCTCTCAGGGTATGAACCCTGGAGGTCTGGGAGGGTGACAACTCCAGCTAGGTAACACATTTAGAAGGATTTCCCCAGTGCCCTGCCTGGCTGTGCAGTTACTGTTTTGAGGCATGGGGATGGAGCTGTACCCCAGTGCTAGCTGGCTGCTATTGCACTGCTCAGGAAAAACTGTAGCACTGGAGGTGCTGGATACATCTTTGTGCACTGTTGAAAAAATGTGCCTTTCTAGCCATTAAAACATACGTTCCTAGAAGGCCTTTTTGTTCACCCCTTGCTCTGTCCCACTCTGGCTGACACGGGTAGTGGTATTTCGTCTCTGGGGGTGGGGTGCAGATGTAGTTACACCCTGCCCTTAAAAAATAAAAATAAAAAATAAAGCAGTATACAGAGCATTCCCAATGAATCACATGTCCTGAGCCCTAATGCCCCTTATCATGTGCCCTAGTCCACTTGATCTTCTCCTGCCTAAATCCTGACATTAAAAGAAAATACAGTGCTATGCTCAAAACTTTAGGTTATATGACAGACAGAACGTAACCCCCAACCAGATTCTGTTGGCTCCACATATTGAAGTTAAATAGTACCATAGTGAAATATTCCCATGTCCTTTTTCCAATTATCTAGACTGACTCCCTCTTTCAGAAACAAGATGCAGTAATCATGCCACATTCAAAAAAACAGCCAGCCAGAGGTAATGAGTAGTAGTATCAAACCATTCAGAAAGCTTTCAGTATTAGAGTAATCTATAAACCTCTACATTTTCTCCCTACATGCTGAAAGCTTCAGAACAAGAACAAGTGGCACTTAATTTTTGTGCATGTGTCTGCTGCTGATTCTAAAAAAAAATAGATGGAAACTGTAATAAGAGAAATGGGGAAAAATAAATCGCCTGGAACAGATGATATTCCAATTGAATTGCTACAATCTACAGAATCAACTCCAGTGTTAACTGATATATGCCAACAAATACAGAAAACAAAAGAGTGGCTAACACACTGGAAAAGATCAATACATACTCCCACCCACAAAAAAGGAGACACAAAAGACTGCAGCAACTATAGGACCATAGCATTAATTTTGCTCAAAATTCTGCAACATAGACTTCAATCATACATAAAGAGAGAAATCCCAGAGGTGCAAGAAGGTTCAGGAAAGGAAGGGGCAATAGGGACAACATTGCAAATATACAATGGCTAATGGAGCATACCAAGATTCCAGGGGGAAAAAATCAGTATGTGATTTATAGACTATAGCAAAGCATTTGACTGCATAGATCACAAAAAAAATATGGATGGCTCTTAAAGTCATGGGAGTGCCAACACATCTGATAGTCTGATGAGAAATCTGTACTTAGATAAGAGGCTAATGTTAGAACATAATGTGGAAAAACAGAATTTTTCCCAATTGGCAAAGGGGTCAGGCAAGGCTGCATTCTATCACCTTGTTAGTTAACCTTATACAAAGAGAATATCGTCAGAAAAGCAGGTTTAAACCCAGAAGAAGAAGGAATGAAGATAGGATGAAGGAACATTAACAATCTAAGATACCACCAGCAGAAAACCACAGACTTGGAACAATTATTAAGGAAGGTCAAAGAAGAAAGTGCACAGGCAGGATTATGCTGAACATAAAGAAAATAAAAATAATAACCACAGATGATCTACATACATTTAACCTAGACAACGAGGAAATCAAAATAGTAAAAGAATTACCATACCTTGGAACAAACATTGATCAGAACAGAGACTGCAGTCAAGAAATCAGAAGACTAGGAATGGAAGGACAGCTATGAAAGAACTAGACAAAACCCTAAAGAGTAAAAGTATTCAACTGAGCAGTGAAGTTAGCATTGTACAAGCAATTGTATTCTCCATTACCATGTGCAGATGTGAGAGATGGATAGCAAAGAAAGCAGGAAAGAAGAAAATAAATTCATTTGAGATGTGGTGCTGGAGAAAAATGCTAAGGCTACTGTAGACAGCCAAAAAGACAAACAAATTCATCCTTGAATATATCAAGCCTGTAATCTTCCTGGAAGCCAAGATGATCACAATAAGGCTGTTATACTTTGGCCACATCATGAGAAGGCATGACTCATTAGAAAAGACAATAGTGCCAAGAAAAGTAGAAGATAGCAGAAAAAGAGGAAGATCACATACTAAAAGACCACACAATTATGGAGGTCACAAGTCTGAATTTATAGGACTTAAGCAGAAAAGTAGAGGTCGGAGGTGGGGTGGGGCTTGGGGATGTCTCATCCACAGGGTCTCCATGAGTCAGAGTTGACCTGAGGGTAGTTAACAACAACAACAACAACAACAACAAATACCCTGTACTGTTAAGGCAAACCTTCTCTGAACAAATTATGCCAAGAAAACCCCATGATTGGTTAGTCTTAGGTTTTCTGTAAGTCAGAAATGGCTCAAAGGCACACAATAATGCTTCCCTATAGTTTATAACACAGATGGCAAACACACATTGTTCAAGTTTAAGTTTTACAGTAGAGGTGGACAGGAAGATGACCGTTCAGGAGCCCTCTGCTCAGTTTCTGGTGCACCACCTTCACTGTTAGTTGCTATCTGATAGAGTGAAGACATCATGTGGCTCCTT
Source organism: Urosaurus nigricauda (assembly GCA_034509955.1). Taxonomy (NCBI): domain Eukaryota; kingdom Metazoa; phylum Chordata; class Lepidosauria; order Squamata; family Phrynosomatidae; genus Urosaurus; species Urosaurus nigricauda. Next base: position 84,049,235 of record JAOEGL010000005.1, read on the forward strand.
GACTAACATGTTGGTTGGTTGGTTAGTTTTGTTTAGAAAGCAGGACACTGCAGTTCCCTCGTTTCCTTTTTCAGAGATATGAAGCAAGCTAAAACTTGTGAACAGAACGTGTCCTCGGGTCTTGTGGTGAATTTTTAAAAGGATTAGGTAGAAAAATTTATCGATGCCTGTCAGCTAAACTAGAAGACACACACCAATGCAATCTCTGTGTTCCTCTGTGTTCAAGGTCAGTACATCTTTAATTAACCCCACGCTATGGGAAAGGAACAGATGATTGCTATCATCATTAAATGAGCTTTTGTTTTATGTATACAAAGGCAGAAATAGTTTTGTTAGAGCCTTGAAGGCTGTCAGGAATGATATGGAACCCAGAATGGAAGCTGGAGAACTATTACTTAATTACCTATATGTGTTCTCCCTTATTCATTAGTCTTTCTAGTCTTCTCCTTCTACTGTTCTTGGGCCCAGCCTAAATTTCTAGGGCCAGTTCATGTTTCTCTGTTCTTGAACCAATTGGTTGCTTTGTTTACCCAGATCTGTTGAGCACTGCATACGCAGATATTTTTATTTTAAAATTTATATATGCCCACAACCCATTCAGAACATCCACAATCCCAAATTTTCCTTCATTACTTTCCCAAAATGGTGACTGGAAGTGATGTAAAATCATTTCCAGTCACCATTTTGGGAAAGATACGGACAAAAACAGAGGAATGTTATTTTCTAAAACCTTTTTTTAAATATAATTCTGCAAACCTTGGAGTGTTCTCTAAGCCTCCTGCACAACTCCTTGCAGAATACATTGCCCCTGAAAACATGTTATCAATGTGTTCTGCAAGGAGTTGTGCAGGAGGCTTAGAGAACGCTCCAAGGTTTGCAGAATTATATTTTAAAAAAGGTTTTAGAAAATAACATTCTTTATGTGCTTTTGTGAAGAACATGCAAAAACAATTCCATGAGGCCTGAAAATGCTAACCATGTTCAATGAAGGACAAAGAAAACTGAGTGGGAAACAGAATGGATTATTTTGCAAAAAAAAAAAAAAAAAAGAAAGGTACAGTGGTCCCCCAGTTTACAAAATTAATTCATTCCAGCACCCCTTTCTTAAACCGAAAAGTTCATAAACCGGGCCCCCTTAAACCAGCCCCCGCACCATTTGAATTTCCCGCTGCTTTCTTTTCTTAAACTGGGGGTTTTTCCGTAAACCGGGGCCATTTTTCCGGCCCCGGCTCTTTCGTAGACCGGGGTTTTCGTAGGCCGGGGTATTCGTAAACCGGGAGACCACTGTATTTCTAATGGTATGGTGAAGAAAAACACTCTACATTTATTTATACCTGTTTATTAGTTACATTTGTATTCCACTTTTTATCTGATGAACTCATGATGCTATATATGGCTCTATTCTTCTCCATATTATTCTCACAACAACCTTGTAAGGCAGGTCAGGTTGAGAGAGGAAATGGTAACTTGCCCAAGTTAACCAGTGAACTTCATAGTTCACTGGGAATGCGAACCTGTATCTTCCAAATCCCAGGCTAGCATTCTAACCACAGTACCACCACAGTTCTCGCTACAATATCTTCCTTCATTCCCAATTGTTAATACCAATATCACCTCACATTATGTCTGGGAGATTACTCATGATAAAGCCCATTTTGCTGAGCAGGGAGCTAAAGTTAACTTGAGTTGCCAACTTCCAACCAATAATTCAATTATTGCCTCAGTCAAAAGTCAGACATCTTTCCACAGGTTCTCCTTGTCCACACAACCTCCCCCCGCTGTAGAAGTGTAGTGTGGTTTTTAAAAAAATATAAATAAATTTGCACATCTTTAATATAAACATTCTAGTCTCACTTTTTGCATCTGTTTCCTATCTGTGTGTAAGAGCCTGAATACAAGACACTATCCAGCGCCTTGCAGAATATATTTTTAAAAAGCTTCCTGGGACTGATACATAACAGCCGGAATTTCTTCCTCCCTCTGCCAAACTCCTTTATACAGTCATGTCAAAGACAGAAACTAGGCACAACATTTTTGTCACCACCTGAGACTCATTGGGGGGGGGGGAGAGAAGAGGAACAAAAGTGTCCTATACAAAGGTAAGATTTCTACCTAGTCTACCTAATGACTCAATAAGCCCATGTTGGGTATTTATTTTCTCATTTTGAAAGCGGAAGACATAGGGCATGTCTTCACAAGTACCTTCTCTTTTCTTTTCTTGCTGGAAACAGATTCCATTGCAAAGTAGCTCTACAGTAAATCAGAATGTTAGTAGTACTTTAAAGTGGGTCATTCACACAATTAAAGAAATTAGTCTATTAACTGAAGGGATTTCAATGAGTTGATTAAATCTGAACAATTTGCATACTAATGTATATTCTAAGTACTTATAACAGTAATTTCAGTATTTCAAAAATACACTGCAATTTGATATATCTGGGACAACTTTTAATCAAAATATTTAAACTGATTAACTGAAACAACCAAGCAAATGTTGCAGTTCCTATCATCATGTTTTTTTCTTACTAATTATTTGCTTACTTTAAAAACTGTATCAGATTTCATGTTCTTTGGTAAACTGTGTCTGTGTCCTTATCCAAAACTATCATTCTTTTGCCCCTGACTGCATGTATCATGACTTTAAGCTTCAGCCAATATAGAAACTATTTCTTCTTCAATCTGGATAGCACTAAATTAAGACCATCTTCGTCACGACAGATAGTACTACTCATTTCAACTCCTTGAGTGCAGTGGCCCTCAATATCTGCGGGCTTGGTATACGCTATTTGAGCAATTATTTGCATTATTGTACTGTATTTCTTGTATTGCATTTTCATATTGTTGTTAGCCGCCCGGATTCTCCGTGATTGGGCGGGATATAAATAAATCTTTATTACCGTATATTATATATTATTAACCATGGACTGAAATGAAGAATTTTTTTTAAAAAAATGTACTGGTGATTGACTGCAGACAGGCCAAAAAAGAGATCCCAAGGCTGCAGTGGAAGCTATGGCACCAAGATCTGGGCACTACACATGCCTTCTTGCTGCTTTGGCTGCGGCGACTCTGCTCTTTCTTTCAAGAAGCGGAAGTAGCGGCTGGTATACTTCCAGCAGGAAGAATGTGTACATGGTGCTCAAGGCTTGCTGCCACCACTTCCCACCCCTGGCTGATTGAAATGAATCTCAGAAAAGAGTTAGCAGGCGAGGAAGAAGTGCCAAGTGCCTGGTGCTTGTTACTGTTGTTACCCCCTCCCTCGGCTGATGTAAATCAATCCTAGGATGATGCTGGCCAATACAGTATCTTTTGTGCCAAAGGTTCCAAAAACTCAATTCAAAACAGTCCTGCCTGTAACAGACTGAGAATGCAGGAGCTGGAGGCAGCAGTGGCATGCCTTAAGTGCCATACAACTGCCACTTCTGCTTCCCCGGTTAATGCCTTCCTAAGATTGATTTTCATCAGCTTGGGGTGGGAGGTGGTAGCAGCAAGCCCTGAGCACCAGGTACACATTCCTCCTGCTTCCTGCTGGGATCACACCAGCTGCTGCTTCCACTTTTGGAAGAAAAGAGCAGAACTGCAGCAGCCAAAGTAGCAAGAATGTGTGTCGCGGCACCTAAGCCTTGCTGCCGCAGCTTCCACTACTACCCTAAAACTGCTTCTTGGCCTGGCTGCAACTGATCATAGGTAATTTTAAATTTTAAATACTGACTTCAGCTTATGCATTTTTGGTATCCATGGGGGCTCCCGGAATCAAACTAAATTCCCATAGATACCAAACGCTCACTGTATATGCAGGACAGTCAATTTTACATGTAAGGATCCAAGGCTTAAATTCAGCATTAGTCCTATTAGAACAGTGTTAGTTCAAACTGACAGAAATATTGACTTCTTTGTGGCCTCTGCGAATCATACAAATGGGTTCTTCTGCGCCTGCGCAGTCAAATTTGGAAGTCTCTGGAATCACTGGGTAGAAAAAGGCTTGCAACTTTTTGGCGGTAGCTCTGCCCCTCCTCTATATAAGCCCAGTTCCCGCTCTTTCCCCAGTTCCTTTTTTTCTGCCGTGTAGGCTACTTGAAAGGAACAGTGTTGGAATCACTCGGTTTGTCTTTCTTCGGTATTTGGATTTTCGGCTTGTTTTTTGACCATTCTCTCTCGTCTGTGACTCAGCTCCTGTTCTGACCGCTCGGCTTGTTGACCTCGATTTTGGACTGTGTTTTGGACTTGATGTCTCCGGCTCCATTCAAGCACTGCACTGTTTGTGGGGCCAAGGTCCCTCACAAGGACCCCCCACAACAAGTGCCTGATCTGTTTGGGCGACACACCCAGAGCTGTGTGTGTCACAACACCCAGAGCTGTGCCCTTACATGCGCCTTACGAGGGGGTATCGTAAAGTAATAATTATCACCCGGACATTATTATGGCGTATTGATGAAATTTTGTCAGTGTCACCATGGTCCCTAAGTGCACGTTGCTGAGAAAATCATCTCACTGTGTCCTTTATTTTTGTGACTGTCCCTGCCAGAAGCGACTAAAGTGTAAAATCCTTGTCAGGCACAATCTGAAGACTTCAACAATATCAGGTATCAGGAGGGTCAAGATACGCTGGGGAAAATGTATAAATCTAGACAGTGACTACATAGAGATAAGTTAACAACTACAAATCAAAACAAACTTTCTGTCAATTTTTTAATTTTAAAAAAGACTCAAAAAGACAACAAAGTTGGTACCTGGCAAGCCTTCCTGGGGTGTGCATTCCATAACAGTGCCATGGATGACAAGGCCATCCCTTTTTCTGGTCATCAACTACCTAGCTTCTGATAATGTGAAAATTTGGAAAGAGTGACAGAAATTGAACACATTATCAAAAAGACACATAACCAAATCTATCTATCTATCCATCCATCCACACATTCTCTACAAATTAGGTAGGTATAATTTACAAAGAACTGCAGCCCACCTTCCCCAACCACAGGCCTGTCATCTGCGGATTTAACATCCGCAAATGGCAAGCTCCATTGGCCCTGATGGCTATGCATGCAGACGGCCATAGAACAGCATTCATGCACCACCACTGAAAACTGCAGGACTTAAGGTCCCACTTTTTTTCATCCGCAGAAGGGTCCTGAACTGACCCCACATGGACATTAAGGGCCGACTGTACATTGATTAGTACAAAACAGGTCTACATTTCAAGAACAAATGGAAATAAAATCTTAGAAGCTAGTGAAGATGGAAATAAATGGCTTTTTAGGTCACAGCAAAGGAAATGTTATTCATATTTTAAATTATCTTCTTGGTAGAAAGAAAAAATAATTTCAGTGCCCAATAAATAATGCATTAGATCACTTACATAATCAGAAGATTCATTAGACAACAAATGTGTTTAAAGCAATCAAGACAATAAGAATGCCATCATTTATACACTATTCAATACAGATTAAAAAATAAGTTTTTTGTGATGTGCCATGCTGGTGATTTTAATGGCTTTCCTCCCCTGAGAATCTAAATGCAGACTATCTTTGTGTAATTTTCCATGTAAGTGTGCTACACTCATTTCTGTTCCTTGATTTTGTTTTGATAAAGCTGATTTTTAAATATGCATCTGCCTGGATCTATAGGGAGCTTAAAATCTTATACGTACACTTACCTGAGAATAAACTACACTGGAAACAAGGTAGTTATTTCTGAAACTGTGTATGTGCATGTGTGTGGTTCCACTGTAAGTTGGATATGTAACAACATACTTGCATATTTAACAAAAGCCCAATACCTACATCAGCAATTACCTCCAGCAATCTCTCAACAAAAGTGCTACATGTAGCCTATTCTTTTAATCTACTGAGAATAATCCCATTGAAATCCATGGGACAAATTAGCCATGTGCTTGGTTCCATCTGCAGAAGCTCAAACCATAGATGGCAAGCCTGTGCCTGGCACAGGCGCACTGTACTTAATTTTACATCCCCCCCCCCCCAAAAGGGGAAAGTTTGGGCCTAAACAGACAGCCCAAAAATGCTGGGTAGGGCAGCAATGTTTGTTGTTGTTCTGGTTGTGTTCCTTCAAGTCATTTCCAACTTGTAGAGATCCTAATGGAAACCTATCACTGCATTTTCATGGGCTGAGAGTGCGTGACTTGCCCAAAGTCACCAGTGCTTTCCATGGCCGAGTGGAAAATGAATCTCTGATCTCCAGCCTTGTAGTCTAGGACTGAAACCACTACACCACATTGATTGGGTTAACATTGGAATTAAGGAGTACAAAGCCAGAAGGAAATATTGATTTATTTCAAACTTGGATATCTAGAAAAATACAGAATGTACAACAACCAGTCCTTAGACACTTATTAATAACCCAGAGGAAATGGATTTCAGTGTTTACACTACATCCATCACCGGTTATAGCAATTTGGTACCATAACTATTTTTATTTGGGAGATAAAATGAAGCAATTCAAAGACTACAGAGAAACTAGTATGCATAAAATAAAGTACCTCTTTGTAATGCAGAAGCCTATCTCTGCTAACCAATTAAAAGAAAAGCTATATATTACCAAATGTAGCTGACTACAAGAAGTGCCAATACTTGCTTTTGCTCAATAGTTACACAGAACAGAAAAACCTGTTAGGGAGCTAACTCTCTTATAATAAATAATACAAACAGCCAACTTACAAAATTATACAAATGGATGGCCGAACCTCAATAAAAAAAGAATGGGAAGTGCATGGATTGCATGGGAGGGATATCTACATATAACCATACCTGAGAAAGACTGGAATAAAGTATGATATTCCCTCCCCTACAAATCTGTACTTATGCAGCAACAGGAAATAGTATTAAAACCAATATAGATATGACATTGATACCCTGTAAGGCTTAATCAGATGGGCATGAATATCTCCCCAATGTACTAGAGAAAGCGTGGGAAGAGAGGGTCAATACTGCACATGTGACTGTATTGCCCTAAGGTGGTCCAGGTCTAGGATCGAGTTATAGAGTTAATGCAAGAAATTACGTATCACAATACAATCCTTATTTCAAGGGGACAGACAACTCTTCCTTTCAAAATAAGCAATTACTCTATTGATTCCTTGTTGTAAGACTTGAGAAAGCAGCACAACTGACACCTCTGGAATATAAAGGGAAACATATGTAAGAAGAAAGTTTTATGTTTCTACATGTGAGAGGACTGGGGAAAGAAAGACACAATTCCACATACTTTATAGGGCTCAACTCTGGAGACCCCTAAAACCTGGGACTGTTTTTTTTCTATGAAGAACAGAGGAATGCCCTGTTGCATAAATTAAGTAGCCACTCTCAAACAAGAAGCCAGCTCAAATGCTGCTGTAAAATAAGAACTGATGAGCATAATGGACAGTAATTACAAAAGACTGGATAAGCAAGTATAATTTGTTACCGGAGTATAAAGAGTTTTGTTGGGTTTATACAGGCTCTTTACTATTTGAACTAAGTTGAGAATAAATTATACCATGCATACAAGAGTTCATATAATAACATGTCTACTAGTATTTCAATATTAGTTAGAATAAACAGTGTGCTGAATATTACAGAAGCATATTTACAAATTTTAATACTGTACTGATGGAGAAAATAGTGACTATATTCATCAAGTTAGAAATGTTGGCTTCCATTTCATATTTGTTTTGCTTTCAAGGCTTTTCCTCAAAAGCTATTAGCACTCATCCTGGTTAATTAGGTTTTTAATTTTCTGTTAGGGGGAAAAAAGAAAGAGAAAGAGAAATCTTGCAGAAGGCTGTACAAGATTTCACTTCTGATAATTTATTTTAGAGATATAAAGTATTTCATCCTTCCTCGCTAGTTCAAAATATGAGACAGATTACAATAAATACACCTGTGAGTTTCAGCTTTCACTACTGAAACAAATTTTGACAGGTGAACGTGCAAATTGGCCTTCACAATTACTCTTGACAAAAAGCACATAAACAATTTATCAAACCTAGTTGATACACCTGCAATTAATCTGAATTACATCAACATCAGCTACTTAGAATTTTATCAGGGTAAGGCAATAAAAACAATACAGCTATCTTTAAAATTTTACATTTTGACTCTAGAATACACTTCTAACAGAAAGTTATCTTATTAAATGAATTCCACGGTTACACCCACTATCTAGGCAAGACATGACAACTGGTCCTTCTTTGGGCCATCATCTTGCCTGGATTTAAAGGTGTTTTAATTTTTAAAAGGAAGTTTCTAGCCTCCATAAGAGAACTGTTATGCAACAAAATATACAGTCATTATTCTGTTCAGTGTTTTGGGAGAAACATACCTTTTCCTGCCTTTGGATGAGTTTAAACAACGAATGAAGTCTCATAACTGTAATTTATATTTGAGTGTTTTTCTTTCTCCATTCTAATTTCTAGTTTTCTTCACTAATGTTACAACTCTGGAGGAAAGTCTAATTTTAAGAAGAAAGTCTAGCTGGAGTCTGTTTTGCAAAACTACTTACGAAGAATGCAGAAAAAGCAATGAAACCATTGGAGTGGAGAAGGAGGGATGTAACAAAAGAGGGTAAAACTTGGAATATTGTAATTAGTATTTAAAATTCCATGTTTTTCATTAATTGCTTGAAGTAGCAATATAATGCACTTTTACTAGATTGACAGGGGGAAAAAATCAAGTTCTATTTTATAAACAGAAGTTAGCATCCCACCATTGCTTGATATGGGAGAAGAGTCACTATCATTATTGCCACCATCTATCCACCTCACCTTAATTTCCATTTACTCCTGCCCATATTATCACCTACAATCATTCTTGTATAGTCAATCTTCTTGTTGTTTTGCAGTAGAAGTAGCACCACTGTTTCACCTGCCTGTTTACTTGCCATATGTTTAAAGCAGCGCTGGCAGCATATGCCAGTTGTAGCATAAAGTAAAGTGTGGGGAGGAAGAGAAAGTTGGAGGTGAAAATTCATTTGCAGGGGAGGGAAACATGGCAGGAGAGAACGGTGAACCATGGTGAAACAAGGAAGCATAGAAGGTGGGTGTAGGGTGCAAGACAAAAGAGGCATAAGGTGAAAGAAAATGAAGGAAAGAAGGTTGAGATGGTAACGTTATAAAATGAATTAAGGGAGGGGAAAGTGAAAAATGTAGTGACAGGGTGCAAGGAGCAAAAGAGGCAGGAATAAAGTGACAAAAGGTGCAAAGGAGGAGGAGTGGCATGATCACTATGTAGTTCTTGTTGCTGTGTGCCTCCAAGTCATTTTTGTCTTATGGTGATCCTATCATAGGATTTTCTTGGCAAGTTTCTTCAAAGGGGGTTTGCCATTGCCATCCTCTGAGGCTGAATAGTATCAAATTGCCAATAACTTTGTCTAAACTCCATGTCAAATTTCTTCAAAACTATTTTCTGTGTTTTAAATCTTGAGTATTCTCATACAAGAATCACAGGGATTCCCAGTGAATGGCCTAGACAGGGAGCAATTTAAGTTCCCATTTATGAACAAGAGGGCTGATACCTGTAGTTTGGAAAAAAACATACTCCCTGATAGTGAATGCATTGATTTATTGTGCCTTGTTGGGGGGAGTAACTAGCACATAATTTAATTAGTCACTTCCAAGATTAAATAATGGTTTTGAAGCTCTGGGTAAATGAAAGTGCAAAAGTCAGAGTGAAAGTATCTGCAAAATGAACAAACACAAGTGAGTAACAAAAAAAATTCTACGAGCCAAAAGGATATCCGCATAGTTCAGATATTAAATTGCGAATAAGATGTAGATTCTTAAACTGCAGTCCAAAACCACTCTTCCAATAGACACCAAGGGGTTTGCATCTGAGTATACATCTATAAAATTGTGCTGTTCTTAAATATTATTACTGAATACACATTCTACTTTTTTTCCCCAAGGAAGCTCAGGACAGACCTAAACAGTCTCCCATTCAGGAAGTGACTGAAATTCAACCTGGTCAACATCAACAGTTAATAATATTATATGCCCTACAACCATTCTTTCAAGCTTATACTGTCTCTGTCACAGATTTTCATAATTTTCAAAGGTAGCATCTCAGAAGCTCCTTTGTTGTTCTGTGTCTGGAATTCCAGAAACTCCAGAGCTATCCTGAAATACCTTGCACTGAACTGTATTGGATGAAGTTATAAAAGTATGTTATCAAAAAAATTGAGACATGAAAATTTTACACAATTAGAAACACCATATCCCTTTTCCCTTCCAAGCACCACAGAGCTACACTGATACTGTACTTGGAGGAAAAAGAATTTCAGAAAAGCTGATCACAGACCTTCCTCCTCCCTAATCGGTATACTCAAACAACTGCTGGGTTTGTCTGAATTTTAAAAACAATTTAATCTGCAACAATATTAATTTATCCTTAATCCACTCTTCCTGGTTTTTAACACAAATCTATATATACATATATGTGTTCAGATGTACATACAGTACATATATACACCACAGTGTCTGTAGAACAAACTCAGGCTGGCAGTCTCTCATACAGTACTTGTCAAAATAAATAACACTAGAGAAATGTGTATCTTTTAGTACTAATTGCTGTCAAGTCTGCTTCCATTTCTGGTGATCCCATGAAAGAGAGGCCCCCTAAAGCATCCTGTCATTAATAGCCCTGTTAAGATCTTGCAGACTCAGGGCTGTGGCTTCCTTGATCAAGCCTAACCACCTGTTATTCTGTCTTCCTTTTTTCCTACAGCCTCCCTCCCCCCACCAACTATACCAAACATTATTATCTTTTCTTGTTGATCATGCATCCCTTGATATGTCCAAAGTGTGATAGCCTCAAGTCATTCTGGCTTCTAGGGAGAATTCAGGCCTGATTGGCACTAGGATTCATTTATTTGTATTTTGGCAATCTATGGTTCTGCAGAATTCTCTCCTCCAGCATCACATTTCAAGTGAGTGGATTTTCTTCCAGTCACCCTGCTTCACTGTCCAGCTTTCACACATGTACATAAAAACTGGAAATTCTGTAGCAACCCTCACTACTGATCCTGTCTAGTAGCCTTCTGGCATATTTAGCTAGGCTCCTCAGCAAAACCATGTCTGATGTAGGAGAACCTACCAGGAGCATAGCCGCAGAAGGCTATGCAGTGACACCACCTATACCATATTAAATTCAAATTGGCACACAGCATTAATTGAATTCTGGTAGCATTTTTGGTCTTCATATAATTAGTCTGGAAATGATATCTTTCAAAGAACAAGAGTATCAAGACTTTATTAGAACCCAAAGCCAATAATTCCACAATGGCTCTGCAGGCAGCAGTGGATGATTCTCAGGAAAAAAAATATTGCCTTAACAGAAGGACAAAAGGACTCGTCTTCTTCCCTGTCCCACTACCCTGCTAATAAAAGACTAATAAAAAGGGATCAGATTTTCATCTGACTTCCACCTTGTCCCAAACCTGAAGATTTTATTGCTGTTAGAATAGGATTCTGGAACACCAGGGTTTGAGTGCCTGCTTGGTGTAGGAAACCCACTGGGGGGGCCTTAGGCAAAGTCACACTCTCTCAGCCTTAGAGGAAGGTAAACTCACTCTGAACAAATCTTGCCAAGAAGCCCCTGTGATAGTTTCACTTTCCATAAGATGGAAACAATGTGAAGGCACAACAAAAATATGTGATGGAAAGATGGATTTTAGATCAGTTTTCTTTTTACCCTCCTGAAGAGTGGAACAGGTAACATCATAATTCATGTCTATCTACACCTAATGCCCACCTTCCATGGGCTTCGATCAAACTAGTGCAAGTAAACTACTTCCCCCAATTCCTCCATTTCTTTTCTTCTTCCTTTTCACATGTAAAAGACTTGAATCAGCTGTGACAAAACTCTGACTTTCACAGATGTGGTCCAAGAGGCCATGATGCAAAATCACTTCCATACAAAGCAACTCCCCTCACTGACCCTTTTTAAATTCCCCCAAATTCAGAAACCCTTTTTTGGCCTGGGGCTGGCAAGTGCACCACTAAAAAAAGGAAACCTCCTGAGTGAGAGATAAAGACATGCAGGGGATTGATTTGTGTGGAACTGTGTCATCACAGCTGCTGTGGCCAATTATGGCTATACAGAAGGGAAAAAAATTGTTAATCGTCGCAGCAGGTTGGCTGGAATATCTGCTCAATAATTAACAGCCCACATTATTGTCAGCAGGTGCTTCTACAATTAACCTGTGGGTATTTAATTGGAAGCTCTGCCAAGAAAAAGTGAATCCTTCTTAAACATGTATCTAACATAGATAAACCCACCCAATCAAAAAATATCAGAAATATACCATCCATTTCACCAATAAAGAAAAGATCCTGGAAGACAGAGCCACATACAAAGTGGGTTTTTAATGGCCTTCCTAAGTTTTTGTGAACTGATCCCAACCACTCTGATTTGGGGAGAAGTACGGCTTTTTTATTTTTGCATGCAAGATTTTAGAACCTAGCTGTGCCCATTCTTATTAGGAAACCTAATCTCTCAACATTGTTTTTGTCCTAGTCAAATGTCATCTTCTCTGAAGTTTACAAAACAAAGCAATTCAGACTGTCCAGGAAATTGTCTTACTGGATAAAAGTAAAATGCTTTAGTATACTGAAAACTCTTTAGAAAAGATTTGTTTTGAGGCAAGATCATGACACTGACTTTTAATAAGGATTTTTTAAAAAAACGATGTTATTTTAATGTTATTTAATGTTGCTACTTGCTGCTTTATTGCTGTAAAGGTTCATATGATTGATAGACTGATTTGTTTATATCCTGCTTTTCTCCTAAAATAGGTCTTAAAGCAGCAATTTAATAAGGCTCCCTTTAATAGAATCCCATTATATTGCTGCGTTACATACTGATTTATTGTCTTAATTTGGAAAGAGGAGCATCCTAAAAGGGAAGCTAAAATATAATAAAGTAAATAAACAGGAGTTCTGTCACAACATGTGAATTTGGCTACAGGGAGCTCTGGAGCTTTGCTCTTGGATGTGAAGCATAATTCTTTGGTATTGTATTTTCCCTGCAGACTTATCTCAAGATTCCTAAGTCAAAACATGAAGGGGTAAAGAGTTAAAATCTATTCTTTCAGAATTAAATTATTATAATGTAAAAAATGTAAATGCTTTTACTTTTAGCATGTATTTAGGGGTAAGATAATAATTAATGCAAGTATTAAAATTCTATGTTTCTTGGTGAGTCTTCACAATGGACTCTGATATTTGGAAAGATGGTACAACATTCAGATTGAGAAGTTTTTGGATTTTCACAATTTGACCACTATTCGACTAGCAGCAGAAAATAATTTCATTTCTGCTATGTCCAATGCTCTAGAGGAGGGTTCTTTAGAAACCCAGGTTCCAAAAGAGATCATGACTGGGAAAAAACAGCATTTGTTTGAGCTGCGGGTATAAAACAAATTATGTCAGGGTTCTCTGAGACTTGAAAATTATTTCAAGGATTCCTCCAGGGTAAAAATGTTGAGAAGGGCTGCTGTATAGAAAGATTCTTACAGGTGTTTGAGAGAGTGCACACATCTATGTGAAATGAGGTGCATACTAACACAAAACAATTGTCCATATAGCACTTTCACATCAGCCACTTAAAATTACTTAATGCCCGACATCTATTTTTTTTACCTAGAAAATTCACAAGATTTTATCACAGCACCACTATTTCATTTTTTTAAATGGGGGGAAGAAAAGGCAGAGCTGAAGCAAAATCAATTCTAAAATAGGTAATATTAGCATTCTTGAATAAAGCAGAAACAAATTAGAAATATTTCAATAGCAGGGAAAGCAGAACATGCAAATATAGAACACTGACCTGAGGCCCGTCTAGTGAACCGATTTATCACTGGAGCTAAGAAAAGAGAGAGAGAGAGAGAGAGAGAGAGAGAGAGAGAGAGAGATTTTATTAAAGAATTCTCATAAAATTAAAAGTAAATCTAAAACATCTTTAAATGCATAATCAACATTTTAAAAATATTAATTAGCTTTTTTAAAACAAAACCCCTGCTAATATCATGCTGATGTGGATGGATACTTTGATGAATACCAATGTTGTTTTTCCACAACATCACGTCATAATGAAATTCAAACACTAGAGACTTGTAGCCAAAATTTCTGGGTTTTTGCTCAGTTCATCATTTCTCCTACACTGCCACTCCGACCTTACATCTCCTTTGTCTGCCTAGTTCACAGTCTCCCAAGCCTCCAAAGCTCCCTTCTGTGGTTTCTATCTATATAAAGATTGCATGAAGTATGTGTTTCTCATACTTTGTACAGCCATGCCTTTTCACAGGAGCTTAATCAGCCATTTGCCTGGTAACAGAGGCTGAATACTACAGGCCACAACCTCAGCCTTGGAAGTATCACCCACTGTGACAACCACATTACACCCCTTAAACTGTAGGCAAGGAAATAGAGAAGTGAAAGAGCACTGCAATACATATTCTATCCATCCAAGAAGAAATGCATTTTCCATGGCTGGGGGGGGGGGGGGGGAGACTGAGAACAGCTATGGGAATCAAAATGTTTTGCAAAAAATTCATCTAAAACCCGACCACTATTTCTTAATCTGAAGTATCTTAAAATGCAGGTTGCTCACAATTAAAATATATCCTTGTTGAAAGGAAGTACTGTAAATCCAGTTTACACATCACTTCACAAGTGATGCTAAGTCTAGGACACTAGCCAGAAACAAAGAAAAAACCCACCCATCTGAAAATATGAACAGTGGTTTTAAAGGAAGACAAGAAAGGGGCTTTGTAGATTGGCAGGAAAGTGTGACATGAAGTTGCCTTTTCCTTAATGCTTAGCAGCTGCACCACAGCCTTTAGATGGAGCTGCGCTGTTCTGCAGTTTTTAAAAAAGAAGCTGGGAAAACCAGCACCTTTTTAAAGGCACTTCTTCTCCCCTAAAACGCAAAAAAAAGCGTTTTCATGGCACACTTTCCCTTTTTCTCATCTAAAAGCTAGAGTTTCATGCAGCCATGAACACACTTCTTTTTGCCAATCTAGAAAGCCCCATAGAGAAACATCTGAACTGAATTATATTCACTATTCCAGTGCACTAGCATAGGTATGAACAAATACAATGGCTTCATGGCACACTACCTCTATTAATACAAGATCTTATATATTTTGCACGTATAACAAAAGAAAGAGAGAGAAGCGAAACTGACTTTTGTGGAGCAGATTTATTACTTTCACACATCAGTGCTAACTGACCACTATAAAGATCTGAAAGACTTCTATTATTTCACCCAGCCCTTTGAAAATTTAGGGCAAGGAGCATATTTTGCATCTTTCTGGATCGATTACATTCTATTCTACCCCCACAAATGTATAAATATGCTGTATACCTGAGACCTTAATACCTCATAGTAATGCATATGAAGAAGTGAATTTATATCCATGTAAGCTAACCCTAAAATAAAAACCAGTTAGTTAGTCTTAAAGGTGCCCCACACGTTTCTTATCTCCCTCTTTTTTATACTGCCAGAGACTAACATAGCTACTTCTTTGATCAAAGGGGAATAACATCAAAAACCTAAACTAACATTCCTTACACTTAGGGAAGAAAACATATGCATTCAGAATTTTCAAATGCTTGGTGCTCAAAAGAATTAGACTTGGAGTACAACTTGGATAATAAACTACCCTAGTGTTCATATTAGCCCATTCTCCACGTAACCAAAATCACTGGCCTACATCAAGTCGTTACTTCCAAACAGAGTTAGCCCACTGGATAAACTGAACTTACATTTTCATTTATTAAGTTCCAATTAAATCAGTAAATTGAATCTTGTTGGGATTAACAACAGAATTTAGGCCACAGAACTGTCAATGAATTATTAAATGTTTAGTTTTAAGTACATAAATATGCACTACAGTTAAATATGTCCAAAAATAAATGCTAACACAAAACATTGTATTTGGCTAAAATGATATTATCCCATTTATTCTCTACCACAGCATCCACAATTATGTTGTATTGTGAGTACCATGAAGTTATCTTCAATTTATGGAGAATCTATGAATAAGAGACTTCCAAAATAACAGTTAACAGGGTACAGCTGTTAACTGTTAATCGGTTAACAGCTCTACTCAGAGCTATGGCTTGCTTTATTGAGTCACTTCATCTGTAATATAGACTTCTTCTTTTCCTACTGCCATCAACTTTTCCCAGTATGATTGTCATTATTCCAAGAATTATCCAAAATATTATCTGTATTACTGTTTGTTTTTTACCTACAAAATATTCACCACAGCCCATCACCTCCTTGAATAGAATTTACTTTGTTGACCGTCCATCTTTCTAGGTTTCATATATTTATTTTTAAATTTATGTCTTGCCATAAATTTGCAAAAGAGTGCCTCACAGTGGCTAACAACTAGCATATAAAAAACCCACGGAACATACTGTATCTGAATAAATTACAGCCACACGTCAAAGTTTCACAACAACATGACAAAGAAGCAAACATTGTTAATTAAAATAGTGGTCCACCAACCTTTTTAAAAAGGCTTGGTAGATTAAGGGCCGAAACAGACGGCCTGTATAGCCCTGCTTGGGGCTGTGGGGAAGACATTCCATGCAGAATGTACCACTGCTGAGAATGCCTTGCTCTGTCAATTTGATTTCATCGAACAAAAAGAATCAGAGCCTGTCTAGTGATACATACTGAGAATATTCTCATGGGTATTCTCAGAATGGTTTCAGAAAGATTATTCTCTTCAATTTTTTTAGTTTTTTAATTTTTAAAATTATCTCTCTAACTACTGCATTCATCTCAACTTAAAAGTTGCATTTAACTTTAAATCATGCTTTGAACATTCCAGTCAGACGCATGAAAAGTTCAAAGAACATTCAAACTTCTGCTACCTCTATAAAATATCCCCTTCCTCTCCATCACCTCCACCATCCATCCTTCTTCCTCCCGCAGTTACTCTTCTCCATCTTCCTCCCTAAAGTCTATGCCCTCCTCCATCCCAATCCTCACTTCTGCCACACTCACCATCTGTTCCATCCCTATCCTTCTGTTTTTAATTCTTCTATTTCTCCCCACCTCTCTCCCTCCTGCCCTCATGGATGATGAAGGAAAGGAGAAGAATGCCAGATGGTCACCCCTGACTTCAGGCAAGGACAGCTTGAAAAATCACCTGTACTGCCATGTCCATATATAAATACACACACACGTGTCCTGGATGCAAAAATTACACAAACTCATAAATACTATTGCTAAAGCAATAACACTTTTTGAAGTTGATTATCCAAAAAAAAAAAAACCCCTGCAAAATTCATGAACATTTCAGTAATTATGAAAGGCTACTTTCTGATAGTTCACGTGCCATAAAAGAAGTGCACAATGCGATGAAGTTATGCAAAAGGGAAAGATATGGCTCATTTTCATGTTAATAACTGGAAACATTCATGATTTTAAAGTTATACTGAAGAAACACATTAACAAATAGTAAAAAAAAAATACATTTAACAAGTGTCAAAGAGAAAATTCTCAAAACCTCTCTTGCTTGAGAATATTGTCCAACAGTCTATTCTTGAGAATTTTATAACAGTAAGCAACTCCTTCTTAATATCGTAATATATGGAGTTGAGCTTAAACACCAAATACATTTTGGTCTTTAAAAGCTAAGCATCACTTGCAGAACAAAAACAATAGCACTAACCATCACTACAATGTTGTTGTAAACCAATGTCTTATTCCACTCCCCAACCAGCGCCATAGCTGTAGCTGTTGTGTGTCTTCAAGTAATTGACTTATGGCAACCATAAGGTAACTCTATCATGGGGTTTTCTTAGTATGTTTTGTTCAGAGGAGATTTATCATTGTCTTCCCCTAAGGCTGAGAGCATGTGACTTGTCCAAAGTCACTCAGTGGTCTAATGGATGAGCTGGAAATCGAACCCTGGCTTCCAGAGTCATAGTCCAACATTCAAACTATTGGACTATGTACTAGGATTGTTGTATGCAACTCTCTTAGAATCAGTGTGACCTCAAACCCACAATATGAAATGAAGTACGATGTAGACTTGTAATATTTTGGCTGGAGAGCAACTTGAATTTTAGTCAGAGAGCAACTTGAAGTGGCTTAATCACCAGAAGTAATAATTCTTCTTTAGGTGTTTATGTATGCTACACATTTTTTGTTTCACTATTTCATTATGGTTAGAAGTGTATCACATTTATTCCGACTGAGTCTTCTACTAATGTGTGTCTGTGTGCCTTCAAATCACCGGTTGACTCATGGCAACCCCATGAATTTTAATACGGCATTTTCTTAGGCAATGAATATTCAGATGTGGTTTTGCCAGCTCCTTCCTCTGAAATATAGTCTATAGCACCTGGTATTCATTGGCAGTTTCCCATCCAAGTATTAATCAGAGCTGACCCTGCCTAGCTTCCAAGATGTGGAATCTGGTACCTTTAGGGTATTTAGCCCTGCTGACTAGATCCCAAATGCTTCACCTCCTGTGAGAAGTGTCTGTTGCAAATTCAAGAAAAAATATCATTTATACCTGAAGTCTCAAAATCACTTGGTACTACATCCAAAGAAATGAAAACTCGTGCTAAAATTTAAAAAAAATCAGTCTTAAAAGTGCTGCCACATTTATTTTTGTCTTCCCCCCCTCCCTTTCCCTTTCTCCTTTCTATACTGCAAGGGACTAAGATGACTAGTTTTTTTGAAAACTGCATCAAATAGAGTTTCCACATCAGAAAAGCTTCCCATCCATTCAAAAATTTCAAGAACCAGCAATATTAAGAAATGTTGTTTTCTATTAAACCTCATCCATGTTCTCTAATGAACAGATGTAAGCCAGTGCATTTGCTGCTAGTTTGTCTGAATACCTAACTCCCATCAAAACCAGGGGACAGTGTTTTAGTCTGCGGGAAATAGTTTTCTCCTTGCAATAAACAACTACAGTACAGTACCTATTTGAAGCACAAGACAGAAACAGCAATGGCCACAAGGGAGTAGGCATTGTTTTGAAACAGGGTCATTTCCAATATCAAGGAAAAGAAAAAATTCTAACACTACCACTATATTAATCAGAAAGACATGGGGCAGGATGCTGTGAAAGGGTTTTCTAGGCATTCTGAGCAAATGAAGGAGAAGGAAAGCTGATCAAACAGACAAAAAGGAACTCAAACATCTCAGGAGAAATTAATCAAAAGCAACTGATTCTTTAGACACTAGTTCAGCAACTCATTTTTTTGACAGAGTGGAATATTGCAGAGTAGGCTAGTATTTATAACCCGTATTTCTCACAATGGCAAATATGCTTCACCCATAATGCAATTCGCTTCCTAATTTATCTTTTCTTACTTCTCCTTTCACATAATTTATGCCTGTATAAATCGGAGGTCTTCTTATTCAAAACCTGCCTGCCGGAAACCAAATTGGAGGTCTTCTTATTCAAAACCTGCCTGCCAGAAACCATGCTATGAACGAACTATTTCCTTTAGGTCAAAAACTTGCAACCCTAGGATAGGATGTGGCTCTTGGCATAATTTCAAATGCACTCTATAAGAACTTAAACAGCAAATTCAGATCACTGGCAAGAAGTGTTTGTCCCTCTGTCAGCTCTCTGAGTGAAAAAGAAAGAGAGAAGGAAGTAACAAAGAGAAAAGGGATGGGGGAGAGAAAGAAGAGTTCCTCTTGCCCATTTCTGTCTATTCCAGGCATGCATCATTGAAGGCATGCATTCTACAACAGATTCATCCTTAGGAAATGTGGCCCTTAAAGATGGGGAGGTTTTCCATCACAGATTTAGCTAAAGGTTATTCACACTGTATGAGGGTCCCTCACAATTCTTCAAACCCAAAGGGAGGCAGAAAACTAGCTATAGGGTAAAGGAAACATATAAATAACCCTATAAAGAAAAGATTCTCACAAATTCAGATGTGTTAGCACTACACATACTTCCAGACAAAGCTTTTAACATGCAATTACTCCACATCATTCACAGGATGTTACTGGTCCTATTTTTATCCTATATGCATCTCATGAAGTGGGCTGGAATCTATGAAAACGTGTGCCAAACTAAATGTGTCAGTCTTTTAAGATGCTGTAAGACACTTCCTTGTTGTTTTTGCTGAAACAGATTAAGACGGCTATTTCTCAGTTTCAGGAATCTCAATATAGTTCACATGGAGGGCCATTACAATGTGTTCCAAACCATGGTATGTTAATGGGTGATTCATTAGCCTTCACGATCCCACTATTATTATTTTTTAACAAAATCCCTATAACGTAGGTCACAATGACTCCTTTCTACAGGAAGAGGAGGCTGAAGCTCTGATGTTGATTTTGAAAGGCCACCCCACAGTCATCCCATGTAGATGTGGTCTAATTTAAAACATTAGAAACACTTTTAAATCATTTTTTAAAAATATGTATTGCATTTACATTTTAATTTTCCTCCAAGGAGCTTGAGATAACATATATGGTTTGTCTCCTCTCACAACCAACTTACAAGGTTGGGCGACATTCACTCACTGGGTTTCATCACTGAGTGGGGTCGCATGGCTGAGTCTTCCCAGTTCATGCAGAGATGTCTTGTGCAAGTGGGCTTCCCCCATCTATTTTAACAAAGAGGATGGATTTAGCAAATGCATCCACTGCCACAAATCTGCCTCCCTCACAGAAGTTCTGAGTTGATAAGAATTTCAGAAACTTGAAGAAAGACTCTCTCAGATCCAACTTCAATATTCTCTGCCCAAAACAATATCAAAAAATTATTACCTTACACTTTCTACAGCCAGAGTCATAAAACAACCAATCTCTGCCATACTAAGCTGCATAAAAGGTTGCTTGGAATGTTAAAATTTTGTTTGAAGATATATGTTCAAATGTTTCTTTATCAGTTGCTAAAGGCCCGAACAGAGAAGCCAAAATAAAGCTGCTTCGGGTTACTTTGGAGGTATGCTGTTTAAATGATGCATGCATCCTAAGAGCCTGAAAGCCGTGCCAAAGCCAGCGCAGCTTCTGGCCTCTTAAGATGTGTGACCCGAAGCAGCTTTATTTTGGCCTGTCTGTTCAGGCCCTAAGTTCCTCTCAATGGTCATTAAGACCAGAGAGAGTGAAATACCAAAAATCAGCCAGGATAGTGGTAATGTATCCTTAAAGCAATTCAATCACACTGTTTCGATAGGAGGGAGCTTAACAAATGTATAACTATATTGCTCTTAATCTTCCCTGATTTTATATATTTAAACTGTGGTGTATTTTACCTCCTATATTCTACATTGGTGATTTTACTTCCTATTTACTTATTTCGTATTTAACACTGTAATCTTGCTGCTTGCATTGTCGGGTCTTTGTACCATAAAATAAAGTAACCATATAACACTCTCACAGTAATACTGGGGGGAAAAACCCATAAGATTTCACTGGAACCACTGGCTGGGTAAGAGACTGTATGAAAAATGGGTACATCACCTTCATGGTTCATTGACTGTACAGGCAATATATATATAAAACAGTACAGTTCAAGCTGTGTGTGGCTTCTGTTATGTTCCTTACCTTACTTCTGAACTTGGTTGTGAGTTAAAAAATCAAGCCAACGAGACAATGGTATATAAACAAAGATGAAAAAAGCAAGCATTTCTCTTTAAATACAGTTGATAATTATGCCATAAAAGTGAATGTTTCAGGCACATGTTCTTTCACCCTCTAAGAGAGAAAGCGCTATGCTATTGTTTCGTTGCTAGGGAGACTGATTTGCGTCATCGAAAGTCCTCTGCACCCATGAATATGTCATTTTCTCCCCCCCCCCCCCTTAAAAGTCTGTACACCCAAGCAGCATCTAAATGAAGCAGGTCAGGTGTTCAGAATTCTCTGCATCTAGCATCTCTAGACAGGCATTTTCAGATCGAATGCACTTATCTGAATATGTAACTGGAAGCCACAGCATGCCTGAAGATACAGCTAATTTGAATACCTAAGCAGAAACTGGGGGGGACCAAAATCACTAAACATCTTTGAAAATCTCATGTGTATTAGGGCAGGTTCAGATACACGTCTACTGCATCACAGTCCACAGTTCTTTGAAGACATGATAAAACCTTGCACACGCACACTAATAATGAAACACCATGCCTAAGGCCAACAGTTGCAAGGTTTCCTTTTGAGATTTTAAAACATCTAACAATAGGTCAGGAAAGAGCAATGTCTTCCCATTGCATCGCTCCTCCTAGCAGAGCACACCTGGGGAGATTGGCAGGTGACTGGAGCTGCAATTGCTAATGGGAAAATAGGTTTCGGTGTGGGTTTCTTGTGTTTTCTTTTGCTAACATTTATGATCTCACTACTACTTGTTAATGCAATAGCTCCCAAGCTTCCCTTATGTCAGGGGAAAGGTGCTTTTCACACTCAGTTTCTACTGTTACAACTGTAAGTTGAATTTAGAAGGCATAATTATGTTTGGATTAATGCCCAGAAACTTAGGTGAGATAAATATTTCACATTATTAGAGGGATTTGGAACTCGGCAGTAACTCAAAAGCTTACTCTAATGCTTCAGTCCAAAACCCATTTTCCTGGGCGTAAACAACACTGGGCTTACCTCAGTGGATTTACTTCTGAACAGATATGTTTAAGGTTGTGCTGATAATCTCCTTCAACAATTGCCATCACTGTACTTTATTTGCTATTCTTATATTCATCTTAATGGTCTTTATCCTCAGTGATTTTTTTCAGCTGCGGGACAACCCTGCATGTCCTCATTAAGCTTCCTATTAAGACTGTGATATCTTAATAGTCACTGTCATCTTAGACCACAGAGACCACTTCAATAGTTACCCCAACTGCTTCATCCAGAGCTTCCTGCCGTCTTTTTTAAAAGAAGCAATTTCCTGGATTCAGAAATCAGATATGACACTTTCTATACAGCAATAAAGCTACAATTGGCTCTCCACCTCAAATTCATTTCAGTAAAAGATATTTCACACTTTGAATTGCAAAGAAAATTTAGTTACAATTGCTAGCGTTAAAGACATCACCTCACCAGAGAACTAACCGCTCCCAAAGGTACTGATCAATGACTTTTAATGTTTTAAAAGTCAACTACAGAACTTGAATATTTAATTCCACTCTGCTTCTGTCTAAACTCCTGGACCAAAAATAAGTAATTTTTCTATATTTGATAAAATATATAACATGAACTTCCCACAAGCTGCACTCAGAAGAAAATGGAGCCTATACAAACTGTGTGTTGCTGTCCATGGAATGCTTTGCTGCAGAACAGATCGGGGAAGAAAAACTTCCATGCTCAGCCTTTGCTGCCATACTCAGTACAAGACAAGGGAAAGGGAAGAGACCATCCTCTACCAAACCAAACTATCACTTATGTAAACATCGCAACACCCCATCATCGAATACACACCAAGTCCCTTCCACCTCTTTGTTCCACTGCTGAGGAAGAGTGTTCACAACTGTTGCAGATGCCCATGGAACCATCTTAGACAAAGCTGCATCACTAGAATGTACAAAACAGATCCATTATGTCCCCAGCGCCATCCTTAAGACTGTTCTTCACTGGAAGCAGTACACACCTCACATAAAATACACCACAAGCTCCAAGATAATAAGCTATTAATTAGTACAAATATGAAGAATTTAAAACTATTCTTCATACTAGAACAGGGGTAGACAAAATCGGGAATACAAATCACACATCCATGAAACCTTTTTCTGCTCCTATTATTATTATTATTATTATTATTATTACTGTTATTAAAAATTGGTACAGATACATATCAATTAACAAAGTGGACGTGTTCCTGGGATGTCTTTGACAAAAAATTTGGTGCCAGAGGCAGAAATACATCATGAGAAGAATAGGTATAGGTCCCTGCATCATTCACAAAGAAGAGCAGTTCAAGATGTTACAGCAAACTATTCAAAACAATATGTACATGTGAAATGAAACCACCAGGTCAGGTAAGCCTTTCATAAATAAACCAAAATATGTTAACCTTATAGAGACCACCTAAAGGCTTCTTCAAAAATGTGGGCAGGGACCATTTTTTTCTTTCACCAGTCTCCACTTTTCTTATGATTTCCATTTTTCTGGATACATATTTATAGCTCTGTTTTTGTTTTGTTTTTTGTCAAAGAGGTGGAAGGGACTTGGGGCAATGAGCTAGTGAAGCAGATTTCTCTGTTCCCCTGCTCTTCTCTTTGTTTTGCCCTTCATGCATTCTCAGTAAAGGACCCTGGATGCATCTCAGAGCTACAGGAGAACAAGCTAGAGTAAAACCCCGATTTTTCCAAGCTCAAGCTTTATGGCACCCTTTACAGACACACTGCAGTAAACCTAATATTTAAAGTATCTGTTGCTCCAGGCCTCTTCATCATCCTCATGATGCTGGTGCTGTTTAACAACTTCTAGCTACACAGAAGAAAAGGTAGGGATTGTTGGTGTAAACAAGCAGATGCACAGGTAAAGCAATCTCCGATGCCTTTGGAACTACCGGCGACCTTGGAGCTGTTCGGCTTTATCAGGAATTCCTCCTGCCCACTGCTGATGAAACAGACTGGAGCCAAATCTCTCTCCTCAGAGGTGTTTATTCTTAAAGTTGCTATATTTACAAGTATATACACGCCCGTCCAACAAAACTCTCCAACCATCTATCCACTCCGACTACCCAACAACCCACACTGTGGTGTGCAGGCTATTTATAGATTTGTGCCATGCGGTCACAAACCCCTCCTCTTCTGGTGACTCTTTTTCCTTGTGCCACCAACAATGTTGTCCCTTCACTCAGGAAGACTTTTGATGTTACCCAGGCTTACGTGCAATCAAGCACATGTCTGACCTTGAACACTGTCTGCTGTTCCAGCCTTCAGCTGCAGACAATTATGCCCAAGCTTCCTGGTTTCCTTTTGTGCACATCTGTACATTTGATCGACTGGCTTCAATGCCTAACATGCCCCTCCAAAATGTACAGATGTGTATCATTTTGCCACATATGTGTTTGCCATCTTCCGATGTTTACATTCGTTGAACAGCCAAACTCTGTGTTTATTGTGCCATGCCTATCAAACATGATAGATGTTCATGCCTTTCAATTGGCAAAGCTTTTGTGAGAACATCAGCAATGTTGTCCCTGGTGTCAATGTACTCCAGATTTATGATTCTGTTTTGAACCATCTCTCTCACATTCTGATACCTCACACCAATGTACTTTGTCCTACACTTCAAGTTCTCAGCTTCAGACATTGCAATACATGATTGTGAATCCTCATGGACTACAGTAGGCTCTTCACACTTTTCTCCCAAATCCACAAGCAATTGCCTTATCCACTGGATCTCTCCTGCAATTTCAGACAATGCTGCAAATTCTGCTTCTGTAGTACTTAAAGCCACACAGTTTTGTTTCCTGCTGCGCCAAATTATTGGACTACCAGCAAATCTTACAAGCAAACCTGACACTGACTTTCTGTCGTGCAATTCTGATGCGAATGAACTGTCCACATAACAATCCAGCTGTTGTTCACTGCCCTGTATCACCAACTTTCTTTCTTTGGTTCCTTTCAAGTATCTCAGCACATGTTTCACTCTAGTCCAGTCTTCTACTTTTGGAACACTTACTTTTCTGCTAAGTACTCCAACAGCAAACGAAATGTCTGGCCTAGTGTTGTTTGCAATGAACATCAAGCTACCTACTACACTTCTGAACAATTCTGGATTCTCAAATTCCTTTGATGATTCTGCACTAGAAGTTCCAGAAGTCATTGGACTCTTTACAACTTTTGCATTCTGCAAGCCACATTTTTCAATCAGTCTTTCAATCTTTTTCTGTTGGCTCAACAAACACCTGCCATCCTCAGTCCACTGAACTTCAATCCCTAAGTAAGTCTTGAGATTTCCCAAATCCTTGAGCTTAAACCTCTTAGACAACTCTTTCTGAACTGATGTAATTTCCCTCTCTGACTTCGCTGCGACACACAAGTCATCAACGTAAATCACAACGGTCACATCACCTTTTGTATACACGCACGCATCCGCAATGCTGCGTTTGTATCCCAATTTGACCAACTCTTCATGAATGCAAAGGTTCCAGCAACGTGCACTCTGTTTCAAACCGTACAATGCCTTTTTCAACTTGTAAACCTTTCCATCTCTGTCCTTGTCAAAACCTAAAGGTTGTTCCATAAAAACCTCCTCATTAAGATGAGCATTCAAATATGCAGTTTCAAAATCAAAGTGTCTCACTACTTGATTCTTCCTAGCTGCTAAAGCTAATACCAGCCTTAAACTTTCTGGCTTTGCAGTAGGTGAAAAAGTTTTGTCAAAATTTTCAAACCTCTGCTGCGAAAAACCTTTTGCAACCAGTCTCGCCTTGTATCTATGGGTTCCATCCGGCATTTCCTTCCTCTTGAAAACCCATTTGCAACCTACAACTTTGTGGTTCTTAGGCCTCTCCACAATCTCAAACACTTCCTTATCTAGTAAAGACAAGTACTCCTGATCCATGGCAGAAAACCATTTCTCCTGCTCCTCCTTAGGATATGACTGCAATTCCTCAAAACTCTCTGGCTCATCTGCCATCACTGAACAAGCTCTTGCACCCTGCACTACGAATCTATCTGGAGGTCTCCTCACCCTCTGAGTTCTCCTTGGCACAATCACTTTTGTTCTGCCTTTTTCATCCTCACTGTCAGAACTAGTTTGCACCTCTGTGTCTTTCATGGACACCTTTTCAAACTTTTGTGTAGTGACTGGTGAGTGCAAAGTTGGATGTGTTTGTGTGTGATGGTGTGCAGAAGTACTGGGTTCACTTTCAGTAGATGCTTCTTGTTTTAGCACCCCTCCATTTCCAGTACCTATGTCACTCTGCCCCAGCTTGAGAAAAACCTCTTTGTTGGCATGGAGCTTTTCCCAACCTGAATGTTTTTCAAAGTTGGCACTTCTGGACAGCAAGATTTCCCCATGACCTACATAAAATCTATAGCTGTTCCCAGAATACCCCACAAACATCAACCTTCTCCATTTAGGATCACCCTTCTTCCTGAAGTTTGCAGGCACATACACATTTGCATACTGCCCAAAAACTCTCAGATATTTGAGATTTGGTGGTCTCCCATACAGCATGTGATATGGAGTTTTCTTTACAAAAGAATTCCAAGTGCGATTGGCAACATGGTTTGCTGTCAAAATTGCTTCCCCCCAAAGCTGCTCTGGTGCTTCTGCATCGAGCATCATACAATCTTTTATTTGCTTTAAGACTCCAATGTGTCTCTCCGCTAAGCCATTCTCCTGGGGAACGGCCGCGTTCGTCGTGTTGTGGCGGATCCCTTTCCTCCTCAACCAATTTTTCAGGTTATTGGACAGGAATTCTCCACCTCTATCTGTAACCAATGATCCCACCTTGTATTCAAACTCCCTTTCAATCATATTGACCCAATTTTTGATGTGTTCAGCAGCTTCACTCTTTTCCTTCATGAGCATCACATACGAAAACCGCGTGTGACGATCCACAATGACCATGAAGTACTGATTTTTGCCCATGGTTTTGGCCAAAGGACCAGCCAAATCAGCATGCACAACCTGAAAAGGTCTTTGTGTGGTGCATTTGCTGCGTTTGGCCACAGGAAAAGCCTTCAGCTTTATCCTGCTGCAAACTGAACAATCCAGGTGGTTTGAACAAGTGGACATTTTAAATTCTGGACACACTTCCCCCAGCTTCCCCAAACTTGTGAAGCTTGTATGTCCCATGACTCTATGGTAGTAATGAGCACAGTCTAAGTGCAAAGGCACATTGTTGACTACTGAACATTCTGCCTTGTCAACCATATAGTACATTTTGTCTCTTTTGATTGCTTTAGCACAAACTTGGTCATTTATGCTAATAGTACAATCATCCCCTTTGAAACTCAATGCATACCCACTGGTGGTTAATTCAGACACACTAACCAAACAGTTTTGCAACTTAGGAACACACAAAACATTTGAAAAGTCCTTTCCAAAACTTGGGATGAACACAGTTCCCATCACTTTTGCCTCCCTTGATGCACCATCAGCCAAAGCAACTGAATGTACATTAGATGGCACCTTATCTTTCAGGAGCCTATCACAATTAATCATATGCGACGATGCTCCGGAATCTAATAACCAAATGGGGTCTACAGCCTGATGGGCTTTATAGTCATTGTTCTTTACCACAGCAACAACGCCTTTCCTGCTCACAGGATCTTTAGGCTGTTGTTTCCTTGCTGCTGCCAGATTTCTACAGTCCTTCTTGAGATGGCCTGGCTTCCCACAGTGGAAACACTTTCTCTCCCTGGACACAGCTGCCTTCTCCGGTTGCAGCTCCTTGAAAGCCTCGGTTGGGTGTGTTTGTCTTGGTACTGCATGCTGCCTCTGGAGCCCTGCCTCGTACTGCCGACGTTGGCTCTCTTCCAAGACACGTGCAGCCACCAGCTCCGCAGTAATCTGTGATTCATCAAAACACTGAAGACTCCACAGAATATTCTCAAAATCATCAGAAAGACTCCCAAGCAGGATGTATGCTTTCTGCTCAGATGCAAGGACGACACCTCTCATCTGCACCTGGCTGAACAAATCAGCCATGATCTCCAGATGCTTCTCTGGTGATTGTCCTTTCTGCATTTTGCAGGCATACAGTCTCCTACACCAAATCATTCTTGACAGAGCTGTTTTAGATTGGTGAATCTCCCTCAAAGCATCCCAAACTGCCTTTGAGGTTCTTTTCTCCCGGACATGGTTGATCTGCGACGGCGTGATTGTAAGCAAAATTGTAGCTCTTGCTCTCTTATCTCGGTCAAGAGTATCTGCTGTGGGTCCTCTCTCAACAACATCCCACAGTCCTTCTCTGACCAGCAAAGCCTCACAATAGGAACTCCAAGCTGCATAATTAGTTTCGTCTAGTTTGGGAAATTTAGCTGCCTCCATCATTAAGCAGTGTAAAGATAGAGTCCTGGCAGTTTTCCCAGCTTCTACTGTCAATTGTGATAAGACACAGACAACAGTCCAAAAATCTTACCATCCAGCCTTCCGGCACTGACAGCACAACACAGCAACAAAGTACCTCTCTCACACAGCCAGTTGAACTCTTCAGCACAAACGGAGATGCCTTATCAGATAACGATCTGGGCCCATAACCCTTGTTGGTGTAAACAAGCAGATGCACAGGTAAAGCAATCTCCGATGCCTTTGGAACTACCGGCGACCTTGGAGCTGTTCGGCTTTATCAGGAATTCCTCCTGCCCACTGCTGATGAAACAGACTGGAGCCAAATCTCTCTCCTCAGAGGTGTTTATTCTTAAAGTTGCTATATTTACAAGTATATACACGCCCGTCCAACAAAACTCTCCAACCATCTATCCACTCCGACTACCCAACAACCCACACTGTGGTGTGCAGGCTATTTATAGATTTGTGCCATGCGGTCACAAACCCCTCCTCTTCTGGTGACTCTTTTTCCTTGTGCCACCAACAATGTTGTCCCTTCACTCAGGAAGACTTTTGATGTTACCCAGGCTTACGTGCAATCAAGCACATGTCTGACCTTGAACACTGTCTGCTGTTCCAGCCTTCAGCTGCAGACAATTATGCCCAAGCTTCCTGGTTTCCTTTTGTGCACATCTGTACATTTCATCGACTGGCTTCAATGCCTAACAGGGATAACATGAAAAGACCTTCTAAAAAAAATTTCTTCGTCAAAGGCTAAGTTAACAGCCTGTATTGTGGTTTATTGACAAAATCCGGTGGCAAACTGCTAAATGAACTACAGTCAATGGGAAAAGTAACTAAATATACTGTATTCAACAACATAGCCAATATCTAAGGCAATTTAGTTCCTTTCCATTAGGAAAAATAAATATCATAGTTACTATCATATTGATTAAAGTCAGGTTGAGTACATTTAAAGTTTTATTTACATGCAAATGTAAATTTAATAATAATCAAGTTTGAGTAGGAGATTTTATTTCTTAATGAATTTGTTCTTCATTTCAGCTATTTTTAAAGTCATTTTGAAAGTAATTTAATCTGCTTTACATTATGTAGCCAATTTTTATGTATATTAACTTTTAAAAAAATTTAATCCCCTCACCTTTCTCTAATAAGCAAAGACAAAACCAGTATGGCTTTTGAGAAGTGGTCTCCAGTTGGCTTCTGGAGCACTGTTTTCAAATATCGAAATAAATATGGATCCAAACTGGCTCCTAAACTTGCTTCCACATAAAAGAATGGCTGCTGACTCAAAAAGAAAAATCATTTAACTCAATGAAAGCCTCAAGAACACAAGCAGAATTATTACATGTCTCTGAATGATGGGCCTTTGCTGATTTTTTTAAACAAGCAATAAAGAATGGAATACTACAAATCACTATTGCTATCCCTATAGCTTGCTATCCTAACCTGTGAAATGAGAAACATTTTGAAACAAAAGTCTTTTGGATTCCAAACAGGGACACCAGCAAATTCAAAGGTAAGATTTGCAGAATTCAGAATTTGGAGATTCCATCCTCTGTATAAACTGAAGCCAATCTCCTTCCACTTTAGCTGCCATGGCTCCATCCTATGGAATTCTGAGCTTGACGGTTTAATAATAATTAATAATAATAATAATAATAATAATTTTTATTTATACTCCACTCTTCAGCCAAGGCTATCAGAGCGGCTTACAATTTGTTACTTAGACATTTCCCTGCCCTCAGGCTCACAATCTAAAAAGACACGACACAAAAGGAGAAGGGAATGGTGGTGGGGAAGGGGGAAAGTCCAACAGATCTCTCCCCCGGGGGCCTGGACCAAGGCAGATGGACTGGAGGGAGGGCTCTTATTTATTAAAAACATGACTGTTTTTAATATACTTGCATGCTACCTGATACGTAAAGTCTGCATATTTACTTGTACTTCTTTTCTTTATAGCTTCATCGACATCATCTTGGCTTGTCCTGGCCAATTGCAGACCCTCACTTGATTTCTCAGCCAGTTGTTGTCAACTTCAGTATGGTGAAATATAACTGAACACCAAATTGTTCAGAAAGTCTCTCTTCCACGATAATTTTTTTTTTAATTTCTTCATTATAGTTGTACTTCAGGTCTTCAGGTTTAGAGAAGGACACTTAGAAATCTCAGCCAGAAAGCTCTTCCAGGGCCTCACCAAACTACAGTCCTCAGGATTCCACATGAAGGCACCATGGCAGTTAAAGTCGAATCATAACACTATATTTATATAGTGTCAAAGATCTCAATTCTGTGCTTCTAGATGGTAGTTTCAACTGCTTTACCTAGAGACAATATACGCAAGAATATCCATCAACTCCAGGTGAATGAGCAGATGGGCAGAATACCATGGCCAAGCCCATGATATCCTTGCCTTGGTTCCAACCTGGGTCAGTCCCCAGGCTGGCACAGTGATGGACAGGTGTTTACACACTTGCCTGCCACCATGCCAATGCCCCACTGATGCTGTATGTCCCATATCTACTGCCACCACCGCATCTTCTCTGAAAGTTGCTGTCGCAGCCCATACAGGCAGAAATGGAGCACCTAGCTACACCTACGTGGCCAGGCACTCCCTTCTGGAAATCAGAAGCCACAGTGGGAGCCTTCAGAAAAGAGGGTGAAGGACTATCCAGCCTGCTAGCTCTTGCCACAGTTTCCTGGAAACTCCATGACAAACAACCCATCTTGTTGGACTGGAGAAAGGCCCCTTTTGGCTGTGAATTCACATAGCAGATTTAAACACCACTTGCTGTGGAATCCAAGAGTTTGTAGTTTGGTGAGGGATTCAGCTTGGTCTGTCAGAGAGCTCTGCTGCCTCATCAAACTGCAGATCCCAGAATGGTCATGGCAGCTAAGGTGGTGTCAAACTGCTTTAATTCTACAGTACGGATACATGGTAAGTGCTAGTGAAAACATGACAACAATGAAAATCACCCCAAATAAATGTACTCTACATTTTCCTCACAGTACATACCATATTTCTAATTCATAAAAAGCAAATGTGTTATACTGTCCACATACTAAACCCTTATAAATCCCACTGATTTTAATGGGGAAGATGCTTAACTTTGTCTCTCTCTGTTTAACAGACTTAAGAGTGTGGCTAGATCATACCTAAAAGATGTCCAGACTTTCTGAAGATGTCCAGAACTTTCCATTTACATTGTCACGGCATAATTTGGATTAAAATTTAACAGTAAGAAGAAAATTAAAATAAATGATCTTTCTTTAAAAAAAATCTGTATTCCAAGTCTGACAAACAGGCCAGTACTACCATGATATGCACAATATGAAATACTAGATTTAGTCTTGCCTTAAATGTTTTATTGTTTGAACTGAAACTCTTTTGAAAATCCCTTGCTTTAAAACCAAACAATGTAACAAGAGCCACACAGTACACACACTTGGACAATTACAAGTAGCAAACCAACCATGTTACGTTCATTAAAAAGCAGAAATAGAACCGTATACTGTACTGTTAAAATGTACTTGCGTTTCCATTAAGTAAGAACATGTAATTGCTATATCATTACCATACTGATCAAGCTTTGAAAAAAATCTTTCCAACCACACAGAAAATGAAAGAACGGTGACTGAGCTCAAGTACTAAAATCTAAATTAAATCTAAAATCTAAAAATTAGTTCAATAATATCATTGTCTAATGTTCTACTAGTCTCATGTACTTTTTGTAACTACTGTCTGGCTCAACTGCACTTTTAAGATACTACATATAATAATTTCATACCAAATAAGATCATAGTATGTAACTATATCATATTATATATATAGTGCATTTCATGTTCCTAAAGTAACAAGGTGATTTTCAATTTGTCAATTTCAAAAGATGCTAATTTAACTTCTTTTTTTTTAAATCCACACCTTTTTTCTCAAAAACACAAACACACAAAAACCAGGGAGAAAAACCCAGGCTTTTTCCATGGCTTTAAAATTCTCAGAAATTTTACATGCCTAGGAAAACCACTTGTCCAGAATCACTATCAGCCAGTGTTGACAAGGTCCAAGTTGATATGAGGCAGTTTCTTCCATTCCTATACATTCACCAAGAATGTCAGGAGAAGCAGACATGTGAAAAGCCAAACACCTGGTTTTCTGCCCATCACACCGCTGTAAAAAGGGAAAGGAGGACAGTGGTAGGACAAGTATCCTAACCCATTTTGGAAAAGAACTATAAAAGTGATGCTCTGTTGCTAAATGAATGAAATTGGTGGGAGGTTGAAGTTCATGAACTCCTGCCTTCGACTTGTCTGTCTTCCTTTCATGTGTGCTAGTTCATCTTTCCTTTCCAGATTTGAATCAAACCACTCTGTCTTCCTTTCATTCATACACACAACCTATTGTTCCAAGTGCTCTGCTAACCTGAAATGGGGACCCCCCCCCAATTCCAATTTGTTCACACGTCAAGAGAGTTGATCCAGTTTTAGCAGAGTTGAACCAGCAAAATGGAGGATATTTCACTTAGGCTGCATCCGCACTGCAGAAATAATGCAATCTGACACCGCTTTAACTGCCATGGCTCAATGCTATGGGTTTCTGGGAACTGTAGTTTTATGAGACATTTAGCCTTCTCTGTCAGAGCTCTGGTGCCACAATAAACTACAGTTCCCAGAATTCCATAGGATGGAGCTGTGGTAGTTAAAGAAGTGTTCAAACTGCATTGTTTCTGCAGTATGGACGCAGCCTTGGCCATCAATATTTAAATCACATTAATTTCAGTACTCTAAAAATGACTAAGACTTGATCCAGTTCTACGGCCTTAATCTAATCTAATTCTAACTGTAGGCAGCAAGTCACTGGTAATAACCGGAGACCCTGCACGAGAATATATATCCTTATTCAAGTATACAGTCTGTCCTTTCAAGTGCTGTTTGGAAAAGCACTGATGTGGACAGCAATGTACATCCCAGTTGCCCCTATGGTAAATGTATGGAAGCTTGCATGTGGATCTCTCTTTGTACATCTTCTCTGCTAGACTGGGGAATAGGCTGTTTATTCAAGATAAAAATAATAGTGTTTGGCTGTGTTTAATTTTGGTACAGTAGAGTCTCGATTATCCAACCTTTGGTTATCCAACATTCTGGATTATCCAACGTTGTAGCTGCTGTGATTTCTTTAAATTTTCTGTGATTTCTTTAAATTTTCAGAGGACTGAACTGTTTATGCTGTACATAACAATGTTGATCAGTGATTTCTTTACATTTACTTTTACTGTTATTGCAATGAACCTTCAATACATTTGCAGTTCATAGTGATTTCAAGGCTTTTCTTGGACCTTCTGGATTATCCAACATTTTCCGTTATCCAGCTATATCAGCCGGTCCAGTTTATGTCGGATAATCAAGACTCTACTGTACCATTTTTGAAATTAAAGATTTTTTTTTCTTCAGGAAATGTACATGGGTTGCGTTTTTTGAAATCCTTGCTTTTTTTTTCACCTCTCAGCAGCAAACTCTGTTTGCACCCCATCCAGCTCTTTAAGGAATACGTACGAGAGTGGAACCCACTTTGAGACCATTTAGAATACAGTATCAAGAAGTACTCACTTTGTATAGTATTTACAGAATAAAGCACAGAATTACACAATTTTTAAAAACCAGAAGGAGATATAGAACACATCAAAGATTTGTAAGATCCAGATTTGAGAGCTTTTACTATGTATATTTTACTATGTATAAACACAAGATTTTACAGAATAACATAATTCAAAATTATTTTTGAATTAAGCACTTTTTAAATAAGGCACAAATGGTCAGAACAAAGCTATCTTTATAGATGTTAGAGTGTTGGTGATAGTAAATATATATCAAATAGCCACAGATGCATATGAACTATTTGCATTACTTCACTATGATGTAAAAAAATCTCACATCCTTTCTCTTATACACAAATATTGGTAGACTATTTCAATATAGATTGCCCACAAATTTTCTATTTAACAGCACAATCCTCATTGCAGACATAAATTGGCCAAATTCAGAAAGATTTATTTCCAGATAAATATTTACAGAACTGCACAGATAAATATATACAGAACTGCAGTTTAACTCTTATACAAATCAAGGTGTCATCCAGTATCTATAAAAAATCCCTTTAAGGAAATTAAGAAATTTAAGATAGTTTAATCTGAACCCCTGTTATCCTTAACAATTATTTTTTTTAATATTAGAAATGCTGGTAACATTGTACATCTACTGGAAAAGCAACTGATTTGAACTAATTAATGATTTTAACATAAGAGTTTTGAAACACACAAAGGCATTGTTTACAATAGCTGTTCTTTAAAATTAGGTCACATAAAATATTAATTCAGTACCACCCACTTGCAGTTCTTAGAAAGCGCCCTCATACCCACCTACAAAAAGAAATTAACATATAAATACAGTAAAATCCAGCTTTACAAATACAGTATGGCAGGTCTTCACTTACCAACAGTTAAATCAACTGACTTCTTAAGGTTACTGTAAGACCCAAGTTTGACAGCCATAATGTTGAGGATCAAGGATTTCTAATCTGTTTCCATTCTCTCTGTCTCTCTCAGCTTGCAAGCACACTTCTACTTTCAGGGTTGTGTATTGTCTGTCTGACCTCTCCCACCCCTACTGACAGATGATATAACTGGCTTCAGGAGAGTTCCAAGCTGCTCTGCACACTACCCAATCAAAACCTATCCATATACCATAACTCTGAGCTTTAACATTCATATTGAAACAATAATTCTAGACAGGGGGCACGCCTTACTAGAAAAACTGGGGCAGTCACTATTTGTTTCTTTGTTCACACACTGGTTTAATTCCTAACGCTCTAAGGTTAATTTAACACAAGCTTGTCATTAGCCCCTGGCCTGGGTGGTTAAGACCAATATTGCCCTCAAAACAAATCCTAGGTCTTCCTTCTGGACCAACTGGATCTTTAAGGTTAGGCAGGATGCAAGATGTCAAGATGCCACAACAGTGCATCCTTCCCAATGTTTTGTGCCACTTCGGATGCTGTCTTTCGGTACCCCACAACGTTTCCATTTGCTGGGAAGACCTCCGAAATAGAGCAGGGGATATCCACTCCCTTAGTGCTATGGATCAGTGGTATTTCTCAAAAGATGTCCACTTACTCAAACCAAAGAAGGCTTAGAGTTCAGGGCCATAGTCATGTTAGTATGGAATATCAGTATGTAAAGGGATCTTGCAGCACCTTTGAGACTAACTGATCGAAAGAAGTTTTACCATGAGCTTGGTCTGATTCCACACATGCATAGATCCCTTTGCACAAAGACAGTTTAATTTGCCACATTCCTATATATAGTGAAGAAAATTATGTACAGTTAATTTTACACACGGAATGAATATCTTTAGATATTTTTCCAGTTAAAGAAATAAAAATGGTTGGGGATGAGTGAATGAAATAAAAATGATGTAATCTTATTCAGAAATTTTGATCAACTAAATATATTTTATGTTCTATCAATCTAAGTAGCCTGATGATTCATGTGATGATGATGAACTGCTTGGCACTAATATTTTACTATAGTAAATATGTTGTTTTTAAATAGTCAATGGGCCCCCTGAATCTGCAGGCTCCAGATCCATATATTCAACTGCCATCAAGACCAACATTATTAACTGGTGGTGACACGAACATGGTAACAGAGAAGCATGTGCATTCACATCACCACCATTTAATAATATGGGGCATGATCATCCACATTTTTTTGTATCCATGCAGAGGCACAGAATCAAACTCAACAGATCCAGATCTGTATACTACCTGCTGTTTAAGAAGGAATTCGAGTCACAGTCACAGGTCTGGCCTGCCAACTCCACAGCCTTGACTTTGACTATTTTTTAAAACATGTTTTCATGTTTCATTACAATTACCAGATTTGACCTATATTAGACACATACCTCAAATACTAATTAATTTTATGAAACAATGCACTATCACACACACCCAGCATTAGGTCCTTCACCTCTTAAGTGCTGTTCTACAGAAATTTCATAGTATCAGGAAGCTACATTGTGGGCCACACGCAGCACTTCAGATGGGTCCATAGTTTTGTACACTCTTCCACTTAGATTAAAGCTTTCTCCAAACAGTAAACTAGTACATAAGGGAGAAACGTTTAGAACAGTTCTCTACTGGATATTGTCATTTACAGCAGGTCCTTACTACCTGCTGGGGTTTGGTTCCAAGATTCTCCACAGATACCAAAATCCCATTAAATACAATGGCATAGAGAAATGGTGCCCCTTTATATAAAATAGAAAATCAAGGTTTGCTATTTGGAATTTATAGTTTTTTCAAACTGTGGATGCTTGAATCTTTGGATAAAAAATCCACAGATAAGGAGGGCTGACTGTATAAGATTCATATATCTAATAATTCATATATCCTAAAAAGATTCATTCACTTGTAGCCTTCAGGAGTACAGTCCAGAATCCTGCCACCTTATTCTACGGAAAGTACAGAATGTCCCTTAAAGACTTTCTAACCATGCACCCCATTGAAGGGGTAGGATCCTGAGCTGATAAAGGGAGGTGTAACACTTCTGTTAGCAGGTGGAAAGTGCCCTTTCTTCTAATGTTCCTCTTTTTCAGATAAATAACTGCATTTTTGAAAGAAATACCATAGCTGAATAGTTCTAACCCAGCCTGCAAACTATTATACTAGTCCACTGTTTTCAGGAAATGTTGGTGTTTTAGTACAGGAGAAGAATCCTCCAAAAAAGTTCACTCACCCCCTACTGTGTATAAAGTGGTACAGTCCCTTCTGTTGCCACATTTTCCTTCATGGATTTAATCAGGCTTTAGTCATCTATGTTTTAAGGACTTCAAAATGTATGGTGAGTCATGGGAAGCTACAGAGAATCCAATCAGCCCACTTTTGTACTCGTCAGTTCATATCAAATTTCTAAGAAGTGTTACCCCGTTACCTCAGAATCTCAGAGCTGCCTCACACATCTTTTTAGGTACACAGCAGATGATTTTTTACACTGTCAGTTAAAATGTAAAGATGCAATAAGACTGCAAGTGATATGGTCACACACGCAAAGTTGGCCTCAGCTCCCTCTGAGGCACATGAGGGGGGGAGTGCAAACATCAATTTGTTGTTGTTGTGTGTGTTCAAGTGATTTCCGACTTATGGTGACCCAAGGTGAACTTACCATGGGTTTTTCTTGGCAAGATTTCTCAGAGGGGGGTTGCCATTGCCTTCCCCTGAGACTGAGAGTATGTGACTTACTCAAAGTCACCCAGTGGATTTCATGGCCAAGACGGGAATTGAACCTTGGTCTCCCGGCACACTACAACACTTCAACAATACCTAACAACTCCCCCACCCCCCGTGTCCCCATGAGGTCATGCTTGACCCATTCATCACACCCCTCTGTTTTCCAGTACTATATTCCAATACTCATTCATATGTTTTTTCTACTACTCGTTGGCTGTAGGCAACAGCTTTCTTGCTGTCTTTGTCCCCCAACGACCTTTGTTAAAACTGTACAGTGGCATCACTAGAATAGGTGTCACCCAGTGCGGGCAAGGGCTGCCGGTGGGTGGATGGTGGCAGTGGTGGCCTTCCCTGCCATCCTTCCCACTCCCTTGTTCACCCATAGCTGCCTCCCCCACCAGACCCTGAGAGAGTTGCCAGCTGTTTGGTACAACCTACTCTACCCTTCCTCTCCTGCCCTCTCATTGCTCACTTGCCCAGCCTCCTGTTGGATAGGTAGGTGGGCAAGCAAGCAAGGGCCCAGCCTCCTGTTGGATAGGTAGGTGGGCAAACAAGCAAGGCAGCAGGGGATGGAAGGAGCATGAGTCAAAGCTCCTCCTTCTCCACTTGCCTTGGCTTCATCAGGACAGCGAGGCAGGGCAATGAAGAAGAATGCATGGGCAGCAACATTGGCCACCACCATCCTATGCCAGGAGGAGGTCCCGACTGCGTGTCATTCTTCCTTTGGGGTGTATTCTGCATCTCCACACCCCTTAATGTCACCTCTGCGTCTGGCTTGCTCCTCCCATTGTTATGTTTCTGTGACTTATCTACGAGAGGGATAGGTCTGTCTCCAACAACTCCTTTCTAGTTGCTTTGCTACTGGCGATTCCTACAACTCTCTTTCCTGCATTAGATGAGATGGTTGGTGGTTGCCCAGCCAGCATTGCACACCACTCCGACCTTCTCTCCCTGTAGGACAAAGGAATAGCTCAGTGGCAAGCCATCTGAGCAAGGCAACATGCATTTCAACCCTGGAAGTGAAGGAAGAACAAAGGTGTGAACTCTTCTTGAAGAAAAACTACTAGATGTTCAGTGGAGACATAATGAATACCAGCCATGTTTTGTTGTCTTTACCAAGGAATGGTGTCTCAATGTGCTGAGACACCCCACCCCTCAAAGATTGCCTATGACCATGACTTCTTTTTGTTTTTGCTCTAAGCAAGAACAAAAAGACCAGCACTTCTTAATCATGAGAAAAACAGAAACAGCACCCCTTGTACAAAAAAGCAATGCTTTCCTGCAAAATGTCATTTTTACACATTCTTTTGTGCAAAAGAAATACGTAGCTATAAATGCAGTTAATAAATAAATAATGGGTTTTTTTTTTACACAAAACTCTTGTAGTCCTGCCCAGAAGGAAGCAAATCTATACAATCTTTTTGCTCTGAGATTTATATTCTCACTACAGCTTAAGTATTCCTGATCCAGAATTCTGAAAACCAAAATACTCCAAAATCCTAAACAGTGCACAAGCATGGCTAAGACAGTGACACTTTCACTCCCTTATGGTTCAGTGTGAGCAATTTTTGCTTCATGCACAAAATTGATTTAATATACCATACATAAAATCAGTTTCCATTTATGTTTATAAGGTGGATAAAAAAATATAAATGAATGTCATGTTTAGGCTTGGGCCCCATCTTCAAACTATCTCACTACGTATGTGGAAATATTCCAAAATCTAGGGCGGTGGGGGAATCCAAAGTCCAAAACACTTCTGGTCCCAAGCATTTCAGATAAGGGAGCCATAACCTGTACTATTTAGTCAAACGTTATTGGGATGTGTGTGGGGGGGGTCTGTCCTTCCACTGTCCAAAATCCCATTGAACGTCACAACATGGCTGCTTTCATTTTAACAGGAATGATCAACTGATGACCTAGACAGCAATAAAACCATCCCTAGAAGTAATGTTATCTGACTCTCAGCCATCGTACCAAATGTTTATCAAGGCAGGTTGAACCAATTGCTGATGGTTTCCATTCATAAGAAAGCAAGAAGAAGGACATCAAAATTGTGAATGAGAGCCCAGCCTGGGTTTCCTATGCAACACATTTGCCATGTCCAGATGCTTGCGCTTGCCCATGATTTCTGCAGCATACTTCTGTGTTTTTAACAACAACATACGACCGGAGATGTGCAGAGATTGGCAGGGAAGGCTTGCCACAGCACAGAAATCCACACCACAGTCAGGCTGATATATTGGGCTGTCTTCAAGGCACAGAGCAAGAGGAGGAGAGCAGGAGAAGCTTGGGATTATATCACTTTGGGGCAAGACAAATAAAGTGGCTTGAAGGTGCCTTTTCTGAAGCCACATTGAAACCCCACCAACCGCACCGCCGGCTCCCAAGGCAGCTGGACTGCTCATGTCACAACCACACGACAGGGCTTCAAGCCAGGAAGAAGCAGAAAAAAAGCTCCTTTTTTTTTTTTTTTTTTTTTGGTTTTTGAAATGGCTTTTCTCTGCATAAGGGCACTTTCCTGCTGGCTTCAAGGCATGTGTCATCTAAACGCCACGCCTTCAAGCCAGCCTGAAATCACCTCTTTTTGCCTGTCTGTGTGCCCAAAGATGTGAAGTCCTTGGAGACGCACTGAAAGAGAGAAGTTGGGAGCACGAGCTTTTCCTAGGACGTTATCTGCTCCAGACCCTTCACCATCTTAGTGGCTCAAGGCTGTGGAATTCTGGGAGTTGGAGTTTGTTGTGGGGCCCAGAGCGGAGCGGAGCTCCGCTCTGGGCCCCACAACAAACTCCAACTCCCAGAATTCCACAGCAGTGAGTCAGACAAAGTGTTCCCAAACTGGTTTATCTCTCCAATGTGGATGCACTGAATCAGGTCTCACCTGCCAACTCTTCCTCCTCCTCCTCCTCTTCCTCAGAGTCGGTCTGTAAAGGCTCGAAGCTGACTCCTCCTCCTCCTCCTCCTCGACTGTGAGGCGGTCCAGGGCCTGGAAAGGGCTCGTCATGGTGGCCACAGTGGTCCCCTCCTTTCCTTCCTCCTCCTCCTTCCTCCTGCTGGGCCTCCTTGAGGCTCCTGAAGTACTGGAGGGCGAAGTCGAGGAGGTCCCCGGGCTGCCTCCTCAGCACCTCCACCGTGAAGCCCTGCAGCAGCTCCGTCAGGCCCTCCGGGACCGAGATGCTGCTCATCCCTCCAGGAGAGCTTGACTCGCTGCTGCTGCTGCTTCTTCTAATCTAATATCTAATCATCTAAACCACCTTTCTCCCCACCGCGCATGCGCCCAGGGTAACCATGGCAACCCTCCGCCGCCGCAGCAGCAATAAATTCCTTACTTTCCCCTCAGCGCCCCCTGGTGGAAGGCTGGGGGATGGAAAGGGAATGAGGCATCATAATAATAATAAAGGGTCTTGGCCTAGTAGTGGTGGTGGGACCACGTGACCTCTTTGTTATTATAGTGCTGCTGCTGCTGGAGATTAGGTTTCATTCTTGGCCTGTATAGAGACCCAGAAGTTTATTTAATGGCTTCGGCAGCATCCCCAGAAGGAATAATGTGCCCTCTCTAGGAATATCTAGGTCCTCCAGCGCAACTCTATGGTCAATTTTAACTAAAAGTCGTACTGGAAGGCCTAGAGGTTGTTCCTAGAGAGGACACTTTACTTTGTAGCTCCTCCAGCGCAACTCTATGGTCAATGTCTGGCAAATGTTGACCACAGAGTTGCACTGGAGGACCTAGAGATTCCTAGAGAGGACACTTTACTAGGCCTTTGTAGCTCCTCCAGCGCAACTCTATGGTCAATGTCTGGCAAATGTTGACCACAGAGTTGCACTGGAGGACCTAGAGATTCCTAGAGAGGACACTCCGCTAGGCCTTTGTAGTTCCTACAGCGCAACTCTATGGTCAATGTCTGGCAAATGTTGACCACAGAGTTGCACTGGAGGACCTAGAGATTCCTAGAGAGGACACTTTACTAGGCCTTTGTAGCTCCTCCAGCGCAACTCTACGGTCAATGTCTGGCAAATGTTGACCACAGAGTTGCACTGGAGGACCTAGAGATTCCTAGAGAGGACACTTTACTAGGCCTTTGTAGCTCCTCCAGCGCAACTCTACGGTCAATGTCTGGCAAATGTTGACCACAGAGTTGCACTGGAGGACCTAGAGATTCCTAGAGAGGTGTCCTCTGAGGTAAAAACATAGTGTTTGTGTTATTTGCTGTTTTTCCATGTTCACAGGGGTCTTGTGCCCCTAACCCCAGTGAATGTGGAGGGACAAGTGTACATCCAAATTTCTGGATGCCTGATTCCAAAGTGAACCGAGCTTTTATAGTACTTCGAACAAAGAAAACTACAAATCACATTTCATTGGTTACATTTGAATTAAACATTTACACCCCTGTATATTCATAACATACGTCACTATCCTTCGTGGGTTACCAATCAATCAGTCTATATTATCTATATGTTTTGTTTCACTGCCCCCAAACAGTCTACACAATACTTCCTTTTTATTTGGGTTTGAATCTTAAGTTAGGAGCCATTTCAAAAATAGTTTAAATTCCAAAGCAGAGAATTTGATGTGACCTGAATTCCATCATCCTGGCAACCTTTGCTTTTAGTACTATAATTTTGCAACTCCTGAACAAATGAAATTCCAATTCAAATCTACATACCACCACACTGCTTTTCTTTCTTTCTTTCTTTCTTTCTTTCTTTTATGTTTATCCCGCCTCTCTCCCAAACTGGGATTCAAGGCGGTTAACATATATAAAATGCAACAATTAAAATTGTACAATTAAAATAATAAAAATATTAAAATTACAAATATAAAATTTAAAACATAGACAACGGAGCACAAAAGTTAGAATTGTACAGGCCACGCATTCCCTATTGCCATGTATGTATGTGAGAGCTGGACAGTTAAAGAAAGATGATAGGAAGAGAATCCATTCATTTGAGATGTGCTTCTCAACAATCTCTCCAGGATATGTTTATCACACTAGGGGGCAAACAGGATTTAAACAGGAATTAAACAGGAAATGTCCTATGTTAAACATAAGGCATTTCCTGTTTAATTCCTGTTTAACTCTCGTTTAAATCCTGTTTCCCCCCTTGTGTGATAAACATATCCTGGAGAGAAGTGACCAGTGGGGTGCCACAGGGCTCTCTCCTGAGCCCAGCGCTATTCATCATTTTTATCAATGACTTGGATGAAGGAATAGAAGGCATGCTTATCAAATTTACAGATGACACCAAATTAGGAGGAGTAGTTAATATCCCAGGAGACAGGATCAAAATTCAAGAAGAACTTAATAGATTAGAAAGCTGAGCCAAAGCTAACAAAATGAAATTCATCATGGAGACATGTAAGGTATTGCACTTAAGGCAGAAAAATGAAATGCAGGTAGGATGGGGGACACCTGTCTGAACAAGATTATATGTGAAAAGGATCTAGGAGTCTAAGTAGACCACAAGTATAACATGAGTCAACAGTGCGATGCAGCAGGTAAAAAGGCCAAGGCCAATTTTAGGCTGCATCATTAGAAGTATAGTGTCTAGATCAAGGGAAGTAATAGTGCCTTGGTCTGGTCCCACCTGAAATATTGTGTCCAGTTCTGAGCACCACAATTCAAAAATGATGTGGAGAAAATGGAGCGTGTCCAAAGGAGGGCAACTAATGGAAACCATGCCCTATGAGGAGCGACTTAGGGAGCTGAGGATGTTTAGCCTGGAGAAGAGAAGGTTAACAGGTGATATGATAGCCCTGTTTAAATATTTGAAGGGATGTCATATTGAGGAGGGAGTAAGCTTGTTTTCTGCTGCTCCAGAGAACAGGACCCGGAACAATGGATGCAAGCTACAGGAAAAGAGATTTTACCTCAATATTAGGAGGAAATTCCTGACAGTAAGGGCTGTTCGACAGTGGAACACACTCGCTCGGAAAGTGGTGGAGTCTCCCTCCTTGGAGGTCTTCAAACAGAGGCTGGATGGCCATCTGTCATGTATGACTGGGAGTTCCTGCATGGCAGGGGGTTGGACTGGATGGCCCTTGTGGTCTCTTTCAACTCTATGACTCTTCTATGATTCTACTGAAGTGCTACCTATTTATCTACTTGTATTTGCATGCTTTCGAACTGCTAGGTTGGCAGAAGCTGGACTATTGA
The DNA here is from genome assembly GCA_034509955.1 of Urosaurus nigricauda. Taxonomy (NCBI): domain Eukaryota; kingdom Metazoa; phylum Chordata; class Lepidosauria; order Squamata; family Phrynosomatidae; genus Urosaurus; species Urosaurus nigricauda. The sequence continues at coordinate 84,093,622 of JAOEGL010000005.1, forward strand.
TGGGAATGATTCTATGATTCTATGGTGCTGGAGAAGAGTGCTGAGGATCCCATGGACAGGCAAAAGGACAAACAAATGCGTTTCAGAGCAGATCAAACCAGAAAACCCCCTGGAAGCCAAGATGATCAAACTGAGACTGTCGTACTTTGGACACATCATGGCAAGAAACACCATCTTGCCCAGGAGGGAGTGAAAGGACTGGAGAGGCCTAGCAACACCAAGAGCCCTCTCTCCATGCTACACCATCTGACCCAGGAGGAAGTGAAAGGACAGGCCAAACTCCATCTGGCCTGTCCTATATCATGAAGCAGAGCCCTCCCTCCATGCCATCTGTCTTGGTCCAGGCGTTAGAGGGAGAGAAGAACTTTTGGACCTGATCCCCTTCCCCAACACCATTCCCTTCTCCTTTTGTTTCGTGTCTTCTTAGTTTGTAAGCCTTAGGGCAGGGAACCGTCTAGTTGAAATTAATAATTGTAAGCCACTCTGATACCTTTAGGGCTGAAGAGTGGGATATAAATAAATTATATTATTATTATTATTATTATTATTGCTAGAGAAAGTACAGGGAAGTAGGAAGAGAGGAAGGCCACATGCCAGATGGATGGACTCTCTTGGGGAGGTCACAATGGGTTTTATAGGGTTGCAGGAATTTAGCAGAGCAGTGGAGGGTCTTGGAGATGTCTCAGTCATAGGACTCTTTCATACATGGGAAATTGGAAGTATAATCCAAGGGCAATCCAAACGTAATCCTGGGGTTTCACGTTATTGCGAATTAATTCTTCTCATGCAAATTCGGGCAAAAGAGAAGTCACTCCGAATGCAATCATGGGTTTAACGTTATTGCGAATTTAAGCTTCTCACGCGATTTCGGGCAAGGGGGGGGGTTATTTTCGGGTAATGGGAAGTAATTCCGAATGCCTTCCGAACGGAGCAGGGGTTCAGGTAAATTCGCTAAACAAGCGAATTTACATGAATCCGCATTGGCTCCATTCGGAATTGGGAGAAATTCCTCCCGTTTGAAAGAGTCCATAGGGTTGCCATGAGTCGAGATCGACTCAAGGGCAGTTAACAACAAAATCCCACTCTTGCTGGTTTGTTGCATTCTGGGAATTTGTAGTCGATTGCAGCCCTAAGAGCTCCCTGGCTGAGAATTCTAAATGCCCCCTCCTTAAACTGCAAACCCCAAAATGCAACAGGAGGCAGTAAAACTGGAATAGCAGCAACTATAAGAATGTAATGTGGTAATCTAGTTTATTGTTTGTTGCACTCATAATATCTAATTATATTACATATTGCAATATATATTACACATGCATGCACATATTTTGCTGTTCTTGTTAATTGCCCTCATGGCAATCCTGACTCATGGCAATCTTGTAGAGGCATTTCCACACACACATACCCTTCCATCCTCCACTGCTCTGCTCAGGTCTTGCAAACTCATTCCTGTGACCTCCCAAACAGAGTCCATCCATGGATCATATGTAGCTGCCTTCCCCATTCTTAGTCTTATCATTTCTTGACTGCAGTTTCCTTCCTGATTGATGTTTGATGTTTGTAGGGGAAATCTTTTAATATTTCTATTTCCTCATTGTCTGGATTGAATTTGTGTAGATTCTCCGTGGTCATTATTTTTGTTTTCTTTATGTTCAGCGACAACTCTGCCTTTGTACCTTCTTTCTTCGCATTATGTACCTTTTTTCTTCACATTTCTTCACATGTTCCAAGTCCATGATATTTTCTGCCAGTAGTTCAGTGTCATCCTCATTCCTTAGGTTGCTGATGTTCCTTCCTCCTATTTTCAATCCTCCTCCTTCAAAGTCTTAACCTGTTCTTCATATTATATTTTCTGTATACATGACCATGTTGGCCATGTGGCAAAGTACAATAACATCCAAAATCCAGAAAATGACAATAACTTTATATTTATTGGACCAATCAGAATGCACAAAATACATGTTGTGAGCTTTCAAAGCTCCACTGGCTTCTTTATCAAGCAAAGGTGTTAAAAATCATAAAGGAAAAAAAAATATTACAATGTTAGTCACGGGCTTGCATTTTTTCAAGATGGTGATGGTGGTCTGAGCATGGAGGGATATCTATGAAGGCATGCCATTCCTCCTTCTGGCCATGTGGTACAGGGAGACAAAACTTTTTAAAGCCCAGGACATTTAAATTCTATTAGCAAAACAAAAAGGTGCTTCCTATGAAATCCAGGTTGTCAGCATTTCTTTGTAAGGCTACAAAACCCTTCAATAGATAGAGAACACCAAATCTGTCAAAAAGCTTCCATGCTTTTGCAAAAAGTTTAGGTGCCTGTAGGTGGTGATGATAATAATAATCACCATTATCCTTTATTTATATAGCACTGTAAATTTAAACAGCGCAGAACATACTCTGCCTGGCAGTGATGATGATGATGACGATGACGATGATGATGATGGTGGTGATGATGATGATGAGCCATGGGCCCATCCACACTGCAGAATAATAGCACTGTTGTTCCACACCGAGCTCCTCGCCAAACTACAAATCCCAGCTTCCCTATAGGATCCAACCATGAAAGCTAAAGTGGAATATCAGCACTAGAACTTTGTAGTGTGAATGGGCACCATGCCTTGCAGCATGTACAGGTTGCCTCACTGGTCCAACATGCATTCAGTAGGTTTGGGGGTGAAGTTCATGCCACACTCCAGATGCTTGACTACAACTTCCACCAGCCCCAGCCATCATACCCAATGGTGAGGAATGATGGGAGTAGCAGTCCAACATCTGGAGGGGTTGCAAGAGTCCTACCTCTGCAATACTTTATTAACCAGCTCTGCTTGTTTGCCTTGATCTGCAGATACCAATTGGTGCTAATGTCAAGTATCCATCTCCAGCTTTCTGCTTGTTTCTCTAAATCAGACTTCTGTTAAAGATCAGGAACAGATGAAGCTTCTCTTTTTTGCTGGGGTCAGCTGGCAGACCTCCTCTCTGTATTAACCAAGGTTTACCAGCCTCAAAGTTATTGAAAGGAGACAGCTTTCATGTCATAGGTGTACATTTAAAAAGAAAATAAACACTAATTGGAAGGAAGCCCTAGAGGTCTTCATTTGGGGAGCAAGATCTCCAAAGGTCCTAGGACACAACATGCCTTGATGTAGCTACAACATGGCACAAAAATGTCTTCAATCAGCCCTGCTGGTTTTAAACGGTTTCCCTTCCTCAAGTCCCCCTACTCTCCTACAATAGAAGAGTGGACAACGCAATCATAGGACTTTATTACACGGGGAAATAGGGCAAAATCAGGGCTTAAATAGCTGATTATCCCATACAAAATGTGATGTCGCACTTAAGATTTTCACACGACATTGCTATTAAAGAGGCAATAAACAGCAACAAATCATTCACCGGAAATCCCAAAAATGATTTATTGCTGTTTATTGCCTCTTTATAGCCTCTGTATTACAATGTGTCTGAAAGTCTTAAAATGTGACATCGTGTTTTGCACAGGATAATCAGCTGTTAAAACCCCTGATTTTCCAAGAGTTATAGAGGCATTCCTATGGAAGGTGTTCCTTTGTTGACTCCCCTTCCCTTTCCTTAACAGAGGGTGAGGGAAAAGGTTATTGTTGTGTGTCTTCCAGCAGTTTGTGACTTATAGCAACCCTAAGGCCATGGGGTTTTCTTGGCAAGATTTGTTCAGAGGAGGTTTGCATTATATTGCCTTCCTCTGAGGCTGAGAGAGTGTGACTTGCCAAAGGTCACCCAGTTCCTCTTCATTTCCAAAGCTGGCAGCATTGATTTTACTTCTAAAGCTGCCAAGCACTGAACCACGCACGAAAGGTAATTCTATATTATTATTATTATTATTATTATTAATTTGTTAGATGACTTACATCACCAAGCATTCAACAAACCCTCTCTGTGCGATAGAGACAGAGTGACAGTGAGAGAGAGGCTGGATGCATTATTTCCACATTTATTGTTTCCTGTTACAGCATCAGTTACTAAAGGGGATGCAAATGCAATTTGTAGAAAAATATTCAAAACATACCCAGAATAGATGGGGCAGGACAATGAGGACACCCAACATTTGGGGTGCTATTAGAACTCAGTCTGTTTCGTGTCCGATGCAGGTTTATAACTGAGTTCAGTGCAGCTTTAGTACTTCCAGATAAGCAGGTACAGGTGCAAGATTGCACACCTAACCTATTGAAACAAGAGGGATACAGTTTCTGTTGCAGATGAGACATCACTTTATTTTGGATATACTATGCTATCAACATCTTATTATTATTTTTACAAGAAAAGGCACTCACAGACAGTACTGTCGACCAAATAATTTTTTTTTCACCTTCTGAAAGGGAAATTGAGTTACTCTGCTGAACCATTTAGAAAGTCTTGGAAAATGGTTCAACTCTTGTAGCAGCTTCAAGACGGACACTTTTTACTGCAGTATAAGCTTAGATGGGCTAGAATCCATCACATGCAAAAAGCATAATCGTGAGTTGGCATCATGTATGTGTGAGAGAAGAAGGCTTAAACGACACAAATACAAAAATTAAAGTCTGTGGCCAGCCAGAGTTGAAATGTGTAAATAATAAGCACAGCTACAATTCACAAGAGTATGCAAAGGGGTTTCGGATCACCTTTGAGACTGTACTTTAATATACTTGGTTTAGTTCCTCAGATGGAGATCCATGCATTTGAGGAAATTGACCACAGAAAGCTTATGCTTCAACTTATTTTACACAGTCTCAAAGGTGATACAATAACCCTTTGCCTACTGATATTCCTGATTAATCTCTTCTCCAAGTTAAACACATCCAATACAAAGGAAAAATGGATCCTGATTTCTAGATCCTAGGATGCTTGGGTATGATGGAGCTAATTTAATTAACACTTGGTTGTTCAAGTTGATCTAACTAAATTCCCCTCCAATTTCCCCCTAACGATATGGGTTTACTAAACCATGCAGAGTTTGTGCATGTCCCATCTATAATTTACTCATATTTAGAAAGATCTAGGCACTCAGATTGAAAGTTTCTAAGGATAGGGCCATTCCCTCTGAAGATAATTAGTGGTTGCATCATATGGAAAAGAGAGCCAGTGTGGTGTAATGGTTTGAGCGATGGTCTAGAACTCTGAAGATAAGGGTATGCTTCCCTGCTTTGCCATGGAAACCCACCTTGGGTGAGTCACACTCTCAGCCCCGGAAACCCCTGTGATAGGTTTGCCTTACAGTCATTGTAAGTCAAATACAACTTGAAGGCACATAAATCACAAGGATGGCATAGGAGGCCATTAATAGAGGTCCCTCACAGCCATCTAAAACAGTAGGTATGGGAATGGCACTTAAGGGTGAGGCCTGTGCCCTCCTTGCAACCCGAGCATTGATAACAGCTAGAACATGCAGGTTAAATGGCTAGGTGTGCCATCCAGCATTTCCACAACTGATCATTTTATTCTGCTACTGAAAGAAGTGGGAGACAATGATAAGGGAAGGGATGGAGCAAGTATGTGGGGTGCAGATCAGCAGTATATTGTACAGACATGCCTCAGTTAACAAATCCTCTAACAAAGAAGCTCCTTTGTATGCTCTCCAGCCCCTTCTTTTCCTTTTTATCCTATGCTTAGATGGACATTTTTTTAAAAAGCATCAGCATTGCAGGGATGGTGAAAGAGGGCTAGAGAAACACATGTTTACAATGCAGCAAGGTGTCTGTTTTTTGCTATAAAGCTTGAGCTGGGGAAAAATGGGATTTTATTCTTGCTAAGTATATTGTAGCTACATGTGCTCACCTATAACAGGAAAGATAAATAGCAGCTGTCTCTGGAATCCTTTCCTGAGCATATTGATCAACATGAATAGCAAAAAAAATTAAAAAAATTAAAAATTAAAAAAATTAAAAAATGTGGAAAGCAGAGAAACCTATTCACGAGCTTCCGCCTGTGTTACTTTTTAAAATAGATGTCTAAATTTGCCCATCAGAATGGGAATCCTATGAAAATTGGAGGCTGGTGAAAGAAAAAGTAATCCTTGCATGCATTTTGGAAGCAGCTTTCAAGTGGTTCAAAATGCTGTTTACTCACCTGCCCTAATTGCTTTACTTCACATGTGCCTATTGTGAGTTTTGAATACAGTATTTGTTGAGAGAAGTTGCTGCTCTTCTTTTTTTTTTTGTGATATAGGAAACTACCCCTATTCTTTCCATGTTATTCCTGCTTCTGGTACCAAATTTTCTGTAACAGAAATAATGCCCAAGAATACATCTACTTCATTCATTGTATGTATTGGATGTATTTTATTTGTGGTGCTGGTGTAGAACTGTAAGGGACCGTAATTTAATCTACTACAAACAACATTTCAGAGTGTGACATTTGAAAACCTTAAAACAGTATTGGATCAGGATTTGAGTGATCTAGTTTCAAGTCCTTACTGAATCATGAAACGTAGTCGGTGATCTTGAGTCTAACCTTTGAGACTTTTTCTCACAGCGTTCACTGGAGGAAAAGTACGTCATAACTGTAATTAATACCTAAAATAAATGGTTCCACAAGATTCTTCTTGCTTTTTGGGAGAGGGGGAAGAGAACAGATAGTGTTTATTCCAGGTTTTAAATCCTTCTACTTGCATCCTTGTGAAGATATTCAGCCACAAAACCCATGTGATGGTAGTGGTACATATATATCATTGTGTTGGATATATTTGCTGGCTCGCACCCATCACTTTTCATTAAGAGCACATTAGTTTCTTTTCTCATCTAAGCAGCTCCAGCTGGCATGCCAAAGTGGGCTATTTTTAGTACTGACATGTCATGGAATTGACATGCTGAGGAAATGGCTGTGAAGATGCAATATGATTTCTTTCTTTGGTTCAGTTTCCAGGAGTGGAAGGGTGTATTATATGCCAAGATATCAGAGGCAAGTCTCATATTATACAGCAAAAGCACCTCAAAGTCCACTTTTCTTGGTGTTCTCTGATCTAATTGACTTATAAACTGCCTTCTTCCCAAGGAATTAATTAATTTGTATGGTTCTCCTCTTACCCGTTTTATTCTCATAACATACCTATAAAATATATTAGATTGAGAGATAGTGAGAGACCTAAAACCACCAAGTAAACTTCATGGCGGAGTGGGACATGAACTGACTTTTCTCCATTCTATAACACTCGGTAATGAAAATCTTTTTGTAGAACTTCCTCATCCCTCTCTTGAGATTCTAAAGTATGGGCTTGCTTCTCAGCCGGGAAGATATCTTTCTGTATCTTTCCACTGTTTCTTAAAAAGCCATCACCCCCAGTAAATTCTGTTAAGTGGAAAAACTGGATTAGGTGCACCGTCCAACTGATCACAAGGAGCTGTCCAAAGGATTTTTTAAAAGTTTGCAAACTTCATCCGTTTCCGCTGGGGTTTTTTAAAGGAATTCTGATCAGGAACATCAGCTGAAAATAATTATGAAGATTTGCATAATTTTATAGCATAGTATAGTTTGTATAGTATCCATGCATTTCGAGATATGCAGGTTGAATAAGTGCTGGAAAAGCAAAGGCCAGGCCAGCCAACCATCTGGTAGAGTGAGGCAATGGCAGATGCTATGGGCAGCTGTAGCAGACCCTCAACTCAAATCATCCTGAAGGGCCTCCTCCCAGAGCCAGAGATCTGTGTTAGAGGGCAGAGATACCTGTGCCACCCTCTAAGCTAGTCTGCTCCCCTTTTGGAGTATAATGGTTCATCACCCATGTTGAGGTTAAATTCAACGGCCAGGTTTGGCCATTTCTGTAAATATGGTTGGCGTGCCATTTCATCCTTGGCCTCAAACAGCATATCTTTGCCTGCATATAGTCACAGGCTCTACATTTTCTTCCCGCCACGGCCATCTTCAAGGAGCCCGCTGTTGATAGTTTAATGGATCTCTCTGGGACTTGTCATTTTCTAACACTACATTTTCTACCCTTCATTTGACTTTGGTTTTTCCCCTTCCTTTATCCTAAGGATGCCAGAAGACAGAAAATAAGTGGCTAAGGCCTATCCTGCCTTACACTGTTCCTGGCAACATAAAGAAAGGCAGTGCATAGGTAATTTATTACTGAATTTAAGTCGACTTTATCCTCAGTAGCAGAGTATGTATGTGAGTACACATACATAGAGGGGCAAAGAGAAATTCTACAAAACTGAAACTGCTATGGAGGAGATTGGTTGAATATGGACAGGTTGCTTACCTGTAACAGTATTTCTTCGAGTGGTCTTCTGCGAATACATACAAATGGGTTTTACTGCGCATGCGCAGTGCAGCTCGGAAACTTCTGGAATCGCTAGGCAGATCTTGAATTGCAACTTTTTGGCGGTAGCTCCGCCCACCCCTATATAAGCCCCGTTCCCGCTCTTTCCTCTCAGTTCCATATTTTTTTCGCCGCAAATAGCGACCAAGGAGCACCAATCAGCGGGACACTGAGGGGAGGATGGGCGGGATTTGTATGTATTCGCAGAAGACCACTCGAAGAAATACTGTTACAGGTAAGCAACCTGTCCTTCTTCTTCGTGGTCTCTGCGAATCATACAAATGGGTAGTATACCAAGCTAAATAAAGGCGGAGGGAGTGTCCAGAGAGCCATATCAGTAAATCATAACAATTTATTGAACAAGTCAACCAGCTGGAAGCTTGTAGCCAGATCAACATAAGTAAATAGTTGAGATTCCCTCCACAACACATAGCATGTTCTGAATTTAGTTATTGTATCAAAATTATTGTAAAGACAATAAAAAACCTCATTTAAATAACCTGAGTGGTCATTGAGTACACAGTGAACCTTGAAACAAATTCAATGGATAATGCACATATTATACATGTAGGCATTAAGGCACACCTATGGCATAAAACATATATCTATCATCTCAGATAACAGAACATAGAAATTAAGATGCGGCATCATCAGCCTCGTCAGCAGTACAATAACCCGACCATTCACCTGTGTTGGAGGTCATAATATTCATATATACACCCTTCAAGTATACAGAAACACGGCTTAGGCAACATCATTAGTGCAAATAATAGGAGGTATGGCATACCCGTAACACCTCGATAGTAAACAACATAACACAATGCTTGTTTGAATACAGCACAATAATCAAATAACCTGAGCAACGGGAAGAACAGTGGACCCCATCAGTGTAACCCCGAGACCAACACTGCCCTTCCAAAAGCTGCATCCCGTCTGGTTCTCGTGTCCAGCCTATAATGTTTTACAAATGTCAACGGCTGAGACCAGACTGCAGCTTTACATACATCCTCCAACGCTACACCAGCTAGAAAAGCGGAGGATGTAGCTACCGCCCTTGTTGCATGCGCTCTGACCCTGGCCGGAGGAGCTTTGCCCGCTATCTCATAGCAGAGCTGTATGGTACCGACTACCCATTTCGAAAATCTCTGTGTCGAAACCGGCAAGCCCTTTTTCGGTCCCGAATAACATTGGAACAGTCTGTCCGACCTGCTACAGTCTTTAGTCCTGTCCAAATAAAAGGCCAGGGCTCTACGCACATCCAGAGAATGAAGGCGGCGTTCGGTTTCGGTAGTCGGGTTCGAGGCCAGGGTCGGGAGCACAATGTCCTGACACATATGGAAGGAAGAGACCACCTTAGGCAAAAAGGAAATGTCAGTACGGAGAATCACCCTATCGGGGTGAAACCAAATAAAAGGTTGGTCTCTTCTTAAGGCACACAGTTCGCCCACCCGTCTGGCCGAAGTAATTGCGACCAGAAAGGCAGTCTTCCAGGCAACCAGCCTCAGGTCCGAAGTTGCCATGGGTTCGAAAGGTTTCAGCATTAACGAACCCAAAACAACATCAAGGCTCCAAGCCGGAACTGGAGCAGAAACTGGAGGGTAAAGGTTGTTAATCCCCTTAATAAAACTTTTAACTAATGGATCCTTGAAAAAGGAAGGTTTACCCTCAAAATAATAGTGGGCACAAATGGCAGACAAATAGCATTTGATAGAACTGAGCCCCAACCCCTTTTCCACAAGGGTCATCAGGAACTCCAAGACTACTGGGGTCGACACCTGGGAGGGAGGCACCCCCCTAGATTCAAGGAATTCAGCAAACTTCCCCCACTTGGTGCGATACGATTTCTTCGTAGTTGGTTTGTGGGCCGCCAATATGACCCTACGGATTGGAGACGGGACGTCATCTAAGCTCCGACTCTCCAGGCCACCAGAGGAAGGTTGTCCACATCGGGATGCCGAATCCGGCCGCGGTGAAGTGTGAGCAGGTCCGGTCTGTGTTCCAGGCGGAGGTACGTCCAATTCGACAGGTGTAGCAATGAAGGCAGCCACGGCTGTCTCGGCCACCAAGGGGTTACCAGGATTGCGTTGCTCCTGTCCCGCATCATCTTCGCCACTACCCTCGAGATCAACGGAAACGGAGGGAAGGCGTACAGGAAGACGTCTGCCCACTCGAACTGGAAGGCATCTCCTAGAGAGGTCCGAGCCTTGAACCGGGAGCAAAACCGTCGACAGTGGGTGTTCTCCCGGGATGCAAAGAGATCTACGTCTGGCGTTCCCCATCTGTGGAATAGGGTCGCCACGGCTTCCGGATGGAGTCTCCATTCGTGGCACGATGTGGCCGACCTGCTGAGCTGGTCTGCTAACGTATTCTCTTCCCCGGGTAAATGTATGGCTTGTAGGGTGATCTTCCTCTGTACGCACCAGTCCCAAACTTCCAGGGTCAACGTCAGGAGACTTGGGGATCTCGTACCTCCCTGCTTGTTGACATAATACATGACGGTGGTGTTGTCTGTCAACAGGAGAACCACTTTGCCTGTCAGAACTGGTTCGAATGCCCTCAAGGCCTTCTGAACTGCGAGCATCTCCAGGATGTTTATGTGAAGACGCTTCTGGGACTCTGTCCATTTGCTCCTGACCGTTAGGCCCTCGGTGTGAGCACCCCATCCTTCCAGGGAAGCATCCGTAGTTAGGGTAATTTGTGGTTGCAGTCGGAAAAAGTCCATACCGGAACAAACGTTGTCTGAGTCTAACCACCAAGGAAGGGTGTTTGAAACCGACCTTGGTATCGATAGCCATTTGTTGGCGTGGTCTCGCGCAGGGTTGAACACCGAGAGAAACCATGACTGCAGTGGTCGAAGTCGAAGCCTCGCCATCGGGGTGACGAAAGTTGTGGACGCCATGTGTCCGAGAGCTACTTGGACCTCTTGAGCCCGAACTCTTCTCCTTGCCATACAAGCGCGAACGGCTAGCGTCAATGCCTGGAATCGATCCTGAGGGAGATACGCCCGACAAGTTACTGAGTCGAGCATGGCTCCGATGAACCGAATTCGTTTCACTGGAGTTAGGGACGACTTTTCCCAATTTATCACTAGACCCAAGGATTGCATCAGTTCGAGAGCGAACTCGACATCGCTCTTCAGTTGGTCTCGAGAAACCGCAACGAAGAGCCAGTCGTCTAGGTAGGGGAATAAGCGTATCCCTTTTTGGTGCAGGTATGCGACCACTGGTGCCATGCACTTCGTAAACACTCGAGGCGCCGAGGAGAGACCGAATGGAAGGACGTTGTATTGGAACACTCGGTGTCCTATCGCAAAGGCCAGGAATCTTCTGTGATCCCTCCGGATTGCGACGTGGAAATAGGCGTCCTTCAGGTCCACTGTGGCAAACCACATGCCCTGGGACAAGAGAGGTAAGATAGAGTTTAGGGTCACCATACGAAACTTGCGGTATACCAAATGTCTGTTCAGGGCTCGGAGGTCCAGGATGGGCCGCAATGAACCATCCGGTTTCGGAACCGTAAAGTAACGTGAAAAGAAACAGTGGGAAAAGTTCTCTTCCTTAACCGGGGAAATCGCCCCCTTAAAAAGCAGAGTGCGTACTTCGTCGAGGAGGGTAGGTGAGGGTTGGGTGGGGGTGAAGTGGCCCGTTGAAGGCCAATCCTTGAATTCGAGGGCATAGCCCCTATTTAAAATGTCCAAGACCCAGGCGTCCGATGAAATTTGCGCCCAGGTGTCCTGAAAGGGTAGAAGAAGGTGGAAAAACTGAAGGGGACGAACGACGGAGCACGCAAGAGCCCTTCAGGACTTCTTTCTGGGAGGCTCCGGGTCCTGCTTCCGAAATTGCTTTCGGTACCGGGAGAAAGGCTGACGACGCCCTGAGGACGAGGATGAATGAGATGGATACCTCTGTCTTGATTGCTCACCGGATTGGAATTGCCGGTCTTGATAAGAGCGGCGGTATGAGGAATAGGGCGGACGGTAGAATCCAAAGCGACGCCGATAGGACGACTGTGGCGCCGAAGACATGCCATGCTTACGCGCCGCCGATTTCATGCGGTACTTGAAATTTAATTTATCGTCTGTTTCCTTATGAAACAGACCTGCGTCATCATAGGGCATGTCCTCAATGGCTGAACGAGCGCTTTGGTTCAGGTCCGAGGCGCGGAGCCACGCGTGGCGTCGAAGGGCTATGGACGCCGCCATGGCTTTAGCAGAACAATCGGCGGAGTTCCTCGAAGCCGTGATCAGCCAACTTCCTATAGAATGCGCCTCATCCCTTAGCTCCGTAGCTAACTTATTGCTCTCTGCCGGAACATCGGGGAGTACCGTGGACATCCGTTCCATCAGGTACTGAATATACGCCCCCATGCAAGCGTTATAATTAGCGACCTTCAGCCCTAAGACTGAGGCCGCGTAAGCCTTCTTGGCTAAAGCATCGACCTTCTTAGCCTCTCTGTCCGACGGTGAAGTCGAAGTCTTGGGGGTGAATGTGTGTTGTGCCCCTTCAACAATTGCCGAGTTCTGCCGAGGGTGAGAGCGCAGCCATACGGCCTCAGATGGCGTAATCCGATAGAGGGACTCTATCTTCCGGGCTTGGATCACCGTGGAGGCAGGAGCCTCCCAGGACCGACGAACTATTTTGTCCAACGATGGCAAAAACGGGATGGACGGTGGAGTAGGCACCTTACCCTGGATTCTCTTCTCGATAGGATCGGAAGCATCATCGTCCAAGTGGGCCACCTCGATCTCAAGGGCCCTTCCCATCCGGATTACGTGCTCGGTAAAGGAGCGGACATCATCGGTGGGGGAGGACGCACCCGGGACATAGAGGTCCTGAGGAGAACCTGCCGCCTTGATTTCGGAGTCTCGGGACCGAGGGGAAATCGGAGGGTTCGAATCCAGGGATTCTGAATCTGAATCCGATGGAACCCGATGAACCAAAACCACCGGAGACGGAGACCGCGACGGACGTTGCAGGGCGGCCGTCTGGGTTGACGTCGTGGCCTGTCTAGGCTCCTCGACATGGTGCACCTGAGCCACGGTCGTCTGTAGAGCCCTGCGGTTCGGCCAGCGCACGCTCTCTTGGGACCGGGATATAATATGTGTCCGTCTCGCTGTCGTAGACGTACCTGGGTTTCCCCCGGACTGGATGTTTAGCCGGGGACCCCTCGGGCATGGGTGTCGGAGACCTTCTCAGCTCCCGTCGAGGAGAAGGCAACAGGGGAGGCTCAAGCTCCTCCGAGTGATCCGAGAGAACCTCAATCTGGAGCTCCTCCACCGAGAGGGCCTGTTCCGCCATGGGCAAGGCCCGTGACACCGACACACCGGTTTCCACATCCTTCGGTACCGAAGCAGCCCGTTTCGAAACCGGGGAAGTCACTGAAGCCACTTTCGCGGGTTCATCAGAAGCCGGAGTCTCCATCCGTGGCTTCTTGGATCCATGATGTCTGGACTTAGAGTCCTTAGCCTCCCAATGCTTCCGTTTCGGGGCTTTCGAATGCTTCTTACGCCTCTCCCCCTCCGATTTGGAGGCCTTCTCGGAACCCATCCGGTCCGCAGACTCCTTACGCGGTACGGACGCCTCCTTTCCTCCCGTGGATACCGGGGAACGCACCACGGACACAGTCGAGGGAGTGGCGGTCGAACCCGAGCCCTTCGGGGGAGCCGACTTAGTCGTAACTTTCGGAGTTACTTTATCTGCCGAGGTAGACTTACTCGCAGAAGGCGGTTTGGAGCCCGACGGGAGAACCTCCTGCGGTTGAAGAGCTTGCGAAAACAGCGCGGCCTGCAATCTTGCCGCGCGATTCTTCCGCGCCTGCGGCGTCATGAGCTGGCACTGCGGGCAAGACCTGGGGTTGTGACCCTCCCCAAGGCACAAAAGGCACGTGGAATGAGTGTCCTTTTCCGGGATTTTTCCCCCGCACGTGTCACAGCTCTTGAATGGAGGAGCCATGTCGCCCAGAGGCCTGAAAACGCTCGACGGGCCGCGAAGACACACGGAACAAGAATAGTCAAACAGTCCGAGGGTCAAAACCGAAGAATATCAAATCTAAAGCCGAGGATTAATCCGAAGAATCGTCAAAAAACAGTCCGTAGTCGAAAAATACCCAAAAAGCACAGAGCGAATACCAGCGAAGTTCCCTAGTGCTGCTAACGCGGCGGAAAAAAGGAACTGAGAGGAAAGAGCGGGAACGGGGCTTATATAGGGGTGGGCGGAGCTACCGCCAAAAAGTTGCAATTCAAGATCTGCCTAGCGATTCCAGAAGTTTCCGAGCTGCACTGCGCATGCGCAGTAAAACCCATTTGTATGATTCGCAGAGACCACGAAGAAGAATAACTATTATTTAGACAGCTAGACCAATTACAGTCATGCCACAAAAGGAGTGAAATTACAATAATAATTCAAGCGTAGTTATGCCATAATTATTGGATACAGTAATGAATTATAATTAACCAGTTATTTGTAATCAACTACATCTGAGGCCTGCTCTATCTAAATAAATAATGCCAAACAACATTAACAGACCTGCTCTCAATAATCAGTTTTAATTCCCTCTTCACACCTTCAAAGTCTGTGGATATCAACATAGTACCCAATTCCACAAGGTAAGTATGACTTATATTATGTTATTCTGCATGATGCTAGTCAATTTATCTGAATGAGCCTGGGTACATCCGGATGGACAGCTCCAATTAAAAGGCCGAGTACACTTATTTACCGGTAGTCTCTTCCCTACCAACAAATGTGTTTTGTGGTTAAGGAGAAAAAATATTGGGAAAATTAGAGAAAATCAGAGGTGGTCACATGTGGAAGGTGTTCAACTTAAAACTTAAGTTTTTAAGCCATTCTGTGCTCCCTGCAAAGCACTCACACCATTTTAGTGTCATGGTGGTGGTGGAGTACCTTTCCCCCCCTTTTTTCACATAATTAATAACTGCATAGTTATGAGTGGGAAACCTTTGGTCTTTCAGCTGTTTCGGCTGTGATTCACATCAGCTCCATTCATTATTTCCTTACGATAAATGATTGTGGGAGTGGAAATCCAAAATATCTGGAGGACCAACGGCTCTCTGCCTCCAGTATCCCTCACTGCTGAATTGTCTCTTCATTAAACTAAATTGACATATTACCTGTTCTTGGTAGAAAAAAGCACACCGGTCCTTTAGCCTAGCTGGGGATCAAGCAGAACTTGGCTATTAAGAGATGGCATTTGAGCAGCATTAATAGCAAACATTAAAAACTTTTATGTTTACATGGTTGTCTGGGTTCCATGATAATAACTTACCTGCTATACTGACATATTGCTGATTAGATCAGTATAGGATAGTTGACAATCCTAGAGGCACAAAATTACCTGACCAGAGACAAGGCTTGCCCTCCACCCCCACCCCATGTGTCTTTGTGTACATGCATGCATAAAAGAACAGCAAAGAGAAACAGTTGAGAGGTTCAGTGTAAATCGTTTGAGTGTCAGTTCAACACTAGAACAGCTATGCTTTATCTCATCAGAAACTTAACTCATGTCTCAGTTCATATCAATTCCAAATTATTTTTTCACTCTGAGTGTTTTTGTTCCCTAACAAACACATTTCTCTCTGTAGTCATGGATTTCTCAGATACACAGTATTAATCCCCCATCACATAGATAGTTCAAACACTTCGAAACACTATTAAATAACATAGTTTCCTCCTAAGGTCAAACTATAAACCTAACGTATTCTCCAAGAATACCTGCTCTTACATCAAGAATCCCCCTTTTTGTCAATGGATCCTTGAGTTATATAAGCATTTAAAAGATTTGTGATAATAAGTCTAAAATATAGTTTTTGTTGGTTCTTGTCCTAACTTCCATGATTTATTTTTACTTTAATAGTTTTATTCGTCTCATGAGTCCAAAACACACTGCAGATATAACCCAGTCTGAGATCTTTTAAACTGCTCTGGCTCAGTGCTAGGGAATCCTGGGGACTGTAGTTTATTGAGGCACCAGAGCTCTCTGACAAAGAAGGGTAAATGTCTCACAAAACTACAGTTCCTAGCATTGAGCCAGGGCAGTTAAAGCAGTCTCAAACTGGATTATTTCTCAGTGTAGTTTTTTGTGGGTTTTTCGGGCTATGAGGCTGTATACTAGAAGAGTTTATTCCTGTCATTTCACCACCAGCTGTGGCTGGCATCTTCCCAGCAGACAATGGATCATTAATTATATAGACAACCTGAGGCCTTGAAATTCAACAACAGAACAATACACAGATTAACATGTGAATCACTTCCTCTCAACCAACAGTATATATACCCCACTGTCTTCCATGCCAGCATTCTCTGAAGGTCCCAGCCACAGCTGCTGGCGAAACGTGAGGAATAAATTCTTCTAGAACACAGCTTCATAGCCCCCCCCCCAAAAAAAAACCTATGGATGCCAGCCATGAAAGCCTTTGATTTCACATTTCACAGTGTGTTTTGGACCACTGTTTATGTTTCTGTATTTTTGCAGCAAAATTGCTAATAATTTTGACTGGCTCTGAGATATCCCATATAACTTTCAACCATTTCAACCATTTCTTGGGACTATTTGCTAGTTTCACATCAATGCTAGTCAAAGGCCATTTTTGCACTGTAGCGTATGTTTCTAGCCAGATAGCTGGAACAGATGAGCAATACCTGCTTAAGAACCCAAAGGAGGTGCTGAATAATACTTAAACTGAGAAGAGTGAGTGGTGTCATTCTGTTCACTATCCATGATTAGCTAAGGCAGAATAAATTATTTGAAAAAGGAAAATACATAGTGCAACATGACATAAGTCAGATAAATCTGTTTAATTATAGCCCAGTACAATTTATATTGATGGTAGATCATTCAGAGGAAAATAAAAATTGAAAGTGCAAGTTATATACATGTTTCATATACAAAATCCGGCTACAGCAAGCATTTAAAATTGCTTAGGAAACTCTGACCCTCCAGATGTCTTTGGAACCTGTGAAAAAACTGCAAAATTGTGAGGCAAATTTCTAATGTAATAACCACTCATATGAAAGGACTGAAGGAAAACAAAACAAAACTATGTGTCCTTTTCAGAGTTGACAAAAGATTTTAGAAGTATTTGGTTACAGTTAACCTCCCACTAGCTGACTATTACTAATGGCTACATGTAAAGGTAGTGCCCTAATTTCTCATATGTACAGTAGAGTCTCGCTTATCCAACATAAACTAGACCAGCTAATAGTTGGATAACTGAAAATGTTGGATAATCTGGAAGGTCCAAGAAAAGCCTTGAAATCATTATGAATTGCAAATCAATACAAGTTTTATTGCAATAACAATAAAATTAAATGTAAAGAAATCACTGACCAACAGTGTGATGTACAGCATAAACAGTTCAGTCCTCTGAAAATTTAAAGAAATCACAGAAAATTTAAAGAAATCACAGCAGCCACGATGTTGGATAATTTGGAATGTTGGATAACCAAAGGTTGAATAATCGAGACTCTACTGTATCTAGTTTCTTTTCAGTTACTTTACAATCTGGAATATATAGCTGAGTAGCTAGACCTTCCAGAAAAATAAAAATGCCAATTTTCATCAGGCTAGGTCCAGGAGATATATGCTTAATGCGGTCAAAACTTGCTTAAGAAGTGCTTAAAGTTTAACCTTGAATGCCTGTGTTATACAAATCTAACAAAAGCCTGTTAGAGTTGTAAAATTCCTCAAACAGAAGAGACTGGCATGGATAATTGGTTAAGTATAAAATGGATAAGAATACAATAAGAGGCAAGTTTGTTGATATTTAAAAACCTTTTCAAATTATCTGTATAATGACTAAGCAGACACTATCAAAAACTATGATTAGGGAAAATCTAATTATGATGATACAAGGAGAATGTTACATGATAACTGGCTTAGAAGGCTGATGTTCTTACATGTATTACTGATTGCCAAACCTGTTAGAGAATTGTATAGAAAGATAAATTCCCTATTAATGTCCAGATGAATATGATGTGATGGCTATATGACTGTAAGATGCCTTATATTCAACATAATGGAACAATGCCTCACATACAGTATAATGTTATGGAATATATCTAAGCTGAAGTGCCCAGACAATGCTATGTCTGTGATTCTCCCTGGAGGGAATGTGTATGCATGTATATCTCAATAAATACTTATAATCAATAGCATAAACAATTACCAAAGGAGTCTTGAATTAGCCAAGAAGTGGCAAGGATCCCTGATCCCTCAAGTCTAAGAGATTGGGGCGAGGAACCACACACCTGTTTCACCATTCTTCATAGGTGATGGCAATGTCAATGTATTAATAGTTCTCCACCATGTGACAGTAAAGCAGAGAAATAATATTAAGGAGACTCATGTACCAATTCCACCTCCAAAACCTCCACATTGTGGTGCTCCCATTAGTCCCAACCATTCAATTAGCAGTGTGGTGGGAAATCATTTTGAGGACCACAAGTTACTGATGCCTGAGCTACAGCATTCTTCCCTACAGCAGGCAAAGTCCCTTTCATGTTTAATCCTACATGTTTACATGTGCAGATGCATGTACCATTAACAGAGGAAAAGGAACACATTTTAAAATCAAGCATTCTAACTAGTACAGGTAGAAAGAACATTCCATAGAAAGCAGACATTACTTTTTGTGCTTATCTGAAAATGCATGTTCCTAATATTAAAATAAACTTGTGTAAAATGATCGATTTGGTCTTCAACGCTGTGTACTTTCAATTTTTAACATCTGATTTTATAATTTATAACTCACTATTTCCTTATTTTTATGCTTCTTTAAAGACTCCCACTCTCCACCAGACATTAAATGGCCATGAAAGGGCATCCTTCACATTAGGAAAGTGAGAATTGCAGGGCTTCTGGTAGTTGTGCGAGAAAAGCAGTTAATTCCTCCCTCCACAGCAACCAAATAGGGTCAGTACACAGGTTTAACTTTTAATTGTGCCTGTGTATGCCTTTAACAAGAAACCAGCCAATATTTCAGCAACTTATGTTTGCTTTAGAGATACAAATATACATGTGCGCACAGTGTAAGCATTGCAATTCAAAGACTAAATGCAACTGCTAATCTCAATTAGAGTAGACTCTAGTTGGGACTTGCAACTGAATTTAGGGTTGTCATAGACAAAACTGGTACTTTAGCAATGTTTTGTAATTTCATAGTTAAAGAATATATTATAAATTCCCAGTATTTTCCGAGCAAATATGAATATAGTTCATACACATAGTTAATATAAAGAGTATCCTGTATATTTTCTTTCTTTAGTTCCCATCATGGTGAAAAATTAAATATATGTACTGTCCCATTTAAAAAAAAGAATTATACTATTTTTCATATAAGAAAAATAAAAATAGCCAAAGAACTCAACCATCACAGAAATGTAAAGATTTTCTTGATTTTAGCCATAGTTCAGAAAATGATATGTTCATATCTGTATGTACAATACACTTCTGTGCTTTTATTCCCCAAACACTACTTTCCAAACTGCAAACCAGAATCCTTTTTGCAAATGTGGAGGGGACTTTCAAACAGGTGTGTGTGTGTGTGTGCTTTTCAGCCAAAGGGTACACAAATGAATGTGCAAGTTTTGTGTATGTTCAAAGGAGCTTTTTATACTACGGAACTGAGGAAATATATGTAACTGTTACGACTTTAAAATATTTGGTTAAAAATGAGAGCTCTTAGCAGTTTTTAAAGGAATAGTACCACCACCAAAAAAACTAAGCTTACTATCGAGTTTATCAGACGACGGAAAATGGAAGTATAATCTAATGGCAATCTGAACGCAATCATGGGGTTTCACATTATTGCGTATTAAAGTATCTCATGCAATTTCAGGCAAAAGGGAAGTCATTCTGAACGCAATCATGAGTTTTATGTTATTGTGTATTAAAGCATCTCACGCAATTTTGGGCAATGGGCAGTCATTTTCGGGTAATGAGAATTCTGAACGCATTCCGAATGCAATTGGAATTCACGTAAATTCACTAAACTAGCAAATTCATGTGAATTCGAATTGGCTCCAATTGGCTCCATTCGAAATAAAGAGAAATTCCTCCCGTGTGATAAACTCCTATGTAATTTTACTATGAATATAACCTCCCATGGCAAAATAAAAAATAAAAAATACAACCCTTTTTAAAAATAAATTCAGAAAAAATGTTGTAACTTTTGAAATCAGATACACTGCTAACCATAAAAGGTGGAGAAATATATTTACTAAAAGTATTTCTCTTCCACTGAAGGGGGAAAATGCTGGTAGAGAGCTTCCCATTACTGTTTCTGTGTATGGAACAGAAGCAGACCCAAAGTGATATTATACATACCTTGATTACTGCCCATGCCTTAGTAGAAGTCATATAAAAATAGGTCAAGCTAATGTCTTCTTATTAATCTGAGTGATTTTCCCGCCAAGATGCAAACTGGCTCTTACAATATGCTCCTTCATCTTCAAAGGATGAAGGGATTATCTGAACCACTCAAGGAGTGGCTTGCTTTGGCTTCAGAGATATTGATTAGCTACCTTGTATACACGTCTATAAGTCGAAAAACTTATGCCCAAATATTGAACCCAAAATCCCAGGTTGACTTATTTATGAATCAGTATGGTAATGTGATAGCAGCTCTTTCAAATTTCCCCATGAGGTTGGGAGAGCCGTTTCTTTCTCTCTTGAGCCAAGCACAAAGAGTCCTGGGTTACTGATTGCTGTTTCCCTCTCCCACCCACATGCTTCTGTCTCAGGAGTGAAGGTTGAAACATTGAAACAGAAAGACTTGTGGGTGACTGATCACTGCTTCTTTAAGAGTCCCTCTTGCCGCATGGATACATGCTCACACTGAAGGAGTTCCCAAGTTTTACTCTTGATTTATCAATGGGTCATGGCAAAATCCATAATTTTGGCCCCAAAGCTTGCCCTCAACTTATACATGAGGTCAACTTATAGTTCAGTATATATGGTAGTTCTAAATTGTACATAAGACACATTCCAACATTATATATGATTTTGTCACTTACAAAGATCTAGCCATTTCATGTTCTCTACCAACTTTTTAGCCTTAATTTACCATAATACAAAGACTACTTTGCAAGTACTATAAACAGAGAAAATATGTTAAAACTACAATAAAGGGAATAATGTACTACTGAAGACCTTAAAATAATCAAATGACCTAAATGAAATACAAAAATATTCCTTTAAAATATTTAGAATGCCCCATAGCTTTCAGAAGAACCTTCTTTCAAGTATCTATATTGTTAGAGTGGGAAAAAGCATGGTGCTTCTTTTTCAGTTCTGTCATCTAAATTCTACCAATAATTTATTAAATATATGTGGCACTGAGAGAGAGAGAGAGAGAGAGAAAGCCACCCCAGCAAAGTATCTATGTTAAAACATCATTGTACAGTACTGCCACCCCCCAAAATAAGACATTTTGGGATGGAAAAGCTGTGGTTTCAGCAGGGGTAAAATCTTTAGAAGCATTTTAGACAATCCCTGTTGAGAACCATTAGAAGAAGCAGATTACCTCCCAGCTATTTGTACACATCAACATCAGGCAGAATGTTTTTCTACTCCTTGTTTAATTCCTAGCACAAGATGTAGGAACCAATTGAACTGTACAGTCCAGCCTTTATCCCTACACACTTCAATCTGATCTAGAAAATACTTTTTAGCATCTTCTTCATTTTTACCAACAGTCAGTGCATCACGAATATATTCAATGTCTTCTTTGCTGGTCAGCTGAGGCATTCCAGTCATTAGCATCATAGAAAACAGGATGATGAGGAGGTTTGTGTGCTTCCGAAGGGCAAGATAAGCCCTCACACATATATCCTAAAAGAAAAGACACAAAAGCAGACTAATGAAAATAAGTGAACATTATAAAGCAAAAGAACTAGAAATTCACTTAAGTTAGGACTTATTTTATGTGATCTTTTCCAGACTCTCATCCCAGCTTGTGAAGTGAACATGAAACTGCTTTATCATATCTGCCCTTATAGTACTCATTCTACTTTAGTGGCTCCACTAATGTATGACAGTACTGTGAAGAAGTGTTTGAAAGCCATGAAAAATGTGATCCTAGGGGGAAATGAGCAGTCATACTGACTAAATTTTGTTGCAAAGGGATTTAGAGATAACTATCTCTAAATCTCTTTGCAACAAAATTTAGTATAATACGACTGCAAATGTTCTGCAATGGCTACTTCGAAAATTACATAACTAACTTCCTTCCATCATGAACTTGTTATTCACTGGATTTTTCTGGCAATGAACCAGAGACTTGTTCAAGGAAGTAGTCGGTTCGTTTGGGATGCCTCGTTAGTTTGTTGAACCCCACTATTGTTCTGCATAAGTTGTATGTCTGACACAAAATGCATCCAGAAGTATCCAACAGCTGCATATTGCAGGGGGATGGAAAAAGACCAGTAAAAACATGCAGGTAACCTTTCTTAAGGAGCTTTTCTACCATTTCTAATATTTTCATTCTGAAATTACTGTTTCCATGAAGTTCCAGATTTCCAAGAAAACTGAATTTGAAAATCACCAACACAGCTGACAAAATAATCGTACATGTACATGCAAACTAATTGTTTAACGGAAAATTAATGCACTTGAGGAAGTAGGAGGTGGAAAAATACTGCCAAGGTTTCTGAATTAATTAGCATTTCAAACTCTCAAAGAAAGCAGAAACGGAGCGGGCTACTTTCCTTTTTCAATACACTACCTATTTTTTTCCTTATATTTGAAGAAATACTTTTCACATGCTATTTTTAAGTACAAGCAGAAGGAGCAGAAGCCAATCCCAAATGGGAAGGCATATACTTTGTCATCAAAAGATCCCATGTTTAAGCTCTGACACTTCCAGTTTGGGGCGTGGGTGGCTTTTAACTGACACTTTGACAACTCAGCCGACCTCGTATCTCAGTGTAAGGTAGCTTTTTATGTTCTAACACCCTAATATATGCACTGTACAATATTATTCTATGCTGCTTGCATATGCTTATATTTTTATATCACCATGTAGAACTATAAAGCATTATTAGAGCAGTGCTGGACAGAATGTAAACTCTTGTCAGTTTTGTGATAAAAATCTGTTTCCACAAAGTACAGTAATAAAGGGCAGGCAGGCTTGGTGTAGCAAGATAGTCCATTTAAAACATAGAACAGAACATGGTCTATTGCAGAAAGAAACAATACACAGCCTTCAACCATTTGTTTTTTCTTAACCTCATCCCTCTACCTTCTCTTTCCCCGCCTTAAGATTCAAAAGGCAGGGATCTCATTTACCTTTCAAAAAAAGGTTGGAGGGAATATATTATGGATAGTATTTCTATCTGCTGTGCCTCAGCCTGGTCTAAAAGGTTCACTTCCAATCACAGGTTATGCTTTCTGTACCTGGAAATTTTGAAAGCGTGTACTTGTCTTCTTTCCAGAGGTTCCCATGACAAAAAGAAAATCTGGCGTCAACACAAAAGGAACTCGTTCCTTATTAATTCCAAGGAAGCTTTTGTAATTTCCAAGAATATGGCCGAAGTCAATATGAAAGAGATTACCTTGGGAAGAAGAAACTAATATGAAACTGATTATTTTAAAAAATACATCTTTACAAGTGCAAAACAGTGATCCTGCACACACCTTTCTTTTTTTGAGGCTCCACCTGAGAATAAATTTGCAACTATGGGCCCATTCACACTACACAGTTATAGCACTATTGTTGCATTTTAACTGCCAAGGCTGCATCACATGGAATCCTGAGGTTTGCAGTTTGTGAGGCACTAGGAGCAGTCTGGCTGAGAATTTGACATGCCCCTTTATAAAGTGCAAATCCCTTGATTCCATGGGATTGAACCAGGGCGGTAAATTGGAATAGCAGTGACATAATTATGTGGTGCAAATGGATCCTTTTGACTGCTTTCAAAAATTGTTCAGTCTACTTGAGCTTCTTCCTTTCTCCCCTTCCTTTCTCTTTAGTGGAACTAGTTTTCTAGTTTGACCAAGGCCTGAACCACACAGGCAAAAAAAGATCTTCTTGCTGCTTCAGAGGTGTGGCGTGCAGATGACACATATCCCTGGACTCCGCAGCCACGTAAGGCAGCCTGAAGCCAACCAGAAAAGGAGTGGCAAAAAGCTACTCCTTGCTGGTTACCCTTTTAGGGCTGTGGCGGGGCCAGCTTCCAGACTGTGGAGTCCGGTCACTGTGGACCATGGCCAATTGGGGGCTGACTGTGGCTGGAGCAGCCAAATATGCTTGAGCTCCAAGCCTGCTTTTCTATAACCAAATGACTATGCAAATCTGGTCTCTTCACATTTCGAAGAAAATAAAAAATTTGAAGACAGATATAGGCAAAGTTCCTAAATTGACCTGGTGAAACATAAAGCTTCACCAAGCATAACTCTGCTTCATCAGCCTCTCTCTGCATGAGTTATCTATCTCCCTGCCTGCTGGCACCTATCAGCCATTTGTTAGTCAAAAGAGAGGGATAGAGTGACCATATATTGTATGGCACTTTTTCTACAGCTGAAAAACAAAGCTGACATTATCCTGCTGAACCATTAGAGAACCTGGAGACCAGGAGGATACCTGTTCCTTCATGTGTCTGGCTGTAGAAACACAGCTGAATATTGTCTATCCACCCTCTCTAAGCCACTAAATAGCCACTGAGGACAAGGAAAGCAGTAAATTGTGTGAACAAGGAGTTGCTGTCAGTGTAGGTGCTGGATATCTCAACCCATCACAACCCAAAGGGATAGACGCAGTTGTAATTCAACATTATCCCCACGTATGTCACCAACAAGATTCAAGTCATATATTCTAAAAATATTGGTGACTGGGTAGTGACTTCACTGATTTGTAAATGAAAGTACTTTTTTCCTTGTCTCTGTATGAGAGAGTGCTTTGGAAAAACATGGGTTTGCAGGATTTGAGTGATTCAAGTGGGGGGGGGGGGAGAACAGCTGGAGAAACACCTCTAGTGCCTATAAGATCATCAGCCGACCTTATTCTCCCAATTCCCAGAGCAGTTATGCAACTGCTTTGAAATGCTTGTGCATTATTATTTTTTAAACAGAACTAATGGTTTAAAAAAAATAGCAGAAGCACACAGCCTTCCTGATGTGTGAAAAGAATGGGGGGGAAAGGCAGAAATGGTTGACTGAATTATTGCTAAGACTGTCTGTTGCACAGCTGAGTTCACACCAATGCAGAAGAGCATGCTGTGAATATTCTTCTGTCTGCTTTCATACAGATATCTTTTAGTAACTGTTTTCTCCTGAGCCATCTTCCATTTTCTGCTTCTCATTTACAGACAATTACTTCCTACTGGATAAAATCATACCTGGGTCCCCTCTTCAAAATGATAAAAGCAGCTTTTTTAAAAAAGAACTCACTGAATATCATGCACAACAGACAATCAATCTCAAAGAAACAGCTGAACACAGGCTAAGTCAAAACTTCATGGAAACAACTGTCACTTTGTAAAATCAGCTGTAAAATCAACACTTACCTGCTTCTGTAATCATAATGTTGTCATTATGCCTGTCTCCTATTCCAAGGACAAAGGTCGCCACACAGTAACCAGCACACGAGTACACAAATCTTTCCACTGCTGCCTGAAACTAATGGAAGGCAGCCATAAGTATTCTGAAGGTTTTTTTAACTGATCCCTTCAATTCCAATTTTTACCTATACAAGAAATATAATCCTCTCTTTTGATGATTGATGATGAATGCAAAATTATGCAAAATGTTTTCAATGAGTTATATAAAACCATCAGGGCAGTTTACACTGATCATGATATTCTTGAATTTTTTTAAAAAATGTGATCATTGTACAAATGATCACACAGGACAGACATGAATAAATCAAGCAAAAGAAAATAGCAAAACTTTCTCAATTCTCAGGTCAGACTAAAAGCCTGCTATGTAAAGGCACCGATCTGAAGTATGTAGAGTATTAAAACATAAACATGCTTGTATCAAATATGCTATGTAGATGTGTCCATACACTACCACTATCTGTAGCAAAGGTAGAAAAAAATCTAGTCTAGTTTAAGCCTCTGAAGCATCTTGATCCAGACTGTGGCCTTTCCTCCCTGGTCCTCTCCCATTTTTTCAGTTTGACAACAGGGTAGACAGAAAGGAGTGTGGTATGAAGGGAGAGGGAGGGAGAATGTACATCTTGTTCACTTTTAGTTCTTGTCTTGTTCATTGCTGATTTCAGCATCATCAACATCTATCACCCCAACTACTTTCATCCAAAGGAACACAGCCAACTACTTTAGAAAGGTTCCTGATATATGACATACTTGACAGGAAAATAGGTAGAGGCTTCCTACTATAGTCCTCCCTCCATTCTCACGATCTTCGGATCCGTGTCCCTTGCTTATGAGCAAGGGACGGAGAGAGAATGAATGGGGCGTGTGCTTGTGGCATGCCCCCACGCCTATATTCAAGCCAATGGGGCTTGAAAATAGGCGAAACTCTGTTTTCATGAGGGGGTCTGGAATGTATCCCCCATGAAAAAGGAGGGGCGACTGTACATATTAATGCTTTTGGAGTGGAACTGATGGAAGAATACTAACTTGTAACACTGAGAATATTAAAGAAAGAAAAAAAGAAACACTAGTTTTGCACATCTCATAGTAACATACGACTCCATCCCACCCTGAAAACAACACTACATGATGGCGCGAGAGGGGGAGATTATTCACCTTTTCTTCAATTACACATTTCTCTTTGAGCCACTGGTTTAGTATTTCATCTTTAAATGCTCCGGTGTTTCCAACTGTACTTTGCTGGATTTTGGCAATTGTTGTAGCATCTTTTACAATTTCAATCATTCCTAAAGAGAGAAGGACTATCATTATCATCATCCTACCTGATGATTAGTTTTTACTTCACAAATCAATAAAGGGTGAAGCAGACAGCCATTTCAACAATCAAGAAAATTTGAGTAAGAACAGATGCAGACACAGAAACAGCACATTTCAATTTTTCCTAGTAAAACAGTGTTTTGAAATTCTGATCTTGTAAAATCCACTACCTATTTTATTCCCTGTCGAAATGCAGCCGTATGGCAACAAACATAAATCTAAGGATTCTTCTTCCCAGATGGACTCCATTATCCGAAGTATCTAGTAAAAAGAAAATACATGGATAAATAAGTACTTGATCATAACTGCGCCATTTTTAAAAAAGTTACAAAGCTGTTTTTGAAACTGAAGAAATTAAATCCATTTTGTAGAATAATCCTGAAGAGAAGAACACACAACAAAGCTTACTAAAATCTGTTCAAGCAGAATTCAGAATACAAAACTAAAGGTAAAATATATTTTTAAAATCTGGCTTCCATACACATATTATTATTGTTGTTGGTGTTGTTCTGTGCCTTCAAGTTGTTTCTGACTTATGGTGACCTTATCATGAGGTTTTCTGGGCAGGTTTCTTCAGAGGGTTTTGCCCCTCCCATCTCTGAGACTGAGAGAGTGTGACCTGCTCAAAATCACCCAGTGGGTTTATCTGGCTAAGTCAGGATTCAAACCTTGGTCTGCAGAGTTCTAGTCCAACGCTCAAACCACTACACTACACTGGCTCTCCAGACACATATCCCCATATCATATTCCTCTCTGTGCATAAGACAATGATTCTGATTTGTCCTATAAAATTAAGGCAACAAGCTCAATGCATTCACATCAAATCTATGCCAGTGATTAAAGCCCGAAAAAAGTGGGCTTTTAAAGTTGGCTTCTGCGTGGCTAGGGGGCATGGTGCACACCCCCAACCTGCGTGGAATCTGCACCGGGGTTGCTCCAAGGCCACCTAAGGTAGTCCAAACCCGGCCCCAGCAGGAGTGGCTCTTTTCCGCTCCTTGATGCTGTCCATTTGGGACTGTGGGCAGGGACTGGCACTGGGACCGCAGCATCTGATTCCCTGGTCCCAGGGCGCTCCAAGTGGGAGCAGCCTGTGGCTGCTCCTTCCTGCCTGTCTGTTCCACCCCTAAGAGAGCCCAATGAAGTGATGTGGGAAATCATATAAATCTGAGTGATGCTGGGAACAACTTTATCCAAGCAAACAGCCACCTTGGATCTCATTTTGGAAAAAAGGTGGGATATAATGCAATAAATGTTTCACATAAACATCCATACTGAAAGCATATACCTATCCTAAGAGAGCATAGAAGATGGAATGTTTGGAGACAACATAACTTGGGCAATCTTGTAATGACTCCAACTATAAGTATTCATGCCCATTATTCTGGGATCTGATTAGAAAAAAATACAACTGTCACTGAGTGCAAGACTCAAATTTGCCACTAATTTAAAAGTAAAGAAATTTTAACTGTTCAATAACAAAAATTGGGGGGAAAGTTATATTTTAAACTTTAGTTGAGTAGACAAAAACAAAACAAAACCAAGTGTTTTTTTTACACAAATGGTTATTTAAAAAACAAACACATAAAACAATAGCACTTGTTAGAACACCATCCGATAGACTACCTTTAGGATTGAAAAAAGAAAAGTCACCCAGCTGTCCTTGCTTCCATACATTGTTGCTTTGTTACTGTTGTGTAACATCAAGTCAACATTGACATATAACAACCTTTTGTAGGATTTTCTTCGCAACATTTTTTAGAGAGGAAGTGCCTTCCTCTGAGGCTGAGAGAGTATAATCTGCCCAAGGATACCAAGTTGGATTCTATGGCTGAGTGGGGATTTGAACTGGTCTCCTGAAGTCCTAGTTCAACACTCATACCACTAGACCACATTAGCTCCCTATATGTTGCTTTTAAATATTTTCTAGTTTAAAGAAACAAAGATTTAAACTTAGTTTTCAAGAAATTATCATGCACAAAATACCTGTAAAATTAGCATGTCCTGCCGCAGATCATCCCCATGTTTGAAGATGATGCCAATCGTTTCATTGGATAATGATGTTGGGTCTGCACATTTGAATTCTAGCCAAAGAGGTTTTTTCTTGGATGCCATTATTTTACATTTTTCTATCTGAAAGACATAATATTCATATATTTTTACAGTGATGTCTAAAAATTAAAAGTTGTTAAATATGCAAGTTGTTAAAGTTCTGTGTCCACGCTCAGAGTAGATACCATGAAATGTTAAAAACTTCCCTTAAAATTAATGTGCTTGTAGTCCAACCCATAATGAAATGTATTAAGAGATTAAGCCCTACAGTTGGAAAAAATATTTCCTTTCTCTGCCAAAGGGACAAATTTTTCAGTAAGAAGATTAGAAGTGGCAATCATGCAGCCTGAAAGGTATATGAAGCCTTTGGAGATCCCATTTAGCTTTTGGACTCACTGGGGCTCTCATCAACAACCAACCAAACCTTTCTTCAAAACATGACCAAAATGACAAAGGGGTGTGATTTACCATTCTGGGCCCTTATCCCATCCTAGCTCAAAGGCTGAAAATCACTTCCAAAACTGAAAAGCAATGAATGAACACATCACTTCTGGATTCCAGTGTGACTTGGGTGGGGTCAGAAAGAGCCAAAAATGGCCCCCCAACTCAATGCCTGGGCTAAATCCAACATTATTCCTATGTAAGGTAGATCCACTAAAATCAAGGGGACTTTAGTTAGTTGTGATTTATCAAATTTGTCTAATTTCAATAGGTTTCCTATAAGTAGGGCTAACTTTGGATTTAATGCTATGAGCACAATCAATGTTTTTCCTTTCAGCAATAGAACACTACATTTTATGATCATTTATCTGGTTCCATCCCCACACCTTAGTATCTCTTCTTCTTTGACCCCTAATCACTTTAAGTCACCTAGTAGCTCCAAATTTCTACTCAACTTCATAGGCCCTCATTTTTAACACTATGGTTTGTTTTTTCCATTCTCTCACCTGGCAACAGCCCTATAATGAACACAGTGGAATTTACTTCTGAGTAAACATGCTGCAGACCAAGTTTTAAGAGAAACAGGGTTTAAGATGAGATGAAGAAAGGACTAGAAGCTTGCATTGGAGCAACTAAATCATACTGCACCCCAAATAGATAAATATATAGAATCTGTCCATAACATTGTTCCTAATGATTACTAAAGTAACCGGGAGCTAGTGACCTCACTGCAACTTGGATTCAGTAAGCCTAGTTTGGAAACATTACTTTTTTGGATTACAAAAACATCCAATTGACTACTTGCTAGCTATGGGGATTTGGGGGAATTACAGTCCAATTAATCTATCAAAGGTCTGTCTGTAGATGTTATGATTTGGAACTTCCTAGCACATTTTCTTCTGTGGTCAATCTCATCTCCACCTGAGATATTAAAAGGATCAGAAGCAGAGGCTAAAGAATTGATGCTTTTGTGAAAAAAAATCTTTTCATTTCTAAGTGTTTCCTTCTTCTCAACATTCCTAATGCTATAGTTTAAAACAGCGGTCCCCAAACTGTGCCCCTTAAAAGATTTTGTACTTCAGCCCCCAGATGTCTCAGCCATGTTGACCAATAGTCTGTGATTCTGGGTGCTGAAGTCCAAAATCCCTTCAAGAGCACCATTTGGGGACCACTGGTTTAAAGGGACATTTGGGAATGTAAAGAAAAAGTGCTGTAGCTACACACACAATTATCCTTAGCTTCCTTTTAAAAGGTTTACCTGTTACAGTGCCAACTGTTTTTTGTTTTTTTTTTTAAACTCAAGAAAGTTTCATGGAACATGAACAGTTCCATGAAGTAGCTGTTGAAAGAGAAATGCTTAAAAGTCATGTACATGTTACCACAAATCCACGACTTGCAATTTCAGATAGGTTTAGGACTGGAGGAATTAAAAAAACAAACCCTGCAGCACCATGTTTCCTGTTGTTGGCCACCCACTCTCCCATGTTATAGAAGCAGCTCATACAAGTCAATTCATCAGTTCCCTCAACCAAGATTTTCACTTCCATGATTCCTTAAAAAACACTGTGCATTCTCTTTTTAAAACATGTTTGTCACCTCTGCCTTTTAATGTTGTTGTTAAGATATTACATATTTTTCCATGACTCTGAATTCTCCTGGCTACCATACTGAGGTCTCTATTTTGTCTCCAATCTTATTGGCATGCAACCACCCAATTTACAGAAAGAATAATATTTACCACAAGTGCTCCTGCTTTCAGTCCAGGGTCATATGGAACTCTAAAGCATTCAGGAAACTTGCTGTCCTGTAGTTTCTCAAGCTTTTGTTTGAGCTGTGCAATGACTGAAAACAGACAATTAAAAAAAAAGATTCAAAACTCAAAAATGATCAGCCTATGAGTCAGTTGAAAGTAAATGGATTTTTCTTTGTTTTTAAAATAGAATTGTAAACATTTTTCATTTTTAATTTCCTATTTTGAAAGCTGCCTTGGGTCCCACTTTGGAAGAAGGGTGGCACATAAATGAAGCAAATAAATTAATAAATAACAGAAAGGAAGAATTGTTGCTTTCATAACATGCATCCAGCACAATTTTTCTTCTGGTAAATAAGGCCTCCACATTATTTAAATCAATTGATTTAACATTAGTTAATTCAATCAAATCTTTTTTTCTGCCAAAGTCTAGTTGACAATCTACTCAGTAACTGCTCAGAATATTAGCATCCTGTCTGACTTGACAAACTAACAAGCATCTCAACCGTATTTCAAAATTAGGGAGTTTTCATTAAAATTACTATCATTATACTTATGTTTAAAACAATAATCAAAATGCCACTGGTAGGCTTAACAGTCATAATAAAAACTAAACATATTGTAGATTAGAATGTGGTTTTAGGAACTGTACATACCTTGAGGAGTGACATCATACTTTTCAGCAGAAAGTGACTTTATCTCTAGGGTCACTTTTTGCAACAGTTCAATTACTTGAACCTGTTTCAGGAAGTCTTGCAGCATGGCTTTCCCACAACCTCTCAAATAAGCTTCTAGGATCACAGCAAATCTCTGCTGATAATGCATGGACTGTGCAATCTCACTTCTCAAAAACCAGAACAAAAAGTGTCCAATTCTTTTGTTCTATGAATGGATGAAGAGAAAAAAGACATCAGACAGCAAACACATATCAAAATTAAATGGATCTCACAAATCCATCTGAGTTTGGCAAAATTCATACATTTCAACTCATTTCAGGTATTACAAGAACTTACTCTTAATCCTCGTTTTAGAAGAAACCGGGCTAATGCACTGTCATGATAAGGCTCAAATTTCACAGCCTGAAGAATAGATAAGAAAAGTGGAAACAAGTTTGAGCTTTCATATTATCTGAAATTTCTGTGCAATCTACAAGACAAAAAAAAAATCCATATGAAAAACAACTTTAAAGGCAAGCGGTACCCAATGAGATGTATCATTCTGTCATTTGGGAAGGTGTTTCTTAATTTGATACAGTTCAGAGAGAATCCTTCACAAAAACCTAATCTATTCCTGTGCTAATACTTTATCATTCTTCTGTTACTTTCTAGGGGGGGAAAAGTAGTTAACTTTCTAGAAAAAAAGCCCCATATCTCTGGGGCAGAAGGAGATATGCTTGAAAGGGACAGAGAATGATGAACTCTAAATGTTAACCATTCAGGAATAAGGATATATAATCTGATATGAATTGTTGACACACAATGTTTGCTCTCTCTCTTTCTCTAAGTGGTTTTAGATGTTGTGATTATGCAGGGGGAGAAAGGAACTTTATGTAATTTCCTGACTCTAAATGTCTTTCTAGATTACCACATCACACTCTTATAGAGCTGCTATTCCACTTTAATTGCTCTGGCTGACTCCTGTTGCATTCTGGGATTTGCAGTTTAGGGAGGGTCACTTATAATTCTCAGCCAGAGAGCTCTTAGACCTCACTGAACTACAAACCTCAGAATGCAACAGGAGGCAGCCAGAGCAGTAAAAGTAGAATAGCAGCACTATAAGAATGCCTCATAAACATCTGCCTCATTAAATATATATTTAAGAGACAGAAAGGGATGGCATAAGACAGGAGAATCTTCAGCATCATCTGCATTGCCATCATGTACAAAGCTCTATGTGAGAACATCATACAGTGGATCACTGAGGTATGGTAGACAAGTAACAATTTTGGTAAACAGGCAGAGTCAAATGTCCAAATCAAGTAACTGGAGAGAATCCCATAGACTAGGCTCTTGATTTAAGGATATGTGGGCTGCTTTAATCTATGTAATCAAAAGTTTTAGGTTGTTAACAACAACCCCAGTAATGCCACTGAAGCTCCCAAGACCAATACAGTGTTATCTGTAGCAAGGATGAGGTATGGTGAATGAAATCTTTATGTATTCATCTAAGTCCTTTTGCACAGCTAAAAAATGGGAACTACATGGACCATGTCCAAGATATCTGATAAGAACCTATACATGGCAGAGATGCAAGAGATCTTGCACTGAGTAGGGGGTTGGACTCTTATGGCCTATAAGACCTTATGATTCTGCTATGACTCTATCAGCTATAGATAAGAATAGAAAGAATGTAAGTATTTTTAATTTTAATCCTCACCCACACCTTTATACTGTAATACCTTTCCTAACTGATTACAATCATACTACATTTTAATATACTTTCAGAATATAAGCTAGTTATCAACTGAGAATTATTTCCCTCTTTGAGCCAGCATGAATTTGAAGTATTCACTCAGCCAACGATAAATTACAATGTTAAATAAGCAAGTACAATAATATATCATTACACACCAAATCGCGCTTTCACCATTGTTTGCAGCACTTGTTCTAACTATTTACATTCTGCCTTTCTGTGTCGCCCCACCAAAACTGAACAATACTATCAACAGAAACAAAACAAAATTCAAAATAAAAAATATATATTTTAAAACAGAAGTAAAAAGAACTGAAGCAATCAACCACTGATTGCTCAAGAAAATGATTTTTAATTTTTTTGTTTTGTTTCTGTAAGCAACTATAGCTAGTAATAGCAAGAAAATGTTTCTTATGGCTAAATTTTAAAATCATCAAAGAGATGATCTGATTACCTCTGGTTTCAATTCTGAGGGCAAGAACACCTAAGCTAGAGCTTCAGAAAGTGATCTTAAAGAATGGGCCAGTTTGTACAAGAGAAAATGGTTCCTAGGATATATTGGTCTTGTTGTTTAGTGCACTATAGATTAAGATCAGCACTTGGAACTGGGCTTAGAAACAAATATGAAGCTCTGGAAGATTTTCTGGCATTGGTGAAATAACCTGGAATAATTAGTCTATGCTTAATAAGCAGTCACTTCATGCACCCGTTGAAATTTCTGAATGGTCTGTGAAGGCAGTTGCACATACAGGCTGGAATCTTATTTGGCTCAGCACAGAATAGTAGTTCCACATGTGGAAGTACACTATAGTGGAACTGTTCACCACGACCCGGACTTACTGTAGAGGCCTGCAGTCCCACATACCTAGTGGAGAACAAGACAGGGGAATCAGTGATGTCTCTCGCTATATTCCTTATAATCAAAGGAATCAAAGGAGAAAGGGGCGGCCAGAGTCATGGCAACCGTACGCTGCCGCAACGATGCATCCGGAAAAAGGAGATGCAAAATGTGGGTCCTTTCTCCACCGCTGATGAGGCACCATAAGCGCCCTGGCATAGAGCTGTGAGGTTCCTCATGCAGCGCACTGTTTGGACGCAGCGCACAAGGCACGTCATCATGATCTCCACGTGTGAACGGCGGCACTTCAAAATGGCACCCGCAGCTCACAGTAGGGCTTGGGTGTGTGCAGACGCTCCGCTCTACCAAGCCCTACTTTCAGTCCCAGGGTGGCGCACCGGGACTGTGTCATCTGCTGAGACTAGGGTTCTCCAGAGATCTTGGGAGGTGATGTAATTTTTCTACATCCGGTTACAAGGGCATAGTCAGATGATCTTCCGATACATCCTCCTCACCAGGCACAAAACAACCATGGAGGAAGAGGCTGCAGCTGCTAGCTTCACATTTGTTTCTTCAGTAAGTCCAGGAGAGCTTTCTTCATTTCAGAGGGGAAAAGGGAATACCAACATCTACATTGACCAAAAAATGACATATGCTTGCATAAGGATAACTTGTGCAAATGTTGACATATGCTATTATATGCCACTAACACGATGCCAGACATCTGACCTAACCTGGATGTTACCAGAGTGTGAACAGCTGTGCCAAAACATGGAAGTAACTAATTATGAATAATTAGTTCATCGTGAACATCTCTGGAGGTGTCAGGGGCCCTTTTCCACCATCTGCATCTGCTGCAGACATCACCAGTGCCTTTCAGTAAAGCTAGAAGTGAGCGGAGGTTTACTTTGAATGTAAAAAGCCTAATATTTTGCTAGAGCAGGGAATGGGGTGCCCTACAGCCAAATCTTATGATGGAGAATCTCCTGGTTTGGGGCCAAGATATTCTGGAATGAGATGCAAAAACTGCTCCACAGACTATCCATAAACCAATCCATGTCCACAGACTATCCATAAACCAATCACCTATAATGAATTTCCTTTCTCGATTACAAAGTTGTAACTAAGTTATATTATGACTGTAATATAACTAAGGATACTTTTCATTCTTTTTGTGCTTTGAATGTAATTTTTAAAGATGTGAAGGGCACACATGATCTAACTAAGCCATTTGATTTAGGGCCAGAACAGACTGGCAGCTTCAGCCAGATTCAAGCCAGCTTAGGGGGCAAGACATTTACATACACCATGCCCCCAAAGTTGCACAGACTTCACGCTGGTGATTACACACACGGGCAGCATCTGGACGACTTGGGGGTGTGGCATTTAGATGCCACACACACCAGAGCCATCAAAAAGCTGGCTCTAGAGGCAAAGGGGCGGCTTTTTCCCACCCCAAATAGGAGCAGATTTTTTCCGGTCCAATTTGGGGTGGAACCTGGCTGTATTGGGGCCACACATCTGTTTGCCACACCTCAATCCAGCCTTAAATGGGGAGGCTCAAAGCCGCCCCATTGGGGCCATCTGTTTTGCCCCTTAGTTTTGTTTTGTATGCAATATCAGAAAAACTAGCATGCCTCCAGCATTTTTGTTAGCAGAGAGGAACACAATTTTAAACAAGTGCTTTGGTGTTGGTCCTGACCATTTGCCCCTCTATTTCTCACCCATGATCTTAGCTACTCAGTGCACATTCCTCCTGCTGATGTGGAGGTAGAACAAAAAAATGGACCTCCAAAAGAGTACTGAACATTATAATTTTATTGCTGGCACATGAATAAACGTGAATTTTGGATGGCCTCACAATTTGTTGGCCACACCTATTCCTGAGAAATCTAAGCTGCTGCCACACTGCAGAATTAATGCAGTTTGACACCACTTCAACTATTATGGCTCAATCCTATGGAATCCTGAGATCCCTAGTTTGTTGTGGCACCAAAGCTCTCTGACAGAGAAGACTAAATATCACAAAAACCTACAGATCCCAGAATTCCATAGTACTGAGCCATGATAATTAAAGCAGTGTCAAGCTGCATTAATTCTGCAATGCAGCCCTAGTCTTTTTAATTCCAAATAGATATACACAGACATCCAATGTCTTATTAAAAGCCATAGCTTTGTTCTAAAAGAAGAGACCAAATAACTACTGTATTAGGAAAATGCCCAAGAAGCTTTTAAATACAATAAGAATTTTCTTCTATGGTTCAGCGTATATTCTGCAGTTTACAAAGTCAAGGTCTATAGTGCAATTATTTCTAAGCCCTTAAAATATTTTGTTTCATTTAAAGTACACCAAAATGAATAACTGGCAATAAAATGATTCTCAAACTATTTATTCTAAAGGGAAGCCAAGTGATTACTTGTGAGCATTGCTGGACAAGCTCTATTTGACAGTGAAGTTTGCAAATCACTAAAGCAGACACAGCTGCAGTGACATTTGAAGGACAAAACAGACTTAGAATGCAGATACCTCCCTATGTAAATGAAGTAGCTTGCCAAATGCAGCCCCCCCCCCCCCAAAGTTGCATCTTTTTCTTTATCCCTTATTTAAAACAGTAGCAGAACTGTCTTAAATAGCAGATGAAAAAGAAAAAGAAAAAAAATCTGGAAAAAACCAACAACTATCACTTAAACAGTGGCACCTATGTTTATTTGTACACTTATATTGCATCTTAGAAAAACATTATTCAAGTGGAGCATATAAAACAAAATGAAAAAAGAGGCAGTTAAAAAACAAAAGAAAAGCAAAGAAGAACAGTCAAAAATCAGATTTGTAAAATCATGCATTCAAAATCCTGCTGGAAGAGAAAAGGTCAGCTGTCACAAAAGGCAAACCACAGGTGGGCAGGTAACTTTTCTTGACAGGGTGGTGTACTCACTTTGTGCCCAACAGAAAACAACCTGTCTCTCTAGTGCGCACTTGCTGTATTCAGATGACAAAGGCATAGAGAACTAGAGCCAAAGTATTGAGAGAATCCTGAGGTCCCAGGTTTCAGGTCCCAGGTCTTTAGTGCTTTAAAAATAAGTGCTACCAGAATTTCCAGCTCATCCCAGAAAGGTATTGGTGATCAGTGCAATGGAGGTACAAGCTCCAATCTACCAGATCAACAAGTATTCTTCTGGACCAAGTGAACCTTGAGGCCTAGCAGCACCATCAAGCCTGGCCTCAAGTTGAAGAGCCAGATGACAACACCATCTGGGCTAGGATGGAGTGAAAGGACAAGGAGATGCCTAGCAGCACCATCGAGACTGGCTTCAAGTTGAAGAGCCCTCCCTCCTGACAACACCATCTGGCCAAGGACGGAGTGAAAGGGCAGGCCAAACTCCATTGGGCCTGTCTTAGATTAAGAAGCAGCAGAGCCCTCCCTCCAGTCCATCTGCCTTGGTCCAGGCCTCAGAGGAAGAGAAGAACTACTGGACGTGATCCCCTTCCCCACCACCATTCCCTTCTCCTTTTGTGTCGTGTCTTCTTAGATTGTAAGCCCGAGGGCAAGGAACCATCTAATTAAAAATAATAATTGTAAGCCGCTCTGATAGCCTTTAGGGCTGAAGAGCGGGGTATAAATAAATATTCCTAACTCTCTGCAAAGGCATTCATAAAGAAAACATTGCAGTAACCAACCTGAAAGTAATCAAGACACAAATGACAGTGGCCATACTCATCTTTTCAAAGGCATCATTAATGTACCACCAGAAGTTAGAATGTACTAAACGTACTAAATAAAGCTCTCAGAATTTTTAAGTATTCAGTTCAATTGTAGACAACAGATCCTTGTTCTGCTATTCCCCCCCACACACACACACTATTTATCACTCAGAAACAAATGAACAGACTCACGAATTGCCACCTTCCCCTTGTTATAAGGATATTTTCAATTAGAGGGAATTTTAACCCACTGGGTGACCCTGGGCAAGTCACATGCTCTCAGCCTCAAGGGAAGGCAATGGCAAACCTCTTCTGAACAAATGTTGCTAACCCCAACATAAGGCTTGCCTTAGGGTTGCCAAAAATCATAAATGACTTGAAGGCACAAACAACAAAAAATTACTATAATTTTACTCATGACATCACTGAATATGTTATGTTGCATACAATAAAGCTGGAGAAATTATCTCCTTATTAAATCATATAATGAATATATATTGCACAACCAACACATAATACTTCTTATGTACCAATTCCAAATCTGGAAATTACTTCTTGAGCCTACCAAATAGAGGTATAACACCCAAAAGTTTTTTTTTCCATGCTCTGAGAAGTTCAAACAAAAATAAATGCAAAATTTTATCTGAAGATATCAGCCACAGATACCGGTGAAACGTCAGAAAAAACTCTTCTAGAATATGGCCACATAGCCTGAAAAACCCACAAAAAACTATAAAAATACAAAAAGATTTCTAAATTTAAATCAGGAACTTGCTTAAACAAGAGGCATTCCGTGTCCAAAGGTGGCTTTTGTCAAGCAAACTGCCAGTACAATCCTCCTCCTTCTTATTCCTTTACTAGCAAAACAGAAAAATGACAATGTTGCTAGAACCCCTTCCATTCCACCCACAATTTAGGTGATCATCTGCTCTCTCTAACAAGAGAAACATTCCAAGAAGTCTAATCCTGGGCTGTATCTGTGCTTCCACGCTTTCTAAAACAAATTGGAGAGCAATATTTATATCCTTGTCCTAGTTCTTACTTATGGTCACATTCCAGTTGGAGGAGTTTATTTAGCATTTCAGTGTATAAACTTTTCTCTACTCACTTGTAAGTTATCACCTGTGCATGCAAAGCATTTGTGATCCTGCACATCAAGTATCATTAATTATGCAGTACTTCATAAACTTTCAGTAGAGAAATGTGTTGCTTCGGATAATGCAGTCACAGCTTTCCTTGATGTACTGAAGGGTCATATCTTTTCTTATCTTTCAAGTACCTTCCCCTCCTTCACGAAATAGGAACTTTGCTTTCAGATGTTCACAACCAAGACAATTATAGAGCTTACTACTACTTAATAATATAGATTATTTGCTAATTTCCCACATTCAGATTCTATGATAAAATAACCTGTACATAAACATGGTTTCCTAAAAGCTCTATATATGTACTTCTGCAAAGTATTTGACTTCATTTCAAATAAAAGGAGATTACTAGTACAATTATGAAATCTAGCATCTACTATAATTAGCTACCTGTCTAGTAGTGAATAGGAACTACCTATTCAAGCAGAAACAGCAATGCCGATACAGGGAGTGGATCAAATGAATGGGTAAGATATATGGAGTGAATTATTCTCACACATAGTGGCTCCAAAACAGTTTCTGAGCCCACTTTAAAGTGCCAGCTACAATATTAACAGCTTTAAAAGCCATGTCCAGGTATCTGAAGGACTGCCTACTTCTGTATAGGCCCTGACACAGTACACAACCATAGTGCTATAATTCCACTTTAACTACCATGGTTCCATTCTAAGGAATCATGAGATTTGCAGTTTAGGGAAGGGTATTTAGAATTATCTGCTGAGGAGCTTTTGTGCCTTCCCAAACTACACACTCCAAGATTCCATAGGATGTTACCTTGGTAGTGTACTATAATTGTAGAGCGAAATGTCTGCCCACATATGGGTCTGTTCACTTGTTATGAGAAGAGGAGAGACACCCCACCCCATCTTTAGCTAGACTAGTAGCGTATGGACCTTCAGAAGCACCCAACCTCTGGAATTCCCCGTATTATGAATTCAGTCTGACCCATTCCTTCTCTCTTTTTTGCTAAATACTAAAGCATGCTCCTCTACTCTGCTTTTTCAAACAACTAATATGTTCCCTAATCTCAGTATTCCACTTTCTTATACTGTTGATTTGATTGTTGAATTGTTACATTGATTATGTTTTTCATGTTTTAATTTGTTCACGACTTCCATCTCAGGAGCATTCCCTGAGGCGCAGACCTAGCAGAACTCCTCTTCTCTCCTTCTCCCTTCTTTCGGTAGCATGAAGGAAATATTTGGAAAAATTATACCAAAAGGAATACTCTTGCTAAATTAGAGAAGCTTTAAATATCATTTCTGAAAACTGGACCAAAATACAATCCAGAAGAGATCAGACATCACTTCCCTTTTCTGTTTCCTGAGTTCTCTGACTTGTTTTAAGCCAATTTTTGCATAAGTTAAGGACAGGGAAATTGAGGGTTTTTTAAAAGGCAAGTTGCTGCATTTTTTTTCACAACTTCTTTCTGTCGATTTGAGGCATTTTCAATTAGAGCTCAGGGAAGCACAAAAAGGGATTGAGAGTTCCCCACCTTGTCCCCAAACACTAACTAATCTTTTTTACATTCCAACAATGGCCTCAGGAATACTAAGCATGTAGGCACTAAGGAGTGAAACAGACCGCCCCAAAAGGGCAGCTTGAAGCCACCCCTGAGAAAGCTAAACTGGGGCTGCAGCAACCGCACACCACAGCCCCAATCCACTTTTTTACCAGCGCAAAAAGAAGCGGCAAATTGCCACTCCTTTTTGCACTGGCAAAAAACCAGCCTCTCCCACCCTGTCACAGCTTTACAGCACTCCTGCGGAGTGCGGCATATAAGCACCATGCCACCAGAGTGCCTGGAAGCCGGCCCACATGTTGGCAACTGGGTGGCATGAAACTGGCTTCCAGGCGGCTTCAGAGTATGTAGCGTTAAAACACCATACTCTGAAACAGCCCAGGATGCAGGACAAAGGGGCAATCTGTTTCAGCTCAAAGAGTACTGGTTCAAACTGTACAGCCACTCTGAGCATGGTGACAATCTGGTGGTAACCTTATACTACAATTTTAGGGTTGCTTCATACATGTATGCTCATTGAATGTCAGCTGCAACTTGAAGTAGCAATTGGCATTTATGGATGACCCATCAGATAAGAATGTCCCTATCTCCTGTTGGCACCTCAAAGATAATAGGGTCAGCTGATACATCTAGCTGCTAGACATCAAGTGTTGTTGAATACTCTTAAGACATATGTGCATATGTATATCATCTCATTGCTTATTAATGGCTTTTGCTGATGTGTTTACCATGGCATTATTATACTACAGTTATTGGAATCTGAAAACAAGCTAACAATGTTTCTAACATCAGAATGCTCCTGCAATCAGACAGCTATACCAAACACCAGATGTTGAGGAATGTACATCTTACCTGAACTAGTTGCAAGAGATAATGAAGAACATCATCATCATCTAAACTCTCTAGTTTTTGCACTGCCATGGCTCGCACATTTTCATCTGAAAAGTTACAGTCTAAGAGTTGCATTGGTAATCCAACATCTAAAGTGCTGTGGTCCCAAGCATCTCTTTTAGCTAATAATTGGTATGTTTCTGCTACTATTTCTTGTTGTCCCCATTTCACTGAGCTAAGAAGCTTAGGATATGCCTTTGGATGCTTTATGCTTTCATATCTGAAATGCCACAGTAATTCTTTGTCTTCAGGAGTGAGTGGATTAAGCAAGTCAGTGGCTATGATCTCTTCAAGCTGTTTGCGCAGTTGGTTTGGCATTTCAGCTCTGGTCCTGTCTCCTTGTGGATCAGCTGCTATCTTGTGTTTAGGTAAGGCAATTGGGTGGCAGTATTTGTCCAGAACAATTGAGATAGCCATTGAATTCTCTTTATCTGGATTGGTGGCTGAGGTAAGCTTATCAGCATTTATGCTCCCCTGCTCTTCCCCTTTGCCTGAAATTTTCCACATGTGGAGCACGTAATCCCCAGTTCGAAGCAGGGAGCGGTGGTCTATTAGCAAAATATTTACATAATAGAGAAGCTGGGTTTTGCATTTTGAATCTGGACTGGGGGAATCATGTGGCTGGAGGTTAGCCTTAGCGGATGATGCCGGTGCTTTGCCACAAAATACCTGCAGAGTCAGTAATGCACCTTTAGGTAAATCTTTAATCTTGATATCAAACTCAAGCCAAACATTCCACAGGACTTCTTCATTAAATGGCTTAGCGCTAGTTCTTTTCTGTGAAAGGAGCTGCTGCCCATGTTGAATATTAGCCTCAACAAACACAGTAAGGTCTGTGTTCCTTGGTAGCACTGGGATATCAATGCCAATTATCTTGACCCGGAATTTCCTATTGCAGTCCCACAATGATATAGTGAATACTCTCTCATGATCTTTGCCATCTATTGTCAATTGCTCATGAAATCCTGAAACTCCAGTGCAGTCGTCTACCAAGGGCCATTCTTCTTTCTGCACTTCATCCTGGTTTGGGTCAGGTGGATCATCCAAAACAAGATGAATTTCCTCCCCATTTTTAAGGCACTGTCTTATCCAGTGGAAATTTCTAATAGGTGTCTCTCCTACAATATATTCATCTCTGCCACTTACCCTAAGGACAAAGTCTAGTTCACTGTGATCTTCAGGAATATTCATCAAAGATTTCTTCTTTGCCATTTTTGTAAAAAAGCTCTGAAGGATCATATCTGGAGTGTCATCACTGGCCACTTTAATTTTCTGACTAGTTGTTCCTCTATGGATATTTATGAAAATATTATTATTGACAATTCTACTAAGCATATATTCTGGGAGTGGTTTGGATGTAGTCCAAGGGTGCAATGAATATAATTTTGGATCTCTGCAAGATACTTCAATTGTTCGTGGAGTGACTAATCTACGTCGAGCAAATTCCAGTTCATCATCATGCACATTACTTATATCGGTGACATCATAGCCAATCAAGTAATTGAGTTGCTTTTGAAACTCCTGAACTTCCTTTGTGGGTTTTTGCTTTTGGACCACATGAATTTTCCCAACCTTCTTTTGTAACACTTTCCAATACAAAATGCAGTCTAGTGTCTGTATAATTTGATGTTTGTCATAAATTTCATACCACTGGCCCTTCTTTTGGTAGTGAAGAACAAACTGATCTGGAGTGAATTTATGGT
This sequence comes from Urosaurus nigricauda, assembly GCA_034509955.1. Classification (NCBI taxonomy): domain Eukaryota; kingdom Metazoa; phylum Chordata; class Lepidosauria; order Squamata; family Phrynosomatidae; genus Urosaurus; species Urosaurus nigricauda. Next base: position 84,137,232 of record JAOEGL010000005.1, read on the forward strand.
AGTACTCTGAGTTCTGATTCCGCTCTATAGCTCGCATCCAAACTTGTGCTTTCATCTGTTCTACTGTACAGTTGCTGGCTATATCTATTAACATGTTGCTTGTGGGTAGAACAAATTCAATGGTTATCAATTCTGTTGCAGACAAACTGCTTGCTGTACAGTGTGGTTTCATCCTTCTTCTTCTCCGTTTATTGTCGTCTCTCATAACAACAGGTTGTTCACTGCTCTCCAGCTCCATGCCAGAGGGTATCTAGGAAAATACAGGAAAAGATTAGGTAATTTTTGTTGTCTGTGCACAGTGTACCTCTGCTGAATTTTCATTAAATGCAATCATCAAAATAATTTTCACATGTTGGTAGGCAACATGAACAAGCAAAAGTTAAAGCCTTTTAAATCCCTTCGATTTTTCCCTTTTAATGCTAATTGGATTTAAAACAGCTTAGCCTAAATCCAATTGTTAGTCTCAACTTAAATAAATCATTGAATCAATGGGAAATTGGTAATTTAACACTTAAGCAACTTTCACCAATTTAGTGTTGGGACTAACAATATCATTTAGATTTTACCTTTGGGGAGCAGTGAGCAAATCCAGCTGTACTGTCTGAAAATATTATTATATATTTAAAAGTTTCTGTTGATAATTGTGGAGGATCCAATAGTCTGTAACTGAAACATGGGAGTTTTCTTATTTACAGAACATAACATTATGTTGATCTATGCAACTTTGTGAATTCAAAGTTCAAATTGAAGAGATTCTGGGCTTGTCTACACTGGCAACTTAATCCAGGGCCAGTCTGGAGCATTATGCTCCAGACTGACTCTGGATCAGGTCTGCACAACATACGGTCCAGGAGCTGCATGTGGCCCGTCAAAGGATTTCTGATGGCCCGCAAGGATGTGGAATGATTTCAATACTCCTCTGCTGCTCAGTCTTCTCCTGAGGACAGGGCCATGTGGAGGAGGAGGAGGAAGGGCAAACACTCACCCTGCAAGGCTCCTCTGCTGCTCAACTTTCTCCTGAGGGGAAGGCTGGGTGGAGGAGGAGGATGACAGGCAAACTCCTCCACTCCCCGACTTTAGGAGAAGGTCAGGAGGCAGAGGAGGAGGGTGGGGAAATGCTTGCCCTGCAAGGCTCCTCCACCAGCTGGCTTTCTCCTGAGGAAAGGGCCAGGCAGAGGAGGAAGAGGATGGAATTAAGATTAATTTTGGCCCTTTCCTACTGCCAGATTGTGCAGGTCTGCTCTGGATTGACCATGATGATGGCCACACACACACTGGGTCGGATTGGGTGCAATCCGACGTACAAGGAACAGCTGATTGACACTGCATCAGTTCTACTGATTCATGCCCTATTTCTGGAGTTGCCACTGCTGCCACTTCTTCACAGGAAGGCTCCATGTAAATCTTGCCCAGTGTGCCACCACTCCTCCTGTGGTCAGAATAAGGTATCTGTGCAATCAATAATAAGGGGGTAGAGCAACCCACCCCCTTGGATTCTATTGCTGAACAAGAGGCAGCGACATCCAGCCATGCAATCTAGGAGGGGGGCAGATCGCTAGCTGTGAGGTCTCCAGGAGGCGTCCAGCCATGAGATCTAGGAGGGGGATTGCTTTACCTTATCCTCATTGATTCCCATGGACACCCTATTCTGACCCGAACAGAAGCACTGGTGCACCAGCCAGACATTAACAGGGAGTTGCTTAGCTGGCAAGGAAGTGGTAGATCCAAAGAGGATCCATTCCCTTCCCTGTCCTGCTCAGAGCAGGGTAAGGAGGATGGTGTGACTCTTGGCATGTAGATAAGTTGTATTGGACCTGATCTAGCTTTCCACACTGTCAAAAGAACTGGAGGCACTCTGGGGTTTGCCGGTAACCCCAAGGATTTCCGTGACTTTGCTTGCTTCTCAGCAAGAGCTTGTTTACACGAGTAAAAAATGCTGCACTCAGCTCAAAGCAGGTGCTGGCAATCTTCATGATGTACAGCTATTTCCGAGGAGGACTGGCTGTAAACTGAGTCTGCTTACTTCAGAGCAAAGGCAGGTTAAGGGCCAAAAACCATGGCTTCTCCCTGAAAGTAGCTGTCCATTGTGAAAACTGCCAGCACCTGTTTAGGGCTGAGTGCAGTGTTTTTCACTGATGTAGACAAGCACTTGTCTGCATTTAGTGAATGCTTTCAATTTGACTATTACTGTTGAGATGATATATCAGAGACGTAATTACAAATGCATGCATGTCTCATCTCCCAACCCCAACTCCTTTAACAGCCAGCAGCCACCTTGAGTGACAGAGGCCTGTTCTACTGGTGATCAGAACACAGCAGGATGCTTCCAACCCACTCCTACCAGCAATTTTCAGTGTCATTCTAGAGAACGCTAGTGGGAGTAGGTTGCAAATGTCATACTGCTGCACTCTGATAGCAAGCAGAACACATCTCTTTCTCTCGATGTGGCTGCTGGCTGTTAAGATAGGTTGAGAGGCAATTGTGATCATGGCTATAGTGAATATGGAGCATGGTTAAATACAGAGAAGTTACAGATCTAGGTTAAAAATATGTACATGCAATGTAGGATTCTAGGTAAAATTTGAAATTATTACTATCTTATCAAGTGTTCAGAGTAGCATGCATAGGGTACCCATAATTAAGGCAATCTGTGTTTAATTTTCAATATACCACGTCATGAGGCACCTCACAATTGTATTTGCTGTTTATTTAGCAGGCTCAACTCCCACTACCCCTTTTTTCTTCTGGTCCCCCCCTCCGGGTCCCATCACTTCCACATGTATGTCTGGTGGGAACACAGGAAAAACCCTTCTCAGTGGCTAGCTCTGGAACTCCTTTCCCAGAGAGGTTACACCAACAGCCTCCTTACACTCTTTCTGCACACAGGTGAAGACTGTTCTGTTTTTACAGGTCTTTGAGGACAGACTGTTTAGGTGGGGCTGGCCTCATACACTGCGTTGGATTTTCTGCTGGTTAGTTCTGTTGTGCTATTGTGTTTCTTATGGTTTATGTTTTTAACTGGTTCTAAATGTTTTATAAGTTAATTACTTTTCAACTTTTGTATTTTATGATTTTTAACTATTTTTTCACATCTGTTTTACACTGTCTTGAGTCCCAAATTGGGGGAAAGGCACAACATAAAAATATAATCATCTTCACCATCATCATCCAAATAACTATATAAACACTTAAAGATAAAAGTTTTAAATGATATTAAACACATTAAGTGACTTACTAACAATCGATTTACTTATATATCATCTACTAGTATGCCATTTACATAGAGACTGGACTAAGAAAAATCCTAGGAGCTCATCCTGGATGCATCACCCAGGCATCCATAACTTGGATTCTGACTTCTGAAATACCGATAGAGATAATCAGGAATTTGAAGAATGTTTCCAGCTCCTGAATAAGAAATTATTTCATGTTACTAGCCATGGGTGGGAGTCCCATACAAGCCCTGCCTTCTGGATCCTTATCAGTCCTCCAACAGAAAACAGTACAATTTGTTTTCAGATGGAAAATGGAAAATTTATTTTGCCAGAAAAAAACAAAAATTCAGGAGGGCACAATTTTATGTCCTAGTAATTTTTTTAGACAGGAGCCAGCCCAAAACAGCAGAAAATTACCTCCAATTCACTCAGAAGTGATTTCTGAGTTCTGGAATATTACTTCTACTTATCCTACGTGGCCACAGTAGGGTTGGGAGGAGCTGAAAAAAGAATTCAGTTGGTCCTATCCAAGTATTAAGTGGTCATCCCTTCTGAAAGATTTGCTCAGAAAATCAGATGCATAAAGTCATAATTTGAATTATCAGCAGAATGTTACACTGTAAAATTAAACAACTGTGATCATTAAATATATGTCATACTAATAACTCTCACTGTACTTTTTAAAGTGTACTACTCTCAAACTGCCTTTCAAAATTCTTATTGTATATTTTAAACTGTTAATAGTTTCATTCCATCTTAAATGTTGCTATTTTGTATATTTTAATTATATTGTACCTGTTTTAATTTGTACACCATGCTGAGTCTCAGTTTTGGAAGAAAAAAAATGAATAAAATTCAAGCTAGAAGATATGTATTTAATTAATAATAATAATAATAATAATAATGTTGTTGTTGTTGGCCAGAGTTTGAATCTACACCTGGCCATGAAACCCACTGGGTGACCTTGGGCAAGTTACACACTCTCAACCCTCAGATAAATTTGCCTTGTTGTTGTTGTTGTGTGCCTTTTAAGTCATTTCCGATTTATGGCGACCTTAAGGTGACTCTGTCATTGGGTTTTCTTAGCAGCTTTCTTCAAAGGGGGTTTGCCATTCCCATCCTCTGTGGCTGAGAGAGTGTGACTTGCTAAGGGTCACCCAATGGGTTTCTTGACATTGTGGGGATTCAACCCTGGTTGTAGTCCAATGCTCAAACCACTACAGCATGGTAACATATCCATAATTAATGATTGGTTATATTTTTCTATACTTCAAATAATAATAATTATGAATTTTTAAAACAGTATCACAACCAGGAGCTGAGAGCTTAAAAGACATTGTAGAAAAAATTGTACTGCATACCAAACAATTTTTTAAAATTAACATAGTTCAAATTTGCTTTGATAGATCAAACCCAAAATCCATGTAGTCCAAGCTAGCAGAAACTCGTAAGCAAATAAGGAAGGATTTCCCTAATTTGCCCCCAGCAAACACTATCTTCATCTTATCTCGTTTATGACGAAAAAAAATTCTCTCAGTTTCAATTCTACAACATCAAATGAAACAAACATTAACGGACACAAGCAAGTTCTAGCGTAGTGTTCCCTAAACTCATAGGACTTTTGTTATTTAACAGCAACATTTATCAAAAAATCATTACATATACAAATCCACATGATGTCAACCCCTTCCATTTCTTCTGTTCCCAGAAAACTTTAGAACAAGGAATGAATACACAAAGCAAACATCATCACTGAATGAATCTTTGAACTTTTTTTTTTTTTTTTTAGTTTTCTAAGAGCCAAATAAAACAAAACAAAAAGGTGTGATATTTAACAAAAGATTACCTGGTTGCAAAGTAGAAACTGAGCAGCTGGAGAAGACTCATTTGTCTAGCTTTTTAAGCCTACCTAAAAACAACCACCACTCACAACAAGAAAAGTTACTCGGGTAGGATGTTCTGCTTTTCTTGTTTGCTCTCATAAACAGATGCAAAGGAAGTGCTCTAGAACCAGGAAGGAAATTTTAACCCACTTGGTTATAAACATGATTGTGTTTTGTTTTGTTTTTTTAACAGTCAATGGTTTTCCTGTTAGGGCAGTCAATTATTTACTGTAATGGTAACCAGAAAAAGAGGAACACTTTTTTGAAACATGGGTGGGGCACATGATAAAAGCTGCCCAAGGAAAAAAAAATCAGGAATGGAATTCATTAAGTATGGAGAAAAATAGTACCAATTGCATCATATTTTGCATTATTTTTAGTTTAGTGGGAGGCTTGGATCAAGGAGTGCACCAATCCAGCCCAATCTGGGCTTCTTTTTTGCTATATGGTGTAACTAATGATACAGGTGGAAAAATAAAGCATTAAGAATATTGAAATCTGAGAAACACTCTTCTAGGGAAAGAAAAAGGATGGAAGTCCTATAACAATTCAAGTTCTAACCATACATCTTTTGATGGAATATTTTGCAGCCTCTGAATACAACTCATGTGGCTAAGAGGTATGTAGTTAAAAACTTCCCACCAGGCAGCTATTTTAAACACTTCTGTCCATGCACTGTCGCTGTGATCTCTGTAATTCACCAGTATTACTCAACAGTGTCACTGTGTGTAAAACTGTTATAATTTTAATAAACAAATAAACATCACCTTCTCTAACAAAAAAATATTTGCTGATATTTTTTGGCTTTGCACTCAGATCAGTTTAAAGGGAGAAACAACTTGCATTCCTCAAGCAACAAGTAGCCAGAGATGTGACTCTGAGCCTCATTTTCTCCAAGGTGAGGGAGCCCATAGGGACAAAAGGGAATAAATGAAGGGGGTGGAACCAGAGCTTGGAAATGCTACTTTTTGGATTACAACTGACAGAATTCTGCTTGCCAGCATGGCTACCGGGTCATATTGAAGTACTGCTTTCTTGACATGGACTGCTGGGTGCTCAACCTTTACCTGAAGGCTACATGTGTATTAGCAGTTTTTGATAGCCATGCTGGCTGGTGGATTCCAGGTTTGTTCCAAAAAAGCACAGTTTTCAAACTCAGGGCCAAACAGATGGAGTTATGAAAGGAGAAGGGAAATCCCTGAAAATGATCAATTCAGACATGAGACACAGTAGTTCTCCTCTTCCCTAGCAGCTTGCTAGACAAGGAGGAAGGCCTGGGGACATGCAGTTGGGGACAAAGTGAAGAAGTAAGGGAGGAGAAAGAGTCGGAAAAGAGATAGTTCCACTAATGACTGGCTCTGGTCCCATGCATAGCCAACACGCATGTGCTTTCTCTCTCTCTCTCTCTCTCAATCTCTTCTCATACACACACACACACACCAGATTACCATTTAAGTGAGATGGCCTCAGACTAAAAGAATTTCCCTTGTTTATGGGTTATATACCTTGTTTTGTCAGTGGTCAAAAATTTCACCGTTGAACTCTAAAGCTAACAGGCTCCAGAGGGGGAAGTGGAACAATATCTGTGACAAAAATCATTCTCCATCTTCACAGAATTCCATTCTTGAAGTAAAAGTCTACAAGAGCAACTCTGTAAGAGAACAAAAACAAAGCAAAAATAAAAACACAGCAGCAAACTCATTTCGATCCAGCCCACTGAATAGGCTCCTCATAAAAGTGAGGGTTTTCAGCCATATTTGCCACCGTATTATAAATTGAACTAGCAACCATATCTGTAAATCAGAGTCACACCACACTTTCCACTTCTCAGCAAGCATGACCTGTTTCTGTGCCTCAGAGAACATAAGCATTTTGCATTAAATAAAAGGAGTAGGTAATTATGTGCCTAAAGGCTGTGATTAAAATGTTTGAAGAAGTCAGAGCTGGTCCCTGTTCTGCACAGCTTTTGCAATGTTATATATTGAAAATGCCAAGACTACAACCAAACCCTATGTCCCAAAATCAAGGCCAAACAATCCAGCTCCAACCTACCATTGAGGTAAACCCAACTTGGACAATTGTTGTCATTGTTGTGTGGTTGCAAGTTGCTTCTGAATTATGGCGATCCCATGGCAACCCTATCATTGGGTTTTCTGGGGCTGAGAGTGTGTGACTCACCCAAGTGGGTTTCCACAGCTGAATGAAGAATCAAACCCTGATCTCCAGAATTGTAGTTCAATGCTCAAACCACTACACCAAGCTGGCTCAGTATAATAGCAGAGCCCAAATGCCCAATGGTTGTCTTATCATGGGGGTTACTGCATGCATTACCACTTTCTCATTCTTAAGAAATCCCACAAGATAATGCTGAGCTGCAACTCCCGGCATCTCTTATTGCTTCTTATCCTGTCCAGGGCTCTTGGAAGCTGCAATCCAACAAGGGCTAGAGGACTGCACAACTCCTAACCTTATACTGCAAAGAAATAGACACGAACTCTTTCACAGCAAGGAATGTGATCAATGCAGGGCTGAGATCCTGATATTGAAAGGTACTTTAGGCCAATGAACCCAGGCTCACCCAGCATTACCATGAAGGATCCAATAACTGTGTTGCAAAGTTGTGTTGGTTTTCAATTGGTTTGTGCAATGGCATCTGTATAGATAACTGAATAATGTTTAATAGAAATAATACTCTTCCTCCTGATTACATCTGAGGACTATAAAAGATGTGCAAGTTCATATGCCTTAAGCAAATATACCAGAAAAAGAAATATGGAGAGAGAGATTCAGACCTGAAGAGGGAGCAGGGAGGGAAAAGAAATCATCACATGAAAAATGGGCATGAGACTATAATAGTTCCCACCACCAAGTTTTTTCAAAGGTGACCACAAAGTAGACGTTTCACATGAGATATATGAAGAGCTTGTTAATTGGGGTTCTTTCTTGAAATGAAACTTGACCAGGGTGACAGTCAGAAATAGAAAAAAAGTAGGAGGAAGGGGCTACTTAATCCTCCCCTTCCTGCCATTTCCCTACTCAGAATAATCTTCCAGCAACTTTCTAACCAATGGGAGTAATGGATGCGAAAGCCCACACTCCTCCGCAGGAAGAGCAGTTTTGCAGGGCTGATTTTGAGTAAGGGAGTGCCACGAAGGGAAAGAGTTAAGCAGTGACCTCCTACACTCAAACTGGCAGCATCACTCCTCAAGTCATTTTTTTCATTTGAAAGACCCAGATAAGGGCTCTCTGGCTGGCTGGTTTCACCCACAGCTCCTACATAAGACCTGATTTGGCATTTCTAGAAGTCACTCAAGGAAGCTATGACAGTTATGTTTGCTTCATTTTGTTATGTAAAAATGTAGTTACAGTTGTCTGTCTGTTTTTTTAGATTTGATACTGTTTTAATTATGACTTAGTTTAATCCTGTTTTAAGGGTTGGGAGGTGGGTATGGATCGTACAGATTGCAATATGTTTTTAAATGTTGTACCCCACCCCAATTGCTCACTCAGAGGGGTGGGTTAGAAATAATTATTATTATTATTATTATTATTATTATTATCAGGATGATCAACCTCAGAAAAGAACTCAGGTCAGAAAACATAACAACCTATATTTTCCTATTGGTTTTTTTTTTTAATCGAGAATTAAAATATGACACTTAGGGGCGATACAGGCCGCCCAAAAAGGGTGGTCTGGCGCCACCTTTTTTTGCTGCGGAGCTTCACCGCAGCAGCTAGATGCAGCGGTGAAGCTGCACAGAAAAAAAAGGAGCCGGCAAACCCTGCTTCTTTTTTGTGCCTCAGATGCGGTGCAATTAAAAGAAAGGGCACCATTCGGCGCCTTTCCGCCGCTGCCACTGCGCAGCTCCATCTAGAAGCTGCGCAGTTGCTTTGGCATGCTTACACATGTCATCTAAAAGCTTTAAAGTGATGACACAAGTGCCATCACATGCTAGGGTTAAGGAGTGTGCAAACGCTATGCGCTCCCTAACCCTTATGGCACTGCCCAGGCGCCTCATAGAGCCTGTATGTATCAGGCCTATCTGTTGCTACAGAATGATCTCTGTACTATTTAAGCACAAAACATTGATAGAAGTGTTTTATACTTATAATATCGTTTTCTGAAGTGATGCCAAAAAAACATATCCTATTCACAAAAAACATTATTGCAGAAGTGGTTAAGACCTACGAGAAGGGAACACAGGCCTTCATTTGTAGAGATTACTTTGAGCACACAAATAAACTTTAAATATTTTATTCCACAGTTGATTTTACATTTAAGCAGATTGTTCATGAATCCAATTTTAAAATTATTATTAAAAAAAAGAAGTTCCAGAAACGTATATGCCAAGAGTTACCCGAATTCTGTTGGGGTTCAGACAAGAATAATGTTATGTTTCAAGAACAAATTGTCCATGCCCTAATGCATACATTCTGTAATAATGCAAATGCTTGTATCTCTTAACAACCTTTTGTGGTTAGGCATGTTTAAAGACATTTCCAGGAACTGGTACTTCCATTAATACAGAATAATAGTACAAAGTTCTACAAGATTACAAAAGCCTTAAAGATACATGGATAAGACTGAAAAATTTTGTTTTGTTACTTTGGTGCAATTTAAATAATGGCGCAATGTAAATAATAACTCCAATTTTGAACTCGACTAGTACACTAATATTTTCCTTGAGGCTTGGGCCATATATCAGATTTTTTTAGGCTGATCAGTTAAAAAAATCAGCTGATTAATCAATTATATTTAAATAAATCAGCACATAAGCAAAACTTCAATCTGTATTTGTGTGTGTGTGTGTATACACACACATGTTGCAATAACACATCAAAATAAAACCAGCTGTGTGTGCAATGCATGCATGCCTAGAATTTTTTGAATATGTAAGCAAGCTCTACACTACATATGCACTGGAGAAATAATCCAGTTTGACACCACTTTAACTGCCATGGTTCAATGCTATGGAATTCTGGGTATCACAACAAACTACAGTCCTCAGAAATTTATAGCACTGAACCATGGCAGTTAAAGTGGTGTCAAATCAGACTCTTTCTGCAGTGTGGATGCAGCCCTAGTAATGTCCCTAACCCTATTTGAAACGCAATTCAAATGACTGGACTAGTAACCACACAAAATGAAGAAAATTTGAAAAGCTCTGAGAAAGTAAAAAGATAATGCTTGGATTAGCAGTTAGGTTCCATGAGCAATTCTGGGAGCTGTAGTCCAAGTACCCTTACTTAGCTCTGCCTTTTTCTCCTTTATTAGTTCAAAATATGGCTCCTCTTTAGAAAGAAAGGAAGAAAGAAATTCAGTCTGACTCCTGACAGCATACAGTCCAGAGAAGATTAACTACAGAATAGTGCCCAAGTGAAGCTAGATATGCAGGAACTCCCAGCTATGAAACTCTTTCAAAGTAGTCAATCTGGATTCTTCCTTGCCAGGGTTTCAACAGGCAATAAAAACTGAAGTTTCATTAGGTCTTTGATGTCAGTTACTATTGTTCCAGCTTGATTCTAAATAATACTTTGTCTTAGCATTTATTCTGTAGTGATATGATGTATTGTATTATTTTAATTGTTTGGAAGGTCCTGCTGGGTAGAAAAGCGATTTTTAAATAGCACAAGCTAGATCTAATTGTTAGTCCCATTGAATCTACTGGAACATGGTGAGTCAACACTGTTTCAATGATTCAGTGAATCTACTCTAGTAAGATGCCATTAAGAACAGGATTTAGCCCCAAAACAATAACAAGATAAGCACATCTGTTTATTAAATTCCATTGACATCTATAGGCAAACACTAGCTTCTCAGATAAATGGAACGTGTATACAATTCATGTTTTCTAGATGGATTCAACAGCCTTTAGAAACAAACTATGAATTAAAAAACTAATTCTCCCAAATTTTCAGCTAATTATTTGTCACTTGTAAAAACTGTCAATTTTTGGAAATTCGCTTTTCAGGAGTTACATCTTCCACACACACACACCCCTTTTGTGAGGGCGCACTCCTCAAAAGTTACTTTTCCAAACTCTGGGGCAAAACAGATGGCCTCTTTGCAGTGGCTTCCCAGCAGCTGGGGGGGGGGGGTCATTTAGATGACATGTTCCCAAGCAACTTATATTCAGAGGCTTATCGTCTCTTATTATGACTGTTAGCCACTGATAGCCTTATCTTCCATAAAACCCTTTCTAGCGACCATTACCAGAAACTGTAAAATAAAATTCCACACTTTAACTATAGGTGCTAATAAAGTACTTTCTTTTTTCTGTCCTGAAACTTCCACTGTTCAATTTCAGGAGATGACCCCAGGTTCTAGTCTTATAAGAGAATGGGGAAAAAAACTTTTCCTTCCTCAGGATATCAATATGCAGTCATATAGTATTTAATATCTATATGGCAGCTTTAAACATTCAGATTGTTTCACACGTATTTCCTGAGTCCAATGATGGACACCCCCAAGCTGGCAGGAAGCCCCCGTGATGCCGCCCTCCCAACCACACGGGAAGTAGTTTTGTGTCACCCCAGCAGCACAGCATTTAGACTTCGCATGCTGCAGGAGCACTGCAAAGCACTGCAAATGGTCTGGCATAAAATTACCATGTTTGATATATTAAAAATAGAATTTATTCAGACAGTTATTACACAATGAATTAACTCCCCCCCCCCCCACATTTTAACAAGCTCTGCAATCCTGCATTATAAGGAACATTTGAACTGTAAGTAATCTCTTTGCCAATTTATTAGGAGCAGGCAAAAAACAATAAAAGCAAAAGGAACTATCAATATTAGTAAAAAAAAAGAAAATAATTTTTTCTTTACTGGTTCTCTATAGTGTCATGCGGATATAACACACCCATGGCTTCAAAACAACTTAGAAAAAGAAAACGAGACCAGGAATCGCACCGATCTTATACTATGTTTTTTTTTTTTGATGATCCAAAAACTTTTATTTCTTAAAAAGCCCAATGCATTTCAGTCTTATCACCTATTTGCCTTCTTCAGTGGCTATTATAAAATAACAAAAGCACATTTATTGAGACAACACATAAATCACCTCTGAAAACATAATTTCTTAAAAATTAAATAGCATCTATTATACATATAAATATCTTATACTATGTTTTGTTGTCATGTGCACTCAAGTTGTTTCCAACATCTCGCGATCCTATCACTGTGTTTTCTTGCCCATATTGATTGAGAGGGGTTTGCCTTTGCTCTCCCATAGTCTTAAATAAAAATCTTCCTCTTAAATTGTATTTAAAAAGACATTGGAGGAATTTAATATATGGTACATATACACCTGGGGAATTTAATATATTTAAACTTCATATGGATATTCATTATTGGCAGTTGGCAAGGAAGTCAGGCAAGACTGTATTTTATTACCCTATCTGTTTAACTTCTACACTGAACATATACATAAGACAGGTTTAGACTAGGAGCAAGGTTAAGGAGGCATGAAAATTGGCTGAAGGAATATCAACAATTTAAGATATGCGGAGGACCCCATACTACAAGTAAAAATTAGCAAAGACCTGGAATGATTACTCAAGAAAATGCAAAGGTAAGTTTACAATTGAACATTAAGAAAACAAAAATACTGACCCAGTAGCGTCACCAAGGGGGCATGGGGGATGCAGAACGCACAAGGTAACACCCTAAGAGAGGCTGATACCGCCGCTCCTCAAACACCTGCCTTTTGGCAAAAACAGGCTGTGGCATTCACCTGTGTCCCATTAAAATGCTGAAGAGATGGTGTGAGAAGCTCAGGGGAGGAGAAAGGATGGCCCCAGGTTTTGAAAAATTAAAAATTAACTTTTATTTAAAAACTACACATTTTACTAAGATTTCACTTTAAGTACATGAAACTATGTATATGTAAACACATTTATTCTGTGCATATGATATTGCAATTTAAATGTACATTTCTAATTTTGCTATGGTATGGACCCCATGCAGAAACTGGATTTGAACTGGGGGAAAAAAACCACACAAAAGTGGGTTGTTTTTCAGATAATGTCAGCGTTAATGACAATTCTCACAACATTAACCCAAACGGAAATTAGACAAAACCCATTCCTTTTTACTTTCGGAAAATCCCGAAAGTAAAAAGGGACGGGTTTTGTCTACTTTATGATTGGGTTAATGTCACATTAACCTCATAGTGTGTGAAAAACTACCCGGTTTGAGGTTTTTTTCTGGCTTTTAAATCTTGTTTCTGCATGGAATTTTTGCTGTTTGCCCCCTATGTGATAAACTCCTTAGTCATAACTATTACCATTACATTCCGTGATATATATGGGAATTGTGATTTAGGAGTTACATTTTTACAAAAGACATTACTAAGGATTCTGTGTGGTGTGGTATAGAAGGAGATTAGTGAGGGCGGGATAACACCATGAGTTACTGAACCGAGTGACACCAACCCTAGTGAAGCTCTTGTACTGACCACAGATGATTTACATAACTTTAAAGCAGACAATGAGGACACTGAAATAATTCAAGATTTTCCATTCCTTGCCTCAGTCAATAATCAGAATGGAGACTGTAGTAAAGAAATCAGAAGAAAACTAGTGCATCCACACTGCAGAAATAATCCAATTGGATGTTTTAATTGCCATGGCTCAATGCTATGGAATTCTGGGGTATGTAAATTGTCATGGTACCTGAGCTCTTTAACAGAGAAGGCGAATGTCTCACAAAACTACAGTTCCCAGAATTCCACAGCACTGAGCCATGGCAGTTAAAGCGATGTCAAACTGGATTATTTCTGCAGTGCAGTTGCTAGGGCAGCTATGAAAGAGCTAGGCAAGATCCCAAAGTGTAAAGATATACCTGTATAATTGAATACCAAAGTAAGGATCGTCCATGCCATTGTACTTCCTATTTCTATGTCTGGTCGTGAAACCTGAACAGTGAAGAAAGCTGATAAGAAGAAAATCAACTCAGTTGAAATGTGGTGCTGAAGAAAAGTTCTGCGGATACTGTGACTACTAAAAAAACAAATGAATGGGTCGTATATCAAAGCAAGACTGAATTCTCCCTAGAAGCCAAGATGACTAAACTGAGATATTTGGGGGGATGTCATGAGTAGACAAGACACTAGAAAAGACAACAATGCTTGGTAAAGTAGAAGGCAGTAGGAAAAGAGGAAGATCACATTACAGATAGATAGATTCTATCAAGAAAGCCACACCCCTGAATCTCCAGAACAGGGTGATAACAGGGTGACTTGGAGGTCTTTCATTTATAATGTCGACATAAGTTTATGTTATAACTTGAAGGCAATTAGCAACAATAATATATCATATGGGGGGAAAACATATAATATATAATACAGGGTGATTAACAAAATACTGAAAAACTGAGTAAGAACAGCTTTTCTTTTTTAATCACCTTGCATATGACTGTCTTGTTCTGACCATGTATTTATCATTCTAAAATAAAACATTCTGTAATTCATTTTTCATTTTTTCTCAAGAAACAGACGGGGGGGGGCATTTAAAAAACGGGGCCTCTTTCCCAATCCTCCCCCACTGAAATTTCACCTCTCTATTCACAAGACAGAGGCACTTGGAGAAGGCCTTTATGTGTAACAAATAGGTAAATAATAAATAACTTCCAGTATGCCTTACATTCAGAACACTTCATTTTTAAATATGCTGGATCAGAACAAAGGCCTATCTCGCCCAGCCTTCTCTACCAATTGTGCCCAACCAGATATCCATAGGAAATCCAGAATGAGGACATGCGTGCAGTTTATACCTTCCTGCTCATGTTCCCAAGTAACTGGTATTCAGAGGCTTATCGTATCTGAATCATGACTGTCAGCCACTGATAGCCTTACCTTCCATAAAACCTTTTCTAGCGACCGTTACCAGAAACTGTAAAATAAAATTCCACAAATTGACTACTGGCACTAGCAAAGTACTTTCTTTTTTCTGTCCTGAAACTTCCACCGTTCAACTTCAGGAGATGACCCCAGGTCTTACAAGGGAATGGGAAAAAAAACGTTTCCTTCCTCAGGATAACAATATGCAGTCATATAGTATTTAATATCTACATGGCAGCTTTAAACATTCAAATTGTTTCACACATATTTCCCGAGTCCAATGATGGAAACCACCTTGTAAATTCAGTCAGTTGTTGTACGCCATCAAAACGTTTCCAACTTATAAAGACGCTAAGACCGAGCGTGATGTAGCGGTCTGAGCATTAGACTAGGACTCTGGAAACTAGGGTTTGAATCCCAGTTCAGTTAAGTAAAACCACTGGGTGACCTTGGGCAAGTCACACTTTCTCAGTCTCAGAGGATGGTAATGGCAAACCCCCTCTGAAGAAACTTGCCAAGAAAACCCCACGATAGGTTCATCGTAGGGCGGCTATAAATCAGAAACAACTTGAAGGCACATAACAAGAACGAGGCAAACCTATCACAGGGTTTTCTGAGGATTGAGAATCTGTGACTTGCCCAAGGTTACCCAATGGGTTTTCATGGTCAGGGGGGGGATATTCAAACCCTGGTCTTCAGTCATAGTTCAATACTTCAAGCCACTGTGCCACTCTGGCTCCTAATCCTCATAACTGCTGCCAACCAGTGCAATTGAGAGACATTTGCTTTAGGTGGCCATTCAGTCAGTTCATGGCCAGGGACCTCTATGTGGACCTCTTTCTGGCTCAAATACTTTTATCCTATATACTGGGGGAGTGGGAGATGGAAAACCTAAATCACAAGGCTGGAATCTAACATCCATGTCTTTTATTTTTATTTTCATTTTCAAGAGGTATTTTTAAAAACCAAATCAGTGAAGACAACCCAATTAGAAGAGACTTGTAGAAGTGACTGCCCCCCACCCTGAAAAAGTCTGGGAGTATTGTGCTCACAAAAATGCTTGGGGACCCTATATAGACCACACTTTGGCAATACCTAAGTGTACTTCTAGGTGGAGGGCTCCTAGAGTACCTTTCAAGACACTGTGCAATTCTTTGGTCTCTTCTTTAACATGATAGAAGAAGAAGAAATTTTTAAAAAGACAGAAACAGCAGTAGAGGAATATGGAGTTTATCACAAGGGACGAATCTCATGCAGAAACTAGATTTAAAGTGAAATCGACACACTTTTGCAGGTTGTTTTTCACATGAAGTTCGGGATTAACCCAAACGGAAAGTAGGAAAAAAACACCAATGCAGGTTGTTTTTCAGATGACGTTTGAAAGAGAGGTAATGCGAAAATAACCTGATGGAAAGCTGAAAAAACCTGCTCCTTTTTTCTTTCGGGAAATTCCAAAAGCAGAAAGGAGTGTTTTTTGTCGGCTTTCCATTCGGGTTATTTTCGCATTATTTCTCTTTTCGCCAACACGTCTGAAAACCAACCAATATTTGCAGGTGTTTGGGAGATTTTAAAATCCTGTTTCTGCACAGGATTTGCCTCCGTGTGATAAATTCCTATGAGAGGATTACAAACGGCAGTGACGATTGACATGTGAAGCCAGGATAAAATTACCTTTGGGGCAAGGAAGCTGCCCAATAAAAGCCTTTTCTGGAAACTACCTATGTGACACTTCACACTTTTAAGCTGCTACATTGGACCTTGCATTGATTAAGTCACATGGGATATGATGTTTCTTTAATTAAAAATAATAATAAATGGAGTAATACATCTCCCGCTTCAACCATGGGGATCAATAACAATAAGATAACTGGGTAAACCTTAAAATAACCCTGAATGCAATTTGGAGGGTTATTAAAGATGGAAGACACAGTTGGGGCCAATGTTTGTAAATATAAACTAGTGTTACCAGTATATCGCACAGCCCTAATTTAGGTAAAACAAACCAGTCACATTCATCCCATACAGGAGGCAGGTCTATTCCAAAGGCAGTGCGTATCTCCATGGAGATGTATGGTGCATGTGTTGTTGTTGTTGTGTGCCTTCAAGTTGTTTCCTAATTATGGTGACCCCACATCGTGGGACTTTCTTGGCAAGATTTGTTCAGAGGTGGTTTGCCACCGCCTTCCCTTGAGGCTGAGAGTATGTGACTTGCCCAGGCTCACCTGGGACTAGGTTTCTACACTGTAGCAATAATGCAATTTGATATCGCCTTAACTGCCATGGCTCCACCATGCAGAATCCTGGGATTTCTAGTTTGGTGAGGCACAAATCCCAGGATCCCATAGTATGGAGCCGTAGTGCAGTTAAAGCACGGTGTCAAAGTGCACTATTTCTACAGTGTAGATGCAGTAATGTAGTAGTTTGGTGAGGCACCAGCAGCAAGAGTAATGTTGTGGTTTTGAGTGTTGTTGGACTCTGTGACTTTGGAGACCTGGGTTCAAATCCATGAAAAGCTACTGGGAGACCCTGGGTGAGTCACACTCTCTCAGCCTCAGTGAGGAATTCCTCGGCAAAAAAAAACCCCTCCCAAGGCTGCATCCACACTGGAAGAATATAACCTGGTTTGGTGGTGCTTTAACTCTTTTGTCAGGCTCAAGGCTATGGAATTCTGGGAGCTGGAGTTTGTTGTGGGGCCTAGAGCTGTAGGCTGAAGGCTATGGAATTCTGGGAGCTGGAGTTTGTTGTGGGGCCCAGAGCTGTAGGCTTAGCTCTGTCTGTCCCAAGGCTATGGAATTCTGGGAGTTGGAGTTTGTTGTGGGGCCCAGAGCTGTAGGCTTAGCTCTGTCTGGCTCAAGGCTATGGAATTCTGGGAGTTGGAGTTTGTTGTGGGGACCAGAGCTGTAGGCTTAGCTCTATCTGGCTCAAGGCTATGGAATTCTGGGAGTTGGAGTTTGTTGTGGGGCCCAGAGCTGTAGGCTTAACTCTATCTGTCTCAAGGCTATGGAATTCTGGGAGTTGGAGTTTGTTGTGGGGACCAGAGCTGTAGGCTTAGCTCTATCTGTCTCAAGGCTATGGAATTCTGGGAGTTGGAGTTTGTTGTGGGGCCCAGAGCTGTAGGCTTAGCTCTATCTGGCTCAAGGCTATGGAATTCTGGGAGTTGGAGTTTGTTGTGGGGACCAGAGCTGTAGGCTTAACTCTATCTGTCTCAAGGCTATGGAATTCTGGGAGTTGGAGTTTGTTGTGGGGACCAGAGCTGTAGGCTTAGCTCTATCTGTCTCAAGGCTATGGAATTCTGGGAGTTGGAGTTTGTTGTGGGGCCCAGAGCTGTAGGCTTAACTCTATCTGGCTCAAGGCTATGGAATTCTGGGAGTTGGAGTTTATTGAGGGGACCAGAGCTGTAGGCTTAGCTCTATCTGTCTCAAGGCTATGGAATTCTGGGAGTTGGAGTATGTTGTGGGGCCCACAACAAACTCCAACTCCCAGAATTCCATAGCCTTGAGCCAGACAAAGAGTTAAAGCGCTCCCAAACCGGTTTATATCCCTCCAATGTGGACGCAACCAAAGAAACCTTGCCAAGAAAATGGGGGAAGAAGACTACTATTACTGTTGCTTTCTACCTCCTTGAGGGGTCCCCAAAAGAGGCCCTTGGCTCATAGTTCTCCTCAGCAGCAGCAGCAGCAGCAGCAGGGCTCCTCCTCTCAGTTCTTCTCCCCAAACGAGCTTCAGTCTGGATTAAGTCCTGTAATAATAAAGTGAAAGCACTAGGCCGCCTCAGGCACCGCCATGAGGGGAGACAAATAGGACAACACCGGCCTCCTGGCCCACTGACCCCGCTCCGCCCAAGAAGAGGCCCTCCTCCTCCGTCCTTCTCAGCCTCCCTCTTCTTCTTGGGCCTATGGCTCCAGCCACCACCAGAGGCCTAGTAGTAGTAGTAGTAGTAGGAAGGAAAGGTCGCCATGGCAACAAAGGGGAGCCTGCCTGAGGAGAGTGACGACTACTACTACTACTAGGCCTTGCTCGAAGAGCCTAAGCGCCATTTAATAAAGAGTTCCCACACTGAGGCCCCCCTGGATAGGGGTTTTTCTTTTTTTTTTCCCTTAAAAGTGGCGTCCTCACTAGGGAAATAATCCGTTTTTACACCGCTTTAAATGCCCTCATTGGCTCCAGGCTCTGGAATTCTGGGAATGGCCGTTGGTTTTGTGGCACCACCAGAGCTTGGCTGTGTAAAAGTTTTTTTTAAAATGGCATTTTTGGGGTTGCCAAGGCAGGGTGGCCAGCAGGGTCCAAAACACACTGCAGAAATAATAATATTTATTATTATTATTATTATTATTTATTTTAATATAATTATTATAATTATAATAATAAATTATAATAAATTATTATTGTACTATAATAATATTTTATATAATAACTATTATTAATATTATTTTAATATTTTAATAATTAATTTAATTATTATTTTTAATTATTATTATTATTTAATAATTATTTATTTTAATTATTATTTATGCAGTGTGTATATAATGAATTATATAATAAATTATTATTATAATAATATAATAATAATATATATCATTATATAATAATAATTTCATACTGGCAAATATTTTTCTACATCATGTTTATCTTACCTGTGCTTCTAAAAATCTCTTAGCAACATCACATTGGATTACATTTGCTACAAAGCATGAATATTGTGTAAAATGGCATCATCATTATTATTATTATTATTATTATTTATTATGCCTGCAGTGTGTTTTGGTCACCCTGCCTTGGCGACCCCAAAAATGCCATTTTACACAATTCTCATGATTTGTAGCAAATGTAATCCTATGTGATGTTGCTAAGAGATTAAAAACAGTTTTTAGAGGCACAGATAAGATAAACGTGATGTAGAAAAATATTTGCCAGTATGAAATTATTATTATTATATAATTATATATATAAAATATTATTATTATTATTATTATATAATAATAACTTATTATATAATAATAAAGCCGCTTTGATAGTCTTGGCTGAAGAGCGGGGTATAAATAATAATAATAATAATTATTATTATTATTATATAACAATTTATTATAATTTATTATTATAATGAATATAATAATTATATTATTATTATCCCGCTCTTTCCCCAGAACTGGGAATCAGAGCGGCTTCACACAACATTAAGAACAGGATTGAGTATTTTTCCTAATAAATAATTATTTTGTTACATTTATATCTCATCCATCTTTCAAGGAGCTTGAACACGATCTGCATGAGATTCCCTTCCAAGTAATGACCGGATCCTGTCCAGCATTATTTCAATGATGGAAATGTTGAAGCTCCAGTGCTGTCAGACCATGTGACAACAGATTTTAATAGCACCCATCAAGGTGGATTTACTCAGAAAAAAGTCACACCTGTTTTTGATAGGATTTACACTTTGGTAAGCATGCATAGGATTGCAGCCTAAGGATATAATTCTGGAGAAGGTATGGCATCTCCTTTACCATGTAAAGCCACAATTATGTTCAGTATACATTCCTGTCTTGTTTTGTGGAACAGAAACTTCTTGTGTAAGGATACTATTGAAAAGGAAAATAAAGCTGCTGTATATGCAAGTTGCTTTATCCTCTGAATTAGCTGCAGCAGTTACTGTATTCATTCTTATTTAGGTTACCAGCTTTTTTTTAAAACTGCCCACCAAACATCAATTTGATCTGCCAATAGCAGCAGGTTATCTAGACTATTGCTGTACCGTGGCAAACCTCATAACACTGATTTCAACAAATCAAGCTTCTGTTCAACCAGACTGACTTTTTTTCCTGATCAGTTGTAATTTAACCTTCTTACAAAAATGTAATGAATTGCTTTGTTTCTCTGGGGTTGAGATTTTTTTTTACCCGACATTAAAAATTTCCACTAGACTAGTCACTTTTTTCTTAGCATTTTAGATAGAAACACAAAAATCTAAGGATGCTATCTTAACTACCAAGAGCTGCACAAATTAATGAAATGGAAGGCCCTCGTTTGGTATTTAGATGAAGCAATTTTAATCAAAATTAGTCATGCAAACAGGCAATCAGTTTTGCTACTATCAACTAGAGGAACTGGAGTCAATGCATTCATTCGCCCCATATTTCATCTTTCAAAATAATTACATGAGGCTTGTGGTCATGAACTTACATGGGAAACACTGAAATAAAAGGAATGTGGCGTTGTGATTTTCATACTGGCAAATATTTTTCTACATCATGTTTATCTGTGACTCTAAAAACTGTTTTTAATCTTTTAGCAACTTCACATTTGATTACATTTGCTACAAGGCACGAGGACTGTACTTTTTCCATTTTCTACAAAAGCTATTGACAAGCAGAAATGTCAAAATACAGTTTTCCCATTGCCAAAAAGTATAGCACAAAGGGGACAAAGGGTTGCAATGCCATATAAAAGCAGCAGTAAATACTGTATTTGATTTCCATTGCTCGCTTGTTTGGTTTATGTGTGCTCCTTAGAATGCCAAGCAGATAAGCAGAATTAAAATTACTGTAAACTGTTGCCAAGTCCTGCTTATACTGTATATAGAAAAGATATTTGAACTGGGGTTGTCACCTGAAAAAAAAAAGAAAAGAAAACTTAGACCTTGAGTCATGTGAGTTGCATAGGTCCAAAACACACTGCAGAAATAGTCTAATTTGAGAACGCTTTAACTGCCCTGACTCAGGGCTAGGGAATCCTGGGAATTGTAGTTTATTGTGGCACCAGAGCACTCTGACACAGAAGGCTAAATGTCTCCCAAAACAACAGTTCCCAGAATTCCCTAGAATTGAGCCAGGGCAGTTAAAGCAGTCTCAGTCAAACTGGACTATTTCTGCAGTACTGAAATAAAAGGAATGTGGTGTTGTGATTGGGCCATACTCTCCAACTGTCCCAATTTGGCAGGAGTAGTCTTGATTAATCCTCTATCATCTCACTTTTAAACTGCTTTTAAAATGTCTCACTTTTTCTTTCCACTTTCCCCCTTCATCCTCTGCTTATTTCAGTTGCTGGAAACCGAGTCCAACATGCAGAAGCAGTTTGATTTCAATTAACTGCGGTGGGGAAGAGGAGAGGGTGGAATCTTGCCCAAGAAGCTCAGGCAAACACAAACTGCTGCAGCCTCTCCTTGCTTGTCTGTTCTGCCTCATTAATAACTTCTACCATCTGGACCACACTCTGATGTTGTTTGGCCACACAGACCTTCCAGTCTGTAAAATGTTGAATGGTATGGAGTTGCAGCTGGTTGGCTGCTTATATCTGCATTTGAAGTACTTTTTAAAATCTGCAGTTTTGCTTAGTGTAGTGTGTGTGTGTGTGTGTGTTGAATTGTGTACCTTCAAGCCTTTCTGACTTATGGCCACCCTAGAGCGAACCTATCATGGGATTTTCTTGGCAAGATTTGTTCAGAGGAGTTTTGCTATTCTCTAAGGCTGAGAGCGTGTGACTTATCCAAGGTTACTGAGTAGGTTTCATGGCTGATCTGGGAATCAAACCTTGGTCTCCAGAGTTGTAATCCAACACAATTCTGTTTGGTATAGTATATAGTTGGCCCTGCACATTTACAGCTTTGACTTTTGTGGATTTGAAGTACTGATGACAGCTGGTGGGACCCCCAGCCTCCTCCACCTGTTTCTTTGGGTTGAGTACAGCCCAACAATATTCCTTACTCCTGCTTTAGAAGTTAGGTGATTTGTCCACCTGTAATGGAGCTTGCGGAAAGCCAGCATGGTATGATTTGAGTGTGAGTTCAAAACCCCATTCAGCCATGGAAAACCACTGCATGACCTTGGCTAAGTCACACTCTCTCAACCTCAAAGGAGGGCAAAGGCCAACCCTCTCTGAATAAATCTTGCCTACAAAACCCTGTGATAGGGTCACCTTGGATTGCCATAAGTTGGAAACAGCTTGAAGGCACACAACAACAAATGGAACCTGTGCTGCATAACTACTCTCTAGATAAATTCTCCAACCCTGCTCCACACCTATGTAAGTCTTTTTTATGCCAGGTAAGGTGATATTTCATGCATCTGCTGAAAGATTATTTTAGTTCCTGGAAACTGACAACATGGTAAGTGTGTTAGTCTTAAGTGCCACAAAACATGGTTGTTTTTGCTGAACATATCACTGTGATTGCCTTTATGAATAGTGGCATATGGTAAACTGCTAGAATTAAAAAGACCTTATAATGTTTTCAAATAGGAAATGGGGGGAAAAATCAGGAAATGCCAGCCAAGAGGTAGTCCCTGAGTCTTGTGAGGGATTGTGAGGAAGCTGGAGAGAAACAAAAAGCACAGGTTCCGTATTGAAATTATTGTCAATGTAAAAAATTTGGTGTTAGATATTCACAGTTGTCTGTTGATTTCATTATTATTTGTCTGTTATTAATTATCCTTTCAAACTGTGCTTCTCTCTCAGATTTAATATTCTGTCTTCAGGAGGGAGGGGAAAGAATCCACAAGATGACTTGGTTCATGCAGAAATTAATTATAGAAATAAAATATTAAGCTTCTTCTCTGAAGATGCCAGCCACAGATGCTGGCGAAACGTCAGAAAGGAACTCTTCTAGAACACGGCCACATAGCCCAAAAGCTCCACAAAAAACTAATATTAAGCTTGCTGTTGGGTTCCAGTTCCATATAATGTTCTATTTTCCATGCTCAAGAGACTGCACCTTGGTAAAAGCTGTGCAGACATGAATCAGTTGGGTTGTCAAGCTAACTTCTGTTGGATGAAAACACGCTCTCCCCTTTTCTAAGAGAAAAACTGTAGAGAAAAGACATGTCTTTCTAACTCTGACTGATATACCATACTTTACGATGAAAATATATAGCATCGGGTTGCTCTTCAGGTCACTGGAGCTATGGAGAATTTTGACTGGTTGAGTGTTACATGCAATACATGCCGTTTGGCAATACATTCAGTTGATAGCTTTATCCAACCTGCCACACTGACTTACAATTCTGAGCACACATTTGGGAGTAACCAGATTCAGTAATTGATAGAAAGCTACTGACTGCTAGAATCCTAGGCACACGTTTGAGAGTAAATGTGCTCAGCAAACCTAATGTAATAGTAAAGATCATACTACTGGCCCTCACAGCCAAAAGGAATACATTTCAGAGAAATTTATGAATTTCTCTTCTAGTTTTATTGGTATGAGTAAACAGATTCTTCTCTGCTTGGGAAAAAAAAACCCAACAACATCAGATAGTGACATCTGCTGGACAGGTAGAAAATAAACTAATAGATTTCTCAAACCTTAAATAAGAGTTTATGGTTTGAGACCTGACAGACTGTAAAAGCACAGCTTTAATAAGCTTCTGATAAACTATAAATACCATTAGATTCATTTCTTTTGTTAATTTCAGAGTTTTTGTGGTTGCTACAGAGGTTAAATATTTGAAAGCAAGGTTTTTTGTGGGGCGGTACCTTAATAATATCACTGAAATTTTATCACAAAGTTTAAATAAAAAACTCCCAATGTTTTAAGTAATTATATATTTTAAAAAATTGACATCTGTAATAAAAATGCTGACATGTGGAGTGTTCATGTGCAGCCCTACCATTCAATTTCCCCTCCTCACCCACTTTTACACACACACACACACACACACACCAGTCAGACAACATTTTAGGGACAATGAGCACACTTAGTCCGCATGGGCCATTTTGGGACCCCACATCCTTTAAATATTTCCCCCTTTAAATAGACATTTTTTGTAGATGCCTTGCTCTTTTATATGGGTTGTGGTTAATCTGGCTGCACAAACAAAGATGCCCACAACCTAAACAATGTCAACAGAGGGAATGATACATGAATAATAAGAATGTATTAGAATACAGCTTGTTTGGAGCCTGCATCTTAAAACTAAAGTCATTACACAACTATAACCATGTTATACCCACTGTAACATTTTAGGGCCAGAATCCACATGTGGATTTCCTCTGGCTTTCATTGGTTCCTCCAAAAAACTGCATCCTCGTATTTTAGAAATAACAACACCAGCAATAATATTCTGGATGACTGAGAAAACCTCTGCAGCAGGTTTTTGGTAACCTGGAGACTTGAAGAAGGAGGGGGAGGAGAAGAAAATACAGTACCAATTGCCAAAGCATATCATTGACTCTTAGCCTATGTAATTTTAGGATTGCTTACATTTAATGGGGATTAGCAAATCTAGCATTAAATATGACAAGTAGAAGTGTAGAGGAAGGGAGGGCAGCCACAATGAGTAGAGTTACCAACTGTTTTTAAAGTGAAGAGAGAAAATCTAGAACATACGGAATAAGGGGAATGCAAAAGTATATTGAACACAAGATACATAAATATTAAACATTTTTTAGAGTAGAACCATCATATCTTATATTCTGAGAAACCATTCTATGAAATTGATGCCGCTCCAGTATTTTAGATGAACAGGAGGAGCTTTGATTCCATTTACAAAAAGAATAAAAAGATACAATTTTCTCGTAACAAAGGAGTCTGATTTAGTCAGACAACCAGATCTGGTTTACTGTATAAGCTATTACAAAGAAGCAAGATCTCAAATTCTTTGAAACGCTGTTTAATATTAGGCGATTCAGGAAATTTGTGGAATTTCCATTACGTGGCCAAAGAAGTAATAAATTATTTGTGAAAGAAAGTTATTTCTTATGGCTGGACCCACACAACAACAACAAAATTTATACTTACGATGATTCTGATGCTGTTGAAACATACAATGCACAACTATTTTCACAGTGAAAGCACTTTCTTTGGGCTTTAATACAATTTAGGGGGAAAAAACTCACTTTTTACTCTGCATTTTTAAGAAGAACTGGCTTTTTTACATCTTACACCCAAATCAGAATCAGAGTGGAATTGGGGAGGTGACTGAGGGCGGGATAAGTATGTAGATGATTGTCTAGGTCCTGCAATTGTGGTGTTGTCCATTTTAATTTTGTTTACTTTCATTTTCAGCTGGGGGATGAGCACTACCTTTGTTTGAATATTTATTTTTAATTAAATTTTATGACATGGCTGGATGTGGAGGAGGGAGCATATGTTCTGATCATTCAGAAGAGTCTTCCCTCCAGACCTCACCTCAATACAAAAGGATTTCAAGCCCATGTGGATCAATGATGGTAGGTTTCCAAAACCCTTTGGAGTTTATCATACGACGGAATTTGGGGGTATAATGCAATGGCAATCTGAATGCAATCATGGGGTTTCACATAATTGCATATTAGAGTATCTCACACAATTTCGGGCAAAAGGGAAGTCATTCCGAATACAATCATGGGTTTCACTTAATTGCGTATTAGAGTATCTCACGCAATTTTGGGCAATGGGTCATTTTTGCAAAATGGGAAGTCATTCTTAACGCATTCCGAACGCAATTGGAATTCACGTACATTCGCTTAACTAGCGAATTTATGTGAATTTGAATTGGCTCCATTTGAACTAGTTTGTCATCTGATACCTCTAGGAACACACATCACCACCGCGGCCAATAGTAACTGGTTTTGGACCCCTCAGAATCATGTGGTCCAATTGTGGTACATCTCCTATGGGTGCTCCAGTTGGACCCATTGGGGTCATGGGACCCCTCTAGACCTATCTCACCACCCTGGACCAATACGAATCAATTTTGGACCCCTCAGAATCATGAGGTCTGAACTGGCCAGCCAATAGGAAGCCTCTGAAGAGTGCTTGAGGCCTCTGCCATTGTCTCCAGAGAACATGTCTGGACATGCAAAAGAGGCTGCTTCTACCTCCAGAATTTGTTTCTGCAGGCTGCCTTCCCTTCAGCTGGTTCATAGCACATGATTCTAGCTGCTTACTTTTCACACAAAGTTGTCCACATTGGTGGCCTTCCCTTCACAACCACCCACAGTGTTCATCACAACCCAACACGAGCTTCTCATGTTTCCACCCCATTAGTCTGTGTGATTGGACTTTTAGTCTTGAAAGCTTTGACCAGACACCCCTGTTTTTTCCAAGAGAGGACTCTGAAAGTGCAACCCTTGCTGGCCATCTCCAGGAAGATTTGGTGGCCCCTGTCCTCCTGCCCGCCCACCTCTTTGGGCCAAGTACAAAATCTTGATTATCACCCATCCACAGGCATGTGCTTGGGGAAAGTTTATTTGGGGGAAGACAAGCCAGGCCACAGTTGCCCAGCCCCTCCAGTAACTGGCAACTCTACCTGAGAGAGCAGCGTAGGCTTGCAAGGGTGTAGCCACACTGAAGAAATAAAGTAGCTTGACACCACATGCCTTTCAAAAGCCATCAATCAATTTTTGACAGGAGCAAAACCCACCTACCGATCATGCAGCAGACACCCATTTAAGACCCCGTTCTGTAGCAAGCCAGGGGAGTTGGTAAGGACCTCCCTGAATTAGAAAAAAAGGGGGAAGGAACGGGCCTAACCCTCCTTGGGAAGCCACTTTTCATCAGGTCTGCCCCTTCAGAAGGGGGCAAGGCCAGAACAGGGGCTTCTTCCCCCCTTGCCCCATCCCCAAAAAATCCAAGTGGGGAGACAAAAGACCCAGGACTTCAAGATTTCCAACTGTCTCTTCTCCTCAGCTTGGGCAGCATAAAAGAAAAGGACAAGACGTCTCCTGTTCATTGAGTTAGCTAATATCACAGCCTAATAAGTAAATGTAATAATGGTAACAGATATTCAATAGCAGGTGAGCCAGCCTGGTGTACCAGTAGTGGTTTGGACTTTGGACTACAACTCTGTAGAGCAGGGTTTGAATCCCTGCTTAGACATGGAAACCCAACTGGGTAATCATGGGCAAGTGACACTCTTTTAGCCTCAGAGGAAGGCAAAGACACCCCCCCCCCCAAACAAATTCAGCCAAGAAAATCCAGCAGCCATGGCCAGAGTGGGTTATACCCAAAAACATCACTTTTCCAAATTCTGGGAAGAAGTTGGGTCACAAGACCAGTCACCTCTTTCCTGAAAACTCGGCTAGTTATCATCCTGTTGTTGTTGTATGTCTTCAGGTCATTTTCAACTTAGAGCAACCCCAAGGTGAACTTTCTTAATATTCTTTCATTCCTCTGTTGAATTGCTCTCACCAAGGAGGGAAACTCCAGCTCCCCTCTCACAATACCCTGCAAAACCTTAGTGGACCACAGGGCGAGCATTAGCAGTGTGATGCAGCAGCGGAGGGATTGTCTGCACTGGCAGAATAAAACGGCTTCAGACGACATGTTGAGGATGGTGCAATTGTTTTCTGCTGCTCTAGAGAACAGAACACAGAGCAATGGATTCAAACCACAGGAAAAGTGATCCCATCTAAATATTAGGAAGAACATCCTGACTCTGCTCTGTTTTTTCCACTCAGAAACTATCAGGACTTCCAGTAGATGAACATGATTGACCCAGTCTGTCTAATGAAGAAATCTGTGGAAACATTCTTGGCTGCTTGTCAAGATTCCTTTTTTTTTTGTTTGTTTGTTTGCTAGATGGTTGTTATGTATTCCTTGCAATCCTTAGAAGCCCTTGGAGTAGCTAGAACGTTTCCTTGCAATGCCAGAGTTGTATCAAGTAATCCCTGGCATGTGTTCTTGCTCCTCTTTCTGTGCGACCTCCTCTCTCTCTGGCCTCTGAAGCACTTGGCCTACTTCCTATCCATACATCAGTGCCTTTCTCCAGTTTCCTCCTTTTCAGTTTTGCCCGGGACTCAGTCTGCAGCCATGGTAGGCTTTCCATGTGGCCTTTCTTTTTTCGAGTGGCAAGGGAAGGTGAGAGGGATGTGGTCCTGGGTGCTGGATTATTGATGAGGCTTGGAAGGATGTTTGTTCCTCCCTGCAGAGGAGGCCAGAGGTTCACCAACACTTTGCCAGAAAAAGTCAGAAGTGTGCTTGCTATATACTGTATAACCCTCTCCCAGACAGGCTCATGAGGTTACAGTGACCTGACTCATGTTCCCTGTTGTCTAAATAATAGTCCTAGCTAAATGATAGCCTTTTTAAATGCTAAAAAGAAAGACCCTGGGTGCAGAAGCTCAAAAAGTTGGAAAGAATATGCTAATTTTTTTGGGCTCACAGCTCCTTTCCCATGAAGCTTTGAGACAAATTCAAATGAAGTCTGTTCTGATTGGCTGGCTCCCCTTAGAATTCTAATATCATAGACCAGTATGCAAAGATACTGGTCTAATATCATAGACCAGTATGCAAATTCCATCACTTTTGAAGCTAACTGAAAGAGAGAAGATGGCAGCCTGAGCTTTCATAGCCTTGAGCCTACCTCCTCAGATACATGAGGTGGAGTGGAGAGTCCAGGGACAGTCTCTTGTGTGAGAATGTCCATAGAAATGCACAACTTTGGGGGTGTGGAGATGAGCTGACAAGTTCAATTTGAACTTTGGTGGTTGGCGGACAAAGCGAGAGGAAGGATGTCGCTGAAAGCCAAGGTTAGTATATATCCATACGAATGATATTGGGATGTAGTATGAGAACAAAAAAGAGGATGGGGGCAACTGGCCAACCCATGTTTATAATGTGTTGTAATGTGCATAGTGTACCAGGAAACCATTCTCTCTGTTCAACCCACTGTTAATAGACTGCAGTTTGTGGATATAGTCCAATTCTGCTGTTTCTCTTTCTAATCTTCCTTTGTAGTTTTTTTTGTTCAAAGACTGTTGTTCTGAGGTCCAAGATGGGCAGCCCAGGAAGACTGAAGTGTTCTGCAAACTGTTTTTGTGTGTTCCCATTCCTAATGTCTGATTTATATCCATTTATCCTCTGGCCTGTTTGCCCAATGTAGAGTGTTGAGGGGCATTGCTGACATAGTATGATATAAATCACATTGGAGGAGAATGAACCTGTGAAGGTCCCTCTAATATTGTGGGTGATGTCATTAAGTCCTGTGATGACATTTCCTGAATAGATGTGTGGGCAGAGTTGGCATCTGAATTTGTGGCAAGGCTTTGTACCCATGTCCACATCCTCCTGTAGGGAATTAACTGGTTGAGGTTTGGAAGCTATCTATAGGCAAGTAAAGGCCTTCAACCATGAGTCCTTGTGAGGGCAGCATTATTGTCAGTAGGTTGTAGTTCATTGATGATATGTCTAAGTGGTCCCATTTGGCAGCTGTAGGTCGCCACTAGTGGGGTTCTTTCATTTTCTGCCCTCCATCTGTTTTGTAATTGATTAGTCCTGGATACAAGGCTTGACTTATTTAGAGGCATCACCCAGTATGGTAACTCATGATATCACCTGCCTTGACCCATACCACACCATACAGAAGCCTTAGAAATGTTTCTTGTACTGATGTTATTCTTAAATCACAACATAGATCAAGGTGAGATTGGCATAACCAGCCACACATTTCTCCCTGGTGAGCTCACCTTGCATCTTGGTGCAAGGAGATGATCCACGTGCCACATCTCCAATTGTTTGCATTATTTTTGACCACATGCCATGTCTGTACCAATATTTTCTCTTCCCACCAAGCCCTCTGTGTCATTGTTACCAACTTGATTTTTAAAATGTAGATATTGTCATGCAAACTGGCATCTATTGTTAATATCCATAGCGGTCTTTCTTTTTCTACTTCTCTTTCTAGAGTTCCCTTGTACGTTCCCCTATGTCTGCTGTAATTGTATTAATTTTTATAAGACTGTGATTCCACAAGCATTTTGACATATGGAAAAAAATAGGATGTATAAAATGAAAACTCTACATATAAATAATTTAAAATGTTTAAGAAGTAATATATCTAACTGATATATAGTTATTCTTCTAAGAAGACATAAGAAAAGGTTTCAGGGTGACTCAACTAATAGTAATTCAGGGAGCAGCAGGCAGACAATAGACAACATATTAGAAGTGTATGAACAGAAGGAATAACAATTTTATATTTACACAGAGTAAGAAGGAGAAATGTGAAGAAATATACTAGAATCTGGCCCTAAGTAAAGTTATTTGAGAGAAAATTATACTATTTACCAACATTATTTATTTATAAGTAAACTGTGTACGGTTGAATAATAAAATTCTCCTAGAATAGATTTGGAATTAGTTCAGTATGTCCATTGCTTTTAGAATAAAATACAACCATTTTTAGTCCCAACAAGAAGAGACCATTAAATTAATGACAAGCAAACTTTTACATTCCCTTGACTCAGTGGATCTACTCTAGCTGGGACTAACAATGAGATTTGTTTAAAAAGTTCATCTATTTCTTGAGAGGTGTTTTTCAGGTCATAAGATGAACACCAACTGTACACTCAACTTTGTTATCATATTGGCTCCTGGGATTTGATAGTTCAGTTTCATTTTTCCTGAAACCATCCCATAGCGCTGACCACGATAAAGGGGGGAAAGTTTTAGATCTGGATCAGTCCATATAATGTTTGCAAAAAATCTTCAGGAAGACGGATTGACCCAAACAGAAAAAAAATACCCATAACAGCCTTATTCATTAGATAATTTGATCATACAAATTGTAACAACAGAGTTTTATTCCAGTGCTAGAGTTTTATTCAAGTGTTAACATGAAAAATCTTCTGTACATCTACAAAACAAATAATTTTGTAATTTTCAGGTAGGTTGGGATCTAGTCATAAATCTCTGGCTGATTTGCAAGGACCTCTGATTCCCAAATGTTTAACAATATTGATAAAAATAACTTCTACCTAAATCATCCTGCTGAAATAAAGAAAGCTGTGGAGAAAAACCTACAAGAGAAGCCTTTTGTGTGAAAGGATAGTGAGCTCAGTTCAGTTCTGAAAATAAATTCCTGGGCTTAGAATGTGCTCAGTGATGCACTGTTCTGTAACTGAGTGTCGGCTTTAGATGGTCATTCTTGCAGTTATAGTAAAAAACACATTAGATCTGTCTGAACAAGCCTGAAGTTTGCCCACTTCTAGGTCATAGTTTCCTAGCAAGCAATAAGAACATCAAGAGTTAATGCTGAATATTGAAGATCTGGGGTGCATGTGCTTTGAACACCTAGTCAGTGGAACACTTATTGGACATGCCCAAACTCGTGTTTAAAATTCTAAGCTGAAGAGTACTTCTCAAAGGAGATTTTGTTTTTGAGCCGAGAAGCTAGACAAATTAATGTGGCTCACCAAATAATAACAATTTTGTGGGATCTGATGCAAAGGTGCTTCAGTGGAGCCATGGGGTTTTGTGTTCTAGTCTTGGCACCAACATGCCCAGTGAATGTGCCTCCATTGGCTGGTATGTGAAAAGGTTCTCTGAAAGTATCCAAAGCTGCGTTCACACTGGAGAAATAAACCGGTTTAAGTGCCATGGCTAAATGCTGTGAAATTCTGGGGATTGTAGTTTGTTGTGGGGCCCAGAGCGGAGCAGCGCTCCGCTCTGGACCCCACAACAAACTACAATTCCCAGAATTTCACAGCATTGAGCCATGGCACTTAAACCGGTTTATTTCTCCAGTGTGAACGCAGCCCAAGTATGTGTGCACATGCAGCTCCTCTGTTGAGAGAGGGAAGATCCTGGTCCTGTCAGAATCCTTCTGCACACAGATAAGCTCTATGTCTTTTTCCAGGCCAACCCTACAGACGGGAAGGAATAGGGCTGCTGAGTATGGTGGCCCATACTGCCCTGTCTCGCAGATTCTTTCTGTATGAGTGTGGCTCACCTGAAGCCTTTCATAATAATGACATGATTGAAGCATTTAGAATCTCTCCGTTTTAAAATTAGCACCAAGCTCTAAAACAAAAACAAAACAAATAAAAACAAACAAACAGCTTCATTTATATATTTCTTCATACCGCCTAAAGAGTGTCTAAGCAGTCTACAACTGTAAGCTACTTGCCCCCAACAATCTGGGTACTCATTTTAGCGATCTTGGAAGGATGCAAGCCTGAGTCGAGCTTGAGCCCTTTTGCTGGTCTTGAACTCACAACGCTTGAACTCTCAACCCACTGTACCACTAGGGCTCTATTTGAAGTAAATGTTTAGGATCAAAGTTAAATGTTTTCAAGTGAAGCCCAGAGCCAAACCCGCATGTTGAAGAAGCCCAGGTTTACTGTGATAAGGGTATTATTACTCAAAAAGAAATAGAGAGGCCTAAATGCAACCCATCTTCACATTTTAACATTAGCACTTTGTTTATATGTATGCCTTGATTTTCAAAGAAGAGTCAAAGACAGCTTCCAAAAAAGACAAAGACAGCTTACATTAAAATATTTTTTTAAAGCATGAAATAACCAGTAAGCCAATCGTAGCATTATTTGGGGGATACAAATATTTTGTTTTAATAGCAGTTACATGGAGGCCAACAGCATGATCCTGGAAAGGTCATGATGACCTTTAAGTGAACTTAAAAGTGGCACAGTGGTTAAATGCCTGTACTGCAGCCATTCACTCAAAACCATAACAAGGTGGCGAGTTCAAGACCAACAAAAGGGCTCAAGCTTGACTCAGGCTTGCATCCTTCCGAGGCCGCTAAAACGAGGACCCAGATTGTTGGGGCAAATTAGCTTACAGTTGTAAACCGCTTGGACACTGCATAGGTGGTGTGAAGTGGTATATAAATGAAGCTTGCTTGCTTAACAAATTGTAAGCCGCTCTGATAACCTTGGCTGAAGAGCAGGGTATAAATAAAAACATCATCATCATCATCATCATCATCATCATCATCATTATTATTATCTTGTCATGAGTGGTCACATAAGACCTGAGGGTATGTAGAAAGGACCCATGTAATTTAATAGGTGTAAGTACTGCTTCTTCCCAACCTCCTGCCATGCATATTTCCTCTTGAAGATCAAAGACAAATCTGTAAGCCTGAAGAAGTAAACTAATCTCCCCGTGAGCCTCCACTGTATTTCCCACCATCTCATCCTGTCCAGGGGTTGTTTTCTGTTGCTGTTCCCTATTGAGCTAAATTATTTTCCCCATTGAATTCAATTTGTGGATTTAGGTAACACCAAGATCAGCAGTTCTGCAAAAGCAGCATCCCTATAAAACAGAATAAAAAATGCTAAATAGGCTGGAAAGATAAGGGAAGCCTGGCATCAGGAGGAGATGAGGCTAGGCACCAGAGAAATTTCAGGGGGATGGGGTACCACAACTGAAAATTGTCTTCACTAGCCACCCACTACACCTTGGATGGTGTAAGAATCCAAAACACAACGTGGGAACATCACTAAAAACAGTAACATTTTACTTGTTGATCATTAATTTTTTCTCAGTAGTGCATTATTTGTTCTCATTGTTAGGCTATGCAATTGCAATCCCAATCAGTGAAGCTGAGCTGGGCAAATTTGAATGGGTTTTGGACTGGATTTGATTGGTCTCATTTGCTTCCATGGTGGAATGGTACAGTCTGTATATGTTTCAGAGCAATCTAGAGAACTGAACATTAAAAACGAATGGGAAAAGCCAGACAGTCCATATTCAGCATGACCATATGAAGAAAACACAAAGGTGGTATGATGCAGAGAAGGAAAAAAAGGAACCTAACTTTGCTAAGTGGCACTCTTATTTAAAATAGAGCAAAGTCTTGCGAGGCCCTTCCATTACTTGCAGGGAGGGATTATGTGAGGTCATTGAAATATAGTAAATAGTTTTGTTTTCTCTTTATTCTGTGTTAGAAGTAGATTTTGAAAGGGATGAAGTGATGGTTGTTGTTTGTCATTTGACGTGGTCTTGAGCTGGTCTCCTTTCTTAATTTTCTTTTGTCTTGTTGAATAGCCTAGCTTAATTTTCTATCTGCTTTTCTTTTTAATTTTTGAGTCTCTGTATGTTCTAGATAATGAACTTTCCCTCTTCCTCATCAGTAAGTTTACTGTGCTAGCTGAAGGTCAAACAGATTTAAAATATACAAAATATAAGATATAAAGGTACAAACGGCACCTACCGTACATTCTTGACTATAAGTCGACCTGTATAAGTTGAGGGCAGGTTTTGGGGCCAAAATTATGGATTGTGATATGACCCATAGATAACTCAAGGGTAAAACTTAGTGACATGTAACAAAGGATCTAAAGAATGAAGCAAGGGAAAATGATGCCAAAGAACTTAAAAAATTCCACCAGGCATAACACTAAAGGCTGGATGGATGAGAGAGCAGAAGAAGGATCAATGCTTCCAGGGTGGATTAAACTCTTGCTTTTCATCAGG
Organism: Urosaurus nigricauda; assembly: GCA_034509955.1. NCBI lineage: Eukaryota > Metazoa > Chordata > Lepidosauria > Squamata > Phrynosomatidae > Urosaurus > Urosaurus nigricauda. The sequence goes on from JAOEGL010000005.1 coordinate 84,172,299, forward strand.
GGATGGTTATATATGAGTCAAAGTACAGTACTTACATTGACCCATGGATGAGTTGACTCTGGATTTTTGAGTCAATTTTTTTACTAAAATTTCTAGACTTAAACATGAGTATATACAGTAATTACTTTACAAACAGTAACAGAAGTTGTTACTAGACTAGTGTAAAGAGTTTCAACAATTCAAACCTATGGGTGAATTTTTAAATTGCCAACAAGAAAATCGTATTACTACTTTGCGCTCCAAGACAGCTTCTGGCAATTTTATAGAACTCTCTCTTTTTAATCTTTTTTTTGTTTTTTGCTGCCAAAACAAAAAGGGCCACTTTATTTGTTACATATCCACTGGTATTTCTCAAAAGCAATTTAGCCAGTTCTACAAGAGAGTTCCCATTTCCATGTCAGCAAGGGTTTCAAAAATCTCTCTCTCTTGGGTCGCTGTACAAGAGACAAGTTAGAATGTAGTGGGCAATGACTTCCACCTGACAAAGGCCACAAACACAGTTTCTTTTCAAACAGTACTGTATTATCCATCTAAAACTGCAGTTGGCATTACTTGAAACTGTAGTTTGGCGAAATCAATTTTTAGAGAAATTGTCTTGAGTTTAAGCAAATATCTGGCACTAAAATGTCCACTTTCCCTATATATATAGTAAAAATAGAGAGGATGTTGAGGCCCTGGTTGACTGTAGGTCCATTTCTGGAGTATGTCCAAAGATGCCAGTCACTTAATTGCCTCCTGTTTGTAACCCAAGGCAGAATACAGCTTGCGGAAATAGTAACTACAGTATGTATGAGATTTTTTAAAATTTGGCTTCCGATCTTGTTGTTGCTGCTCATTTCCCTGTAACAAAATTTGGAAGATGGTCAGAGGCTGCATCTGCTCTGCAGAAATAATGCAGTCTGACATCACTTTAACTGCCATTGCTGAATTTTATGGATTCCTGGGATTTGTAGTTTCGTGGGGCACAAAGCTCTCTGACAGAGAAGGCAAAATATCTCACAAAACAACAAATCACATAGCATTAAGCCATGCCAGTTAAAGCAGTGTCAAAATGCATCATTTCTGCATTGCTGATGTAGCCAGAATGGCAATTCTTTTAAATTATCAGCTGGGCAGTTACTACTTTTTGTTAGAGGGGGTTCAATCAACTGACCTCCACTATTATCATAAAGCTTCATCAGTACCTCTATAGATATTTCAGCTTTCAGCTTTACTGCCTCCTTCCAAGAGAAAGACTCATTATAAATAATGTCTTAATATCTAAAAAAGATGGTTTGCTCTGTGTTCTGAAATCCATTTGTGCCTTGCTCTATGATTTAAAATCCATTTGTGTCTATCACAAATCATTGTCTTGGCCTTAGAATAAGGTGTTCACATTACACATGAGCACTAAATGGAAGTTATCCCATGGATTAATAAATCGATTTACTTCTACCCGGTTTAAATCTTAATTTGGGCGGCATCCTGATATTATTGCAAGGTTTTTCATAGAATCATAGAATCGTAGAGTTGGAAGAGACCACAAGGGCCATCCAGTCCAACCCCCCTGCCGTGCAGGAACTCCCAATCAAAGCATACCCGACAGATGGCCATTCAGCTTCTGTTTAAAGACCTCCAAGGAGGGAGACTCCATCACTGTCCGAGGGAGTTTGTTCCACTGTCGAACAGCCTGTCAGGAAGTTCCTCCTAATGTTGAGGTGGAATCTCTTTTCCTGTAGCTTGCATCCATTGTTCCAAGTCCTGTTCTCTGGAGCAGCAGAAAACAAGCTTGCTCCCTTCTCAATATGACATCCCTTCAAACAGGGCTATCATATCACCTCTTAACCTTCTCTTCTCTTGGCTAAACACCCCCAGCTCCTAAGTCGTTCCTCATAGGGCATGGTATCCAGACTCTTCACCGTCTTAATTGCCATCCTTTTCCTGCCTAATTTGCTGCCTGAATAGTCAGCCTGGGTCTATCTCCTCTTTCAGGAACACTCCAGCGGCCATTTTCTTAACTCAGAAAACTCCCAGATCCAAAAAGAGGGGGGAGAGGAGTGCTCTTGGAAGTCGGGATGGACCTGGGCTGTATTCGAGTAGCAAATTAGGCAGCAAAAACCTTGCAATAATATTAGGGTGCTGCCCGAATTAAGATGTAAGCTGGGTGGTGGTAAACTGATTTATTAAGACATGGGATAAGCTGTTTCACTCCACATAATTTCGCTGCTTGTTTCACTCCACATATTGTTTTGAATGTTTATGTTAGGCCTGAAACAGACAGGCCAAATAAACCTCATCTTTTACATAGAACCAGACCAAAAAGTAGTGGTTAAAAATTGCCGTGGTGACCTAGATCGGATCACAGCAGCTCGTCCACAGCCCACTTTATCTGGCCCATACAGTTCAGGCATATGAAAACAATTTTAGAAAACTCTTAACATTTCCCTGTCTGCATGGCTCTTGTGTCAATCTTAAAAGTCTGCAGTGCATGTCAGAACTCTGTTTTTCCAATGGTCTGTTTTTATTGATGGAAACCAAAATAGCAGATAGATCAATAAAGGCAGCATAAACATGTTTCTTATGTTCCTTGATCTAAAATACTATAGCTGCCTTTCCACTTCCATCACTGGTTGTCGTTGTTAGTTTAATGATCAGATGGAATGCAATCAGTATGAGTCCCCACAGAGACGGCAGAGCACTTTGAGACTATTTTGATGCCGCAACCGAAATCGGAATTGCTATCTGCCTTCAGGTGAACAATTTTTAAAAACTGTTTTCATTTTTAGAAAAAACCATTTAAAAACTATAGGGACCCAGCACAAAAACCTCTGGAACTATTGGTGTGAAATTTATTTTGGTTAACACATTTTCATATCTGATTATTAACATTTATGTTTTGTTGTTTTTTTATTGTTTAGACTCAAAATTATACTAAAAACAAAATTAATTGATTTTCTTTCTATCAGCCTTCTTCACTGTCCAGTTCTCACACCCATACATAATGATGGAGAATACAATGGCTTGGACAATCCTCACTTTAGTGTTCAGAGTTATATCTTTACATTTTAGGAGCTTGTCCAGTTCTCATAGCTGCCTCACAATAAAGGTCCCGTGGAACGAAAGGAAAGATAACTTATCAACTTTAAATTTTATCTTTTGGGGAGGACATTTTGTGCACATCGCACCCCTCCAACCTCCTTCTCTTTTCTCTGATTTACATGTGGATTCGGGAAAACATTTTATTATCTTGACTTTTGAATATCTTTGTCCCATCTCCCTGGTCCTCTTAGGAGTTTATCACACAGGAGGAATTTCTTTCAATTGCGAATGGAGCCAATTCGCAATTACATGAATTTGTTAGTTTAGCGAATTTACGTGAAATCTGATTGTGTTCAGAATGCATTCAGAATGACTTCCCATTTCCCGAAAATGACCCCCCCCCCCATTGCCCAAAATTGCATGAGATACTCTAATACGCAATTACGTGAAACCCCATGATTGTGTTCGGAATGACTTTCCATTGCCTCAAATTGTGTGAGAAACACTCATTCGCAATAATGTGAAACCCCATGATTGCGTTTGGATTGCCATTGCATTATACCCCCAAATTCTGTCGTATGATAAACTCCTCTGTAACCCTTACAGCTTCACATTGCTTAATTGCAAAGCCTCAAATAATTTCAGGTTTGCTCATTTCAGTTATTATTGGCCCAACTATTAGCTCTTGTTGTTGTTGTATGCCTTCAAGTTGTTTCCAACTTATGGTGTCCCTAAGGACAGCCCTATCATGGGGTTTTCTTGGCAAGATTTGTTCAGAGGAGGTTTGCCAGTGCCTTCCCCTGAGGTTGAGAGAGTGTGGCTTGCCTAAGGTCATCCAGTGGATTTCCATGGTTGAGCAGGAATTGAACCTTGGCCTCCAGAGTTGTAGTCCAAGCTATGGACCATTGGCCCTCCTGGCTGGAACAGTGCAAAAAAAAAAAAGGAGGACAAGCTAAACAAGGTCTTCAAAGCCAGAGCTTTAAGCAAGAGTTTAAGAAACTAGCAAGATTCTCTTACCACAGTCCTGGATTTTGTGAATATGAAATAATTAAGTAATTTCAGTTTAATGGGAGGAAAGTCTACGCTAAACAGTGATTTCAGCACGAAGCATCCAGACGGAAGATAGGTCAGGATTCTGGGTTGATGCTTTAAGTAGACCAATCCAGCTATCCCAAACCATCTATCTTTGAATCTGGAATCGCTTTAAAGCCTTAAGCAAGAAACTAAGCATTACAACACGAAGTTCTCTAAAACAAAGGGATGTCTTACAAACAAAAGTTCGTCTGTCTGACTTCCTGAGATGTATTACCTGGTATTTTCTTGAACAAAAGGTAGTAATACCTCAGACAAGCACCCACTTAGGAAAGACATCACAGAAGCTTTAAGCTGATCCCATTGTCCCAAAGGTGACATTTCCTATCAGTGGCATTTCCTGTCTATAATGCCTTATTTGTCAACTAGAGGAGAACACATTGTGAAAGAAAACCTGGGGGGTATTCTGTTGTCTCCCAATGATTTAATCTAGTTTCTAGTTCTATATTATGTCCCAGTTCTATCGCCCACTTTATCATGCAGTCTTTTATTTCTTCTCCTTCTAACTCCCTTTCCAATAATGTCTTATAAATTTTGCTAATCTTTTTCTTTTCTAGTGCCCATGTCATTCTGTCAAGTTTGTTTTCATCTTCTTCAAAGCCTGTTATTTTAATATCTTCCTTAAACCTTTCTTTGATCTGCCAGTAGTTCATCCAGTGAACTATCCTCCTTGCTTTTCTAGCTTCTCCCTTGATCTCATATCTATTCCATCCTTTTCTTGTTTATATAAAAATTATTTATAAGTTATCCATTTTTGGTTTGTTCCTTATCATCAAAAAAGGGTCTTCTGGGGGGGGGGGAACGACACCCAAATTGGTATTTTTGATATAATTTTCTTTTTATTTGCAGCCAATTTTTAAAACAAAGCTCTTATGTTGTTGTTAAATTCTTCATTTACCTTGTGTTTTTCATACCAGATATAAGCATGCCGACCATATCTGACATTATATTGTTCTAAGTTTAACAACTTTGAGCTCTTTATCCAGTCCTGCATCCAAAGCAAACTTGTTGCCAAGTGGTACAATTGTAACTCTGCGAGTGTCTTTCCTCCTTTCTCTTTTGTATCTCTTAAAGTGTCCCATTTTATTCTAGCTTCCCCCCCCCCCTGCCTTCCATATACATTTTTTATTTCTTTGTTCAATTTTTCAAAGATCTTCAAACTATATATTCTTGGTAAATTAAGGAACAAAAATATTAATTTGAGGAGGAAATTTATTTTGATTGTTGTGATTCTCTTGAGTAAGATCAGGTTACAGACAGCCCTCCTTATCCATGGATTTATTATCCACGGATTCAAGCATCCATGGTTTGAAAATATTTTTTAAAAAGTATATGTTCCAGATAGCAAACCTTGATTTTTATATAAGGGACACCATTTTGCTTTGCCATTATATTTAATGGGATTTGAGCATCCACAAATTTTGTTATCCTCGGGGGATCCTGCAACCTAACCCCAGCGGATAACAAGGACCCACTGTAATATGGTGTACAATTAACATATTTAAACAAAAGAAAGAAAGGAAAAGAGAAATGTAATGAAGCAGCTTTTTTTGACGAGAAAAATAATGTACGGAATAATGGCAAGAAGGTTTTTTTGAAATGGGAACAAGAAAAATGTAATTTCCCAAGCTCTGGTCTCACAAGTGTCCTGTGAAATAGATGTTTTATGACTGGCCACCATACCCACTATGGCACCCATTTTGTGGACTGGCAAAGCTGCTCACAGCCACCATATTTGAGAGGGCCTGCAACACTTTTTTGCTATTCCAAATTGGCACAAAATATTAGAGAATTCAGGAAATTATGCATAATGGACAGAGCTGTCTTCTGTGAAATTTATTCCCGCTCTGATTTTTCTCCATGGTTTTCAGATTGCAGCCTACAGTCGGAACACATAGTTACTCACTAAACACTGTGGGATTTACTTCAGAGCAAACATGCTTACAACTATGCTGTCATACAGTATTTCTATTCCAAGTCTCTGTTCATCTGTTTTGAAACTGCTGTTATCATGGGGTATTTTGAAATAATGACAGGTTGGTATGGTTCAGATTAGTTTATATTTAGTGAGAAGCTACTGTCATATCTCTGAAGTTACAGTTTTAAGCAATGTATGAGTGCACATGATTAATTTTTTTTTAGTAATAAAAAGTGAAGCAATGCAATAATTAAACAGTCACTATTTAATAGTCAATAATTAAATAGTCAGGACATTTTTTTCCTCAGGAAAAGATTATGATTCCAAAGAAAGAGAAACAATGTAATTCTACTAATGTCTTTCGGAAGTAAGCTTCATGACATTCAAGGGGATTTACTCCAAAGTAAGATTGCATTAGCTCTGGTTAATACTTGGATGGAAGAATGCCAGTGAATACTAGGAGCTGCAGGCTATATTTCAGAGGAAGAAACTTGCAAAAACGACCTCTGAGTATTCCTTGCCTTAAAAAAAAACCTGTGAAATTCATGGAGTCACTGTAATTTGACAGGTGACTTAAAGGCACATTCACTCATTCAAGCTTATGTAAGAGAGACAGTATAGTGTAGTGGTTTGAATGTTGGACTATGACTCTGGAGACTAGGGTTCAAATCCCTGCTCAGCCATGAGAACCTACTGGATGACTTTAGGCAAGTCACACTCTCAGAGGGATGCAAACGCAATCCCCCCTCTGAATAAATCTTGGTATGAAAACTCTGTGATAGGCTCCCTTTAGTGTCTCCATAAGTCAGAAGCAACTTAAAGGCACACAGCAACAAGAACAACAAAGTTTGCATAGACTTGTAGCCAAAACATTATACTAGCTTTGTCAATAAAATATTATAGTGAGTCAAGATTGACACAGAACTACAGTGGGTCCTCCACATTCACTTGGGTTAGGGGCACAGGGCCCCCGTGAAAGTGGGAAAACTGCAGAGAACAAAACCACTATTTTTTTTAACCTAAGAAAACACCTCTTTAGGAATCTAAGTCCTCCAGTGCAAATCTATGGTCAACATCTGCTGGAGGTTGACCACAGAACTGCACTGGAGGACCTAGAAATGCCTAGAGAAGTGTTCTCTCTAGGAATTTCTAGGTCATCCAGTGCAACTTTTGGTGGAAGTTGACCATAGAATTGTACTGGAGGACATTCAAATGCCTAGAGAAGTGTTCTTTTCATGAATCTGTAGGTCCTCCACAGCAGAACTCTGCCAGAAGTTGACGATAAAATTGCAGTGGATGACCTAGAGATTCCTAGAGAGAACATATTAATCAAATCCATGAATAATCAAATCCACTAAAGTCAAAGCCACAAATGAGGAGGGCTTACTGTACTTCGCCACTATTATTACAGAAGTAAGAGGTGATGGTAAAACACTGCAGTAATGCATAGAGGAAGTGGGTGGGGGGATTACAGGGACACAACCAGTCTGACCCAGGGAGTTATATTGATCACAGAAATAATTTACAGTTGTCCCTTCTGATTCATGGGGGATCCATTCCCAACCCACCCCCTGCAAATCGGGAAATCCACCAATATTGGAGCCCCATTGATTACAATGGGGGCATGCTCCTGCATGTGGCACTGCATGTGCATTTTAAAGGCACGCACTATTATGTCCCATCTGGCTTGCCATCAGCGAAAGACCAAGAGACGCAAACAGCAAGACCACGAATTGGGAGCGATGACTGTATATTGAGGGGGGGGGGGAAATCCAATAATTTACAGTAGATTCTGGACTGGTAGTTCCCAACTCAAGTGGGTCTTAGTTTAGACTTTAAGCTTCTCTGCATGTGGTTGGAAATAAAGAGCCATCCAAAACTAATATAGTATAAGGCACTCCTGAGATGTGATAGATTGGATTTGCATTGGAATTTGCCTCGGCAGACCTATTTTTGAAATACTGGAAAACAAAAATAAAACATCAATAAAAAGGGTCACATGGAGATGACCATGGGGATCTAATTTAAATTACCATAGCATATGATATACCAGAGCGAGCATGGTATAACCTCTTGAGTCTTGGACTAGAACTGTGCAGGTGACCAGGATTCAAATCCCCTCTTATCCATGGAAACCCATTGGGTGACCTTGGGCAAATCACACTCTCTTGGCCTTAGAGGAAGGCAATGGCACCTCTCCTTAAATAAATAGTGTCAAGAAAACCCTATGATAAGGTCACGTTAGGGCCACCATAAGTCACAAATGACTTGCAAGTGCAAAGTAACAACAAGGCATATTGCCTAATTATTTTTTAGAGTCATAGAATCATAGAATCATAGAGTTGAAAGAGAGCACAAGGGCCAGTCCAACCCCCTGCCATGCAAGAACTCCAAATCAAAGCATCCCCAACAAATGGCCATCCAGCCTCTGCTTAAAGACCTCCAAGGAAGAAGATTGCACCACTTTCCGAGGGAGAGTGTTCCACTGTCGAACAGCCCTTACTGTCAGGAAGTTCCTCCTAATGTTGAGGTGGAATCTCTTTTCCTGCAATTTGTGTCCATTGTTCTGTGTTCTAGTCTCTACAGCAGCAGAAAACAAGCTTGCTCCCTCCTCAATATGACATCCCTTCAAATATTTAAACAGGGCTATCATATCACCTCTTAACCTTCTCTTCTCTAGGCTAAACATCTCCAGGTCCCTAAGTCGCTCCTCATAGGGCATGGTTTCCAGACCTTTCACCATCTTAGTTGCTCTCCTTTGGACATGCTCCAGTTTCTCCACATCTTTTTTGAATTGTGGTGCCCAGAACTGGACACAGTATTCCAGCTGGGGCCTGACCAAAGCGGAATAGAGTGGCACTATTACTTCCCTTGATCTAGACACTATACTCCTATTGATGCAGCCTAAAATTGCATTGGTCTTTTTAGCTGCTGCATTGCAGTAGCTTATGCAACTTATGGTCTACTTGGACTCCTAGATCTCTTTCACACGTACTTTCATTCAGCCAGATGTCCTCCATCCTATATCTGTGCATTTCATTTTTCCGCCCTAAGTGTAGTACCTTACATTTCTCTGTGTTGAATTTCATTTTGTTAGCGTTGGCCCAGCTTTCTAGTCTATTCAGGTCATTTTGAATTCTGATCCTGACTTCTGGAGTATTAGCTGCTCCTCCTAATTTGGTGTCGTCTGCAAATTTGATAAGTATGCCCCCAATTCTGTCATCCAAATCATTAATAAAGACATTGAATAGCACTGGGCCCAGGACAGAACCCTGTGGGACCCCACTGGTCACTTCTCTCCAGGATGAAAAGGAGCCATTGTTGAGCACCCTTTGAGTTCGGCCAGTCAACCAATTATAAATCCATGTAACAGTTAACTTGTCTATCCCACATTTTGCAAGCTTGTTTGCAAGAATGTCATGGGGAACATTGTCAAAGGCCTTACTGAAATCAAGGTATACTGTGTCCACAGCATTCCCTTCATCTACCAAGCTGGTAATTTTATCAAAAAAAAAAAAAAAAAAAAAAAGAGATCAGGTTTGTCTGGCATGACTTGTTTCTCTGAAACCCATGTTGACTTTTTGTGATTATGGCATTGGCTTCCAAATGTTCACAGACTCTCTGTTTAATGATCTGCTCCAGAATCTTTCCTGGAGCAGATAATTAAACAGAGAGTCTGTGAACATTTGGAAAGCAATGCCATAATCACAAAAAGTCAACATGGATTTCAGAGAAACAAGTCATGCCAGACAAACCTGATCTCTTTTTTTTGATAGAGATTGGAAGAGACCCCAAGGGCCATCCAGTCCAACCCCCTGCCATGCAGGAATACACAATCAAAGCACCCCTGACAGATGGCCATCCATTCCAGCCTCTGTTTAAAACCTCCAAAGAAAGAGACTCCACTACCCTCCAAGAGAGTGTGTTCCACTGCCAAACAGGCCTGACCAGAACAGAAGGGTGGCACTATTACTTCCCTTGGTCTAAACACTATATCTCTGTTGATGCAGCCTAGAATTGCATTGGCCTTTTGAATTGCCATTTCACACTGTTGACTCATGTTCAACTTGTGGTCCACTAGGACTCCCAGATCCATTTCACATGTTATCTTGTTAAGCCAGGTGTCCCTCATCCTATATCTATGCATTTCATTTTTTTCTGCCTAAGTTTATTCTGTTAGTTTTGTATATAAAGTAGTGGCCAACATCACAGCTTGTGGCATGACATTCAGAGATTAATCATGTTGCATTATGTGCTTTGGGCACAGGGCAAACTAGTAGTCAGAAGAAGACATGTGAGTGAATGAATGAATGAATGAATGGTTGAATGACGTAGTTTGTCCCACTTGATTTTATTAGATGACTCCCATGTTTTAATGCAGCCTTCTTCAACATGCTTTCACCTGTTTTAATTAGCTTTTGTGTGCTGCTTCAATTAATCTATTCATGTTTTAATTATTCTTGTTTTATTCAATTTTATTGTTAGCCACTATTGCTTTCAGAATCCCAGTGGCCATACTGGATGGGAATGCTGGGAGCTGTAGTCCTAAAATTATTTTTCCAGTCTCTGATAATAAACCTGGTGCTGTTTAAATGTTTTGGGCAACAATTCCGACTATTTGCAACGGATGAAAGGAAAGTTGTTGGAAAGCAGCCTGTTCAAGTTTTCTAAGAAAATAAGTCCTCTGACAAAGCCATTTATAATTCCATAAACCTTTCTCATGTCACTTCCTTTCTGAATGAAAAAGTTTGAACTATTTAAACTTTTGTGTGTAGGTAAGATGTTGATCCTTTAAGATCCTCAGTTCTATGAACTGTTGAGCTGGCATTTTTAACACAACGCCTGTATGTTTTGTTCTGTTGCACTACTGATACAAGCTGGAGGAACACTGCTGGCTACACTTGAGTATTCTTCATGAGCATTACTTATTTGCAACTTGCAGGACTGCGCATACTTTCTGCTTTGTTCCGCAATCTTTGTAGTATCTCCAAGAGCAAGCCTCTTGGAGCCTTCCTGTGAAGAAAGGAGAAATTGCACCCCTGTACACTACTACACTAGTGCCAGTGAAGCATAACTGTTAAGCCAGCAGTTGGCATGATTGTTGCATATGGTGAAATACCATTACGGAAAAAAAGCTGAACATCACAAACCCCAAGGGGGAGAAATGGTCTGCTGCTGTCCATGGGGCATCATAAAGGCACTTCATTCTGCTCATTATGACCTGTGGCTAATATAAACTCATCTAAAATTTCACAGTAACCTTTTAAAAATTATAGACTGCAATTAACAGACACTCCAAGAACAAGGCTGATTGCTTGTCCAAAAAACTTCTGCTGTTGGTACACAAACAAAAATGATGTTGAGTACCCTTTGGGTGTTTTGGAACGCAGCTTCCATAACTAACATTGACCGTGGTGGCTAAGGTTTATGGGAACCATAGTAAAAATATCTGGGAGGCACGAGGTTACCTGTCCCCTTTGTGAACTGTAATAGTTACACACACACCCCAACATTAATTTATATGTACTGTAACAACAAACCTCTGAGCTGTTCTTGCCAAGAAAATCCCATGATAAGTTTGCCTCAAGGTCACCATAAGTTGGAAACGACTCGGAGGCACACAACAACACATATTTGTATGCCACTGGCTATTCCACATAGCACCCTAAAATACAAAAATATACAGTTCAGTAGTGCTGATCCAAAGAAAATTAGTCACGTCTAGCTCCTACTCCTGAGAAACCTAAGCAGTTCTGTTGTCCCATCAGCCTCACAACTCCCATGAACTTCAATCAGCACAAGCAATGGTCAGAAATTATAGTTCAAAACATATGGAGAGCATTGGGTTGCCTCCCTCCATACATCTATTCAGACTGAGGAAATACATTACTAATGATTAATTTGTAAGACTTAATTTGAAACCTTACATACACATATAGGACAAACGTCTCTATTTTTACTCAAGTCTGAGTTTTTACTCAAGTTTTTACTTGAGTTTTTACTCAAGACTGTTAAGTCTCTGTGTGAGCAACTGAGCTCAATGACACTCCAAAGGATGGCTGCACAACCCAAGTATTGTACAGTATTAGCCCAACAGGCTAAGACACTGCAAATATTAACATCAGTGCTAACATTTGTTATATTACCCTAAGAACACTGTTAAAGAAGAAGGGTTATTGTTGTTGTTGTGTGCCTTCAAGTCATTTTCAACTTATGTCAACTCTAAGTTTCCAGTGTGGTGCTGACTGACTCTGGAGCAGGTTTGAATCCCTGCTCAGTTATGAAACCCACTGGATGACCTTGAGCAAGTCACACACTCTCAGCCTCAGAAGATGGCAATGGCAAACCCGCTCTGAAGAGACTTGCCAAGAAAAACTCATTTGAGAGAACCGCAAGAAAGTCCTTGGCTTGAAGAACATCAAAGTGGAAGGTTCTTTAGATAGCAAACTTCTTTTTCTTCTTATTTATATCCCATTTTCCTACCAAATTGGTACTCAAGAGAGGCTTTCGGGGGGGAAGGGGACGGACATATATCAAGTCCCCTCAATGAGGGTGGGTAACCTATGTTGTTTATTGTTCTTAACTTCCCTCACGTTGACCAGACTCATAGCAACCCTGTCGATGAAACATCTCCAAGACCCCATCCTCCACTGCTCTACTTATGTCCTGTAAATTCAAGCCCTTGGCTTCATCGAGTCCATCCATCCTGTAATTCCAAAACGTTACATTGTCAGACTACAGCTCCCATACATCCCTGCCAGCATGGACAACAATAAGAAAACATGGGAGGTGCAGTTCACTCTTTGGACTGTCATACAATGACCATCCTCATCTAGGAGTTGGATGGAGCAGGGAGACCCATCTGGTGAAGCCCTTAGCACTACAGACATTCATTCCTTTCCTATACCCTTGGACTAGCACCTGTGCGACCATTTTATTTATACCTCTTCCCCTGATCTATAAGAAGACAACATACACGTCACCACCTAATTTTAATCTTCACAACAATCCGGTGAGGCAGAGCAGGCTGTGGAGTTGCCAGAGTAAAAGCTGGAGATGATTCCTGTACATTTGATAGCTGGGCAGAAGGAGGAATTACCTGTAGAAGCGTTTTTTTGTTTACAACCTGCTGAAATGCCCTTTTTTAAACCAAACATGTACCAGTTTGCCAGTTTTCAAACTGGAAACCCAAGTAGACTAAGGTCCAAAACATGCCACAGAAATAATCCAGTTTTGAGACCACTTTTAACTGCCCTGGCTCAGTGCTAGGGAATTCTGGGAGTTGTACTTTTACTGTGGCCCCACTCTCTAAGAGGCGGCTAAATGTCTCACCAAACTAGTTCCCAGAACTCGCTACCATTGAGCCATGGCAGTTAAAGTGATTTCAAACTGGAATATTTCTGCAGTGTGTTTAGATATAAGAAAGCAACAAGACCAAGACCAGGTAGCTGTGTTGGGATTCCTGGTTTCCTCAATTCTAATCCAACATTATAATCCTGGGGTGGACAAAATACAGTCCATGGACTACTTGGATGCCTCCTAAATTTTGTGGAAGATTTGTGCGTTCCCAAATAGCAGATAACATTCCCAGCCCCACAAGCTGGTGGCCATTTTAACACATTTTCAAGCAAGAGGTCTTCCTCTGGCCTTCACAGGCCTTTAAGATAAAAACAGGAAATGACTGGACTGAGAAGACCAATCACTTCCTGGCTTGAAAAGAGAAAGGCTACAAAGGCTTAAAATGGACAAAATGTGGTGATCTTTAGCATCAGGCACCCCAAGATTGGGGGGCAGTTCTCGTTGTGTGCCTTGGAGTCCTTTCCGACTTATGGCAACCCGAAGGCAAACCTATCGTGGTGTTTTCTTGGCAAATTTCTTCAAAGGGGGATCGCTGTGCCCATCCTCTGAGGCTGAGAAGAGCGCGTGATATGGCTGAGCTGGGATTCAAAGTGTGGTCTCTAGAAGGTCAGAGTCTAACGCTCAAACCACTACACCACACTGGCTCTTGTTTTATCAGCTATTTGGGGACAAAACTTGTTTTTCATATCCCTAACATATGGGGGGGGGGGTTAGTGTGGGGTACCAGGACAAATATGGAAGGATGGGGTTTCATGGGGGAAATGGAGGTTCAAGATTTTTGGAAGTGGTTGCACCAAGCTAGGCCTATTTAGCCTTGTCCACCCTTCCTGCTTGTTTATTCTCAGCAAAAACCCTGAAATAAGGCCCAGGTATATTAATATGTAACAACACACCGACCTTATTGGAACAAACAGATATCATTCTAAAGCAAAGATAGGCAAGGTATGGCCACCAAAGCTGAAGGGTCTGCAACGCTTTCAGTATCCCTCCCCCCAAAAAAGTTGAATTGTCCTCTTTTAAATAGGTTCTGGGACTTCCTTGTAGTGTTTTAACATCAGGAAAAAAATGTTTTTTAAACCCTGAGGTAAACATGGAATAGGGGTTTGAGTGTTTGGAGCCAGGGTTCCCAATTTGGCCACAAAACCGAATAGGTGGCCTTGGGCAGGTCACAATCTCTGAGGAATGCAATGGCAGGCACCCTCTTAAGAGTCTTTGCCATGACCAAAAAAAGCCCAGCAATGATAGCCTTAGGGGTGTTGTAAGTCAAAAATGACTTGAAGGCACACAGCAACATCCCATTTTGTTTCATGCGACCTTCTCCAACTATCCCAGGGCCAAAAACTGGGCCCATCTGCCCACTCCTTTTAAACAGAGGCTATAGTGCGACCACACAACAACTGCCCTTCGCGTGCCATGTTGCCTTGTATCAAGTCCTAAGCAAAGCCTTTCCCAATAAAACCAGAGCACAGGCATTCTTGCTTTTGAGCTTTTTTATTTAAATTGGTTAAGTTTCTCTAGAGTAAAGATTATATATAAAACGGGCGTATCCAACACAACTCTCGTTTGTTGAAGCTGTAATAGAAATGCTACTCCCCTTCGGCTATAAAACTTTGTGTTACGTACAAAACAGTCGATCGCAAAGACTGGAAAGTTTCTGCAGTCCGCCCACCTTTTCCAAAAGAAAGGAACAAAAAGGGGCGGACGAACTTATTCGCACCATCAAAAAAAAAAAAAACCCAGAAGTTTGCAAAAGGCTTCTTCATTCCTTCGGCATCCTTGGACTCAAAAAGCTCGCGAAGTCCTCCAAACTGGGGGGGAAAAAACACAAACGAACACTTGGCATAATAATATTTCAAGTTAACCCCTGAGTGCGTGTAGTGCACAACAGCACCTATGGAAGAGTCTGATGACGGCTACACCTTAAATTAGAAAAAAAAATTGAACAAAATATAGGCATTATTTATTGGAAGGAGAAAGAGGGGAAAAAAGTTCCTTTGGGAAGAGAGGGGGGGGATCCATTTCCCAAACTGGTGAGGCAGTCCAATGGGAAAGAAAGGAAGGAAGGAATAAAAGGGGGGGGGGGAATAATAAAAACCAGAGAAACAAGGAAAAGGAAGATTTCATCCCAGTTCTACGCCAAGCCGGAGAAGATGATGATGATGGAGAAAGTCCTTCTTTCTTCTCAAAATGACAGCTCTTCCATCTCAAGAGAGAGAGGCCTTTATCAGTCCAGTCCAGGGAAAGGAAATGGGGCGAACACCCCATGAAGCTGAAGGATAATCCGGTTTGGCGCCGCTTTGGTCCTAAAACACACACACTGGAGGGGTATAATCCGGTTTGGGGGCGCTCTGAGTTCTTTGTCTCACCCGCTGCTATGGAATTCTGGGAGTTGGAGTTTGTTGTGGGGCCCGGAGGGCCCCACAACAAACTCCAACTCCCAGAATTCCATAGAGGCGGGTGAGACAAAGAGTTACAGCGCTCCCAAACCGGATTATACCCCTCCAGTGTGGACTCCCAAGCCTTAAAGTGCAGTATTGGAGAGAAAAAGAGTTAAGAAAAAGACAACAAGAAGATTGTAAACAGCCCTCTTTCCTCCTCCATCATGTCTTTCCTTCCCAAAATCAGGAAGAGGTGGTGGTCCCGATGACCGGGAACCGTCGGAGCCGGACCTTGGGGGCCAGGTCGACCCCGAGGAGGCGCTGGGCCTTGCGGAGGGTGGCTTGGAGGCTCCTCCGGTTCCAGACGCTGCCCCGGACTTTGACGGTGGGGAAGGCTTGGGAAGATGGGGACGCTTTCCTCCAGATCTCCTCCAAGGGGCGGCCTTGGAAGAGGGGCAGGGCCAACGCGCAGTCCTTGTTTTCTTCTCCCTTCGGAGGCTCCTCCTGGATCTTCTTCTTGGCTGCTCCGAGGCGCCTCCTTCTGGCGGCGGCGGCGGTGTCTCTCCTCCTCCTCCTCGTCCTCCTCCTCCTGGCCGCCAAGGGCTCTGGGACCAAGGCCCGGCAGGAGGCGTAGCCGTAGACGTCCTTGCTGCGGAGGATGACCGGCGAGAACTGGTGCTTGAGGCTCCGCAGGAAGTCCCACAGCTCCGCGTCCGAGCTCATGAACTCCGTCGACTTGGGCACCAGCAGCTTGAAGGCCTCGCCCAGGGCCTTCGCCATCGTCGGGGGGCTGGCGGCGGCGGCGGTGTTGTTGTTGTTGGCGCCGCCCAGAGAGCACCGAGAGTGGACCACTTTCACTTCTTCCTCGGGCTTCATTATCCTCCTCTCGGCAGCAAAGCCTCACCCGCACCTCCCTTGCCTCCGCCGCTCTCTGAAGCCGGCACACAAAATGGAGCTCCTTTTATAAAGCCTCCTGCCTCTTCGCCACGCCCCCTACGCCTCCCCTGGTTGGTCCGTTTGAATATGCGTCACTCGCTTTCCAGCCACGCCCCCCTCCCTCCTCCGCGGTTGGCCCTCCACTAGCCTCCACTGTCAATCAACAGCGTTCCACCAATCACCACCTCTCACTCAGGACTTTTATTTTTTTAAAGGCCCATGTTGTGTGGCCTCACTCAGTCTAAGTTTCCCCTGCCAATTAATCTCAGTCAGCCACCTCAGGGCTTTTATTTTTTAAGGCTCAGCCCCTTAGTCTCCATTGCCAATTATTAATCAACCATCTCAGGGCTTTTATTTTTTAAGGCTCAGGCCCCTCAGTCTCCATTGCCAATTATTAATCAACCACCTCAGGGCTTTTATTTTTTAAGGCTCAGCCCCTTAGTCTCCATTGCCAATTATTAATCAACCATCTCAGGGCTTTTATTTTTTAAGGCTCAGGCCCCTCAGTCTCCATTGCCAATTATTAATCAACCACCTCAGGGCTTTTATTTTTTAAGGCTCAGGCCCCTTAGTCTCCATTGCCAATTATTAATCAACCACCTCAGGGGACTTTTATTTTTTAAGGCTCAGCCCCCTTAGTCTCCATTGCCAATTATTAATCAACCACCTCAGGGGACTTTTATTTTTTAAGGCTCAGCCCCCTTAGTCTCCATTGCCAATTATTAATCAACCACCTCAGGGGACTTTTATTTTTTAAGGCTCAGCCCCCTTAGTCTCCATTGCCAATTATTAATCAACCACCTCAGGGGGCTTTTATTTTTTAAGGCTCAGCCCCGTTAGTCTCCATTGCCAATTATTAATCAACCACCTCAGGGGACTTTTATTTTTTAAGGCTCAGGCCCCTCAGTCTCCATTGCCAATTATTAATCAACCACCTCAGGGCTTTTATTTTTTAAGGCTCAGGCCCCTTAGTCTCCATTGCCAATTATTAATCAACCACCTCAGGGCTTTTATTTTTTAAGGCTCAGGCCCCTTAGTCTCCATTGCCAATTATTAATCAACCACCTCAGGGGACTTTTATTTTTTAAGGCTCAGCCCCCTTAGTCTCCATTGCCAATTATTAATCAACCACCTCAGGGGACTTTTATTTTTTAAGGCTCAGCCCCCTTAGTCTCCATTGCCAATTATTAATCAACCACCTCAGGGCTTTTATCTTTTAAGGAGCCCTCTTAGTCTCCATTGCCAATTATTAATCAACCACCTCAGGGCTTTTATCTTTTAAGGAGCCCTCTTAGTCTCCATTGCCAATTATTAATCAACCACCTCAGGGGACTTTTATTTTTTAAGGCTCAGCCCCCTTAGTCTCCATTGCCAATTATTAATCAACCACCTCAGGGGGCTTTTATTTTTTAAGGCTCAGCCCCGTTAGTCTCCATTGCCAATTATTAATCAACCACCTCAGGGGACTTTTATTTTTTAAGGCTCAGGCCCCTCAGTCTCCATTGCCAATTATTAATCAACCACCTCAGGGCTTTTATTTTTTAAGGCTCAGGCCCCTTAGTCTCCATTGCCAATTATTAATCAACCATCTCAGGGCTTTTATTTTTTAAGGCTCAGGCCCCTCAGTCTCCATTGCCAATTATTAATCAACCACCTCAGGGCTTTTATTTTTTAAGGCTCAGGCCCCTTAGTCTCCATTGCCAATTATTAATCAACCACCTCAGGGGACTTTTATTTTTTAAGGCTCAGCCCCCTTAGTCTCCATTGCCAATTATTAATCAACCACCTCAGGGGACTTTTATTTTTTAAGGCTCAGCCCCCTTAGTCTCCATTGCCAATTATTAATCAACCACCTCAGGGCTTTTATCTTTTAAGGAGCCCTCTTAGTCTCCATTGCCAATTATTAATCAACCACCTCAGGGCTTTTATCTTTTAAGGAGCCCTCTTAGTCTCCATTGCCAATTATTAATCAACCACCTCAGGGCTTTTATTTTTTAAGGCTCAGGGCCCTTAGTCTCCATTGCCAATTATTAATCAACCACCTCAGGGGACTTTTATTTTTTAAGGCTCAGGCCCCTTAGTCTCCATTGCCAATTATTAATCAACCACCTCAGGGCTTTTATTTTTTAAGGCTCAGCCCTCTTAGTCTCCATTGCCAATTATTAATCAACCACCTCAGGGGACTTTTATTTTTTAAGGCTCAGCCCCCTTAGTCTCCATTGCCAATTATTAATCAACCACCTCAGGGGGCTTTTATTTTTTAAGGCTCAGGCCCCTTAGTCTCCATTGCCAATTATTAATCAACCACCTCAGGGGACTTTTATTTTTTAAGGCTCAGCCCCCTTAGTCTCCATTGCCAATTATTAATCAACCACCTCAGGGGACTTTTATTTTTTAAGGCTCAGCCCCCTTAGTCTCCATTGCCAATTATTAATCAACCACCTCAGGGGACTTTTATTTTTTAAGGCTCAGCCCCCTTAGTCTCCATTGCCAATTGTTAATCAACCACCTCAGGGCTTTTATTTTTTAAGGCTCAGCCCCGTTAGTCTCCATTGCCAATTATTAATCAACCACCTCAGGGGACTTTTATTTTTTAAGGCTCAGGCCCCTCAGTCTCCATTGCCAATTATTAATCAACCACCTCAGGGCTTTTATTTTTTAAGGCTCAGGCCCCTTAGTCTCCATTGCCAATTATTAATCAACCACCTCAGGGCTTTTATTTTTTAAGGCTCAGGCCCCTTAGTCTCCATTGCCAATTATTAATCAACCACCTCAGGGCTTTTATTTTTTAAGGCTCAGGCCCCTTAGTCTCCATTGCCATCAATCAACCACCTCAGGGCTTTTATCTTTTAAGGAGCCCCCTTAGTCTCCATTGCCAATTATTAATCAACCACCTCAGGGGACTTTTATTTTTTAAGGCTCAGCCCCCTTAGTCTCCATTGCCAATTATTAATCAACCACCTCAGGGCTTTTATCTTTTAAGGAGCCCTCTTAGTCTCCATTGCCAATTATTAATCAACCACCTCAGGGCTTTTATTTTTTAAGGCTCAGGCCCCTTAGTCTCCATTGCCAATTATTAATCAACCACCTCAGGGGACTTTTATTTTTTAAGGCTCAGGCCCCTTAGTCTCCATTGCCAATTATTAATCAACCACCTCAGGGCTTTTATTTTTTAAGGCTCAGGCCCCTTAGTCTCCATTGCCAATTATTAATCAACCACCTCAGGGGACTTTTATTTTTTAAGGCTCAGGCCCCTTAGTCTCCATTGCCAATTATTAATCAACCACCTCAGGGCTTTTATTTTTTAAGGCTCAGGCCCCTTAGTCTCCATTGCCAATTATTAATCAACCACCTCAGGGCTTTTATTTTTTAAGGCTCAGGCCCCTTAGTCTCCATTGCCAATTATTAATCAACCACCTCAGGGCTTTTATTTTTTAAGGCTCAGGCCCCTTAGTCTCCATTGCCAATTATTAATCAACCACCTCAGGGCTTTTATTTTTTAAGGCTCAGGCCCCTTAGTCTCCATTGCCAATTATTAATCAACCACCTCAGGGCTTTTATTTTTTAAGGCTCAGGCCCCTTAGTCTCCATTGCCAATTATTAATCAACCACCTCAGGGCTTTTATTTTTTAAGGCTCAGGCCCCTTAGTCTCCATTGCCAATTATTAATCAACCACCTCAGGGCTTTTATTTTTTAAGGCTCAGGCCCCTTAGTCTCCATTGCCAATTATTAATCAACCACCTCAGGGGACTTTTATTTTTTAAGGCTCAGCCCCCTTAGTCTCCATTGCCAATTATTAATCAACCACCTCAGGGGACTTTTATTTTTTAAGGCTCAGCCCCCTTAGTCTCCATTGCCAATTATTAATCAACCACCTCAGGGCTTTTATTTTTTAAGGCTCAGCCCCGTTAGTCTCCATTGCCAATTATTAATCAACCACCTCAGGGGACTTTTATTTTTTAAGGCTCAGGCCCCTCAGTCTCCATTGCCAATTATTAATCAACCACCTCAGGGCTTTTATTTTTTAAGGCTCAGGCCCCTTAGTCTCCATTGCCAATTATTAATCAACCACCTCAGGGCTTTTATTTTTTAAGGCTCAGGCCCCTTAGTCTCCATTGCCAATTATTAATCAACCACCTCAGGGCTTTTATTTTTTAAGGCTCAGGCCCCTTAGTCTCCATTGCCATCAATCAACCACCTCAGGGCTTTTATCTTTTAAGGAGCCCCCTTAGTCTCCATTGCCAATTATTAATCAACCACCTCAGGGGACTTTTATTTTTAGGCCCATCATTTAAGGCGTTGTTGTTGTTGTTGTTGCCCCTCTCTTTCTCCAGTAGTCTCAATCAACCACCACAGTCCCCCCTCAGGACTTTTATTTTTAATGAAGGCCCATCCATCATCATGGTGGAAGGCACTGGAAGGAAGGTGTTGTTATTGCCTCAGTAGCCTTTTCTTCTCTCTCAGGCTGCTGTTGTTGTTGGCCTCCCTCAGTTTGTTGGTTGACTCTGAGGAGGACTAGGGAGCTGGCTAGCTTCCAGATTGAAGGGTTTTTGAGACAGAAGACCTAGCAAATACACAAAGCATAGATCACACCCCCCCCCCAAAGGGAACCAGTTGTCCTCCTTTTGCAGGGTGTGTCCTACATTTTCAACCTGTTCTGTCCAGGTGGAGTTTCAAAATGGCCTCCATTTTGAGCATAACTAGGAAGAATTTCAGCCTTCTGTCCAGGAGGAATTCCAAAATGTCCTCCATTTTGAGCACAACTGGGAAGAATTTCAGCCTTCTTTCCAAGAGGAATTCCAAAATGTCTTCCATTTTAAGCACAACTGGGAAGAATTTCAGCCTTCTGTCCAAGAGGAATTCCAAAATGTCCTCCATTTTAAGCACAACTAGGAAAGATTTCAGCCTTCTTTCCAGGAGGAATTCCAAAATGTCCTCCATTTTGAGCATGACTAAAGCATTTCAGCCTTCTGTCCAAGAAGAATTCCAAATATCCTCCATTTTGAGCACAACTAGGAAGAATTTCATCCTTCTGTCCAGGAGGAATTCCAAAATGTCCTCCATTTTAAGCACAACTGGGAAGAATTTCAGCCTTCTGTCCAAGAGGAATTCCAAAATGTCCTCCATTTTGAGCACAACTGGAAGGATCTGAACCTTCTGTTCAGGAGGAATTGCAAAATGCCCTCCATTTAGAGCATAACTAGGAAGAATTTCAGCCTTCTGTCCAGGAGGAATTCCAAAATGTCCTCCATTTTGAGCATGACTAGGAAGAATTTCAGCCTTCTGTCCAAGAGGAATTCCAAAATGTCCTCCATTTTGAGCACAACTGGAAGGATCTGAACCTTCTGTTCAGGAGGAATTGCAAAATGCCCTCCATTTAGAGCATAACTAGGAAGAATTTCAGCCTTCTGTCCAGGAGGAATTCCAAAATGTCCTCCATTTTGAGCATGACTAGGAAGAATTTCAGCCTTCTGTCCAGGAGGAATTCCAAAATGTCCTCCATTTTGAGCATGACTAGGAAGAATTTCAGCCTTCTGTCCAGGAGGAATTCCAAAATGTCCTCCATTTTAAGCACAACTAGGAAGAATTTCAGCCTTCTGTCCAAGAGGAATTCCAAAATGTCCTCCATTTTGAGCACAACTGGAAGGATCTGAACCTTCTGTTCAGGAGGAATTGCAAAATGCCCTCCATTTAGAGCATAACTAGGAAGAATTTCAGCCTTCTGTCCAGGAGGAATTCCAAAATGTCCTCCATTTTGAGCATGACTAGGAAGAATTTCAGCCTTCTGTCCAGGAGGAATTCCAAAATGTCCTCCATTTTAAGCACAACTGGGCAGAATTTCAGCCTTCTGTCCAGGAGGAATTCCAAAATGCCACAACTAGGAAGGATCTGAACCTTCTTTTCAGGAGGGATTCCAAAACGTCCTCCATGAGTAAGAAGGATTTCAACTTTTTGTCCAGGAGGAATTCCCAAATGCTCTCCATGCTGAGCACAAATAAGAAGCACGAATTTACATTTATAGGAGTGTTTTGTAGGTTTTAGTTGGCCGCGTCCAAAATTTTGTTGTGCCTCATCCTCCTTTGCGGTTAGGACAGCTGGTCGCCCTGGTGATACCTTTATTGGGCCAACCACAATGTACATGAGACATGTTGCAAGCTTTCAAAGTTTCACTGGCTTCTTCATCAGGCAAATGTGTTAAAAATGATACAGGAGAAAGAAAGGGAGAAAAATTGATGTTAGTCATGGCCCTCCATTTGGTCAGTTCAGATGGTATGGAAAGGTGTATTCAGGTGGGCCCGTCTTCCTTCCGGCCATATGGGTCCTGGGAGATTCAACCCAGGAAGTAAAATTTAAATCCCACTAGCAACTTGAACATATCCAAAAGTTTTATCTCCTGAATCCCATTGGAGTCATTGCAGCCTTTGCATGGTGATTCCCTGTTGGTTCCTCAAAGTGCAAGGCCTTCATTAACGTTGCCTACTTTTGTATTTCTCACAATCTTGTGTCACACACCTTCCAGCAAAGAACAATAACATCCAAAATCCACAAAACAAAATCCAAATGCATCTGAGGAAGTAGGGTCAAGTCAACGAAAGCTCATGCGACCAATTTCTATCTTTCAGTTAGTCTCAAAAGTGCTGCAAAATCCCTTTGCAGACTGATTTTCCAGACTAACAGGGCTTGGTCTTTGAATTCTGCCACAAAACAATGATACCATAATGGGCCAACCAAAAAGCACAAAATACATGATGCAAGCTTTTGAAGCTCTGCTGGCTTCTTCATCAGACAAAGGTGTTAAAAATCCAGCAGACTGTTGAAATTAGAACAGTTTTGCTTCAAGTCACATAGCTTGAATCTTAGCCACACCTGTATACATACAAGAAAGTAGCTTACAGCTCAGTTGAATTTACTTCTGAGTAAATATATAAGAAATTGGCAGCCAGAAACTTGGAAGTAATTCACTACAAATTAATTACGCATACTTCCTCCTTGAGAACCGAGCTGGTATAAGAGGTTTTAGGAGACCAGGGTTTGAATTCCAAATCAGCAATGGAAACTCATGGGATTATCTTGGGCAAGTCACAATATCTCAGCCTCAAAGGAAGGCCATAGCCATGAACAAATCTTGCCAAGAAAACCCAGTTAGAGCCTTTGATGTTGCTGTGTGCCTTCAAGTCATTTCCGACTTATGGTGACTCTAAGGCAGTCCTGTCATGGGCAACTGTTATCTTTCCCTCCCATCAGTCCCAAAAGCATAGCCAGTCATGAAAGATGTTGGGTGTTGCAGTCCAACAGTAGATGGGAGTTCTACAAGTTGTTCACCCCTGCTCAGAAGCTACTGCAATATTAGTACCAAGAGAAAGAGTGGCCTGATCTAGATTGGCAAAAAGAAGTGTGTTCATGGCTGCATGAAAGTCTAGCCTTTAGATGAGAAAAAGGGAAAGTGTGCCATGAAAACACCTTTTTTGCGTTTTAGGGGAGAAGAAGCGCCTTTAAAAAGGTGCTGGTTTTCCCAGCTTCTTTTTTAAAAACGGAACAGCGCAGCTCCATCTAAAGGCTGTGGTGCAGCTGCTAAGCATTAAGGAAAAGGCAACTTCATGTCACACTTTCCTGCCAATCTAGAAAGCCCCTATGTTTTTGTTCTCTACAGGAAATGGACTACTTCCAACAACAGCAACAAAAGAACCTGGCAGCCTCTTATAAGTCTGTTCACAAGTACAGTACTTGAATTATAGCACTCAGAAACCACTTTCACTGACATGGCTGCCTCCTATGGAATCATGGAATTTGTAGTTTGTTCAGGCACAAGAGCTGTCTGTGGCAGAGACTTCTACATGCCTCTTAAACTACAAATCTCAGGATTCTATAGATTGCAGCCATGGCAGTCAAAGTAGAGTAAAATTGTTACTGTATAACTAATGCGAAAGACAATTGTGATTTTTTAAATATATATTTGGAAGAGTTTATGGATGCCCTGAGCCAAAAGCAAGCAACTGTGGTGGGTAACGACTAGGTTTTGCTCCTACAACTGTCTCCATCACATCATTTCCCTACCATTTCTGGCCAAAAAAAAATCCCTTCCAGACTTGACTTGTGGTGGTGACTTCCTTGTTCCACAGCTGATTGAATTAGCTGTTAAATAGAAAATGACATCCTGGAGGTTCCATCCTAGGATGCCCTCCCAAAGTTTGAATGGCCAAATTGGAGGGGCTTGGGGGAAGTCTGGGGAAGGGCTGAGGAGTCTCACAAAAGCCCTTTGTGAGGGTTGTGGTGGTGGGGACATGGAGACCACACAATTCCCATATTGAAGCTTCCTCCCAACTCCCACCCGCTGCTCTGTTGCTGCACTGGTTCCTTGTAGCATACTTGTAAAAGTTGGGGGAAACACTAAGGCTCCTATCTGCATTAGGAGAGGACTATGCATTATTTATTTATTTATGTATTGTATTTATTCTATTTATACCTGGCTCTCAGGGCAGCTAACAGATAGTTAATTAGATATTTCCCTGCCCTCTGGCTTACAATCTGAAAAGACATGACACAAAAGGAGAAAGGAATGGCAGTGGGGAAGGGGAATAAGTCCAGTGGTTCTTCGCTCCCTCTTAGGCCTGGATCATGGCAGATGGACTGGAGGGTGGGCTCATCTTCTTACTTTAGGCTAGGTCTTATGTAGTAAGGGACAGAGTTCATTTCATAAGTAGATTTTCCTGAATTGATTGTGGACTCTTTCAGACGTGGGAAATTGGAAGTATAATCCAAGGGCAATCCAAACACAATCATGGGGTTTCACGTTATTGCGAATTAGAGCTTCTCACGCAATTTCGGGCAAAAGGGAAGTCACTCCGAATGCAATCATGGGTTTCACGTTATTGCGAATTAAAGCTTCTCAGGCAATTTCGGGCAAGGGGGGGGTTATTTTCGGGTAATGGGAAGTCATTCCGAACGCCTTCCGAACGCAATGGGGATTCACGTGAATTCGCTAAACTAGCGAATTCACGTGAATTCTCATTGGCTCCATTCAAAGTTGGGAGAAATTCCTCCCGTGTGAAAGAGTCCTGTGAGATGTTGGTGGGGAAGGAGGAAGCAAGGAATTTCCCCATATCATCTCATCCCCTGTCAGTGGTCCTCAAATTTTAGTTCTCCAGATGTTCTGAACTTCAGCTCCCAGAATTGCTGACTGTTGGCCAAGCTTGACTGTTGGCCAAGCTGGGTGTATCTTCTGGGAGCTGAATTCCAAATTACCTGGAGGCCCACAGTTTGGAAAACATTGTAGATTCCATTTACCAGTAGATCAACCCAAACTGCAGGGGATTCTTAGCAAGTAGCAAGCACATTTTTATACCGCTTACTGATGTACTAAGCAGTTTACAATGTATAAGCCAATTGCCCCCAACAAGCTGGGTACTCGTTTTAGTGATCCACGAAAGGATGCCAGGCTGAGTTGACCCAGAGCCCCTGGCTGGTATTGAACTCACAACCTTATGGTTTGTGAGTGAGTGACTGCAGTACGGGCATTTTAACCATTGCACACCACAGTTCTTGTGCTTTAGAGGGTTGTTATTTATACATGAGACATCACACTTCCTTTCTAGAACTCGAAACGACACAATCCTTGTGTTCAATCTCATTGCCCAACATCAGCTGTAGGGTAGTTTTTCTCTTGTTGCAATAAACCTAACAATTTAATATGAAGTTGGGTGATGCAAAGCACTTTTGGGTGGCCTTTGCCGTCCCAAGGTACCCATATTATTGACTGATGTTGTATGACTGGCGTCTCTCTCCTTTATGAGCTCTTCCTCTTCCCTCCCTGCCACCTTTGACATTCTGATTTCTAGGGACCTGAAAGAAATGATCTCATAGAATCATCGAGTTGGAAGAGATTACAAGGGCCATCCAGTCCCTTAGAGTAAATCAATCAATTTTGATCTACTCAAGCAGGACAATGACACTGTGGTGTGGTGGCTCACATATGCAACCCCTAACACCACAGACTTATGTATTATGGCAGTGGATGCCTTCTTGACCAGCTGTCCTTCCCTCCCTTCCCCCAATTTGGCATTATGATTTCTAAAACCCTTACATACATTTATCTACTTCCACAGGGCAATAGCATGGTGACGCCCAACATTAAACTTTTGATTTGCTGGTCACTTTTTCTGCATCTCCACTGGTACAGCAGTGGAATACGCAACTCATTGGATCAGATTCATAACTTGCTTCATCTGAGATCCATCCTCACCCCGACAGAGGTCATAGAGTTAAGAGCAGAAAATGGAACAGAAAGTAGAAGAAATGAGTTTTACAAAATGTGAAATAAATGTAGAAAGGGGGGGGGGGCTGTTTTGCAGGATGGAAGTTGAGAATGGTGCTAAAACGTTCATGTTAAATGAGGCTGTGTATGATAGTGATAAGAAATCCATGTCATGTAGTCTTTTCCCTTCCTTTCACACCAAATAGACTCCATCTAGGATGTTTTGATCTAAAAAGCTCTGGACCTGTGTTGTACTGAGATGTTAAAGTAATAAAATTGAAGATGATCTTGACAGCAATGCTTCCTACATTATAGGGTTTGGCCACACAGTGTCTTCCTTAGTTGATTGGTAACTTCCTCTTTCTTTCTCTCAAGGATCCTATCATCTGGCACGAATTAGGAAACAGGAATGGA
This sequence comes from Urosaurus nigricauda, assembly GCA_034509955.1. Taxonomy (NCBI): domain Eukaryota; kingdom Metazoa; phylum Chordata; class Lepidosauria; order Squamata; family Phrynosomatidae; genus Urosaurus; species Urosaurus nigricauda. Next base: position 84,199,667 of record JAOEGL010000005.1, read on the forward strand.
AAAAGAGCAAAGTGAAGGTCTTGTGAAGAGTGAGGAGTAGATAACCAAAGGTGAGGAAGAAATCAAGATTTCCTCTTGGGGGAGAGACTGCTGAGTGGTGTGGTGCTTGTGGAGGATTAAATGCTGAATTGTGTTGATGGTAAACTACAGCAGTCCTTTCACACTGAAGAATTATAGCAACATGATTCCACTTTAACCACCATGACAACATCCCAGGAATCCTGGGATCTTCAGTTTAAGGAGGGGAATTCTGGGCCAGAGAGTCCCTCTAGCAGTGATTCCCAAATTTTGTTCCTCCAAATGTTTTGGACTTCAGCTCCCAGAATTCCTGACTGTTGATCAAGCTGGCTTGGGCTTCTGGGAGATGAAGTCGAAAACACTCAGAGGACTAAAGTTTGGGAATCCCAGCTCTAGTGTCTTGCCAAATTACAAACCTGTTTGAACTACAGAGAAGGCTAAATGTCTCACAAAATGGCAACTCGCAGAATTTCATAGCATTGAGCCATAGCAATTAAAGTGGTGTCGAGCTGGACTATTGCTGCAATCTGGATGCAGCCTGAATCTCTCCATCTGTGGTCTTCCCTCTACCTTTCCAAGCATTATTGTATTGTCTTTTCCAGTGATTTATGCCTTCTCATGAAGTGGCTGAAGTATGAAAGCCTCACTTTGGTCATCCTGGCTTCTAGGGAGAGCTTACACTTGATCTGATCTAGGACCTATTTGTTTGTCTTCCTAGCAATACATGTCCATGGTATGCTCTGCATCTTCTCCAGCACCACATCTCAAGTAAGTGGATTTTCTTTCTGTCAACTTTTGTCACTTCTTTCCAGCTCTAGTATCCATACATGGTGATGGGGAATATGATGATTTGTACAATAGTGTTCAGTGTTACATCCTTGCTTTTTATGATCTTGTCTAGTATTTCATAGTTGCTCTTCCCAGTCCTTGTGTTCTTCTGATTTCTAGACTTCCGTCTCCATTCTGATCGGTGATTGATTTGAGAAGGGTAAAAAAATCCCAACCACTCAATAACATGATATATTTTTAAATATACGCATATAGCTTAAGGACAAGCTTTAAAAAGGCAATTGCTCACATAATTGCATACTTATACTGGAATCACTGAGAAATGTTTACAAGAACATGGAATGATACCTGCTGAAAACTACACATTTTTTTTTTTTTTGTATGATGCGATCAGTTCTACATTTTTGGAAGTTGAATAAGGAAAACCAATTGTATGATATTCAGTTGTGCAGGAAAAAAATATATAAATTCTGTATATGCTCGGACTCCTCAAAATTATAGGTTAAGAATTCTTCACTATTGATTCACTGAGCAATTTTTGTAGTTATCCACTTATTGCTGAACGCGTAGCAAGTCAGTGCCCTCCAACTGAAATAAAGCTCTTCTTATGAACTTTTAAGAAAAATGAGATTTGATGAGGGAGTGAAGGGCCCATGTTGGTGGAATGAAAGAAAAAAGAGGCACAGAAGAATGACAAACTGAATTGAAGAGGTTTTAAGATTAGATACCATGCTTTGGTTCAATGTGACTTTTCCTAAGCATGTTGGACTCCCATGCTTGGTGGAAGTTGCCACTAAATATTTTTGAATATTTTTGTGCTCGGAGATACTGGACTGTAAAATGTTTCACAAAGATCCATCAAACCAGCCCCAAACCCACAACAATATGTTTAAATCCATGCACGAATGTATATGCACATATATAAATGCCATTTCCCCCTATGCTATGTACCTGCTACCACCCAGAAAACAACACTGCTCTTACATGTATTCTACGTTTTATTGATAAGAATTTCTTCTTATTCATTTATTAAGTTTTATATGGATTTGATAGAGAGGCTAAGATTCATCTGCCTATATGAGCTATTAGTTGCTTTACATTCAGTCCAGTGATGATTATATTATGGATCAAAAAAAATGTTTATTTAATTTGTTTTCTTGTTGTTGTTTTAATGTGATAGATGGAGTCACCCGCTTTATCCTCAGAACCAGAAAGGTGAAGAATGTTAGGTGGAGACACAGTGGCTGGTTCAAAGTCATCCAGTGGCATTTTGATGACAGCTGTTTAGGATCTATTAAATCTTGATTTGGGAGGAAGGCAAAGCATCATGAAATACAGTCACCCCTCTGTTTTCGTAGACTTGGAATCTGCATCCGTTGCACTTTCGCAGGCGGCAAATGGAGGGCTTGAATATCAGCGATTTCTCATTTTTGCGGGGGTGGTGGTGGTGGTGGTGGTCTAGAATGGATTCTCTGCAAAAATGGAGGGGCGACTGTGGCTGAAAGATAAAATAAAATATTTCTTCAAATGTTGCACCAGGTTGTCCATAGGGTGGGCATTATTTGTTTTCCTTATTTAATTTTTGACACATCTGCTGCAGACGTATATATTGGAAGGGAGGGGGGAATTCTACTGAAATCATTGATCCATACTTCCATGAAATAGGTGGGTCCTAATTTAGGCATGAGCAACTGGAATGAGGAAAGCTGAAGTGGAAAGGACCAGGATGAAGAACCTCATCCTGTGCCCCTTCTCCTGACAGTAGTCCCTTCTGCCCCCCCCCCCCCAATGCTACACAGAGGGTTGGGGAACACTGTTGGTTGGTGTGGGGAGAAATGTCAGGTTTCCGAAAATCTAACAGAGACACCTTCCTTAGATGAAGCCCTATGTAGCATTTTAAGGATGCTGGAGGGGACTTCTGTAGAAAGGAAGAGCTGGAGAAGTCAGATTTCACCAACCACAGCTGCACACATCTATTGTCGTTATGTGCCTTCAAGTCATTTCTGATTTTGTTATAATGCCAAAGCTATTACGGGGTTTTGTTGGCAGAATTTGTTCAGACCAGGTTTGCCCTTTCCTTCCTTAGAGGCTGAGAGAGTGTGACTTTTCAAAAGTCACCTAATGGTTTTCTATGGCTGAGCTGATATTTGAACACTGGCATCCAGTGTCATAGTCCAATGCTAAAACTACAACACCACCCTGGTTCTACACATGCATATTATTTTTGTAGCCATGTGCCTTCAAGTTGTTTTCAACTTGTAATCACCCTAAGCTGAACCTGTCACGGGTTTTCTGGGGCTGAGAGTGTGTGACTCACCTAAGATCACCCAGTGGGTTTCTACTGCTGAGCGGGGAATTAAACTCTGATCCCCAGAGTCGTAGTCCAATGCTGATACAACTACACCATGCTGGAGAAACTCACCTATACCTGGATCCAATATATTAAGGCTGATCTGATAGTCTAAAGAGGAAGGATTGCATTTCTTTGAATGGCACAGAAGAGGAACACCTTTGTCTGGGTATAGCAGTGGGCTCCAAAGAAAGCCTCCCCATGTACAGTCTCTGCTGTAACCTGGCTCCTTCTGACACTGATAGGTTTCTTAAACCCACTCCTGACATCTTAGTGGGTGCCCTGTGACATGTATACGTGACTCATCTGACTTGCTGAGCACACAAAAATGTGATTTGTTAACTCTTTCTGGAGAAGCTTGAGTTTACCTGCAACCTTATCAGCCGTTTCATAACAAAATCAGTAAATGCATACCCTCTAACATGTCACAGAGGAAAACTGGAACGTGTGTTGCCAAGCGACATTAGAGGGTGGTCAAAATGGTAAAAATTATTAATGAAGAACATACAAGCTAAAAAAGTATGCAGCAGCAGCTTACTTTTGCTTGAGCCTTTTGGGAAGGACAACATTCCACCCCTCCTTTCTTCTCTCACCTGCTGAATTAACTGAATGTACTTTGAACTCAGTTTGCAGCAACTGAAGTAGGTTGAAAGCAAAGGGGGGGAAAGTGGGAGGAGGAGAGAGAAACTGGGACATCTTAAAAGCAGATGAAAAGGTTAATTGGGACTGTCTGGGCCAAAGTGAAACAGTTGAGGGGGGTATATAAATGTTGTTTGTCAGCTGTCCTCTGTTCCAATTTCTTATATAGTAGCCTGAACTCTGTTTGCAGCATTTAAAGTAAGTTGGGGGGGGGGGGGAGGAGGGGTTGAGAACAGGAAAGAGAAACTGGAAAATGGAGGATCTTTGGAGGATCTTGGATGCCTAACACTACATAATAGGGCCTAAGAAAAGGTGCACATGTCCCCAACATATACTGTCTATCATGAATACAGGTCCAGAGAAGGGAAATAGCGTAGGTGCAATTCTGATCGGCCTCCTTAATTTAATAAAAAAGGCATACCTGATACTCAGTCCTTTGGGAAATTATCCTGATATTTTGGAGAAGGGGATTGCTCCCCAGTTTGACTTAAAAGTCCATCAATGCTATTGCTGTACTTTGAAATACAAAACGTGAAAATCGCAGTGTTACCATTTTATTTGTTTGCTGGTTTATACTTTGCCTTTCTCCCAATATGGGACCCAAGACAGCTTATAAATTAAACAACATATAGCTAAAACAAGGTGTGATATAAACTTTAAAAAAATTACACAGACAAATCCAATTAAAATTTCAATTAAAATTAAAAACAGTTCAAAATACATTCAAAGCATAAAGAAAAAAAAATACACCACGCTCCATTAAAGGATCCATGTACCATCTCTTATTAAAAGTTGAAGGCCTGTTTTGAAAAAAAAAATGTCTTTGCCTGTTAGTGAAAAGGGAGCAGCGAAAGGGGCCAAGCAAGCCTCCCATAGGAGAGAATTCTATAACCAGGAGTAGAATTCAAAGATATAGCCATGTTAAGACTTTATCACACGGGGAAAATCAGGGCATATTAGAGGTTTAAATGGGCATTATCCAGCGATAGTCACGCGATCACAGTAGAGATTTTCACACACCGTCATGATTAAAGATGACTTATCCTGGGAATAAGCAGGGAATAACACATCATGAGAAGGAAGGACTCATTGGAAAAGACAATAATGCTAGAAAAGGTGGCGGGAAGTAGGAAGAGAGGAAGGCCACATACTAGATAGATGGACTCTGTTAAGGAGGTCATGGGTATGGGTTTGCAGGAATTAAGCAGAGCAGTGGAGGACAGAGGGTCTTCCTCAGATGCATTTGGTGGAGTGGAAAGCCCAGGAACAGATTTAAGTATGTGAGAATGTCAATTCAGATTCAAAATCCTGTAGGTATGGAAATGAGCTGGCAAGTCCAGTTTTAATGGTGGTCATTGGTGGACAAATCACATCTTTTTCTGTGTCCCAGGCTCATCTACTCTCCTTACCTGCAGGCAACAACGTCCTTTGTCCACCAATGACCAGACCATTGTTAAAACTGGACTTGCCACCTCATTTCCATACTCACAGGATTTTGAATTTGAATTGACGTTGTCACACACCAATCATTTTCCTCTGCTTTTCTTGGATAGTTCTGTGAGTGTCATGGAACAGAGAGAAAGCTCTCCCAGGAAGAGTGTAAGACTCAGGTAGACTCATATAGAGAGGTACAGTCTTTTATATAGTCTGGACTCAAGCCGTACAGGCAGTGTTTAGTATTTATTTCTAGAGGTTAAATCATGTAGAGGAAATAACGTATGCTTGACAGATTTTATATCTGTGCCAGTAAATATGTTCACACTCTTGGACTTCTTTACCTTTCAAAAAAATCGCTTAGGGAAAAACACACCCTTCATTACTGCTGCAGTACTTGTTGTCCAGGTCATAGAGTTTGTGAGGTTTCCAACACTACTGTCATGAAGACGGATCACGCAGGGACATTTTCATAGCAGCAACAAGGTGAGCTTTAAACTGCCAGCAAGGATGGGATGAATAATTCAGGCAGTAGATCGGAGATCTGTCAGGATCTGAGTCCCTCAGATTTTCTGCCAAAGTATGTGGATATATGTGCTTAAGTCTGTTCAGCAGTTCACCTACCTGAGAAGCATCATCTCTACAGACACCAAGATTGATAAAAAGATCGATCACAGATTAGCAAAGGCATATAGTGCATTCGGGAGGCTTCGCAAAAGAGTCTAGAGTAACAAACACTTGAGGCGAAGCACCAAAAACAGTGTGTACAGAGCCATTGTACTGTCTATTCTTTATGGGTCTGAAACATGGGTCATCTATCACCAACATCTATGACTCATCGAATGCTTTCATCAGCGCTGTATATGTACAATCCTAAATATACTGACTATGTGATGAATGGTGCTGTTCTGGAGCAAGCAGGGATCACTAGCATTGAGGCCATGCTACTGAAAATGCAGCTGTGCTGGGCAGAGCACGTTTCTAGGATGGAGGACCATCGCCTCCCAAAAATAGTACTCTACAGTGAACTCACCATAGGTCAGCATAAGAGGGGGCCCCCAAAGAAGAGATACAAGGACTCCTCAAGCTCGGCCAAATTGATCACCAACAATGGTCTGCCCTGGCCTCACATTGGGAGGCATAGGGACACACTATCCACTAGGGAGTTTATCACATGTGAGGAATTTCTCTTAATTTTGCAATAGTAATTTGCGTAGTCAATTCAGAATTTCGCGTGATTGCGTGAAAGATTATCCCACGATTACATGCCGGGTAATCTTTCACGCAATCACGTAAAATTCCGAATTGACTACACAAGATAAATTGCGCTATCAAGCGATTACACGAAAGCTTATTATATATTTTCGCGGTTATCTCTGCTTATTTCGAACGCATTCAGGAATATGTTATTACACCAGTGGATTTTTGAATGCGAAATTGCTGTCCTGCGCATGCCCACTTCTGAACCGATGCCATGGTGACCTTATGTACTTCCAGGACAAAGCATCCTCCATGTTGGACCAGTGCCCCAAGTTGCATGTGCGCTGAGATGTTGGTGTGCCATGCAGGAATTCCCCATCAAAGCATCCTCCATGTTGGCCCCGTGCCCCAAGCCCCATGTGCACTGAGAGGTTGGTGTGCAATTCCCCATGAAAACATCCTCCATTTTGGACCGGTGCCCCAAGCCCCATGTGCGCTAAGACGTTAGTGTGCCATGCAGGAATTCCCCATCAAAGCATGCTGCATATTGGACCAGTGCCCCTAGCCCCATGTGCCCCGAGGAGTTGGTGTGCCGTGCAGGAATTCCCCATCAAAGCATGCTGCATGTTGGACTGGTGCCCCAAGTCGCATGTGCGCTGAGATGTTGGTGTGCCATGCAGGAATTCCCCATCAAAGCATGCTGCATGTTATGGGTCAGAATAGAAGACTCTCAGGACCCCATGCCCCATGATGTGAGTGTCATCTTGAAATCACTGTAACAGTGCCAATTCTGGGAGGGGGGGTCACAGCTTATCTACCCAGACAAGTGGTGCCCTGATGAATTCTATGGAATGAATGGGAACCAGGGCAGATGGGGCTCTGTTTGGATAGCCCATGGGGACCTCATCACAACTGGGCAAGTGAAGGAGGCATTGCTATGGCAACTGTTGGAAGCCAGCAATCACGCAAAACATATGCAAAGCACTAGATGAGCGTAAAAGTGCTCCCTCCTCTGGCTACCCGTTCATGCATGGCAAAACATTTTCGGGACTAAGCCAGTGCCATGAGGGATCATTGGAATTGTAGTAAAGATGGCAAAATTGGGGATCAACAGAAATGCCTATCACACCCCAAAAAAGCAAAATAAATATGAAATTGTCAGGGAATAGGAATTGTAAGTCCACTAGTTCACCGGATTTGCCTATGTTCTGATTGCGTTCGGACCGCGTTCGCACATCAAGGAAAAGCATGTAATAATCTTTCACACAATTATGTGAAAACTCCCATTTTGTTAGCAAAAAACAGGAATTGCGGCGGCAACGCGGAGGAGAGGGAGACCAGGACCATCTGGGCCTCCCATAGGTCCCAGCGTTTGTCCCCTCATCCCTGCGGCGCAGTGGCAGTGAGAAAGAGGAGGCCAGATCACCTGGGCCTACTATTAAACCTTATATAGATCCCAATGCTTCCTCCACTCCCTTTCTCTTTGCAGTGGCCAACGGCGGCACTTGGGACGCAAAAAGACTCTTGCCTCCCCATTCTAGCCCCCATTATCTGGACCTCGGGAGCGACGACCGGGGGGAAACCCCCCCCAGAACACCTTGGTTCCCCCCTTTCCTTTCACAGTGGCCAACGGCGACCCCTAGATCACATAAAGTCTTTTGTCTTAGCCACTATTTTATTTAATCCTCGGTAGCAAATAAAGGTGTGACTGGACAGTATTTAGAATCTAGCTTCCTTTGATATTTAAGAGCTGTATCCCTGTTTGAATCCTTATGATTATTGAAATCATTGGCTGTTCTATCTGACAACCTGTTGCTTTCATCGGGTAATGGAGCCAGGAGTGAGTCATGTGCGGGTATTGAAGTTGTGTGGGGCCAGGGAAGGTATGGCGGCAACAGAGTGAAAAAATGTTGCAAAAGAAGTAGGGATCGATGGTTGACACCTATCCCCTCTTCAGTGCACTCCATTTCCCAGGTTAAGGCGGAGAGCATACCAACCGTTCCACAATCCCTTAATCTGCTCCTCTGCAATGTCAGGTCGGCTAAAGCAAAAACTCATATCATCTACAACCTCTTGGAGGACGAACAGGCCGACCTGGTATGCTTTACCGAGACCTGGCTAGGAGATGCCAGTGCTGCAACATGGGCGCAGGCTCTCCCAGCTGGTTATACGGTCAGTGAGCAGATAAGGGAAAGGGGGGTGGGGGTGGCGTTGCTATAGTCCATAAAACCAACTTAACCTTGATCAGGAAGCCTGTCCAGAAAACAGCCCACATCGAGTGTGTGTACCTTAGCCTGAAGATAGGGATAGTTTGGGGATTCTGTTATATACCGGCCACCCCGTTGCCTAACAGACTCCCTAACCGAGCTGACTCAGCTGGTCTCTGAGCTGTTGTTGGAGACAGCTTCAACATCCCTCTCGAGACCAGCCCTTCTGATCTATCTGGAGCAGCTTGGGAGTTCATGGAATCCATGACAGCCATGAACCTATCCCAATTGGTTGACAGCCCGACCCATTGTGCAGGTCACACACTCAATGGGTTTTTTAGTACGGAACAGGAGTATCCGTGGGCGGAGGTAACCAAAACCTCCGCTCTGTCATGGACGGACCACTTTCTGATCAAGGTGGAACTAAAAGCAGCGTTTTGTCCCCCCAGGGGTGGTGGACCCATTAGAATGGTCCGCCCTCGAAGGCTCATGGAACCAATCGGTTTCCAGAAGGCCCTAGAGGGTTTAATGGTTGGCAATGCTGGTGACTGTGTTGAAGCCTTGGTAAACACCTGGAACATCGATATTTCCAAGGCTATCGATGCAATCGCCCCTGAGCGTCCTCTCCAACCTGCTCCTAACCATAAACCCTGGTATACAGAAGAACTCAGGGAGATGAAGCGGGTTGGACGACGACTAGAGTGCAAGTGGCGGAAGACTCGACTCCTATCCGACAAGACTCGCCATAGGCAGCATCTTCACGCCTATCGGGAGGCTTTGCGTGCAGCGCAGAAATCTTTCTGCTCTGCACGCACTGCGTCTGCAGAGTCTCGCCCAGTGGACCTGTTTAGGGTGGTAGGGGAACTGACGCAGGTACCCCCTTCGCCAAATCCCCTTCTTAACTCTACGACGGCCTGCTGCGATGCGTTTAACAACTTCTTCGCAGATAAAATCTCTCGGATAAGAGCCGACTTGGACACCACCTTTTCTCCAGATCCTATAAGTGAGGTGTCTAGCGACTCCGTTGTTATCACATTACTGGATGAGTTTCAATCTGTAAGTACTGATGACGTGGACAAGCTACTTGGAAGTATGCGGAAGACGACTTGCCCTCTCAATCCTTATCCATCTTGGCTGGTCGTCCAGGGAGGGGACGCACTGAGAACATTTCTTTGGAATACGACCAGTGCGTCCCTCAGGGAGGGCATCCTACCATCTTGCCTCAAGGAGGCGACGGTTAAGCCCCTCCTGAAAAAGCCCTCCCTTGATCCCCTGGAAAGAAACAGCTAAAGACCAGTGTCCTTGCTCCCATTTTTAAGCAAGGTAATTGAGAGGGCGGTCGCCACCCAACTCCAGGCAGTCTTGGATGAAGCCAATTATCTTGATCCATTCCAAACTGGTTTGGACATGGAGTGGAGACTGCCATGGTCGCTCTTACCAACGACCTCCGCTTGAGCATTGACAGGGGTAGTGTGACCCTGTTAGTGCTCTTGGATCTCTCAGCGGCTTTTGATACTGTAGATCACTCTATCCTTTTGGGTCGGTTGAGGGAGTTGGGAATCGGGGGCACTGCTCTTCAGTGGTTCCAATCCTTTCTCTCTGACAGATCCCGAAGGGTGAGGCTCGGGGGCAGTTGCTCCTCCAAAATCGAGCTTAATTGTGGCATCCCTCAGGGTGCCATCCTGTCCCCGATGCTATTTAATATCTACATGAAGCCGCTGGGTGAGATCATTCGGAGGCATGGAGCTCAGTGTCTTCAGTACGCTGATGACACTCAGATATATCTCTCCATGACCAGATCGTCAGCTCAGACTTCACATGGTGTCTCTCCTCTTAATGACTGCCTTGCAGCGGTAATGGATTGGATAAGGGAAAACAGATTGAAGCTAAATCCAGACAAAACGGAGGTACTAACAGTTACCGGTCCGAAACCAGGCTTGGGAATACAACTTCAGTCCTGGGTGGAGTCACACTCTCCTCTAAGGACTCTGTTCACAGTCTGGGGGGTACTCCTCAACTCATCACTTCACATGACTAGTCAGGTGAATGCGGTAGTCAGGAGCGCCTGCTATCAGCTTCGGCTGATACGCCAGCTGCGCCCTTTCCTGGATACGAAAGACCTGGAATCTGTGGTACACGCTCTAGTAACCTCATGTCTGGATTTTTGTAACGCGCTCTACATGGGGCTACCCTTGTGCCTAATCCGGAAACTTCAATTAGTTCAGAACATGGCAGCCAGGCTTATCACAGGAACATCAAGGAGAGAGCACATAACATCTGTGCTTAAAGCTCTCCACTGGCTGCCCATTAGTTTCCGGGCACAGTACAAGGTGTTGGTATTAACCTTCAAAGCCCTACATGGCTCAGGCCTGTCTTACCTTAGGGACCGCATCTTCCCATATGAACCGCCCAGCACACTTCGGTCCTCTGGGAGGAATCTGCTGAAGCCTATGAAAACCAGGCTGTCGCAGACCTCCCAGAGAACTTTTTCAGCTACCACCCCTAAGCTTTGGAATGGCCTGCCAGACGAGATGCATCTCATTACATCCTTGGCCAGCTTTAAAAAGGCCTTAAAGACGCATCTCTTCCGGCAGGCCTTCCCCTGAGGAGGGAATAAATATAACACTAACCCCCGACCCTGAAAAATGAAAATGTAAATGGACCTGGGGGGATTAACCTTAGCTGTCCCCCTGTTTAAATTTTCTGATTCCACCCATTGGGGATTGCACTCGCACTGTCCATGAAACTGCATCTTGTTTTTACTATTTTAATGAATTTTAACTGATGTCAATTTTAACTAGTCCTGGTTTAATCTAGTCTTAAGGGGGGAGGTTGGGAAGGGATATGACTGAATGAGACAACATGTGAAAGGGATCTAGGAGTCCAAGTAGACCACAAGTTGAACATGAGTCAACAGTGTGATGCAGCAGCTAAAAAGGCCAATGCAATTTTAGGTTGCATCAATAGAAGTATAGTGTCTAGATCAAGGGAAGTAGTAGTGCCACTCTATTCTGCATTGGTCAGGCCCCACCTGGAATACTGTGTTCAGTTCTGGGCACCACAATTCAAAAAGGATGTGGAGAAACTGGAGCGGGTCCAAAGGAGGGCGACTAAAATGGTGAAGGGTCTGGAAACCATGCCCTATGAAGAACGCCTTAGGGAGCTGGGGATGTTTAGCCTGGAGAAGAGAAGGTTAAGAGGTGATATGATCGCCCTGTTTAAATACTTGAAGGGATGTCACATGGAGGAGGGAGCAAGCTTGTTTTCTGCTGCTCCAGAGAACAGGACTTGGAACAATGGATGCAAACTGCAGGAAAAAAGATTCCACCTCAACATTAGGAGGAACTTCCTGACAGTAAGAGCTGTTCGACAGTGGAACACACTCCCTCGGAGGGTGGTGGAGTCTCCTTCCTTGGAGGTTTTTAAGCAGAGGCTGGATGACCATCTGTCAGGTATGCTTTGATTGGGAGTTCCTGCACGGCAGGGGGTTGGACTGGATGGCCCTTGTGGTCTCTTCCAACTCTAAATTTCTATGATTCTATGATTCTATGACTGCTGTTTTACCTTGTATTTTTTAATTTTGTTGTACCCCGCTCCGAGTATTTCATTAGAGGAGCGGGTTATAAATAAACTTTATTATTATTATTGTTATTATTATTAGAAATCACACAATTGCGCGAAACCTCATGATTGCATTCGCAAAACCAGCGATTACATGTAATGAGAAATAACGCAATCGCGCTAAACCCCATGATTGCGTTCGGTTTTTCAGTAAAAAATTGGTCGTGTGATAAACTCCACAGTCTCAAAGGCATTACAAAATCTCTCTACATACCAATTTAAGATTTGTTGACCACAACAGTGTGCAGCTACATTCATGGTTTAGGGAGTGGATATGTAGGATTCTCATCCAAAGACATCTAGTGTTTCACCAAACTACAAACCCCAGGATTTCATAGCACATTGTCATGACAGTTAAAGTGGAATCATACTGCTATCACTGTGTAGTGGCAAAGAGTGCAGAGAATTGCATGCCACATACAGTGTCCTGAACCACCTAAGCTAGTCTGCTGCCTCTGTTGTGGCAGAGGATGACAGTTTTTAATCATGAATTTTAAACATGAATTTTATATTAATGATCTTTCTACGTATTATAATATAAATATTGCATAGCTCTCTTAATATGCATATTTTACGCAGCTTAATATGTGTATTTTATGTAATGAATATTTTTTAACTATGTTGCAACCCACCTTGAGCCATGAGGAGAGGCGGGTAAGAAAGTTGTTGTTGTTGTTGTTGTTGTTGTTATTATTATTATTATTATTATTATTATTTCCATTCAACTGGTCACCAGTCCAGTTGTATTCATGGAATACAACATGTTGGTTTATCACACTAGGGGGCAAACAGGGGGCAAACAGGATTTAAACAGGAATTAAACAGGAAATGTCCTATGTTAAACATAAGGCATTTCCTGTTTAATTCCTGTTTAACTCTCATTTAAATCCTGTTTGCCCCCCTTGTGTGATGGTCACCATCTTGTCTTTGTGAGAAAAATATCATTGCTACAAAACTTCTTGGCCCAGCATCGGTGGTTGTGGTTTCTGTTTTGCATATCTTGCTTGGTCTTGCTTGGCAAAAGAATCTATTCTTCACTCAGGGAAGTCTTTGGCTGTATCTGCACTGCCGAAATAATCTAGTTTGATACCACTTTAACTTCCATGGCTCAATGCTATGGGATTCTGGGATTTGTAGTTTGTTGTGATACCAGAGCTTTCTGATTATTTGTGGTATGCTTTAAATGTGCTTTGATCTCTCTTTAATAAAATTAGACCCGGTGTGATAAACTCTAACAGAGAGTTCTGGTGCCACAACAAACTGTGATTCCCAGAATTCCCTAGCAGTGAGCCGTGGCATTTAAGGTAGTGTAAAACTGGGTTCTGCAGTGCAGATGCAACTTTTGTCAGACTAGCAGTAATCAGGGGCGAGAACAGAAGCAAAGAATCGATGGACAAGACAGTAGTCCGGATTGAATCTCAGCTGTTACTCTCTGAGCACAGTTGAAAACAAGACCTCACTGAAACTTGCCAGATGCCACAAAAGCTGAGTAATCTGAAACCATGCCCTCAGAATCTGACACTCTGGACTCTTTCAGACGTGGGAAATTGGAAGTATAATCCAAAGGCAATCCAAACGCAATCCTGGGGTTTCACGTTATTGCGAATTAATTCTTCTCACTCAAATTCGGGCAAAAGGGAAGTCACTCCGAATGCAATCATGGGTTTAACGTTATTGCGGATTTAAGCTTCTCAGGCGATTTCGGGCAAGGGGGGGTTATTTTCGGGTAATGGAAAGTGATTCCGAATGCCTTCCAAATGGAGCAGGGGTTCAGGTAAATTCGCTAAACAAGCGAATTTACATGAATCCCTCCCACTGTGTTTGTATGTATGTGGGCCTTCAAGTCCCCTGTCGACCTACCCTGCTGCCACTGTTTTTTACTTCCCGAAAACAGATTGCTTATACGTTTTTATCTCAGTTACCACTTTAGAGACTCTTAGGATGATTAATTTGGGTATAGCCATCAAATGTGCTTCCTACAGAAAGTATGCAGCTTGGGGTTAGCCGTCTCAGAAGCTAAAAAATAAAAAAAGTCTTGGTGACTGTTTTTAATTGTATTAGTCAGCATGGATTCCCTTGACCCACTAACAAAAAGAAAATTAGTGATTAGTACATCTGAACAGCATGCTGATAGTAAGAGGCAGTTAAAACAATGGAGCAATGGTAAGCTTGTATTGGGATGAAGATAAGTTTAATACAGTGGACTCTTTCAAACGGGGAGGAATTTCTCCCAACTCCGAATGGAGCCAATGCGGATTTATGTAAATTCGCTTGTTTAGCGAATTTACATGAACCCCTGCTCCGTTCGGAATTACTTCCCATTACCCGAAATTAACCCCCTCCTGCCCAAATTTGCATGCGAAGCTTTAATTCGCAATAACATAAAACCCATGATTGTATTCGAATTGGCTTCCCTCCTGCCCGAATTTGCGTGCGAAGAGTTAATTTGCAATAACATAAAACCCATGATTGCATTCGAATTGACCTTAAATTATACTTCCAATTTAGCCTTGTATGAAAGAGTCCAGTATGTATAAGATTTATGTTGTTGTTGTGTGTCTTTAAGTCTTTTCCAACTTATGGTGACACCTAAGGCCGACCCTAAGGTTGTGAGTAGACATACGATATAAAGGGAAAGATATATGTGGGGAGATATAAACCCACATATCTTGGGGTTTTCTTGGCAAGATTTGTTTAGAGCAGGTTTGCCATTGCCTTCCCCTGAGGCTGAAAGAGTGTGACTTGCCCAAGGTGGATGTTTGAGGAGCTATAGTGTCACTCCCATGGTGATGCCACTTTTATATAGATATAGATACACACACACACCCAAAATGTCTCTCCAGATTTAATTATTTTACTTGGATCATAAATTAGTGTACACATGATTATATCAGGCAGGCTGGCCAGTTCTCGCTCTAAGTCGGAAAGGACTTGAAGTCACACAACAACAGCGACAACAACATTCCAAAAAGTAACTGCCTAAGACAGCAGAAGTTACTTTTGGGAGGAACTATTTCAAGGCTGCACTGGAATGAAAAGTAAAGCATTTCAGTCGTTAACAGTCAATCCATTCCACAGCTCACCAAGGAAATGGCATATATGGGAACCCTTGATAGCGTCGTCATTGTTGTAAGCCGTACTGACAAATTACAAATTAAAAAATCACTGGGCCTACACGGCATCCCCCTGAGTGTTTAAAGAATGAATATGCTGAATTCCTCATCTTTTGAAACATGGGAGAATAGGAGTGCAGCCTGCAGCCTTCACATGGCACCCTAAGGGCTATTTATGTAAAAAAAAACCCCAGGGGTAAGAAAATTGCTTCCAAATACAGTATCTGCTAGGGGCATAGGAGAGGCTTTTTTAAAAACAGGCCTGCACAACATACAGGACATTTCTCAGCAGTATTAACCCATATAAAGTCAACCCCACGTTTTAGGGTCAATTTTTGGGCATAATTTTTTCGATCTACAATAGATTACATATGGTAATTTCCTACTATCTGCACGTAAAGGGAAAGATCACATGTGGACATGTGATGGAGAAGTGAGCACACTTTAATTCCTTTTATTGTGATGTTTGTGGCATTTTAATTACTCTTACTCTAAAAAAAATCTTTGGTAAATCATACAAATGCTATCTTTTTTTCCTCCTTTCCGATCAGAATTCCCAGGTTACAGATGAAGTGTTCAGATTCTATGGAACCACTCATACCTGCTGTGGACACTTGATAACTATGCAGCGATCAACCCTAACCGATGAACACTTGAAAGATATTTTTAAAACATCAGTTTCAAACATGATTCCAGAGTATGATAAACTAACTGATGACAAGAAGTGTGATACGCCTCATTGACTAAATGTTGTAACAGTAAGAAAACCTTAAAAGTGTATTAAAACTTGTACTGCTTAGCATAGTAATTTTTAAAATATTAACATAATTTCATGATAGGCAAAAATCTTAATTAATAATTGTAATGAACTGATATTAATTGAAATTTCCCCCTTTTTATAGTATGGTTTATTTGTAAAATAGTTTAATCATTAATGGACTCTTTCAGATGTGGGAAATTGGAAGTATAATCCAAGGGCAATCCAAACACAATCCTGGGGTTTCACATTATTGCGAATTAATTCTTCTCACGCAAATTCGGGCAAAAGGGAAGTCACTCCGAATGCAATCATGGGTTTAACGTTATTGCGAATTTAAGCTTCTCACGCGATTTCGGGCAAGGGGGGGTTATTTTCAGGTAATGGGAAGTCATTCCGAATGCCTTCCGAACGGAGCAGGGCTTCAGGTAAATTCGCTAAACAAGCGAATTTACATGAATCCGCATTGGCTCCATTCGGAATTGGGAGAAATTCCTCCCGTTTGAAAGAGTCCAATGATACCTTTACTTGGAAACTGTACTGCTAAAAACCTATCTGTGGCTTGAAGAACTTTACCCTATTTTAATTTTGGCCCTTCACCACTTCCAAGTTGTGCAGAAGTGAACATCAATTTAAAAAGCCTCTCCGGGTACTAAAATGGCCCTGAACAAGGAGAGTGAAATTACTCCTCATTTGAGGGCATTTTTTGTAGTAGTGTGGATGGGATGTGGCTGTTCAAAATCTCCTAGAAGGTTAATGTTAACACAGTATTTAGAAGCGAGACAATGTGAAGTCTGACCTAATTACAGAGGCAACTGGATTGTAAAGAAAAATAATAAGTTGCTTACGGTAAATAGAGGATAATATTGGTCTTTAATATATATGAATCATTATCCTTAAAAAAAACAACTTATACTATATTATATCAGGTTACATCGTATTCATTTCCATTGTTATTACCGTGATAAATTTTCTTCTTTAAGTTCCATATCCTTCTTTCTTCTATACGGTTAGTTTGTTCTATCATTGCAAATCTTTTTGCATTTCTTTCCATGTAACTATGTAGTTGTTGTCATAGAGGTTAATGTTTTTATTTCTTAAACAGATGCCTAAATAGCTGACCCCTCCTATTTTGCATGCAGATCTCTCTGCTAGCTTGTCTTTTTCTATTATAGACACATTAATAGTTAGCATCCATGTTTTTTTCTCTTTTAATCTAAATCCCAAATATCTTCCTAAACTTTTCATTTCTTTCAATAATTGATCTATATCTTTTAATGGGTCTTCCAATATTATTACCATGTTGTTGGCAAAAGCCCTCAACTTATGTTCATGTCCTTTGATCTTAATTCCCCTTATTTTGTTGCTTGAGCGAACTTCGTTCTTTTGTAATTCTTAGTATTGTTGCTTTATTGAAAAATTTCATCATGTTTTCTTCAAAGTCCTCTGATATTTTTTCTTCCTTGAACAAATTGGTGTAGTACTCTTTGAATGTTTCCTGAATGATTCTTGAAAAATGCAGAAAATGCACACAAATTATCGAGCAGTAATCAAAGCATGATCTCAAGAAATGCATTTCCTGAAGTTGCAAAGAGACATAGAGAGATCTATGGAGACTGTCAGATTTTAAAGGTGACCCTATGAGATGCAGAATCTATCCACAATGGGTGATATCTCTCTCCATTTCCGGGTTCTTTGGCTTTTGTGGAGTATGACCTTTACTGCTGAACTTGCACACTCATTAGAAGACTCAGTTCTACACTGCTTTCCACGACTTCTTGAATCCATATAACTGAGTGTAAAAACAAAGAACCCCACTTCTTCTTTTTAAAGTCTTTTTCTGTAGAATTATCCATGTCTCACTGTGATCAAAGAAAGACTCAATGCAAATGCACAACACGCCTCTTTCCAGCCTCTGATGTGCATGTCTTGAGTGGTTCCTTCTTTTAAAATTTTCTGACAGAAATATCTTTACCCTTTCCAGGTGCAATTTTTTTTTTGGAGTTTATCACATGGGAGGAATTTCTTCCAATTTTGCATGGAGCCAATTCGAATTCATGTAAATTTGCTAGTTTAGCGAATTTATGTGAATTCTAATTGCATTCGGAATGCATTCAGAGTGACTTCCCATTTCCCGAAAATGACCCCCCCCATTGCCCGAAATTGCGTGAGATACCTTAATATGCAATAACATGAAACCCCATGATTGCATTCGGAATGACTCCCCATTGCCCAAAATTGCGTGAGATACATTCATTCGTAATAACATGAAACCCCATGATTGCGTTCGGATTGCCATTGCATTATATCCCCAAATTCCGTCGTATGATAAACTCCTTTTAAATGATATTCCTGCCACATGAAGTCTAAGTGAGGATCTATGTGATCCGATCCTGCATTGTGCTTTGACTCTTACCAAAAGACTTCTATACCCTCATGTTATCTCTCTGCAATGCCTATTCATTAGCCAGTTTTAACTTGAATCACAATTTCTGTCCAGGCCACCTTCCCATAGATTTTGGGACTGCTCAGCAAAATGGCATTTCCCCTACATCCCCATATAATGCTTATCTTGGGTTGCTTTTCTCTGAAAAGCTTGCTATGAAGTGTATTTGAAGGTGCCATGGCTTCACCTTCTCTTCTAGTTCAGATTATAATTGGGACCCTGAACAACTATCCAGCTAAAGTCTGCTCAATTTCCCTTTTATATTTTCTCTTGCAGAGATCACCTGATAGATCTTCCCCGATTTCTTGTTCAACTGTTTCCTCAGTCAAGGTGTCCACCTTCTTTTCCTTCTCTCTTTTGGAATAAAGGTTGTGCATCTTAGAAAATGTCCATGCAACCTTTCTTTAATGGGATAAGGAAGAAGACACTTCTTTTGCCACATAAAAACTCCTAGAAGAGTTGTCCACAAGAAAATAACAAGCACTCCTTGGCAGGAGGGAGCAAAGTTATCTTTGCCTCTCTCTCCTCCCTCCCTGCCTGAGGATGATGGGTGTTGCAGCTCCCAGTCTGGAAAGAGGCAGGAGGCAAAATATCTCCTTTCTCTTTGGCTGCCAAGTAGCATGCTTCAGAGGAATCAGTCTCTCCTTTTCCCTTTTCCTATAATATCCAGGAAGGTTCTCTTGATCCCAGGAGGTTGGATTTTGTACACCAGGTGGGGCTTAGCTGCATTTTCACCCTGTGAGAATGAGGTATGCTGGGTCATGATTTCTTCCTTGGGATGTCCCATAGAGGCCTCTGAGGTGTATCCCGGAAGACGACTGATTTTCTGAGCCTGGCATGGCCAAGTGTGATCTCATTTGAAGGACCAGCCGAGGAGGAGAAAGCCTTTGCTTCTAAGATAGGGGGAAGCAGCTGGTTGGCTCAAGAGAGGCACTTGCCTGAGGTGGTGATGGATCTGGGCTGGCTGCCACTTCTGGCCACGTCTGTCTCCTTGGGAACAGGCTGGCTTTTGAGATATCAAATAGTGGTTCCTGTTCCTCAGTGGTTGTTGTTGGTAATGGTGGTGTGAGATATTGGACTCTTTCAGACGTGGGAAATTGGAAGTATAATCCAAGGGCAATCCAAACACAATCCTGGGGTTTCACATTATTGCGAATTAATTCTTCTCACGCAAATTCGGGCAAAAGGGAAGTCACTCCGAATGCAATCATGGGTTTCATGTTATTGCGAATTTAAGCTTCTCACGCGATTTCGGGCAAGGGGGGGGCTTATTTTCAGGTAATGGGAAGTAATTCCGAATGCCTTCCGAACGGAGCAGGGGTTCAGGTAAATTCGCTAAACAAGCGAATTTACATGAATCCGCATTGGCTCCATTCGGAATTGGGAGAAATTCCTCCCATTTGAAAGAGTCCATTGACTCAACCTGTCCTCCTGCCAAGTGGTAACTAGAGGAGAATTGCCCTGAGATCAAACAAAGGTTTTGTTGGTGTCTGGTTCGGGGAAGACAGCAATGGAGGGGACCACAAAGCTGCCTGTTCTTCCTCCTCCTCCTCTTTCTGCTTGAGGGTGTTTCTCCACTGATCCCACCGAATCCCTCCTCTGCTTCTGCTTCTTTTTCTCCTCCTTTCACACTTCTTTTTCTCTTTGCTGCTGTAACTCCAGCATCTTTCTGTCTTTCCAGTAACCTAGCAGGAGGGAGGCACGGTGTGCCTCTTGAGCAGCTGACTCTTTAATATGCTGCTGAGTGCGGCACATCACCTCCTCCATATGCTGTCTTCGGATGACATCTTGGGCCTCCTCTGCCTGCTTTGAGCTCACTTCCCAGACATGCTGCCTTGTCTGTTCTTTTCCGTTGGTCTTCTTCCCTGAGCCCAAAATTGGTGGCAGGACCGGTGTCCCTGGATTAGAAGCACCTGCAATCTTTCCCAGCACTTTTGGTGTCTTCGAGAAAGAAAGGCCCTTCTTCATTTTTAGTGCAAGACAAGGGGGTTTGAGGTGGATAGGGAGGGTCTAAGGTGAGGGCAGAAGAAGTGAAAGAAAGCAAGGAAGGTAACAAGGGACATGAGAAGCAGCAATAACCAAAGACCAACAAAATCCACTCTCTGGATTTTGTTGGTCTTTGAAAAGAAAGAAAAAGCAATTATCTACTTTTTAATGCTACTTTTGTTTAAGCAGGTTTTTGATGTTTAAGCAAGTTTGCTCTTACAGGTTGAGTCTCACTTTTCTGAAATGCTTGGGTCCAGAGGTGCTTTGGATTTCAGATTTTGGAGGGATTTTGAAATACCTGTATTTATATTTGCATATACATACATAACAAGATATCTTGAACATGCACCCCAAGTCTAAACACAAAATCAATTTATGTTTCATACACACGTTATTCAGACAGAGCCTGAACGTAATTTTATGCAATGTTTTTAAAACAATTTTGTCCACGAAACAAAGTTTGTGTACACTGAACCATCAGAAAGCAAAGGTGTCACTATCTTAGCCACTCATGAAAAATGTTCTGGGTTTTGGAATATATTTGATTTTGGGATTTCAGATAAGGAAGGCTCAACCTGTACTGGAATGTTTTATTGATTCTTTACTTTTGTATGTCTTCTGAAATGACTGCATACTGTTTTATGGCTGCGTTCACACTGGAGAAATAAACCGGTTTAAGTGCCATGGCTCAATGCTGTGAAATTCTGGGAATTGTAGTTTGTTGTGGGGCCCAGAGCGGAGCGGAGCTCCGCTCTGGACCCCACAACAAACTACAATTCCCAGAATTTCACAGCATTGAGCCATGGCACTTAAACCGGTTTATTTCTCCAGTGTGAACGCAGCCTATGTGTAGCTTCTCATTGTAGCCTTGAGGCTGGGTGGCTTGGCTCATCTCACCTCCCAGGGTCAGCTTTCAGATCCATATTTCTGTCATGCACAGCATCTGTCTTAATGGTCTTGCTCAGAAGTAAGTACCATTAAACTCAGTGGTACTTACTCACAGGTAAAATAATCCTCCTCCTCCTCATCTTTGTATATGATTTTATGTATAAAAACATTTTCTAATTATTACTGTAAAATTGGTGTATGGTTGTAGGCATAGCCACTGTACTGTGCAGACCCTCCATCACAGAGTTTGAATTTGTAAAAATGCAGAGTTTATATTGATGAACAGAATATTCAGAGAAAAGAATATTAATTTCTTCATCATCATCTTGTTCCCAAATGATAGTGAATACTTTCTTTGTATTTTTGAAAATTTAAGTAAATTGGTGGATTTGTATTTTACAGAATTATAGAGTCAGGAAAATGTTTGGCTGTTTGCTGTTGCTAATAAAAGTAAATAAAATAGCATTTATTTATTCATCTATCAGTTCATTCTTTTATTCCTATGCTTTCTCTTAGTATAAGGATTCAAAGCACACACAGTGAAAAACCAGGTACAACTAAAAACACAGTAATTTATAATATTAAGACACGGTTAATTAGACCACCATATTAAGACAACATAAAAATGTGTGAGGCAGGATTGCCAACAACTCTTTTAACTAGAGAAAATTGCTGTGCAATGAAAAGCCAGCAGAGGGCAATGTGGGAGTGAGTATAGTACTGTACATTGATGCTCTCATTTTTTGAAGCAAAGCTGCCATGTGATGGCAGAATTGCTATATGGTTTACTGGCAATTATTTTATAGGTCCAAAAAGCGAAACCATATTCTTTAAGATAACCCGGCAAGCCAACAAAAAACATAACCTGTTAGGCTTTGCCCACAGCACACTACATTATCCCCAGTCTGGCTCATTTGCCATTTTCAAGCACAAACAAGGTTAAAGTGACCACTGGGGTAGACTGGAAATAAAGCAAGTGGTATGTGCTTCCTTCCACTGCACCCCTAAATGGATTTACTGCCCTGTCCACCATAGTATAACACTTCCTTGTGACCAGCTCTGTAGGATCAGTTCTCCACAATATGGGACTCCATAACCTCCAGCTGTCTTGATTTTGTACAGGCTATTTTGATTAAATGTCCCAGTTGCTCTTTCCTCCTACCACTTTCCCCTTTCGTCCCCAGTCCACTTCCCTTGGTGGAAACTGAGTGCAAAGTGTGCTCAATTAACTCAGCAGAAAGGAGAGGAGGGGGCAGAATCTTCCCCTTCCCAGTCAGCTCAGGCAAAAGCAAACTGCCATAGCCTCTCCAAACTTGTGTGTTCTTCTTTATTTTGCCATTTCAACACATTCCAATGTTGCTTGGTCACATGTGTCCTGGTTTTCAACTGTGAAATGTTTGAGGGTTTGGGATTCCCTAAGTGTTTTGGACTAGCATGGTCCAGCATGGTCAAAGGCCTGGGACAATGGGAACTGTTGTTCAAAATATCTGGAGTAGCTGTTTCCCTGTTTTTCAGGAAGCAGCTGATTAAGGGGCTATACAGCCAGCCCCTTTTACAGGCAGATTGGGGCAGTGGCAACTGCATGCCATGGCCCCAATGTCAACTTTCCACAGCACAAAAAGGAGCTTCAAAAAATGGATCCTTTCTATGCTGCAGAAAGGGCACCATAGCTGCCAATGCCATGGCTTTTCGGCATTCCTTTGGCACTGCATCATGTAGACGCAGTGCCAGAGGAGTGCTGTGATGCTGCCTGCCATGTGGTGTGGCGCACAGCATCATGCCAGCCTGGGGGCAGAGTCAAGGTGTGCGTCGTGTGGATGCCATGCCCTGACTCTGCCCCCAGGCCAGCCAAAGATGCCAGTCTGTACACCCTCTGACATTCCCATTTACACTCATGTAACTAAGCAGGGACTGGGGAACTTTCACAGTTCCTATATGCCAGGGACTACATAGGAACTGTGAACACATGACACATGACAAGTCTAGGATACACTTTCATAACTGCCATAACATTCCAGCCATTAATTTAAACTCATCCTTCCTTCAAAAGGCTTAGGAAAACACACACTGTTCTCTTCTCTTAACTATTCTTCCACCCTATCCTCATTATTTTATTAGGCTGAAAAATGGGGATTAGTGCAGGATCACTACAGACTTTAATATTTCAGTGAGATGTGAACTGAAGTCTCCACAGTCCTAGTCCATCACTCCAATTCATACTGTTTGGTTGGAGGCCAAGGCCAGAGTAGAATTTGACTGATTAAGGAAGGTTGCCCTATACCTGCAAAATGATTTTGGCCTTTATATATAGGCTGGAATCTTGTGATGACATGCACGCACATTAAATGTGGCTTATATGTGCTATCAAGCTTCTGGCGAGCACACATCTTTGTTGCTTACCAGTGGGAAGGGGAAGAAGGAATCAGTATCCACGGATTCTTTATCCATGGATTCAATCATCCATGGCTTGAAAATATTTTTTTTTTAAAAGTACAAATTCCAAAAAGCAAGCCTTGATTTTGCCATTTTATATAAGGGACACCATTTTACTATGCCACTGTATTTAGTGGATCTTGAGCATCCACGGATTTTGGTATCCATGAGTGTGTGTCCTGAAACCAAATCTCAGCAGATACCAAGAGCTCACGGTAGCTCCAAGGAAGAGGGATAGGAGGGTGAACTCCCATCTTTGAGCATGCTCCCATTTTCTTCCCTCTTTCATCTGAACCCAGATGGTTCTTCATTGCTTGAGTTGCTTCCTTGCTCCCTCCCCTTCTGACTGGTAAGCAGAAGCAGTGGTGACCCATCTATGGGCTTGCAGTTGCGGAGGGTGGGGGAAGAGGTTTTAGACAAGGCACAAAGCAATGCTATTTGTCATGATGGTTTCTGAGTCAGTTTCAATCCCTGTGCCATTGAATATCTTCAATCCCAGGATAATTTCTTGGGTGGGGAGGGGAGAAATAACTGTAGCCAATGGGAACAAACGCACACCATCCAACTGTCCCAATTTGGCAGGCAAGTCCCAATGAATCCTCTTCCAACCCACTTTTTCAGCTGCTTTTAACATGTTTCAGTTTCACTCGCCCCCTCCCACTTTTTTTTTACCTCTTCCTCATCTTGCCTCAATTGCTGAAAAGTGAGGTCAAAGTGCAAAAGACGTTCTTGGCCTTCCTTGTAGACTTAGGCAAAAAAGAAAGTGCTGCAGTCTTCTAGCTCAGTGCTAATAATAACCTTTGCTGTCTTGATCATATTCTGATGTTGTTCAGTCACAGATGTCCTGGTTTTCAGATGTGTAACATTGGAAAGCCATCATAGTGTAGTGATTTGAGCACTGGACTATGACTCTCAAGACTCCACTTGGCCATGGAAACCTAGTTTATGACCTTGGGCAAGGCACAATCTCTCAGCCTCAGGGTAAGGCAAAGGCAAACACCATCTGAACAAAATCTTGCCAAGAAAACCCCATGACAGGTTGCCATAAGTCAGAAATGACATGAAGGCACACAACAACAACATTGAAGGGTATGCAACCATGGTGCCAACATTGAAGGGTATGCAACTTCTTGGCACCAAGAAGTGGGGGGGGGGGGGGGGTTGCTCACATCAGACAGTCTGAGAAGCACTGGGCTAGAGGATAACTCCTTGCACTTGTCAAAAAAGAAAAGTATGCGGGGGCAGACATGGAACTCCAGAACAGAAGCATTATGCTTGATGCAGGATATGGATTCTGCCTTAATCTGCAGATTTTGTCCTGGGCCTGTCAAAATCTACTCTGGCTCTGGCCTCCAACCAGTCAGGAAAGTATAATTCAAATTAGAGCAATGGACTGGGACTGTGGAGACTTCAGTTCACATCCCTACTGAAATAGTAAAGTCTGTAGTGATCCTGCATTAATCCCCATCTTTCAGATCTAAGGTAAGATCTAAGGTTCACCAAGTCATTTGGTACTTGAGGTAGAACATCCTACAAGCACCTCTCCCCTTCTTCCGAATACATTAGCAATAATACATTCAGTAAGTAATAATTTTCTACCCTTCTGTAAGTAATAAGGAGCCCTGGTAGGACAGTGGTTATAGACCTGTTCAGCAGCCATTCACAACCACAAGGTTGTGAGTTCAATCCCAGGCAGGGCTCCAGGGTCCACTCAGCCCTCCATCCTTTTGTAGGTTGGTAAAATATGTACCCAGTTTGTTGGGGTCAGTTAGCTTACACGTTTTAAACTGCTTAGGGAGTGCTTAAGTGCACTAATAAGTGGTATAGAAATGTACTTGTTGTTGCTATTGCTGCTCTATGAAATCCCAAATCAGCTGCCTGAGATGGTTGCCTCAGCTAGAGTCAGCAAAAGGAGGCAGAGGGCAGAGGAGGGCAACCAAGTGGTGAAAGTTCTAGTAACCATGCCCTATGAGAAGCAACTTAGGGAGCTGGACATGTTTAGTCCAGGGAAGAAAAGGTTAAGAGAGACATTATAGCCATGTTTAAATATTTAAAATGATATTATATAGAAGAAGAGGCAAGCTTGTTTTCTGCTACTCCAGAAACTACGACATGGATCATTGGACTCAAACTACAGGAAAAGAGACTCCATTTAAATATCAGGAGGATATTCTGATGATCAGAGCTGTTCAACAATGGAATATGATGCCTTGGAGAATTGAGTCTCTTTCTTTGAAGGTTTTTAAGCAGAGGCTGGTTGGCCATATGCCAGGAGTGCATTGACTGTGTCTTCCGCATGGCAGAATGGGGTTGGACAGGATGGCCCATGTGTTCTCTTCCAAATATATGGTTCTATGATTCTTTGAAAATTCATTTTGCTCCACGAGGCAAAGGACAAGATAGCTCCGTCGTCCTCCATTCCAGGAGTAGAAGCTGACTGGACAGGCAGTTGAAACTTCTTTCTTCACTAGGTTCACCTTAGGGCCACCAAAATAGTGAAGGGCCTGGAAACCATGCCTTATGAGGAAAGACTTAGGGAGCTGGGTATGTTTAGCCTAGAAAAGAGACGGTTAAGAAGTAATACGATAGCCCTTTTAAAATATTGGATGGGGTGTCACACTGAGGATGGAGCAAGCTTGTTTTCTGCTGCTCCAGAGACTAGAACACAAAACATGGATGCAAGCTACAGGAAAAGAGATTCCACCTTAACATTAGGAGGAAATTCCTGACAGTAAGAGCTGTTCGACAGTGGGATACACTTTCTTGGAATGTGGTGATGGTCTCTTTAAACAGAGGCTGGATGGCTGTCTGTTGGGGATGCTTTGATTGTGAGTTCCTGCATGGCGGGGGGGGGGTTGAACTGCATGGCCCTTGTGGCCTCTTCCAACACTATGATTCTATGATTCTAAACAGACGTGGGGCATCTTCCTCACAAACTGTCTGGTTTAGGGGATGAAGAGCAGGCTCTGTAGCCCATAGAGAGGAAAGGCCAGGGAAACACTGCCATTCTGCCTTCCTCTAATGACAGGACTGGCTGCCTGCCAGCATCTGCCTTACTTTGTCTAGTAATGGTAGACCTGGGAATATACCTCTTTCACACAAGTACATTTCGCTGTTCCAGAAATTTAAAACAGACTGCCTCCATATGCTACTACCCACCTAGTATCCATATGGCATTTCAGGAACAAGTAAGCAATGCAGACAAGAGCAAAAGCATCAATGTGAAGAGGAGGCAAATGACAGGTCCCCTTGAGTTCTGCGATCGGGATGATACTTGTAGAAAAGAATAGGAAGAGACACGGGAATAAGCGGGGAACAAGAAGACAAGTCTTGAAAGGGAAGCCTGAATCATTTCTGTAGAAAGCCCCTATAGACAAGCACTGCAGTAAGGAAAGAGAGTCATGGGGAAGTTTTTATGCTGAATCATAACAGCATCAATGAATGAGTGTGTGATACGTTTCCAAACATCTCTCAATGGCTTTTAGGACAGGATTTCTGTATTTATTTATTGTATTCACTGTATATACTCATGAATAAGTCTAGAAATTTTAGTCAAAAAATTGACCCAAAAATCGTCAGTCGATTTATTCATGAGTCAATGTAATTATTGTACTTTAACTCTTATTTTAAAAAGGGAACCATCCCCTGGTGAAAGGCAAGAGTGCAATCTGTTCTGGACAGCACTGACCCTCCTCTACCCAGTTATGCCTGCTGGATTTTTTGTACATTTTTTGGCATCGTGTTCCTTTGGCCCCCAAACCTGCCCTCAACTTATACATGAGGTCAACTTATAGTCAAGTATATACGGTATACCCCACTCTTCAGAAATGCTTTCAGAGCAGTTTACAAATTGGTAATTAGACAGTTCCCTGCCCTGAGGCTTACAATCTAAAGACAGGACACACAAGGAAAGGATATGGAAGCGGGAAGGGGATTAGGTTGAGCAGATGCTGTGTGTTATTCTCTCCCTCTGAGGCCATAGTGATGGCAGTTGGAATGGAGGGAGGGCCTTTCTTCTGTTTCTGGGACTAGGCATGGTGGAGCTGTGCCTGCCTCTTCTTCTCCCCTTCTGAGACCATGGCAATGGCAATTGGGATTCAAATGTAAATCCCACGAGTCATCTCTCCCCAAACTGGTATCTTCTAAATGTGTTGGGCTGTAACTCCCAT
The DNA here is from genome assembly GCA_034509955.1 of Urosaurus nigricauda. Lineage (NCBI taxonomy): Eukaryota > Metazoa > Chordata > Lepidosauria > Squamata > Phrynosomatidae > Urosaurus > Urosaurus nigricauda. The sequence continues at coordinate 84,227,717 of JAOEGL010000005.1, forward strand.
CAACTCTAGCCCGCAAGTCAATTTCAGGATGAAGCGGTGGCAATCAAATACATCTGGAGAGTAGCTGGTTGGGGAAATTGTCCAAATGCAACTGTATAACCAGGAAACTGCCAATGTTATTATTTAGATTGTGTTATTATCTCTCTATAGAACACAGAGGTCAATTATGTTATTCTGTGTTGGAATACAAAAGGAAGTGCAAGAAGAAGAAACTAGTAAGGATGCTTGCTATATATATATGGTCACTTAAATGGACACACAATAAACGAATTGGACATTCATTAAAGGAAATAATAGGAGTATGCTAATTGATGTGTTGCAATAAGGAATGAAGTCATAAAAGAGACAGGCAGGCATTTTCTTTTATTATTACAGATTTATTACATTCCATTATTACATTTACCTTCCTCCTTGACTCTCAGGGGCCAATACACCTGCCTGGTTTGTGGACAAGGGACTCTTTCAAACGGGAGAAATTTCTCCCAACTCCAAATGGAGCCAATGCGGATTCATGTAAATTCGCTAGTTAAGCGAATTTACATGAACTCCTGTTCCGTTCGGAAGGCATTCAAAATTACTTCCCATTACCCGAAAATAACCCCCTCCTGCCCAAAATTGCGTGCGAAGCTTTAATTCGCAATAACGTAAAACCCATGATTGCATTCGGAGTGGCTTCCCTCTTACCCGAAATTGCGTGCGAAGATTTAATTCGCAATAATGTAAAACCCATGATTGCATTTGAATTGACATTAAATTATACTTCCAATTTCCGACGTCTGAAAGAGTCCTGTAAGTAAATAGACTTGTGCATGCCAACTCATTCTGACTTCATAAAAACAGTAATCCTATGAGGCAGAGTAGGCTGAAAATTGAGGATTGGCAAAAGGTGACCATCATAGGGAGGGAGGATTTGAACCCGGATTTTTCTATCTTGCACCCTAATATTTGCAAATATGTGTCTGTACATAGCAGCTGTCTTATCAGACCCATGCTTTGTACCTTTTCTATGCTAGAAGAGGAAAGATCGGTGGTGATAAAACTGAAGGGGTAGAAAACAAATAGAAGGGCTGGGAGCTAGGAGTGGGAACCCCACCCAAATTGCTGAATGCATGAGAACAAAATTTGAACCAGACACCTTTGCTCCTATACAGCCCACATTTCCACAGAACAAAAGGCTCCCTGCTGTTGTGTACATGGGGATTCTGCTCCTCCTAATGAACGAAGAATGCCAGAGTAAACAAGCTATTTATACTCAAGCCATTGCTCAACTGGCTGCCCAAACAGAAAGCTGCTACAAGTCACAGCAAGCCAGGAAATAAGACAAACCCAAGCACAGTTGCAAGGCATGTCAAATGAGGGCATCTACCTTTTATCCTGCTTCACTTCAGCCCATCAAGCGAAATGTGCAAGGATGACATGAATGTGCAGTCTGCCTCTGAAACCCTGCTGGCAACATCATGCCTCCAGTTCCCTGACACAATGCTATCAAAAAGAGCTCTGTGTCTCTCTTTCAAGTGTAACCCACATTAAAGTGATTTGCATTAAAAAGCCCAGACATTGCCTGGGATGGGTCCTGCACGCTGCACATTCTATACAGTGACCAGAGAATGATGTTCAAGCACAGGAGGAGAGGGAGGGCTGGGGTGGGGGTGTTCAGAAGAGACAAAAATCCTTATCCGATTAGTTAGCTCACTCAAGGCCCTTGTGGAGAAACTCCGGGAAGCAAACTGAGGTCATCAGAGCAAGAAAAGAGGGTCCTCTCTATCTTTGATATTAAGTGACACCTTGGCACAAAAACCAAAAAAAAAATCCTGACGCTTTTACATGTGCTTTCCATATCAATGGAATTTACAAAGTGATGAATCTAGCTTAGGGCTAGGAGACACCTTGGACAGCTCCTTGTAAGTCCAAGTTAAAGCCCAGAATGGAGTGACTGCCCCACTGTCACAGAAACCACGAATCGCCATGGAGGCTGGATCCACCACTCTAAAATATATTTATCTTGATGGTGATCCTGTAGGAGTACATGATGCTCCTCTGGATATGAAGTGAAAGCACTTGTTTTTGACACCTAAGAGGTTTAAGCCAATTTTTTAAAAAAACAAAAACCTGTGAGTTTTTAAAAGTGTCCCCCCCCCCATTTTATAACAGAAACAACAACAAACAGGATAAAATCACATAACAATCCAAAAAAGAAAGAAAAGAAAAAAACTTTACATATATACATACATCAAATATATTCAAATAACTTTCTTCTCCTACTAAACGAATACATTTTAAATTTATTGTCCTTGGTCCTTCTGTTTTCCCTACAAAACGTTGTCTGGAATTTATGTTCTTGTTCTTTCAATTTTGTTCCATTTCCTAAACTAATCATCAGCTTTACCCTTGTTTCTCAGTTCATCTGGGAAGATACTGAACCATATTATGGTCAGTCATCAAATCTATTCTTTAACCACTTAATTTTTATTTATTAGAGTATTTATATCCTGCTCTTCAGCCTTAAAGGCTATGTTGCTAGATCCCCCCCCCCCCCATTGCTTTTCCCATAGCGGTGTTACACATTTCCAATCGTCTTCATAAAACCTGACTCACCTACTGAAAGAAGGGAGATTGGGCAACTTTAAATATGAGTGGGACAATGCTATGTAAGTAACATATGGAATGAAATTGCAGTAGAAGGGATCTTGGATTGAAAATACATTTTACAAGTTTTTGCTTACTTAGATTTGATCAGTATAATGTATGACAGAATTGCCGATAAAAGTAACATAGGGAGATAAGACATAATAGGCAAACTATTCAAAACTGTTAGGTTGGAAGTTAACAAGTGAATTAATGCGAATGAGTTGGAGATGAGTTGAAGATGATTGACTTTGGTTTATTTCAAAATGTAGCATGTAAAATTCAATAAAATGTTTAAAAAAACAAAAGCAAACATTTTTACTCTACAGTTTCCATTGTTTTGTTGTTGTTTTGCAATGTTTGTCCTGCCGGATCAATATGACATCAGGAGGTGGAGTAGTTGGGGAATGATGGGACAGATTAGTGGGTGGCATCTTCCATCCGGCAAGTGTGTTGTTGACAGTTTTTCCCCAAAGTTTAGTGTATGTCTGAAATTCTCTGTTTGCTGTGGCTTGTGTGTTATATTTTATTAAATATTTATTCCTTTATTAAAATTATTAATTTATTAACATTTATTAAATAAACACACTCATCCCTCCACATTTGTGAGGGTTAGGGGTGCAGGGGCTGCTGGCCTACACCGTTTGTAATAGCGACTGAAAATAAGCTGCAAAAAAGAAAGAAAGAAAAAGAAAGAAAGAAAGAAAGAAAGAAAGAACGTTCTCTTCCTGGAATAGTTTCCATGAGTTCCTGTCTCATTTCTTGGATGAGGGGCTCTATAGTGGACCCTCCACATTCACTGAGGTTATGGCGCAGAACCCCTATGAAAGGGGAAAAACCTAAAACCACTATTTTTTAAAAAGCTGACAGAATACTTCTCTAAGAATCTCTAGGTCCTCCAGGGCAACTCTATGGTCAATATCCATTAGCATTACGCTGGAGGACCTACAAATGCCTAGAGAAGTGTTCTACATCCTTCCATGTGATGTCTTGTGGATCTTGACCATGGAATCATGCTGCAGTACCTAGAGATTGCTAGAGAGAATACTGCGTTTTAATCAAATCCGTGAATAATCAAATCTGCAAAAGTCAAATCTGGAAATACGGAGGGCCAACTATAACTTTAAGGACTATAGAAACCTGGAGTTGTGTGACCATATCGGTATTCGGTTACTGCTACTGAGGTGGCATTGAAGAGAAAAAGATTAGAGGTAAAGCAAGATAATCACTCCTAATGGAAATTTAAGCACATAGTCAAGAACATAAATGGGTGGCTGCAGAGTCCCATTCAATTCATCCTGAAAACATGCTGAATCATAGTCTTTGAGTTAAAGACTATATTGTTTAGCAAAGTGCTCCCAGGTGTGTGCCTTTATCTGCCCCAGGATGCCTCCTTTTAACTATGTATTAAGAAGCCAAGCTTCTTAATACATCCCCCTCCCCACCACCATTCCATTCTCCTTTGTGTCGATTGTAAGCCTGAGGGCAGGGAACCCTCTAATTAAAAGATTGTATGTTCAGCGCTGTGTAAATTTACAGCGCTATATAGAATCATAGAATCATGGAAGAGACCAAAAGGGCCATCCAGTCCAACCCCCTGCCATGCAGGAACTCCCAATCAAAACATCCCAAACAGATGGCCATCCAGCCTCTGCTTAAACACCTCCAAGGACAGAGACTCTACCACCCTCCGAGGGAGTGTGTTCCACTGTCGAACAGCCCTTACTGTCAGGAAGTTCCTCCTAATGTTGAGGTGGAATCTCTTTTCCTGCAATTTATATCCATTGTTCCACATCCTAGTCTCTGGAGCAGCAGAAAACAAGCTTGCTCCCTCCTCAATATGACATCCCTTCAAATTTTTAAACAGAGCTATCATATCACCTCGTAACCTTCTCTTCTCCAGGCTAAATATCCCCAGCTCCCTAAGGCGTTCCTCATAGGGCTTCCAGTCCCTTCACCATCTTAGTTGCCCTCCTTTGGACCCGCTCCAGTTTCTCTACATCCTTTTTGAATTGTGGTGCCCAGAACTGGACACAGTATTCCAGGTGGGGCCTGACCAAAGCAGAATAGAGTGGCACTATTACTTCCCTTGATCTAGACACTATACTTCTAATGATGCAGCCTAAAATTGCATGGGCCTTTTTAGCTGCCACATTGCACTGTTGACTCATGTTCAGCTTCTGGTCTACTTGGACTCCTAGATCTCTTTCACACATAGTTTCATTCAGCCAGGTGTCCCCCATTTTATATCTGTGCATTTCATTTTTCCGCCCTATGTGCAGGGCCTTACATTTCTCTGCGTTGAATTTCATTTTGTTAGCATTGGCCCAGCTTTCTAGTCTATTCATGTCATTTTGAATTTTGATCCCGTCGTCTGGGGTATTAGCTGTTCCTCCTAGTTTAGTGTCATCTGCAAATTTGATAAGTATGTCCCCAATTCTGTCATCCAAATCATTAATAAAGATGTTGAATAGCACTGGGCCCAGGACAGAACCCTGTGGGACCCCACTGGTCACTTCTCTCCAGGATGAAAAGGAGCCATTGTTGAGCACCCTTCGAGTTCGGCCACTCAACCAATTACAAATCCATGTAACAGTTAACTTGTCTATCCCACATTTTTCAAGCTTGTTTGCAAGAATGTCATGGGGAACCTTGTCAAAGGCCTTACTGAAATCGAGGTATACTATATCCACAGCATTCCCTTCATCTACCAAGCTGGTAATTTTATCAAAAAAAGAGATCAGGTTCGTTTGGCATGACTTGTTTCTCTGAAACCCATGTTGGCTTTTTGTGATTATGGCATTGGCCTCTAAGTGTTCACAGACTCTCTGCTTAATGATCTGCTCTAGAACCTTTCCTGGAATTGATGTCAGACTAACTGGACGATAATTGTTGGGATCCTCTTTTTTTCCCTTTTTGAAGATGGGGACAACGTTTGCCCTCCTCCAGTCTGCTGGGACTTCTCCTGTTCTCCAGGAGTTCTCAAAGATTATTGCCAATGGCTCTGATATTACATTTGCCAGTTCTTTTAAAACTCTAGGATGTAGTTCATCTGGTCCTGGAGACTTATATTCATTTAGGTTAACCAGGTATTCCTGTACTATCTCTTTACTTATTCTGTGCTGAAATTCCTCTATTCTGTCTTCTGCTCCATTATCCTTAGGTTGAGCACCCTTTGCCTTTTCTGAGAAGACTGAAGCAAAGAAGGTGTTCTTTTCTGCCTTTTTTCTGTCCCCTGTTAACATATGTTGGTACTATAACATAAATAAAGGTTAATAATAATAATAATAATAATAATAATAAATCAGCATCAAACCCAAATCTGGTGAGAATTCTAATTTCTTTCGTTTATATGTGGTGAATATTCTATAAGGATGGCAATAGGAATTTAAAAACGTCTAGCTAGAGCAGGGACACAGAAATAGGCTAAACCTAAAACTAGAAGTAGTAGAAACAAAAACAAAAAAACAGATAAACACTTGATTGACTTTGTGTATTGATATAATTAATAAATGTTGTGATTTCTATTCTGATCCCTTCTGCTCAGAGAGTGATACTAAAACTAAATTTGATTAATTTTTTTTACCTTATGTCCCTCAATTTAGTAATCCTTAGTTTAAGTCCCTCTTTGATAACTATAGAACTTAAAGGAAGTGGATTATATTACACAAAATTTAATTTCAGGGAAGTCCCCAGGTCCAGTTGGATGCCAAGAGGAATTTTCCAGAAATATTCAGTCAGTAATTATTTATTTGTTCTCTCTGTTCAAAGAAATGGTAGAGGACAGAAAATATCCCCCAAACCCAGAAGATTCAGAGTTGATAACCATTCAAAAACCTCTGCCTTTTACAGACTAGAAGTTTGCTAAACAGAAATCTTAAACTCTTGATAGAAATACTTCCCTAAAAGACTGAACTCATTTAATAACCCTGATTATATAGCAGCGACTAAGTGGGCTTTAAAGAACACCTAATGGTCTTTTCCTTAGATGGTCTTAAGGCCTTCCACAGGTCATATTACTATCGTTGTTTGAAGATTGTAATTTTTTTAAGCTAATGGTTTTTTGTTGTCTGATCCACATCCATTCATCTCTGCTCTTGTGAAAGCGTATTAAATCTTTCACATTTACTGTATTCAAGCTGCATCCACATTGCAGAAGCAATCCAGTTTGACACAATTTTAACTGCCATGGTCAATGTCATGGAATTCTGGGAATTGCAGTTGCATGAGAGACATTTAACCTTCTCTGGTAGACCTCTGGTGCCACAGCAAACTACAGTTCCCAAAATTCCCATCACTGAGCCATGGCAGTTTGTGGTGTCAAACTGGATTATTTCTGGAGTGCAGATGCTGCCTCAGACTTCAGAGTCCTTTAATATCTCAAATCATGTTCAACTTGCTCTTCATACTCAAACAAGTGTATTCTTAGGATTCTCAAACCATAAATAGCAACAATCATTTTGTCCAGAGTTTCCATATCACAATTATATTTCAGTGATAAAACAGGTGCACCAGGAGCATAAAAAATAATCTGCTATAAAGTTATCAATTCTACAAAAAAATTTACTACAGCCGAGATCCAAGTTCTCCTCAGGCTCTCCTAATTCTTTATTTCAATTCTGCTCATACTGTACCTGAAATCAACAATATAGTTTAATAGTAGAAATCAGCAGCACTATTTATGTGGGAAGGGGATTTAAATTTTCAGAAACAATTCATTATTGTCTGTCTGTAGTTAGGAGATCTAGTTAGGAGTTCGATTTTGTGGGAGAGGTGGGATAAAAATAAACTGTTGTTGTTGTTGTTAGTGGTATCTAACTTTAAATTTTATTCGGTTGCCTTCCAACTGAAGCAAATGGTCCAAATATCAAAAAGAGAGACACTCTGTGGGCAAGCATGGCAATGGACATGCAATGGTTTGTACAGCCTTGCACAAAAGTTCATCTTCATTTCAACCAATGTGCAAAAATTATATAAAATTAAGGACACTTTTTGAACAATTACTCTTCAAACTTGGAGGCTTTGATCTACGGTAAGTGACTCTCGCCATAACCATCTCATGTTTCCCCTTTTCTTGATGCCCTGGAGTTGGTGCTATAATCATCATATAACATAAGATACCTGTTTCATAAAGGCTCTTCTGCCACCCCTGAGAGCCTTAATGATGAATTGGAGAACCTTAAATGATACTTGATTTCAGAAGCTGGAACTTTACGACTTTGCTAGAGCCTTCTTCCTAAAGAATGTGTGCTTGAGATCAATTACAGGATTCAAACAGCTTTGCATTTTGCCTTGTAATCATTACAAATCATCAAACGTTTAATGGCAATGACTCATCGAACATACATATAATCTAATCAGTGTTATGATCCTGGCATGAGAGGTTGACTTTAATATTGCTGTTTCTGAATCACTGGAATAAAATCTGGGTCACCCCTCCATTTAAATTGATTTCTGCAAATCCTACGAAAAGTGTATACAAAGTAATGAACAGATAATATTTTACTACTCTCAAGCTCTTAGGACCTCCTTGTACTCTTTGTATAGGTGCAGTTGCAGAGAGTGGTGCATTGAATCATACACAGTGGTCCCCCGGGTTACGAAAGTAATCCGTTCTGGATTACCTTTCGTAACCTGGAAGTTTTCGCAACCCGGGGGACCGCTTTATTTGCCGGACCGCACTGCAAATTTAAAGGGGCTGCGCGGTTTTTTTCCCCCGGAACCCGGGGTTTTATTCGTAAGCCGGGGCCGTTTTTGCGGCCCCGGCTCTTTCGTACCCCGGGGTTTTTGTACCCCAGGGGATTCGTAACCCGGGGGACCACTGTATGGTTATTTTGTCCAAAACATCTGAACTTTTGGCTTGAAGTAATTGGCTTTTATTTTTAAAAGTGCTCAGGCAGAAAGTTAACTTTTGTGGTACTCCTCTGTTGTCAATATTCAGAAAGTTTAATAGCAATCTTCAATATGAAGGTGTTTTTTTCCTGCTGTTGGCAGTAGCAACAATGGAAATCACTAAACACTGGTGGAAATCTATTGGGGTTGGTTGACTGGTCAACAGCCATACTGAAAAAAATTTGAATTAACAAATCAGAGTGTGAAATGGAGATGAATTCACAGAGATGTGGTATCCCTTTCTTATTTTTGTCTTGCAAAGTCTTGTCTACTTAGAACCTACCCGCTGCACATCTGATGAACTATTTTGGTTCCCTTAGGCAGTAGTTATCCTGTAAGACACATTTCCACCTGCACATTATTTTCTGCAATTTATCTGGTGTTTCTTTGTGACTTTATAGTGCTTTATCTGTTCATGCATTACACTTGTCTACCCTCTATTGTTTGTATTCCCGTTTTACATTAAAATGAAAGATAAAAAACAGATGTCATCCCTTTCTTCCACTGCAACAGAGTTTATAAAAGTTATTTTGGAGGACTGCATCTCTCAAAAGCCTTCAGCCAACATGGCCTGTGGTCATGCTAGTTGAGTGATTCTGGTACTTATAATCCAAGAATAATAAACCATGTACATGGTTTGTATATGGTTGATTTTTGATGTTGATTTATACTTTGTAATAATAAAAATATATTTAAAAAAAATAAGAAAAAAATAATCCAAGAATAATAATAATAATCTTCTCAAGCTCTTCTCCCTTGTCCTTCTGTACTCTAGAAGTAGAAATCTTTCCCCACTATGTCTCCAAGGGTCAATTTGGAAATGTTTGTTTCATACAAAGACCTATTTTACTAGAATTATTACTAGGCAGCACCTGTCTAGAGTAGTTGCAATATGCTATGAAAGCAGATGTTCCTTCTGGAATATTCATCTCACTTCCTTTGTGACCAACAAATCTTTCTAAGGTGATAGAGATCTGCAGGAAACCTGCAGATAAATGAGCTCCTTCTTGCATTATAGCACTTTAATGTTACTGTTAATCAAAAGATATTCCCAAAGTCTGGGCAACTTGTGGCTCTCCAACTGCTGCTGAACTACAGTTCCTATCATTCCAGCTAGGCTGGATAGGCCTGATAGTAGATGTAATCTAAAAATATCTAGAAAGCTACAACTTGCCCACTTCTGGATTGGGAGGTACAAAAAAAATTGGGCTGGGGAAGAAAACACTAAGTCCACATATATAGTCAAACATGTAACTGTTGAACTCTTTCTCAAGACAAAGATTACAGATCAAATGAGTCACTGGTAGGTGTGCAGGTATTTGATTCCGCTCAACAATGCATACTGGGATTGGAAGGCAATGGTGTGTGAAGATGGGTTTTTTTTCCTGACTCATTCATACCTCAGCAATTTCAGCCCATAATGGCACCCAACTGGGAAGCAAAATTAATGCAGAAGCTGTCTGGACTTTGAGTCACTTGGTGTGAGTATAAAATATTAATGGGTTGTAATGCAAAGGGAGGCTCAAAGTAACTCACACACTCTCTCTCACACATGCACACATAATAAAACACGGTCAAAACTAACGTTTCATGTGTGTTTTCCCTGGATTTCTGCTATACTCCTGAATGACAACTGATAGTCTCATAAAATTTGTATTGGACTAATCGTTGTTAGATTTATTGGGAAGGAAGAGCATTTGGACTGAGGGTAAGCAGTCCCATTTGCTCCTTTGTATTGGTGAAACTGAGAGTAAAATAAACACTCCCGTATCAGAATAATGGTACCTTTGCCCCAGCATGCCCTGACAAAGTACAGAGTGGTGTTGAAATGAATGTAATAACTTTGACTTCAGAGTTGTTGTTTTTTCAGAGATAAGAGTGACATAACAACCTTGGCCTTCCAACACTCCAGTGAGAGCAGTTTACAAAACACTTGCTCTGCCTTTAGAGAAATAAAGCAATTGACCCTTCAGCTCAATTGCATAAAGGTGACACTAAGTATATGTTTGTCCTAGTCATCTTATATGCGTACCAAATGTCTTACTCAGGTTGGAAACAGGTTTAATTTCTATTGAAGCACAAATATAGATATACAAGTTAGACTTTTGGTTAAAGATGTCATTTACTCCCAAAAGTTTAGCACCCCTGACTCTCGCGGACACTTTCCAGTCAAGATGGAAAAAATTGGTTAAGGGAAAAGTACAATCCCTGGGCTTCTCACAACCTGTCATTCTAGCCATGCGGTATGCAAAAGCCAAAGAGACTATTTGTCAACGCATACAGGACATAGAATTACAAAATCATATATGTGCAGTGTCCTTATATTCAACTTTCAAAGATCAAGGGACAGTTGCTGCGTATTTGAATAATTTAACAAACCCAAAATACAGGAAAACCTTTACTTTGGCCAAATTTAATGCACTCCCATCGACTCTACTTACAGGAAGATATATCAAAAAACCTCTTTGTGAACGTCTATGTCCCTGTGGGTCTGGGGAAGTAGAAACTGTGGGGCACGTCTTATTGTACTGTACTTTTTATTGGGATCTGCAGCGTTGTTGTATAGCACCAATCTTACAAAAAATGCCAGGTAAACCTGATACATTTTACATTGATTATCTCCTGGCTGACCAGCAGCCAGGGATTACAGCCAAAGTGGCAAGTTTTTGCGTTGCTGCAATAGCTTGCCGACGCAAAATGGTATCTTAATCTATCTTGTACTGTACTTGCCGAACTTGTACCGTACAATATTGCATTTTTTTTTCTCGTGTTGTAATATTGTTTTATTTTTTGTTTATATATTTTTTGTTTTGTTTTATATTTTACTTTTTACATCGTTTATGCTGGTCATTGACTGTAATAAAATTTCATTCATTCACTTTATATGAATTCCGCTGTCTAAACAATACCTGATTGACAAAATCTTCATTAGCCTGGTATATGAAACTAGCAAAAACCCAAATGCCCATTTGTTTATTTATTTATTTATTTCAATGTGATATTCCATTCTTCCTCTAAGAAACTCAGAGCAGCGTAGATCATTGCCAAAACGGTCCCCTTCACAGAATACAATTATAGTACTACAATCCCAGCCACAGTTGGGATTTGTAGTCTGGCCAGGCACCAGAGGAGCCATCTAGCTGAGAATTCTAAATACTCCTGTCTAAACTGCAAAACCCAGGATTTCATAGGATGTCGCCATTGCAGTTAAAGTGAAACCATACTGTTATTCTTTTCTTATGTGAAAGGGTACATGGCCAGGGTTCAACTCTCTTAGTCCATTCTGGTCTCGTCCATGTTTTAGACTACAGCTCCTATCAGCACAAGTCAGCATGGCCACTATTTGAGATTAGAGGAATTGTAGTCAGAGTAAAATTGTTTTAGGAACTCAGATTATATGGGGAGACCTCTAAACAATTTTTTAAAAAATCCATCATATTTTACAGTTGAAAAACCCATGATTATGGAAAACCCATAGTTTGACATAATTGGCTAAAACTCATGTATTTGTATTAGCTTTTGGACCTCATGCATTCAACATTATACAATGAGCCCACCATATCAGCAGGCTAGCCATCTGCGTACTAGAGCTCACATGGATCACCCAGGCCTCTATTAGCCAATGGCAGTGCACACTCATGGATGCGTTGATAGAAGTGTGCACACATTACTGTCTATTGACTAACATGGGCTTGAGCTTCCATGTTTTTTCCCATCCAAGGGAGGTGGAGTGGAACCAAACCCCATGGATGGGAAAGGCCCACTGTATGGCCAAGATCCTGCATTGGGAGATATGTTGTAAAGATCTGCCCTGGCAAAGCTACAAATCTCCCAGAAAGGGACGCAAGGTAGCTCACAAATAAAAATAGCCAGGGGTTTCTCACCCATCCTGTTACAAAGCCAGATGCTTCTAATCTGTCCTCTGCTCTCCACTGGCTACTAAATGATCATGTTGGGATAGGGGGAGGCACTGTGAGAAAGGTAGGATTTCAAAGGGTTTGGGTTGTTGTGGAAGTATAGAAAATTCCAGCATCTCCAATAACCAGTCAAACAACCAATCAAGTGAACAAACAAACAAACAAACACACACACACACACACACACACACAACTGACATACTCAGGCATATAGGTTGGACCTATTTGTCACTAATAGGGTGTCAACTATATATTTTACGCATTACGTTCACAGTTCTTTTTCTGCCTCTCATGAAAATATTGAAGTAACGGGAAAGGAAAAACAAGAACGCAGCAACTTTAATATCTACACAGTGTTAGTACCTTAAGGCTGATGACTTGATGAATGGGAAATAAACTGGTGAGGCCATTTCAACTGTTTTCTGTATAGCTTTCATAGAATCATAGAAATTTAGAGTTGGAAGAGACCACAAGGGCCATCCAGTCCAGCCCCTGCCGTGCAGGAACTCCCACTCAAAGCATTTCTGACAGATGGCCATCCAGCCTCTGCTTAAAAACCTCCAAGGAAGGAGACTCCACCACCCTCCGAGGGAGTGTGTTCCACTGTCAAAGAGCCCTTACTGTCATGAAGTTCTTCCTAATGTTGAGGTGGAATCTCTTTTCCTGCAGTTTGCATCCATTGTTCCGGGTCCTGTTCTCTGGAGCAGCAGAAAACAAGCTTGCTCCCTCCTCAATGTGACATCCCTTCAAGTATTTGAACAGGGCAATCATATCACCTCTTAACCTTCTCTTCTCCAGGCTAAACATCCCCAGTTCCCTAAGGCGTTCTTCATAGGGCAAGGTTTCCAGACCCTTCACCATTTCAACCAGATTATCTATTTCTGCTTAGAGGACTGATTTTGGAAGTGATGCTGATTTTTCCATCAAATCCTACATAATCTTTTAATGGACTGTATCTATGTCACAGATGTCACTAGGGAGGTGCAAGGGGTGCCGACCACACTGGGTGACATCCCAAAATGTACTTCCAATGGGGCAGTATACCCACTGGAACTAGCACAGCTACTGGGTGAGTGAGGAAGGCCTTCCTTATTTCCCATTGCTGCCCCTACTTTGCACTGGCTGACACCAACCACAGAAACACCATCAATTTATGTAAGAGATATATAAGAGTAAATGGAACATTAACAGAAAGTTGTTGTTGCCATCAGCTTCTTAGATTTTATTTTGTAGATATTATTCTGTCTGGGTTTTGTGAATTAATTAGTACTGAGATTTGACTGAAATGATCCAGCCACCCCCACCCCCACCCCGCCTGGCATCCTTTGATTCAGGTATTTGAATAGTATTTGCTTTGAACTCTATGTGAAACATACTTTTTAAACCTGCCAACTGTGTTCTGCACTCTGCTTTCAAGAAATGGAACCCTTTCAAATATTTCCTCTAACAAAAATGTATTTTTCTTTAATGAGCTGTACTGAAATACTGAATAAATATTGAGCTTTGGGTTTGACTCTTTAAGAAGCTGCATTTGACAGCATTTCCATGTTCATGGCTTTCAGGGGTTACATTTTCACACATTCGCATTATCTTTTTGACCTCCTGTGTTCAGTAGGCTTTTAAAATTATATATTTTATTCGTCGTTTTCATAGTTCTAGTTCTTTCCCCTCTTTTGTTCTTTCTAAAAGTTACACTGCTCTTTCACTTGGAACTATGCCTCATACATTTTATATGAATAATTTTCTGGAATTATAATTCCACATAGTGCTGTCATTGTATGACCCACATATAGTGAGAGATTTGCTTTTTTTTTTCTGTATGGGTGAGGGAGAACACTAACATTCAGTTAAGTTGCTCTGTAGCCTTGCCTTTCCATACTAATAAGAAAAAATTAAAACAGCCTCAAGCACATTTGCTGCAGTGAAAGGGTGTGTCTTCTTTCTGCATCGATGTTTTAGGATTGAGATGTAAATCAGACTTTCATTCTAAGACATAATTACCGATAAACCTGCCTCACTCCTCTTTAATAGTCACAGAGGAATACTATGCAGTGCCATGTGATCTTCTAATCTTACCAGATTTCATCTCTGTTGCCTGACTGTTTCCCTAATCTCACTTTTCCATGTTCCTTTTGCAACTATTTCAATTGTGTCATCAGTCTCCCGCCTTCCTCCTTACAGAGTGTACAAAATAGGATTTTGGGAGGGCGGGGGGAGATAATACTGTTTTGTGATCCGTGAAAAATTTAGACCCAGAGAGTAGTCCAAAGATGTCTTTGGAACATCCATCCCTATATAAGCTGGACCTGCTTGAAGAGGTACCAAACAAATAATGAGAACAGGTGCACTGCAGAATTTAGCAATGGGATACCCAGCGGCATCACTATGGGGGTGCAGGGGGTGCAGATCGCACCAGGTGACACCTCAAACACCTACCTTTTTTTGGCAGAAATGAGCTGTGGCATTCATCTGCTTCCCTTTAAAATGTTTTAAAAGATGGTGGGAGTGGGATCAAGCTCAGTGGGAGGAGAAAGGAACGGCCCCAGAATTTTTAAAATTCACATTTCAAAATTTTAAATTTTAATTTTTTAAGAAAAAATTGTTGAAATTTCTAAAAAAAAATACATTCTTTTAAAATGTTCTTTAAAAACATCACATTTGAACCAAATCTTCACCATACACATGTAAATGCATTTAGGTTGTAATTAGAAGGCAGAATTTTAATTTCACTAGTTGTTTATGTCACAGCTATTACCATCACACTCAGTGGTATATGGGAATTACAATTTATGAGTAACATTAGTCCTAAAAAGCATAGCTAAGGATTCTGTATGGTGTGAAACTGGAGGAGGTCAATGGTGGGGAGGGTGACACCATGAGTTACTGCACCGGGGAACACCTACTCTAGGGATGCCACTGGCGATACCACTGTTAACTGCCGGGCACCATACCAGGGAATTCTAGATATCCTAGGATCCCAAGTTTACCAGGTACGTCCTGCTATCTTGGCACACTAGTCAATCAGGGCTGACCCAAAGTGTTTTGCTACCTGAGGCAGAACACTCCCTATGCACACACACACACTGCCCCATCAGTGGTGCCACCAAGGGGGTGCATGGAGTGTGGGTCTCGCCAGGTAACACCCTAAGGGGG
The DNA here is from genome assembly GCA_034509955.1 of Urosaurus nigricauda. Lineage (NCBI taxonomy): Eukaryota > Metazoa > Chordata > Lepidosauria > Squamata > Phrynosomatidae > Urosaurus > Urosaurus nigricauda. Next base: position 84,243,304 of record JAOEGL010000005.1, read on the forward strand.
GATGACACCAATGCTCTTCAAACATCTGCCTTTGGGCAGAAATGGGTTGTGGTATTCACCTGTGTCCCTTTAAAATGCTGAAGAGATGGGGTGAGTGGGGTGAGGCTCAATGGGAGGAGAAAGGAGAGGCCCCAGTTTTCATTTTTTTTTAAATTAAATTTTTAAATTTTAAATTTTAAAAAATATTTAAAAACATCACATTTTACTAATTTTTTTTTCATTTCAACCACATGAAACTATGTACTGTATATACTTATGTATAAGTTTAGAAATTTTAGTCAAAAAATTGACCCAAAAACTGGATCGACTTATCCACAGGTCAATGTAAGTACGGTACTTTAACTGTTAAGGGAGGTATTCCCCTGGTGTACCTAAAAAAAACACACCAATCCCCTCTTCTCTCTCATCTATTCAGATTTTAGTGTGAACACAAGCAATTATGCTTGCTGGAATTTTACAAGTTCTTTAGCATCGTTTTTCTTTGCTCCATCATTTACATCCTTTGTTACACGCCCCTGTGCTTTACCCTCGACCTACCCACGGGTCATATCAAAATCCATAATTTTGGCCCCAAAACCTCCCCTCGACTTACATATGGGGTTGACTTATAGTTGAGTATATATGGTATATGTAAATGCATGTAGGCTGTGTGTATGATATTGTTATTTAAAGATATAATTTTAATTTTGCTAGTTGTTTATGTCACAACTATTATGCCACAGCTTTCAGTAATACTGTATACAGGAATCATGATTAATGAGTAAGATTAGAACAAAAAACATTACTAAGGATTCTGTATGGTGTGGTATGGGAAGAGGTCAGTGGGGGAATGTTATCATGAGTTACCACACCAAGTAATGCCAACCCTAGTGATGCCACTGTGCCCCATGTCAAGGTACAGAACACTTAAGACTGGACAAGTTATTTTGACAACTAAAGAAGGTGACCTCAAAATCATCTCTCCTTTTCTTTGGCAACAAAAATAGAATAAGCATAAATTAATTTGTATGTGATATCCCAACCCAGGTTCCCTCTACATTTCCCCATGTGGATGTTGTTGTTGTGTACCTTCAAGTCATTTCAGACTTATGGCAAGCCTATCACGGTGTTTCCTTGGCAAGATTTGCTCAGAAGAGGTTTGCCTTTGCCTTCCCTGAGGCTGAGAGCACGTGACTTGCCCAAGATCACCCAGTGGGTTTCATGGCTGAGCAAAGAATCGAACTTTGGTCTCCAGTCGTAGCCCAACACTCAAATCACAACACCATGCTGGGTCTCTACATTTCCCCATACGTTACCCCACATAGTCAAAGGAAAATGGATCAGATTGTCATTAATAATAATAGCATTCCCCTGAATAGCAAGCTCAAAGCAGTGCCAAACTGGATTAGTACGAAACAAAAAGGAGGTATCTATGTACTGGAGGAAGAGGTTTACAAAATTATACAAAGATCTTGAAAAAAATTAATTCTATGGTGGCAACTCCTCCTCTTAAACAACCAATGAAGACTAAGCATTGTTGGTAGCCAGGAATGTTGAGTGTCAAGCTCAAAGCAGGTATGGCCTGAACAACATAACTAGCAGCTACATCTCATTTTCTGTTTGACTCAAGAGTAAGCAATAGGAACCTAATCCATACTGAGACTCTAGTATGGTGGTGAGTCTTAAGCTCCCCCAGCTATGATTTGGTTGATCACACCTGCAAGTTAGTCTGCATCATGGTTCTTGTGTTTATTCTAGAAAAGCAAGCTGTACATGCATGAAATTGGTGGATGAAAAAATCTGTGGATACAGAGAGCTGAGTGTACTTTAGACTAGGAAGGGAAATAATTCAGTGCATGTAGAAGTAACTGTAAGGCCTCCATTTCAGTCTGTGCAGCCTCCAGGTGAGGCTGGAAAGGACGCCTGTTTTGAAACTTCAGGGAGTTGCTACCGACCAGGGCCAACAACAGTAGACTAGGTAGATGGATGGGATTCATTCTGTTTCACTTTCCTACTAATTCCTGCCTTTTTAGATTGGAAACACCAGTTGAACAGAAGCATAGCTTCTTAGTTTTCCACACTCCTGTCTGGTAACTCTGTGACTGAACCATGTACAAGAAATGTTCAGGGACGAGTTGCAGAAGTACGTGATCTCAAACATTTCAAACTTGAGGCTTAGTTGGCCCTCTCTCTCCTCCCTTTCCTCCATCAGGCAACGACTTTCTTATTCTGTCTGGCCTTTGGCTCATAATGGATAATTCCTTATGTTTAAAATGTGTTTTTTAAATATATATATATAATTGTTTATTTGTTTTAAACATTTGTACCAATTAGCTGTACCTTGTTGTTAGCTGTACCAATTAGCTGTACCTTGTCTTAAACTGGATGTAGGCCACCTTGGATCCTGTGCAAGGAACCCACGCTGAATGTTGCATGTCAGACAGCACTTGCCTAAGACATACTTCAGCCTTCCCAGAGCTGGGGGAATTGTTAGAGGCCTTTTATAATAATTTGTACAGCTACATGGTAGTATAATGACTGCCCCATCTTTTCCAGGTGTCAGTTTCCCCTATTCCTGCAGTGAGAAAGGGAGAGAGAAAGTCTGCAAGAATGTCCATACTGACCCTGTACCCCTTTGGGAATGTAAGTAGAATGGAGTGGGGATCCCAGCCCAGTACAGTCAATCTCAAATCAGAGATAAAAATGACATTTCCTTACCGTGATGTCCCCATTTTTAGGTGAAATGTACAGGAGAGGCTACCCAGCTCTTGGGGGCGGGGGGGGGGGGGCTTGGGGAGGAGAAGCACTTCAAGAAAGTTGTCATGGGAGCCACAGTGAGACAGAACTGGATCTTTTGTAGCCCAGTCAACTGGCAAGAGGTTATGCTCCCCTGTTATATATCTGGAGCACTTTGGTTTGGGAAAGGCTGTTTTAGGCTCAATCCACACAACAGATATGTCCCAGCTTCAGTGTCCAGTATCCTGCTCTGGTCTGACCTCATTAACGTCACATCCGTCTTTCAAATCTGAACTCAAATTGGTTTTGAAAGCCACAGTTTCTCCACACTGAAGTCACCCTGGTACAAAAGGGTGTTTTGATCATGTTCATGTCTTCACTGTGTCGTATTATTTTAAGTTGCAGGACTGCAGCAGCTGTGAGTTTTTTTCTCTTCCATGCAGGTATATTTGTATATCCATGTAAACCAATGGCCTTTCCTGTCTTCCTGTCAGTCTTACAGTCCACTTGCGCTCCCACTGGATGGCTTGTATATGTTTCCCTCGCCAAGCTCTGCCACCCTACTTTTCTTCTCTTTTCCTTCTGTAACCCCCACAACCTCTCATCCTGTGTGTGTGTATAAAAGTGTGCCTGTCTGTCAAGAGAATTAAAAGCCTCCTCATTTAATTTAGGCCATGACATTTAAAGTTCCCCTCATGATCTTTCCTCAAGATTAACAGGATTAAAAGAAAAAAAGAGGAAAAGAGAAGCCTGACAGAATGGAATAGCTAGGTTGTAAAGCTATCAGCCCCCATTCAGCAAAAGTTTCAGCCCGATGCTCTCCATGTTTCTTTGAATCTCTTTCCTGTTGGGTTTTCCAATAAGGCTGTGATCCTCTGCCCTCTGGTTGTTGTTGCTTACTGCCCTCAAGTCATCCCCGATTCATGGTGACCCTGTGGACGTGACATCTCCAAGCCCCCTTATCCGCCACTGCTCTGCTCAAGTCTTGTAGATTCATGCCTATGACCTCCCTGACTCAGTCTATCCATCTGGCATATAGTCTCCCTCTCTTTCCATTTCCCTCCATCTTCCCCAGATTTACTGTCTTTTCTAATTAATTGTGCTTTCTCATGATGTGGCCAAAGTACAAGAGACTTACTTTGGTCATCTTGGCTTCCAGGGAAATTTCTGGCTTTATCTGCTCAAGAACCTACCACTGTCCATGGTATCTTCAGCACTGTTCTCCAGCACCACATCTCAAAAGAGTTAATTTTCCTCTTGTCTGCTTTCTTCACTATCCAGCTCTTGCATCCATTCATGGAGATACGGAATACAAGGGATTGGATGATTCTAACTTTAGTGTTTAGTTGAATGTCTTTGCATTTTAGGGTCTTGTCCAGTTCTTTCATCGCTGCCCTTCCTATTCCTTCTGATTTCTTGAGTGCAGTCTCTATTCTGGTCAGTTTTTGATTTAAGGTGCGGGAATTCTTTTACTATTTTGATTTCTTTATTGTCTAGGCTTAATTTATGTAGTTCCTCTATGGTCATTATGGGGGGGGGGGTTAGGTTCAGAATTAAACCTGCCTTTGAACTTTCTTCTTTTACCTTCTTTAGTCATTGTTCCAAAGCTGAGGTGTTTTCTGCTGGCACTATGGTGTCATAAGCATATCTTAAATTGTTGATGTTCCTTCGTCCAGTCTTCACTCCTCCTCATTCTGAATCTAAAGTTGTTCATCTTATGATAGTCTCTACAAACACGTTGAATAAATAGGAAGATAGAATGCAGCTTTGCCTGACCACTTTACTAATTGGGAACCATTCTGTTTGTCCATATTTAGTTCTGATGGTAGCATTTTGTCCTAAGTACAGATTTCTCATCAGGACTGTCAGATGTGTTGGCATCCCATGTCTTTAAGTGCCATCCATAGTTTTTCATGAGCTATGCACTCAAATGTTTTGCTATAGTCTATAAAGCATATGTTGATTTTCTTCTGGAATTCCTTGGTGTGCTCCATTAACCATTGTATGTTTACAATATGATCTCTAGTGCCTCTTCCTTTCCTGAACCCCACTTGGAACTCTGGGTTTTCTTTTTCCATATGTGGTTGGAGTCTGTGCTGCAGAATTTTAAGCATAATTTAGCTATGGTCCTATATTTGCTGCAGTCTTTTTTGTCAATAGGGATGTATATCAATCATTTCTAGTCTGTTGGCCACCATTTTGTTTTCCATATTTGCTGACATATTTGTTGAGTTGATTGTGTGGACTGTAGCAATTCAATTGGAATATCATCTGTTCCTGGTGATTTATTCTTCTGAATTTCTCTTATTGCCAATTCTACCTCACTTCTTAGAATTTGGGGTTCATCTTCATATGGTTCTTTGCTCCACATGTTCATTTTTTCATCTTTTTAATATTACTCTTCTGTGTAGTGTATCCAATGTCTTTTTTATTTTCTTTTTGATCTTGTAGTATGTTCTTTTTCTTGTGAGCCATTGCTGGGTTTTGGCAAAGATTGGCAAGGTGGCAATTGGTTTGGTTCTCCTCTTCATTTCCTTGAGTAGTGTTGTTTCACTTTTCATTTGGGAATTATAGTGGGAAGACAAGCTGTTTCTGAAGGCTCAGAGAAATGGTGTGGAATCCACCTCTGTCCTCACTTTACTTCAATTACTGCAAAGTTGCTTAGTTCAAAGCACAAAAGTAGTTTGTGCTCATTAACTCAGTGTGAGGTAGTTGAAATGAGAGGGCACAATCTTGCACTTCCCAGTAGGCCCAGGCAAAAGCAAACTTGTATGTTCTTTCCTATTAATAACTTTTGCCATTTTGCGCACACTCTGATATTGCTTGGCTATGGGTGTCCTAGTTTTCATCTGTGAAATGTTGGGGGACCAGGGTGACGCTGCAAATAATACAGTCACTAGGGCTGCATCCGTAAACCAATTTATTTGATAGTTAATAAAAAGAGCCCAAGTACCCTAAGGCACCTAGGTCCTGTCTGATCTTGGAAGCTAAGTAGAGTCATCCCTGGTTAGTCCTTGGATGGGAGACTGCCAAGGGCTACCAGGTGCTGTAGGTTATATTTCAAAGGAAGGAACAACTCTATGAAATTGATGGGGTTGCTATAAATCGATAGGCAAGCTGAAGGTATGACAAGATGACATCCCAGCAAACGTGGAAAAGATGAAGAGCTGTGAAAAGTCGTTCTATTTCTCTTGTTGTTGCTGTTGTGTGCCTTCAAGTCACTCCTGACTTATGGCAACCCCATCATGGGGTTTTCTTGGCAAGGTTTGTTCAGAAGAGGTTTGCCATTGTCACCCTCTGTGGCTGAGAGAGTGTGACTCGCCCAAGGTCACCAAGTGGGTTTCATGGCCAACCAAGGAATCGAACCCTAGTCTCCAGAGTCGCAGTCCAACACTCAAACCACTATGTCACACTGCCTCTTCGTCTTACGTTTCTATTAATGTAGAACCTTTGGTTGTACTGATGGTTATTCTATTTCTGCTTGTTTAAGAAAATTTGAACCCAACTCTGGGGAAAATGCAAGAAAAGACTGATGGTGGCAGCCCTCTTTGGCCTCCGCTGAGTAGATGGCGCTCGGTGAAGTGGAATCTACTTGAACATTTCTCTAGTGGAGTGTAACACACTAGACCAGGCTACTTTGCCAGCTTTAGTCAGAAAAGCCTCAACATGTTTGCTTTACTTGCAAGAATGTAATTGAGGCCAACCTAAATTATATTATGAAAGCAACTTGTTTACAGCCATTTGGGTACAAACGGATTAAAATGCTGCTGAGTCATTCATTGGGAATAAAGAATCTCTTACTGTCGTATTTCAAGTTCAACAGCTCTGTTTCATATTACAGCCAAGGCATTTGGCATTAAAAAAACAAACAAAAACAAACTCATACTGTAATTTTACCTTAATGAGGGAATGGAGTGTTATTTCAGGGAAGGGTTTTGATGTTTTCCAATTACAGTATTTTTCTTTGTAGCACAGCCTTTGTAGAATGCATATATTTATGGCTGCTTCAGCTGCATCCGCAGAGATAAAGCAGTTTGACACCAATTTACCTTCCATGGATCAATGCTGTCGAATTCTGGGGTTTGTATATTTGTGGGCAACCAGAGCAATCTGATGCAGCAGCGCCACAGGGTTCTGTCCTGGGCCCAGTGCTATTCAACATCTTTGTCAATGACTTGGATGACAGAATTGGGGGCATACTTATCAGATTTGCAGATGACACCAAATTAGCTGCTTTATCACACTAGGGGGCAAACAGGATTTAAACGAGAATTAAACAAGAGTTAAACAGGAAATGCCCTATGTTTATCACAGAACATTTCCTGGTTAACTCTCGTTTAACTGTCGTTTAAATCCTGTTTGCTCCCTAGTGTGATAAAACAGTAAGAGGAGTAGCTAATACCCCAGAGGACAAAATGAGCTCAATAGATTAAAAAGCTGGGCCAAAGCTAACAAAATGAAATTCAACATGGAGAAATGTAAGGTACTGTATTTAAGGAGGAAAAAATGAAATGCACAGATATAGGATGGCGGACATCTGGCTGAATGAAACTACGTGTGAAAGAAATCTAGGAGACTAGGTGCCAAGATCAAACCTCATTATGCCCACCAACGGGGCTGTGAATCCCGTGACAATATGATCTGCAGCGTGCATGATACTAGGAGTAGGCCACAAGTACTAGTAGATACTAGTAGACCACAAGTTGATCATGAGTCAACAGTGCAATGTGTCAGCTAAAAAGGCAATGCAATTTTAGGCTGCATCAATAGAAGTATAGAGTCTAGATCAAGGGAAGTAATAGTGCCAATAGTGCATTGGTCAGGCCCCACCTGGAATACTGTGTTCAGTTCTGGGCACCACAATTCAAAAAAGATGTGGAGAAACTGGAGCGGGTCCAAAGGAGGGCAACAAAGATGATGAAGAATCTGGATACCATGCCCTATGAGGAATGACTTAGGAGCTGGGGGTGTTTAGCCAAGAGAAGAGAAGGTTAAGAGGTGATATGATAGCCCTGTTTAAACATTTGAGGGGATGTCATATTGAGGAGGGAGCAAGCTTGTTTTCTACTGCTCCAGAGAACAGTACCTGGAACAATGGATGCAAGCTCCAGGAAAAGAGATTCCACCTAAAAATTAGGAAGAACTTCCTGACAGTAAGGGCTGTTCGACAGTGGAACACACTTCCTCAGAGAGTGGTGGAGACTCCCTCCTTGGAGGTCTTCAAACAGAGGCTGGATAGCCATCTGTCGGGGATGCTGTGATTGAGAGTTCCTGCATGGCAGAATGGGGCTGGACTGGATGGCCCTTGTGGCCTCTTCCAACTCTATGATTCTATGGTAAATAGCTCACAAAACTACAAATCTCAAAATTCCATGGCAATGCAGCATGGCAGTTAAAATGGAAAATGGATTATTTCTGCAATGTGTCAGCAGCTTGAGACACAATTCCGTAAAAAGGCAAGTGACATGCATAGTATAAAGTGACCTGCACAGTAGTATAATTTAAATATACATGAACAAGTGCACACACAAACATGTGTTTACAATGTTTTAATTTTTTAAGCAACTTTGGCATTATTCAGTTATTTAACACATTCAAGGTTGAGGGCCTTTCTGGCTGAAGCGCAGGGTATAAAATAAGTAAATAAATAAATAAATTTCCTCATTTCCTTTCTAAAATAGCTTACACTTGTTTTAGTATAAGCCAATGTTATGCTATTGGGCAGGCTATAAATATTTAAATAAATAAATGTTTTATATTTTTCAGGGCAAGGATGGGGAGCCTTCAGCTCATGGGCCACATTTGTCTTGCCAATCTGGCCTAACCAGTTGATGGAGGTTTGGGTGAAGCCCTTCTAAAAGGAGAGGAGATAGGAGAGCACTCAAGCCATGGCCTCCAGCAGACAAAGCCAGCTTAACCAGACCCAGAATGTATCCACACTGCAGAATTAAAGCAGTTTGACATCACTTTAACTGTCATGGCTCCATCCTGTGGAATCCTGAGGTCTGTAGTTTGGTGACGTTTTCAGCCTGGTCTCTTAGAAAGCCCTGGTGTATCCCCAGACTACAAATGTCAGGATTCCACACGACAGAGCCGTGGCGGTTAAAGTGGTGTAAAAGTGCTGTAATTCTCCAGTGTAGATACATTCCCCAGAGATCCTCTGAGCACTGATTCCAAGCCTCCTTCTAGGCCTTCTGATGTGGAAAATGCCCACCATGGATGCCATCTGGTTTATGGGATTGGTTCTGGGTGCACTCCAGACCACAAGATCAACTCAGTTTCCCACTCTTGGTTCCATTTCATTTCAGGGGAAAGAGTTCTTAATCATTTATCTGAAAATGTGTGGTCATTGTTTAAAAATGAGTAAATCCAGACCGTATTCTCCACCATCCTGCATCTTATTTTTACTTTAAAAGGTTTCCTGTACAGTTTCGTTCATGATGAGCAAAGACGTCTGTTCGTTTTCACTAGCTTTCTACATGGCTCCCAGATCATAGGTATAGGTCTGTGTGGGGTGTGTGTGTGTGCAAAATGGTAGGTGTGGAGTTGTGCCACCGATACTACATAATAAGGAGCCAACAATCTCTCCTAGTCTAGAGCAAGGGTGGGGTAGACATAAAGTGTTGGGTGGGTGGATGGATGCATAAATAGAGGGATAGAATTACACTGTCACCCGATGTGCGAAGGGCTGCTATCCAGGTCAGAAATCATATTTTTCCTGTGATGATTTTGCTCTGGATGATACCCTTTCTGCAGGGAGAAGGGAAGCACTTTACAGGTAGACCTGAGTCGACGAAGTAGATATTTTCCTGGAGGATATTTCTTTAACAGAAAATTTGCTACCAGAGGAAGAAATAGTAGGCATAGGTTCCTAAGCCAGAAAAGAGAAGACTAGTTCAACAGGTTTTAGCAAACTTTTTATCATATGTGCATGTGAAATGAAATAACCAGGTCAGTTAAACCTTGCAAAGGTACAGTGGACCGCTCCCATCCATGGGAGTTTGGTTCCAGGTGCCCCTATGGGTAGCAAAAAAGGAGGGTGGTCACGGCCCATATTATTCAGCATCAGAGAATCAGTACATTCATACGCTTGCCCTACCATTAAATAATATGGGCCACATTGATCCATGGGGGTATTATTTATGCATTGCCAGTCTGCCTATATACACTGTACAGTGGTCCCCCGGGTTACAAAGGTAATCCGTTCCGGGATTACCTTCGTAACCCGGAAGCTTTCGTTTCCCGGGTGACCGCTTTCGTGGACGGACCGCGCAGCCATTTAAAGGGGCCGCGTGGCTTTTTTTCTTTTGTATCCCGGGGGATCTTTCGGATCCCGGGGAATACAATGGCGGTCCTGCCGCCTTCGGATCCCGGGGTTTTCATAACCCGGGGGATTCGTAAGGCGGGGGACCACTGTATAGAAAAACATTTTGAACCTCCTAGATCCCCCTAACTGCTTACAGCGTAAAGGCACCAAATACCATCTGATTTGGGAAGCCATGGTTAGTAGTTGGATGGGAGACCCCCAATGAATACCAGGTGCTGTAGGCTATATTTCAGAAAAAAGAACTGTTCTCCTAAAACAAAACTATATGGACTCAGTAGTCAAATTCTTAAGAGCATCACCAGAGGGCCCATCAGACCTGATGGCCTAAGATCTGTTTAAATGGCAATAAAGGCAAAGCACTCTTCATTACATATTTTTGTATTTATTTGACGTATACCCTGCTTTTCTTCCAGGGCAAGATAGCTTACAACATAGTTTTAAGGGAGATGTTGCAGTAAGAATGTACAGGTGAAAATATAAATTAAATTAATTATGTTGGTAAATCAACTTAAAATTAATTTAGTTTAAACTAAAATAGTTTGAAATGCTACCCAAATAACAATTGAAATGTTTTTTAATATCGAGCACAGCAATTCCAGATTCAAAGCCTGGAGAGAAAGGTCTTAGCCTGCTGGCACAGGAACCAGGCAAAGCATATCCTAACCTTGCTTGGAAGGGAATTCCATAGTGTGGGAGCAGTCAATGAAAAGAACCCACCACCAAAAGTGTACTCTCAAAGTGGTGGAACCAAAGGGAAGGCTCTGCCTACAGATCCCAATGACGTTGTTCAGCTGTTTTATATAGATATGAAAAAACCCCAAGAGCCAGTATGGTGCAATGGTTTGAGTGAACAGGGTCACTGAGAGACCAGGGTTTGAATCGCCGTTCAGCCATGGAAACCTACTTAGGCAGGTCAGACCTTCTCAGCCCCAGAGGAAGGCATAGGCAGCCCACTCCGAACAAATTCTGCCAAGAAAAACCCATGAGAGGTTTGCCTTAGGGTCACTATTCTAGAAATGTTTTTGTGGCGATAAATATGTGAACAATTTATCTAAAACATTATACTGTATTCATCATTCTGAAGAAAAATATTTCATAATTTGTTTCTTTTCAAAACAAGAAGCTCCCCTTTCAAGCATTTACAAAGGACTCTTTAAAATCTATACAGAGGATGAAGTTATTAAAGAGAACGTGGTTAAATGGGCACAACATTTTGGTTATAATCTTCAGTTTGATCAATGGAAATATACGTGGAAAAAGAGATTGGGTTATACATGTTGCCAAAATGTGAAAGAAAGTTACTACAAGATTTACTCTAGATAGTATTTAACACCAGACAGGCTTTGTAAAATGTATAAGAATTGTAAGAATCTTTGTTGGAAATGTTAAAGGAACCATCTTCCATATGTAGTGGACGTGTGAAAAAGCAAAAAGCTTTTGGTAACAGATCCACTTTGAAATCAAAAAAATTCTAAAAATTAATTTGAAACTTGTACCTGAAATCTTTTTGTTAAAAATGCTAGATAGTGATAACGAACAGAAAAATGGGATAATAATTTTTTACATGTTATCAGCGGCAAGAATGACTTATGCCAAAAATTGGGAGAAAGAGGAAATCCCATCAATGGAGGACTGGGCATTCAAACTTCTTGACTTCCTGGAAATGGATATATTATCGAGAAAACTAAGAAATGAAAACACCCTAAAATATAAAGAAGACTGGAAAGAAATAATAGCATACCTGTGAGGAAAATGGGGAGAAAAAACAACTATTGGTTTTGGATTTAAATTAAGTATAATCAATATAGAATACATTTTTTGTCCATTTTAGTATCGACATTGTAATGAAAAAGTATCCAAATGATTAACTGATTTAGTTTCTCCCAACATTTCTGTAGGGGTGTGTGTGGAAAAGAATTTGGATTTCCCTGTAATTGGTCTAGCTTTTTTTCTGGGCCTTCACACATTTTAAAAAAGAAAACCAAATCTGAACCCACTGAAATGCAATGCTTCTGAGTTCCTGCCCACTGATACTGCTAACAGCTGCCAGTACAGCCAGCAGAACCAAGAAGGGCAAACTATCACAATCTACCTCCCATTGTAGGCAACCAAAGTTGTCCACAACCCATAGTCAGGCTTGAAAGCCAGAACAAAAACAAATTTAAGATTTTCCTCTCCTCCAGAACCTTTGGCATGGAGAAGCCACCATATGCAACCATATACACTAAGACTTTGTCCAAAATTTGACATTTGGATTAAATTATTAGAACTACTTGAGATGGATAAACTAACAAAGAAATTAAAAGTCAAATAAATATAAAGAAGACTGGGAAGAAATAACAAACTACCTCAGATCAAACTGGGGGGGGGGGGGGGCATAATAACTATGGGGGTTGACTTAGACTGAAATACAAAGAATATTGGCTAATGTCAAAGGGTATAATATCTTGATCATATCTTTTCTCTCTTACCCTAAATTCCAGTAAATTCCAGAAGCTTGCCAAGTTAAAGTGAATCCAGAGACTATTTGTGTTTGAGGTAATGGAAAGCATGGGAATATCCTAGAAGGAAAGAAGGACTGTTTTTGTTTAATTAAAGATAACCATAAATCAAGAAGGTGTTATTTCCAAACCAGCAGGAAGGAAGTAATGAATGTGTGTAAGATTGACATAATTTTATTTACTGTAAAGTTCGTCAGTGAAGATATGGAAAGGAATGTATGTCACTTTATACACGTGTACTTTTTAAAATCGAATAAAATTATTAATAAAAAAATTGGACATTTGGAAACTTGCTCTAGTTATCCAACATTATAGGTTCACGGAGGGCTTTTAAAATAATAAACTTGCAGCTGTTTCTTGTTATAAAGGGATTCATATCACTGCCTTAAACCAATAGGTCATTTCCTACTGGCCACTTTTATAAACCAGGAAAGGCAAATATTCAGCATATGCATGGTGGGCTTCACCTCTCCAGAGATGCTGTGCATATATCCTCAGGCTGTACCAACTGGAAGGCATGGATTATTACTGAACCAGCAGGGACGACTGTCTAAGCGACAGTATCCAAGTCAAAACAATTTTATCTGCAAAGTGTTGTACAGATTTTTCACAGAAAGCTGTTGAATTGTCTACATTCTCCTTCTTTGGGCAAGAGGGTGATAGACTTTGATCACTTCGGAGCAGGCTCCATTTCATTCTTGATAACCTTTCCATCTTTTATTTTGGCAGATCTGTTTAGCAGATCCTGACTTGGTACCCTCTCCTTTAGACAATCTGTTCTTGACAATCTGATCATTTTTAACAGGAAAATTGGCTGGAAGATTTTTTTTTTTCATTGAATGGGTCAGCAATGGTTCTTCACTAGAAATGATGCTAAAGAGTTTAGCCAATCACACACGAATCTCATTCATTCTCTTTTCACAGTCTCTTTTCTGGACACTGCAGGAATTCTCGTCTGCCTTACCTTCCAGTTTCGTGGGATGGTGGTGGCACCATCTTCAACATGGGTCAGTTCATCAAGCTTTTCTTCACAAGGCAGATTGCTTCGATTGGTCCTTGGAGGAGTCTGAACACACACTCAATTGTTTAACAACTTGCAAAATAAATACACCAGACAATCCAAAACTGCATGGATTAATCACATTCCTGTGCTGAGAAACAAGAGCTCATTCATGTAAATCCTAGCTCTAGTCTACAGACACACACTGTCTCATTTTGCACTATTCTTCTATGTGTCCAGTGAGTCTTGAGTTTAAGGCAATACAGAAACAGGTTAGGATTGAATCTGGTGGACTCTGAATACTCTAGAGCAAAATCTATAGACCATGAAAAAAAAAAGATCAGTTGTAGAACTGGGGATGATGGCAGGACATCATAGGAGATCTTGAAAAAAGCTGTATAATGTTCCTGCAAGGCAATCTTCTACACATTTTTTTAAATGCAAGGAGAGGAATTGTGTGGTTCTACAGATGTTGTTGTACTATTGTACTGCAACGTCCAGCATTCCTTACCATTGACTATAATGGTATCATACGACAGAATTTGGGGGTATAACGCAATGGCAATCCAAATGCAATCATGGGGTTGCCTGTTATTGTGAATGAGTGTATCTCATGCAATTTCGGGCAATGGGAAGTCATTCCGAACGCAATCATGGGGTTTCACGTAATTGCATATTAGAGTATCTCACACAATTTTGGGCAATGGGGGGGGGGTCATTTTTTGGGAAATGGGAAGTCATTCTGAATGCATTTCGAATGCAATTAGATTTCACGTAAATTCGCTAAACTAGAGAATTTACATGAATTCGAATTGGCTCAATTCGAAATTGGGAGAAATTCTCCCGTGTGATAAACTCTTAGGTCTGCAACATATGGAGGGCTACCAACACCCACTTTTACTTTAACGGGATTTACATATAGAAGAGATGGTGCCACAATTTGGTGACACAGCATGCAACTGCAAAAGCTGGGTGCTTCAAGAGAGTATTTGCCTGAGAAAGCCTCAGTTAAACTCAGAAACACCTCTGAGGAAATGTTCAAACAGAAGAATGCCTTCCTCTTTCACTTCTAGCTGAACTTTTCCATCCCTACAAATCAAACAAATCTGAGGTGTACAAGAGACTTGTAATATGATTCAGCAAAATTTGTTTGAGGAGAACCACCCTCTTTTCATTGTGACTGGTAAGCCTGAGGTTAGGCTTGCCAACAAAAGAGCAACACCCTACTACTCAACTCTAAGCACTTAGACCACAGCCGCAAAGCTTAAAAGGTGTCCTAAAACCAACATGGTAGTGAGTCCTAGAAACAGATGCCCTAGAAACACAGCTTGGAGTTGCAATATTTTTGGCCTACAACTCCCGTAATCCCTCACAACTGCCCGTTGTGCCTGGGAGGATTCTAGTTCAAAAAAGTAACTTAACTTCTCCCCAGAAGAAAAACATAGAGAATGTGTTCTTAAGTGACTCCAAAGCTATGCAAAGGCTCCATAGCTCCTTCCACAGACAACAGTGTTATTGCTCATTGTCCTCTTAGGTCAATGTGAGGAACTGAAGTAATAGATCATTCCATTGAAGTAACCATAGATCATTCCATCCTTTTGGATCGGCTGAGAGAACTGGGGATTGGAGACACCGCTCTTAGGTGGTTCCGATCCTTTCTCTCTGGCAGATTGAGTTTAGCTGTGGCGTCCCTCAGGGCACCATTCTGTCCCCGATTTTATTCAATATCTATATGAAGCCGCTTGGAGAGATCATTCGGAGGCACGGAGCTCAGTGTCATCAGTACGCTGATGACACTCAGATATATTTCTCCATGACCAGATCGTCTGCTCAGACCTCAGATGGCGTCTCCCCTCTCAATGACTGCCTTGCGGCGGTAATGGGTTGGATGAGGGAAAATCGATTGAAACTCAATCCAGACAAAAAGGAGATACTCACAGTTACGGGCCCTAAACCAGTTTTGGGAATACAACTTCCAGTCCTAGATGAAGTCACACTCTCCTCTCAGGACTTTGTCCGCAGTCTGGGGGTACTCCTTGACTCGTCACTTCACATGACTAGTCAGGCGAGTGCAATGGTCAGGAGGGCCTGTTATCAGTTTCGGCTGATATGCCAGCTGCACCCTTTTCTAGAGATGAGGGACTTCTCTGTTAGAGAGTTCTGGTGTCACAATAAACCACAATCCCCAGGATTCCCTAGCACTGAAGCCAGAGCAGTTAAAGCAATCTCAAACTGGATCTCACAGATTTATAGAAATACTGAATTCATTTCTTAAAGGTTGAAAAAAAAAGTATTCCTTTCTTTTGGACAACTGATTTTGTTGTATGTTTGTGACAAATTATTGATATTAGGGGATTTTAAAATGCATTTACAGTAGAGTCTCACTTATCCAACCTTCGGTTATCCAACATTCCGGATTATCCAACGTTGCAGCTGCTGTGATTTCTTTAAATTTTCCGTGATTTCTTTAAATTTTCAGAGGACTGAACTGTTTATACTGTACATCACAACGTTGATCAGTGATTTCTTTACATTGACTTTTACTGTTATTGCAATAAAACTTCAGTACATTTGCAATTCATAGTGATTTCAAGGCTTTTCTTGGACCTTCCAGATTATCCAACATTTTCGGTTATCCAACTATCAGCCAGTCCAGTTTATGTCGGATAATCAAGACTCTATTGTATTATTAATATTGCACTTGATATTAATATTGTTATTAATATTAACACTAATTAATAATATTAATTAATATTAATACTGATGATGGTGATGATGTGATGATAACATTCCTTATAAGGATTACGATAATAATTTATGCGAACTTTGAACAATCTATATCTAAATTACATTATCCCTTCCTCAGACTAATAATCTCACACACCAGAGCCCATGCAGAAAACACAAAACAATGCCTCATTTCCCCCAGAAATATGTCTGTAAATCAAATCTAATATTTTTATGGTACAGGCATTGCTGTTAATGCTCTGGGATCTTTAACAGCAGCTCAACTGGGAGAAATTCACAAGGCAGACTTTCTGTCCATCATGGTGGTCCAAAACACTAGAAATAATCCAGTTTGAGAGTGCTTTAACTTCCCTGGCTCAATGCTAGGGTATTCTGGGAACTGTGGTTTAGTGAGACATTTAGCCTTCTCTGTTAGAGAGTTCTGGTGTCACAATAAACCACAATCCCCAGGATTCCCTAGCACTGAAGCCAGAGCAGTTAAAGCAATCTCAAACTGGATGATTTCTGCAGTATGTTTTGGACCTATATCTCTAATGCTGGGAAAATCTGTATCTGAAATTTTGCTTTCTTTGTAGCTATTAAAGGCAAAGGAGACCTGACAGAAAAAGATGGCCTACTCACTTGCCCCATTAGTTTCTTTTTAATTTAGTTTACCATTAGGTATTTCTGTTGTTTGTGTTGTCATTTGAATTAATTATTTGTGTCAATTTTCATTGTTTAATACCTAACATTTTAAAATAACCCAACATAACTATGGATTTGGCAGCAACAGCAGTTCAATCACCTTAAGCATATTGTGTTTTTAGTATGTGTTGTTAAACTGCAGGGAAACCCTGTGTAAGCTAATAAATATATTTATGAAACGTATTCAGATAGCACAGTAAAATACAAAACAAAAACTTTTAAGGAATGAATCCAATCTGTTTTCAAAATTTAGATTCCTAGAAAACTGTGTTCACTCCGATGTACACCTAACTAAACACACACTGATCTATTTTCAGTGCTTGTCCTCATATACACATGTACATAAATTGCTGTTTCAAAGCTGAATGTATGCACTGACTGGTTTGAAAAGTTCAGTCAAAGGGCTCTTACAGACACAGCAACTGTGTGAGCAGGTGCAGTGGCGGTATTTGTTGTTATATGACCCCCTTTTTCTTTGAAAAGATCTAAGCACTGTTTTGCCAATCATGGGAGGTTTCAGGCTATTTCCTTTCTATTTCTACAATATTTTTTTTTAAATCATGAATTTGTCATCATGTGAATTGTGATAATCAAAATACTGTCTCATCCTCCTTTTAATATTAAAAAAACCCACCTCTCGAGCTTTAGTGATAAAAGCAATAGACTCTTGTGCTATGAAAGGTCAGACCCTTTCATATTTCATATTTCAATCTATTCGGATTGAAGTTGCAAGACTGGGAAGGGTGGGAGGATATTGGTGGCAGGTGGGGGGGGGGAGATGGGGGAGACACTCTGGGTCTATAGAAGTCTGGAGCTTGGCTGGAGGACTTTCCTCCTTCGGGCACATGGTCAGGCTGCTTTGCTTGGCAGAGACTTGCAAGGAGTCCCTGGCCTGTCCAGTTTTGAGGCCCGGGTAGACCAGCTAAAATCTTTTTAGGAGATTTTAAGTGTCGCATATGATAATCATTTTCTTTGAAATTCACCATCTTCACAACGGATATCAAAAAAACAATAAACAAGTAATGATATAACCACGAAAGACATAAACATCTGCAACATAGGGGTAGTACAGACAGGCAGCTCAAAGCAGCCCTTTTTGCGACGTCATAAGGGCTGCATGATGCTGCTTCTGCCAAGGTGTCTGTATGCTGCACCACACCTGCACAGCTGTGGCACCCACCATGGGGATGGGCGCGCACACCTGCGGCGATAGTAGGGCTGGGCATGTCTGGACGCCCAGCCCTATCTAGCCCTAATTTTTGGCCCCAGGGTGTCACAAAGCCACTGGGAGAAATCATCCGCAGACATGGCGCAGGGTGTTATCAATATGCCGATGACACCCAAATATATTTCTCCATGTCTCGGTCATCAGCGACGACGACAGATGCCATTTCTCCCCTCAATTGGTGTCTTGCGGCAGTAATGGACTGGATGAGGGAAAACAAGCTCAAGTTGAATCCAGACAAAACTTACAGTAGGGGCCCCTAAACCAGGTATTGGGCTGCAACCTCCAGTCCTAGAGGGGTTTGCACTCTCCTCAAAGGACTGTGTTAGCAGTCTGGGGGTGCTTCTTGACTCGTCGCTTCATATGAGAGATCAAGTGAAAGCGACGGTCAAGAGCACCTGTTATCAGCTTCAGCTGATATGCCAGTTGCGCCCTTTCCTGGAACCAGGGGACCTCGAAACTGTGGTACATGCACCGGTAACCTCAAGACTCAATTTTTGCAATGTGCTGTAAATGGGGCTACCCTTGTGCTTAGTTCGGAAACTTCAGTTGGTACAGAACATGACAGCCAGGCTAATTATGGGAACAGCAAGGAGTGACCATATTACACCAATATTGAAGACATTCCATTGGCTGCCTATTAGTTTCCAGGCACAGTGCAAGGTGTTGGTTATCACCTTTAAAGCCCTACATGGCTTGGGCCCAACTTATCTAAGGGATCGCCTGCTTCCATATAATCCGCACTAATAATTATAATAATAACATATAATAATAATAACATATATAATAACATATATAATAATAATAACATATAATCCATATAATTGTGCACTCAGATCCTCTGGGAGGAACCTATTGCAACCAGCGAAGACCAGATTGGTTGCGACCTCCCAGAAGACTTTTTCTGCAGTCGCTCCCACTTTATGGAATGGTCTGCTGAATGAGATCCGTCAAATTACCAACCTGGATAGCTTTTTTAAAGCCATCAAGACGGATCTCTTTTGGCAGGCCTTCCCGGAATAAATAACTCAGCCAAAAATACCCCCCCCCACACACACACACACATAGGAACATAGGACAATGACTCTGACACTGTTATTGTTGGGACCTGTGGTAATTTTATTTATTTTTAATTGTTTTATGTAAATTGTAATTGTAATTTGTTTAACTCCTTTTTAAGGGGGGTATTTATATATATTGTTGTATGGTTTTAAATATTGTAAGCCGCTTTGATTGCTATGGCAAAAAGCGGGGTACAAATAAAAGTTTTATTTATTTATTTATTTAAAGCACCCATCGGTACCGGCCCCTAGTCAGGCTCCTCTGGGTCCCAGTAATTTCTATAGGTTCCCCCCCCCCGCCCCAATTGGCTCTGAAACTCTATAAATAAACCACAAAGTGCAGCCTTTCTATCAAAAGTTTCCCCCCTTTAATGTTGGGAGAGCATTTGGTTAGGGAAGCAACAAGCATCCAGGAGCAACATTAAATTGTGTGATATAAATTGGCACAAATCTTCAGTTTGGACCAGCCCAAAGTGATGCATTTTGCAGCATGAAAAATTGATACCTGCATCCAAATTTCCCACCAATTGGACTTGAAATCAGTGGGCAAGTGAGTCACATTCACTGTATTGGAGATGCAGTGAAAGTCCAGTCTGATCTTTTATGTTTCTCTTTCACTCTCTTGAGTGGCCTTGCATTAGATCCTTGTGTCCTGGATTGCACGTCTGCATCAGAATTTATATCAATGGTAATAACTAAAATAGCATCAACAGTTTTGTACAGTCCAATTTATTCTCTGTTATTACATCCACACATCCGAATGGATGGCTTTTACCCGACTGTGAACTTCCAACCAAACAAATTATTGTTTGCTTACTTGTGCTGAATAGGAGTTATGCGACGTTCACACACACAAATGTTTTGCCATTGACTGCAAATGTCTCGGGGAGATTAGAAAATGCACACTTGACTGCTTGTGTGAGTTTGTAGCGATCTGTTTTAATTAGTCTAAGTGTGTTGAGGCTCTCTGGAGAAGCTGTCGGAAAACAATAAAAAGTTATTTATTAATCTCAGATGACTTCCTGTTTAGGTTAATCAGTCTAAGAAAATGAGCAACAATGTTGAAGGCTTTTATTTTGAACGGAACTAAATAGATTCTGGTAACTGTTGGAAGGTCCTGAATTTTAATGCTTTAAAACATTTTCCTTTCCTCAGAGGTTTCAGGAATATATCTGAAAATAAGTAGGCAGTTGACAGAATTAGACAAGGAAGATTAATGCACTGTGCATGGATCATGTGCATGGATCATGGGTCCAAGATCATGAATGCAAAGAGGTGCAGCATATACGGTTCCCACGGCTCGGTTTTTATGTCACTCACACATGTGCATCCAAGTCCAGCTGTGAGAAAAGAGCAAAGTGCCATACCAAAAGACAGCTGATAGTGGCCAAAGCTGACAGTCACCCATCTGACAGGCACATGGAGATTTGGGAAGGCATGTTCATTGATACGCACTGCGACTTTTGTCAAGTTAAAGGCATTAACTCTATGTGGGTTAACTGAACAAGTTGATGAATTCAGCATTTATTTTTCTTAAAAAACCCTACATCTGACAGGAAAAAAGCTTATCATCTTTGCTTTTAGATGGTGTCTACTAAGACATATATTTGTATCTCCTTAGAAGAGGTATTCCCTACTTTGTAGGAGTGTGGGAGGACTGTTTCCTTCTTTGTAGACATTATCCAACATTTGCAGTTTTTATAAGTGGTTATTAAAGTAATTATACTATTCAAAGTAATTAATTTTTAATAACAAACTGACAAATTGATCCTGGTCCCATGTTTTCCATTGACTGCAAATGTCTCAGGGAGATTAGTTGTCTGGCTTTTTAGTTGATACAAAGTTCTGGAAAAAAATTAATTTAATAAATGAATTAAATTTACTCTTTTTGAGTCAAGAGCATAGCTTTCAGTGTTAGCTGGTGCCTCTGATGTGGGTGGAACAGTGAGTCTACTCTCTGTTTTATCCCAGATTTTAAAGGAGCGAGCTAAGATGCAGAACTGTTTTGGGGTACAATGCACTGGATAATTTCTTTAAAGTTCTAAAGACTAAAACCAGGGCCAGATACGCTACTCCAATGACATCAGAACACCAGCCAGCACTTGCAATTCTGCTACATACATTAGTGCCTGTGAACAACTCTAAAGTAGTTGCTTCAATGCACCATATGTTCTCATTTTCTTTATTCTTTCCTTATACCTTGTGATATAGTTCCAGCTACTCAAGAACAGATAAACTTGTTCACTGTAAAAAAAAAAAAAAATTAAATTCCCATCATGGCTTACATGACCATAATATGCAAGCCAGCATTCTATAAAATATGCCTATTTTCCAGTAACATTACATATTTTTGAATATCATTTCTGCTGTGTATTCAGTTAATTTACTAATTACTTCAGTGGATTAAGGAAATTATCCACTTCCCTTAAGCCAAGTCATTTAATTAGCTAGTCTTTAAGTGATGCTGCTCTTTTAAATGCTTTTCAAAAAAAAAGTCTACATTTTCTAAAAATGAAAATACTGTTGGGAATATCAAAAAGCAGAACATATGTGCCAAGCACACAGTTTGCTCTTGCTTGTGAAATATTTAAGGACATATCTAAACTGTGTCTATTCAGTATATGATCTCTCTCACGCTGCACACTACAGAAAGCTCTTTTGTAAAGATGTCAGTGGTGACTGACAAATAGATGTTTAAAAACCCATCTATGATTCAAGTATCTTTCTTGTTGTATATGTCCCCACTCGAGCTTCTCATCAGTGATGCAGATCCACACGTCTCTAGACTCTTTACAGACAGAGGTGTCCAGAATAAAAGACACTAGTGATGTGTGGATCTGAATCATTGGTGAGAAAATAGGGTAGGAACAGAAATGAGATTGCTACTTCTCCTGGTCTTCTATAGTTGCTTTGCCAGGCCAAAGAGACAATTTGTGCTCCCTTAGGATCCATTCAGTTATGATAGGTGGGCTGTTCTGTTGCCTACTAACGTCCTGCTCATCTTTGTTCTTAGTTTTAAATGTATGAAACGAAATCTATTAGACCTGTCTATACTCCAAGTCTAGCATTCTGAACATAATCACAGAGGTTCACTTTGCACATCCTTCTTTCTATAGTTTTCTGAGCAACAGAGAGGATATTTTCCTCCTTTTGAACAGTGTTCCAGCAGTCAGCATCATATATTAGGGCTGGCAGAATCACAGATAAAGAGCTATTTTTCACCTCTGCATAAAGAACCTCTGCATCTCCCAAGCTTGTCTAAATATGCTGGGAGGAATAGTCCGCCTTTCCATTTGTACAAGCTCAAAGCAGATGGAGGAAAGCAACAGGTGTCCACGGTTCACATTGCTCTTACAGTCTTTAAGATCATCTCTTACATTTTAAAAGAGGATGCCCTTGCGTAATAATTGCTGCACATCTATTTTGTCTTTGTAATATTCATGTCCAGCCCGATGGCATGTGATGTATGAAGTACTGTACCTAAACCAATTTCATCTGCAGTTTTGCTGGATTACTGGCAAAGTCAATGAAATCATCTGTGAAGAGGAGATAAACAAACAATTCTCAATTTATGCTAACCACTTCTTATGAATTCAGCCAGCAAAACAGTGATTCCAAGGATGCAGCACCTATGAGCAGTTTGGGGAGATGCTGTCATCTTAATGCATACCTCAATTTACAGTGATACCCCACGGCTCTTCAAAAAGATAGATCTCAGTTGTGTGCCCTGTGTTGATTTTTTTCCATCAGGCTCATGGTGGAAATACACAGAGCACTGATACTATATTGAATTTTACTAAGTTGAATGTCTTATTGAATGTCTACAACATGATACTTGGTATTCTCTGCAATTCTGGATAAGTCGTTTTACTAGATGACTGTGCTTTGCTGTTTAGATACCCGTCCAGAATCTGCTGATTCCATGTTGCTCAGGACTGTGGCATCACTGAGGTTGGTGCAAGTGACTGCCCCTTGGCCGCCTGTCTGCCTAGATTGTTGCTGAGGAAGGACAATGCTGAGGCCTCTGGAGGGCCCATTTCTGGTCCAGTGCAGATGCTGGGTGAACGAAAAACACTCTTTTTCACCTGCCCAGCAGCTGTGCCAGTCTCTCCGGATGTGCCACTCCACCAGGTGACACTGCCACTCTGGGGTGTCACCCAGTGCAGACTGAACCCCCCACAACTCCAAGTGACACCACTGGTTCAGGAATTTGACATCACACTATATAAGGTTCAAGATCAGAAAAGTGGAGACTTTTTAGACCTATCATATAGGTATGATAGCTGTGAAATTAGAGACTCTTTCAGCATCAGCCTTCTTGGTCTGCAGGATTGTTAAAAGTACATTCATTTTCATTTTCCACTTCTTCCTAATGAACCAGACGTGGGGTGTCAAATTCTATCAACAGTGTTACTTGTGCCATTGTAACGGAGAAGAAATATATGTGGTTGGTGAATACTCAACAAATCAAATTAATTTTTCTGTACTGTCATTGTTTCTCCATTGTGGTCCGTCAATGGAACCAGGATGCAAAACTTCAAATGACTCTCTTGTTTGTCTGTTTTGAAATGCTTCCTCTTCTCTACAGCTTCTGTTAATCTCTTCTTTCTACATTCTGTATAGATTTCTGTTGTTTTTACTCTAGTTTCTTTTACATAATGTGAAGTAGAATTCATCCATTCAGGCCTAAATACCTTGAAGACACCAGATCTCATCTGATCATGAAAACTAAGTAGAGCTACTGGTTAATATTTGGATGGTAGGCTGCCAATGAATACCAGGTGCTGTAGGCTGTATTTCAGAGGAAGGAACTGGCAAAACCATCTCTCCTTGCCTAAGAAAACCCTGTGAAATTCATGGGGTCACCATCAGTTGACAAATGACTTGAGTACACACACATATATTCTGTTGAACGTTTCCAGGTATCTTCTTTATTCTCTTCTGAGGTGCTCATTCTGTACTTATATGATGATGCAGTTGTTGCCTTTTGTTTGTTGATAAGGGTATTCAGATCAAACTCTTCACATTTGTGCAGCTCTGCTGCTGTAATCTTCACAGAACTTTTACTGAAGATATATTTCAGTGTCATGAACCAATTTCTCTTGATGAACCTTTCCTTGAGGTCATATTAATGAAAATCTCAGAATGTAGGAGGCAGTGATCTGAGCCAGTGCATATGACGCAGTTGCTGATAACTAAGGAGTCAGAAAGTGTTCACTTGATGTCAATCATGACAAAATCAGTTTGGTTCAACATTGTGCCACTGGGACTCTCTCAACTGTGGGAGCATTGCGTTCATAACACATAACCAACTGCTTGCAGGAAACATGGCAGTTTGGGGGTGGAGTGTCTTTACATGTACCATGTCACTCCCCTGTGCATGTTCTCTTTCCAGCCATTGTACTAAACACTCCTTTACTATTATGTGAATACTTTAAGTTAGTACTTTCATTGCCCTTTTGAATTTCTCAGACAGTTTATCAGCTTCTTTATCCCAAGGTCACTCTCATGATCTCATACATGTGATATTATGACAACTGCAAAGTAAGGAGTCTAATCTGGGACAAAATTATGTCGGTTTTTCACTAGTGGCGCAACCTACTTCTTCACAACAAATGCTATGCAGCTGGTAGATAATCTGTTATCCTCTCCCTTTCCCGAGAAAACCTGCTCTTTTCTTATATTGTGCCACTTGTTTGCTTACCTTCTGAGTTTCATGTATGCTGGTGATGTCCACCTTGCTATTTTTAAGATGGTTGATTTAAGCATTAACGGCAGTATGAGAGGATAAAGTTATTGTATTGCGTGTTGCTATCAAAAGATTTAGAATGCCACGGATCCCTTTTGTTGAATGTGTTCTGTACAAAAATTGTCCAGCTTGAAACCCTGCACGCAGTCTTCTATGCATCTTCTACACAGATGGAGCAAACTTGTTTTCAGAGATTAGAATATAAATCAGTGGGTTCAAAGTACGAGGGGGTATCCAAACGTTTTAATGATCACCTTTTAAAAAAACTGACAGAAAGTTTGTTTTGATTTGTAATTGTTAACTTATTTCAATGCAATCACTATCTAGATTTATACATTTTTTCCAGCGTATCTTGACCCTTGAAATACCTGATATTGTAGAAACCTGCAGATTGCGCCTGACAAGGATTTTACACTTTAGTCACTTCTGGCAGAGCCAGTCACAAAAATAAAGGACGCAATGAGCTGATTTTCTCAGCAACGTGCACTTAGGGACCAATGATGACACTGACAAAATTTCATCAATATGCCATAATAACGTCCGGGTGATAATTATTACTTTACGATAATAATCGTAAGGCGCAATCTGCAGACTTCTATAATATCAGGTATTCGGAGGGTCAAGATATGTTGGGAAAAATATATAAATCTAGACAGTGACTATCTAGAGATAAATTAACAACTACAAATCAAAACAAAGTTTCTGTCAATTTTTTTAAAAGGTGATCATTAAAACTTTTACATCCCCCCTCGTATGAGAAGAGATTCCACATTATAAAGAACTTCTTGACTGCAAGAGCTGTTTGACAATAGAATAGATGACCTAAGAGGATGGCGGACTCTCTTCTTTCGAAGTCTTTAAACAGAAATTGGATGGTCATCTCTCAGCAGTGCTTTAGCTTTGAATTTTTGCATGTCAAGGAGCTTGACTAGATGGTTCTTCCAACTGTATAATACTATTAACTGCTTCTTTTTAAATATTCAAATGAGTATGCATTTGATACTTCAAATGACTGTATGCTCCTCTCCTGTTGTTCTTTCTCTTCTCCTACTCACAAGGCCATTGGGAGGACTCAATCCTTTTAGCTGAAGCAGCAGGAGATGGAAAATACCACAATGGCCGTTCACTTCCCTGAGTTCTTCTTACTCTAGACATATTTTATCTTGGGTCCTTTCCTGGGAGAAAGGTGGCATAGAATGAAATAAATAAATAAATAAATAAATTCATATACTGGCACCATATCATACAGATACACATCTCAAGAATTGGGCTGTCTGCTTTTTCTTGTGTGTATACTCAATAGCAGACCATGGTTCCAAGTAGGATGTGGCATGACCCTGTGATGCCCTTTGCTATAATCCTAATGGTTGCATGGCAAGTGCTACATAAGCCAGTGGTGGGCAATGTGTGGCCTCTAAAATGTTCTGGGATTGTAATTCTCACCAGGTTGCCTATGCAAGTTAAGGCCAATGGGAATAGGAATCCAACAATATGGGGCAGAAATTGCCCACCATGGCATAAGCAGTGGTGCTTTTGGAAGCTCAAGCCAACCCATGTTTACCCTAAAGTAAGTTCCACTATAGTTAATGGTGATTATTTCCTGGTAAACATTGTAGTCATAGGGTCGAAACGCACAGGCCAAATAAGGTGCCTTCCAGTGACGTTGGGAATGTGGCACTGAAACAACACCCCCCCCCCCCCCCGCAAAATGGCCAGAAGCTGCTCCGGCATATTGATCCAGTCCCTTGGACTGGATCAAAAAGGAGCAGCTTAAATCCAACTTCTGGTGGCGCCATGTTGGGATTGCAGCAGTGGCCTGCTTCAGGAGATGGCCATGTGGCTGCTGCAGTCTTAGCCCGATCGCAGTCAGAGCAGCCTCTGGCTGCTCTTTACTGGCCATGTGCTTTGGCCCACTGTCTCTTATTTTATAATCAGAGGATGGCATCATGTTCTGATGTTACGATATCATAAGTTGGACTTATGATCTTTTATTGAAGATTCGGGTTTACATTCATGAATGACCAAATGTGACCCCCAAAACTTACCCATTCAGCCTGGCAGTACGAAAACTGAAGGGTTTCTAAGGCACTGCACATTGGGGTGGCGGGAAAGAATTTCTGCAATGCTCTCCCAGCTACAGGACACATTGAAGTAAGTAATTATGGCAGGTCTCCAAGAGATTTATCCAGCTGCCTATTTTCAATGCATCTCAAGACTGGGAATGTGCTACAGAAATCATTTTCCAGCATTCTGATCTCTTGTGCCTCAGAAGCCCTTTCACTGCCAGGCTGAAAAGATAGGTTTTTAGGCAGTAGCATCATCATATGTAACTATAGTGACAGAGTTCCGTTACTGTGGTTATGTCTAGTGGTGCGGCATCTCAGATGTTGCCTCTTATTTTAGTACAGGCTGAATATCCCTTATCCAAAATGCTTTGATTTCAGATTTTTTTTTTTTTGGATTTCGGAATATTTGTATATCTATAATAAGATACCTTGGAGATGAGAACTCAAGTCTAAACTTGAAGTTCAATTGTTTTGTATATACCTTATACACATAGCCCGAAGGTAATTTTATACACAATATTTTTAAGAATTTTGTGCGTGAAACAAAGTTTGTATACTCTAAACTATGAGAAAGCAAAAGGGTCACTATCGCAGTCGTCCATGCAGAGGATTTTGAAATGTTTTGGATTTCAGAATTCCATATAAGGGAGACTCAGCGTGCAGTAGCTCTACATCAGGAGCGGGAAACCTTCAGCCTGACAGACATTTTGGGCTTCAGCTCCCAGGATTCCTAGCCAATATGGCTAGCGCTACGGAGGAGTGTAAAACATTTGGAAGGCCATAGATTCTCACCTCCTGTTCTAAATGCTTCCTGACAATGCACTATGCAATTCAGAAGCCCTTTCAAATGTCCATTGCACTGGAGCAGGGGAGGCTGTTCTTAGGGTGTGCAAAAGAGAAGCAAGTTTGTAAGCACACAATGAGTTGTACGCACATACCTCACGCTGGGCAGCTGAAGGGAATCTTCTGATCTTGCCCAAGATCACTGAAGAGCAAACTGCTATTTATAAAGTTGCAATGCAAATGTTAAAAAAAGAACACCACTAGGGATTCTTCACATGGAAGTTTTTTCCATTAAATGAAGCACATTTTCAGATTTGTCCTTTTAGCCCTGCAGTCTTTGGAGCATTTTGATCTTTTTAGCTTTGATTTCTCTGTAGCCACATCAAACAAATATATGGAAAGGTTTCTCTCACTATGCTTTTGTGCAAATAGCCACATAAATGTGAAGCATCTCCTCTCTTTAAACCCTCTTGGTAGGAGGAGAGAATTTTTAAAAAGCATTTAAGCTGGGGAGGAGGAATTGGTTTTTAAGCCACAAGCAGAAAAGGTATCACATTTTAAAACTAATATATAGAACATACCTTTGCATCACCATAAACAAGTCCTATGGCATAGCAATTTGTTTGCATAATCTCTATACCTGAGTCTATCCTGATTAGAAATTCTGGATATATTCTGGATATATCCTAGAAAAATGTTAGGATATATTATATATAATATGACAAATAACTCAATGACAGAATACAACCAAAGATTTCTCTTGATAGTTGAAAATATTCACATGGCACTGTGATAAAAATATTACAAACTACATCAATGACAACTTGCTATTGCCATTCTTTTAAGGATTATAAGTAATTCAAAATAAATTCTTGCAATTTGACAAACACTAGTTCTAAAGGGTTGATAGATATTGAAAGGCAGTCTATAAAACTTCTAAGTACATAAAATAAAGCAAGTAAATCTATGTACTCAAAGAGTAATGGCCATGTATTAGAAAAAGCTTTGACATTTGTAGCTGTTTATGTATTTTCAAATTGTATCCCTGTAATTCAGAACTCAACTGAAGGTCAGCATGCCTGGATTCTGTATGGCCTAATGACTAGCATTCCAAGACTGGAAAAGCAGATGCTTGTCCTCCAAAAAATGATAAGGTTTTATGCATATAGCCCAATGTTTCCACTTTAACTGCCATGGCAACATCCCATGGAATCCTGGGATTTTCAGTATAGGGAGAAGCATTTAGAATTCTCAGCCAAGGAGATCTAGTGCCTCACCAAGCTATAAAACTCAGGATTCCATAGGATGCAGCCTTGTAAATTAAAGCAAGATCATAGTGCTATAACTGTGTTGTGTGAAAGAGCCCTCACAGCTGCCAAATGCAACCCAGAATTCTGTGGGATATACAGAATTGTGCTAATTTATACTGTATCCCATAACTATGTTCTAAGTACTCACCTTATTATCTTCATTCCTTATATCTGCAATTTAAAAAATTATATTTGCAATTAAAATATGTATAAATACATGCACCTTTACATATTTTAAAATGTCTATTTAAGTATTAATATTTTTTGCTTCACTTGTCATTCTAAACTGAAATTAATTTAACAGCGAAATGAGCTCTGGTGAGCTCTTTATAATGTCTACATGTTTCATCCACCAACAGCCTGGAGGTTAAATGTTTGTGGCAGGGAGTCGGGACACACCTTTGTGTTGTGAACAGTAGGTTTTCCGCGGTACAACTGCCAAAGAGTGTCATGCAAGCTTGTAGAAACTGGAATTTTAGCAGAATACAGACTCCCGTGGGACTTGTTTTTTTAACAGTCAAAAAAGTAGAACAAGAATAACAGCTCGCATTATAATTTGACAGCTTATTTGAAATTCCTTTCAACTCACCTGGTAAGGATGGCAAAACAGCAAACCTCCCATGGGGTGTGGAAAATAAATACCACCCAGATAACCTGGGGAAAGCTTTTTGAAAGAAAGGCAAGCCCACTGATATGTAAACATAGGTTATACTTGACCAACAAGCACATTCAAATCTGTTTGAAATCTAGAGTCTAAAATTGAGTTCACTTATGTCTGTGAAAACAACACTACAGATGGAAAATTTTAAGTGCAATTTCCCCTTCTTCTAAGAACACCCATGTGCTTATCATGTCAATTTTAACAACAGAAAATGTATGTACTTTTAGGTTGCCAAACACTTGTCTCCAGATTCCTTTTCTGCTTATTCCACAGACACTGAGGTTAGTTTTCCACACTAGGGACAGTAACTGTAGCTCTTTAGAGGTTAATACTGTATTAAAGATTCACAATGGGATGCTTCCTAGGAGAGTGTCATGCAGCTGGCAAAGTGGACTTGAACTCACAAAAACATTACTTCATGCTTGAATGGTATAGTGGCAAAGGACTGATCAGAAAGCATTAGGGCTGTAGGTGTGTCATTGTTGCAACATGTGGAATGGCAGCAGCATGCTTTGAATTATGAGAGCCAATCTGAGAGTGCCTAACAGTTAAGGATGGCAGAAAAATTAATAATATGGTAGGTAATTTTTTTGGTACTACCTTTGGACTCCTTGCTGAACCACTGTGGTTAAATGCCTGTACTGCAGCCACTCGCTCAAAACCATAAGGTGGTGAGTTCAATACCAGCAAAAGGGCTCAAGCTCGACTCAGGCTTGCATCCTTCTGAGGTCGCTATAATGAGTACCCAGAGCTTACAGTTGTAAAAAGCTTAGACACTGCTTAGGCGGTATGAAGCAGTATATAAATAAAGCTGTTTGTTGTTGTTACTCTAAATAATTCTGTGCTTTGTTGTTGTTATGGTGTGCCTTCAAGTCATTTTTGACTTATGGCAATCCTATCATAGGGTTTTCCTGGTAAGTTTCTTCAGAGGGGGTTTGCCATTGCCATCCTCTAAGACTGAGAGAGTGTGACTTGCCCAAGGTCACCCAGTGGGTTTCCATGGCTGAGCTGGGAATCAAACCCTGGTGTCTTTCATGTCTACGTTTAAGATATACCCCCCAAATCCCATGTCTCACATTAGAACTCTTAAGAATTCTGAATCTGCAGTATTTGACCATGCAGCAGTCCTTTTCATCATCAGTCCTTTGTTCTGTCCAACTTTCCCACCTCTGCTTAAAGAGATAATACAGAAAAATTCTTTGTATGTAATAATTTGTCATATTTGCTCTACAAAGCCAAATGACTGGAAGTGGCCTTGGAGTAATAAAATCCAATTTCTATTGGTTAACGCCTGCACAACTCCATAATATAAACTGTCCTTTACCAGACCAAAGTACTGAAAAGAAAAACCAACGTTGAATATTATAATGGCCAAGACAGTACGAATTATGTATAAATACCTGTGTGCTATTGCAATTTACCCAATTAAACATTTAGGGTTTTAATATTGGCATATCTCAGTTAACAAAGCCTCTGACAAAGCTCCTTTTTACAGTATTTTTACCGTATGCCTGCTTAGTCCCTCTGTTTAGCTGGAAGTTTTTAGCAGCATCAGCATTGGGCTTGTAGTGATGTGAAGGAGAGCTGGAGAAAAATTTTCAGTGCCAGGTTGCAGCATCATGTCTGCAGTAAACAATGCAATAAAGCTTGAGGTGGGCAAAAGCAAGATTCTGCTCTACCCAATCTTTCTATAGCTGTGTTTGCCTATCTGTAACAGGTAAGGTAAACAGCAGCTCCCCCCAAATGCCTTACTGAGTGTGCATGAAATGCAAAAGGAAGAGAACAAATCATCCTTACCAGCTTCCCCAAGTATCTTAAAAACAAACAAACAAACTCATAGATCTCTGTTTGGCCACCGAAACAGAAATCATAATTAAGATGGAGGCTGGTGAAAATAAAATAATGTCCCTGGATGGGGATGCACTTTAGAAAAAACTTTCAAGTGGTCTCTAGAAGGCTAAAAATGTTACTTACTTATGCAAAGCTTACTTGAAAGCTTGGTGTAGTTATTTCATCCCATAGGTGCATTAGGATAAAATGTTTGCTGAAACTTATTGAATTGCTCTTTTTGTGTGTGGAAACTATCCCTATTCTTTCCATGTTACAGACGTATAGTGTCTAGATCAAGGGAAGTAATAGGGCCACTGCATTCTGCTTTGATCAGGCCTCACCTAGAATACTGTGTCCAGTTCTGAGCACCACAATTCAAAAAGGATGTTGAGAAACTGGGACATGTCCAAAAGACGGTGACCAAAATGGTGAAGGGTCTAGAAACCATGCCCTATGAAGAACGCCTTAGGGAGCTGGGGATGTTCAGCCTGGAGAAGAGAAGGTTAAGAGGTAATATGATAGCCTTGTTTAAATATTTGAAGGGATGCCGTATTGAGGAGGGAGCAAGCTTGTTTTCTGCTGCTCCAGAGACTAGGACGTGGAACAATGGATGCAACTTTCAGGAAAAGAGATTCCACCTCAACATTAGGAGGAACTTCCTGACAGTAAGGGCTGTTCGACAGTGGAACACACTCCCTCAGAGTCTCCTTCCTCGGAGGTCTTTAAGCAGAGGCTGGATGGCCATCTGTCTGGGATGCTTTGATTGTGAGTTCCTGCATGGCAGGGGGTTGGGCAGGATGGCCCTTGTGGTCTCTTCCAAATCTATGATTCCATGATTAATAATACCTGTATAGCTATTTTCCACTAATAGCACACTTCCACTAGATTTGATTGCTTCTGCCAGAATCAGTGAGCCAGCATAGTGCAGTGTTGCTGTTGTTTTAATTAGTTATCACCATTAGTTGAGAGACCAATTACAAGTGTTGTTTCCTTTCATTTTATTACAATTTTTCCTGCTGTTGCCCAGTGACCTAGAGAAGAGAGTATACAGTAAGGCCTTGGATGGATGCGCCAAGGCACTAAAATCTGTTTCACACTCAGGTGGAAAATGATAAGAATCTTTTTTTTTCTTTTTTTTACTTTGAATGTGAGAGAAGAGTCTGAGTTTGAGGGAAATAAACAGTTGACTTGCAAGCTATTTAATATAAAAAGAGACTCAATCTTAGCTAGTCTTTTGGTCACAATTGAACTGGAAGGAACTGTACAGGGTTTTTTTTAAATATGACTGTGGGAAAAAAAGTTTCACCCTGTTTTTTCAGTTTGGCCTTGCCAGGAGTCCTTCACAGAAGAATGAAGAAGTGGCATACTATCACACATCTGTTGAAGGACATGTAGTATTTCCTAGCAATTTATTTCTGGTTTAAAATTCAGTGGTAAGAAAAAAAAACAGATGTTGCTCTAAATAATCAAATAAGTAATTTTTAATAACTTTTCTTTATTGAATGACAACATATATACTCACATTACATATAGTACACCTGGTACATTACACATCACACATAACACACTACAAAACAACACTTATATAAAACAAGCAGACTTCCAAAATATCTAATCACAGATGACATCCTTCATTTGTCTTCTGTCTAGCAAGGCTACCTGTATAACTTACATTAATAAATTCATACACATATAAGTAATTGATTTTATTTATTGAGAGCCCAAGAGAATGTTTCTAATGCTCCAAATAACAGCTTATGTATAGTATCCTGGCTTACAAAGAGGAATATTCCACTCAGAAGAACAGATTTTGCATGGAGTTTATCAGACGACGGAAATTGGAAGTATAATCTAATGGCAATCCGAAGGCAATCATGGGGTTTCACGTTATTGCATATTAAAGTATCTCATGCAATTTTGGGCAAAAGGGAAGTCATTAATTCAATCATAGGTTTTATGTTATTTCGTATTAAAGCATCTCACGCAGTTTCGGGCAATGGGGGGGCATTTTCGGATAATGGGAAGTCATTCTGAATGCATTCCAAACGCAATTAGAATTCACGTAAATTAGCTAAACTAGCGAATTCACGTGAATTAGAATTGGCTCCAACTGGCTCCATTCGAAATAAAGAGAAATTCCTCCCATCTGTTAAACTCCCATGTTTTCTGAGCATGTACACAACTAATTCTGCTAAACTTGTTTCACCACAGGCAATGATGGAACAACATAAATATAGTACAGTCCTATCACTGTTTCTTCTCCTGCCTTTTAAAATAATTGCTTAGTTTCATTTTCACAAACACTGCAGAAGAAAAGAAACCTATTAATAGGGTGTGCTGCTGCTTCAGACTATTAATGGGAGTAGGATTCACACGACAAGAAAGTACCTACATTTTCTCTTTCCATCCTGCATTACTTGCCAATAGAAGTCCCTGAGAAGCTTGTTGCTTTCTTTCTAGTTCTTTATAGTGGATCAATACAATATTCAGTGTTCAAAGCATTTTTGTATATTCACATGAAGAACTAATTTTAAATGTGATTTTTGGCCTTGGTTCTTGCCAGTGAGGTCAGGACCATTGGATGTATAAGTTGAGGAGACTACTGAAATTGGATAGACTGGAGGCTTTTCCTCCATGCAGGGCATGTGAATATTTTTATAATACGAGGGGGTATCCAAAAGTTTTAATGATCACTTTTTTAAAAAATGGACATAAAGTTTGTTTTGATTTGTAGTTGTTAACTTATCTCTACGTAGTCACTAGATTTATACATTTTTCCCAGCGTATCTTGACCCCCCCCCCGAATACCTGTTATTATAGAAGTCTGCAGATTGCGCCTTACGATTATTATCGTAAAGTAACAATTATCACCCGGAAGTTATTATGGCATATTGATAAAATTTTGTCAGTGTCATCATTGGTCCTTAAGTGCAACTTTGCTGAGAAAATCAGCTCATTGCGTCCTTTATTTTTGTGACTGGCTCTGCCAGAAGTGACTACGGTGTAAAATCCTCGTCAGGCGCAATCTGCAGGCTTCTACAATATCAGGTATTCGGAGAGTCAAGATATGTTGGGGAAAATGTATAAATCTGGATGGTGATTACATAGAGATAAGTTAACAACTACAAATCAAAACAAACTTTCTGTCAGGGCACTTAAACCGGTGCCAAACCGGGTTATTTCCCCAGTGTGGATGCAGCCACATTGATCACAGTGGCTCCTATATGAATCCTAGTATCATGTAGTTGGAAGAGACCCTTGTGCAGCCCCATTCAGCCATTTTGCCATGCAGGAACTCCCCATCAAAGCATCCCCATTGACAGATGGCCATCCAGCCTCTGTTTAAAAAGGCCTCCAAGGAAGGAGACTCCACCACCACACTCTGAGTCAGTGCATTCCTCTGCCAAACAGTCAGGAATTTCCCCCTAATCTTGAGGTGGAATCTCTTTTTCCCCTATAGTTTCATGTTCTAGTCTCTGGAGCAGCAGAAAAAAATATGGCATCCCTTCAATATTTAAACAGGGCTATCATATCACCTCTTTTAACCTTCTCTTCTAACCAAACTGTGCCCTTTTTTAAAAGGGATTTTGGGGGACTTCATCATTTCCCAGAATGCCACACTATTTGGCCAACATGGGCTGAGGCTTCTGGGAGATGAAGTACCCTCCACACACAAAAAAACTCTCTTAAAAAGGGTCACAGTTTGGGGACTATTATTGCTTCATTGTTTTTAAATGTTTTATTGTTTATAAATCTCTAAAAAAGGGCACAGTTTGTGGACTATTATTGCTTTATTGTGTGTATATATGTATATGTATATATATATATATATATATATATATATAAAAAGTGTGGTGGCACAAAAAAACTACAATTCCCACAATTCCAGTGTAAACAACTGAGGCTCGCTTTCTATTCCCCTCAGAAAAAAAAAACGAAAGCCTCGCCACTGCGCATGCGCGAAGCCCCTCCCTCAGCCACCGCCATCCCGCCCGAGCTGCTCCTCACGCCCTTCCTCTTTAGCCACGCCCCTTGAACCCCTTTCTCCAATGAGAAGAAAGGACGCCACGAGGCCACGCCCCCTCCCTCGCGCCGCGGCCGTTAACCCGTAGACTCCGCCCCCTCCGTTCCCTTGTGTGTGTGGGGGGGGCCGTGACGTCACCGTCCCTCCCCAACCAATGGAGAGAGCCCGCCTCCGCGTGACCTCACAACTCCCTCTCTGTTGGGTCCCTCCCTCCTGCCTCGGGGACGGCGCCCAATCAGAGGAGGCCTCCTCCTCGTGACGTCAAGGCCACGCCCCCCGGCGCTTGGTGGGCAGCAGCTTAGAGGGAGAGAGCAGCCAGTGGCAGAGAAGGCGGCGGTGGGGTCGGTCGCATTTCTTAAGGTCTCTCTCTCTGTGTCTCTCTTTTTCAATCAGCGGCCGGTGCCTCATTCTCTGTCTGTCTGATCCGAGATGGAAAGCGCAGGAGTGGGAGCCGACTTCAACATCCTCCTGGCCACAGACTCTTACAAGGTTTGGAGGGAAACAAAATGGGGGGGAAAGGGAGGGAGAAATAGCCCTTTAACTCTTTGTCTGGCTCAAGGCTATGGAATTCTGGGAGTTGGAGTTTGTTGTGGGCCCAGAGCGGAGCGGAGCTCCGCTCTGGGCCCCACAACATACTCCAACTCCCAGAATTCCATAGCCTTGAGCCAGATAGAGCTAAGCCTTCAGCTCTGGGCCCCACAGCATACTCCAGCTCCCAGAATTCCATAGCCTTGAGCCAGACAGAGCTAAGCCTTCAGCTCTGGGCCCCACAGCATACTCCAGCTCCCAGAATTCCATAGCCTTGAGCCAGAGAAAAGAGTCAAAGCGCTGCCAAACCGGGTTATTTCTCCAGTGTGGATGCTGCCGCAGACACTGTGGGGAAATCTCAATCTCAAAGTTGGCCATCCAGCCTCTGCTTAAAGACCTCCAAGGAAGGAGACTGTGCTCCTCTTCAAGGGAGTGTGTTCCACTGTCGAACAGCCCTTACTGTCAGGATGTTCCTCCTAATGTTGAGGTGGAATCTCTCTTCCTATAGCTTGAATCCATTGAATCATAGAATCATAGAATCATAGAATTGGAAGAGACCACAAGGGCCATCCAGTCCAACCCCCTGCCATGCAGGAACTCCCAGTCAAAGCATCCCCGACAGATGGCCATCCAGCCTCTGTTTAAAGACCTCCAAGGACGGAGACTCCACTACACTCCGAAGGAGTGTGTTCCACTGTCAAACAGCCCTTACTGTCAGGAAGTTCCTCCTAATGTTGAGGTGGAATCTCTTTTCCTGCAGCTTGCATCCATTGTTCCGTGTTCTAGTCTCTGCAGCAGCAGAAAACAAGCTTGCTCCCTCCTCAATATGACATCCTTTCAAATATTTGAACAGGGCTATCATATCACCTCTTAACCTTCTCTTCTCCAGGCTAAACATCCCCAGTTCCCTAAGTCGTTCCTCATAGGGCATGGTTTCCAGTCCCTTCACCATCTTAGTTGCCCTCCTTTGGACATGCTCCAGTTTCTCCACATCCTTTTTGAATTGTGGTGCCCAGAACTGGACACAGTATTCCAGGTGGGGCCTGACCAAGGTGGGGCTTGCACTTGGTGCAGGTCAAGTTCCCCATATCTCAAGGCAAGAAGACAAACATCCCACAAGTGCTGCAGGTGACTGCAGCAGGGCCTTCAGTTTCCATATTGAAAAGTCTTAAGGAGGCACTGAAACAAGACTGTGGGCTTCCCCTGCTAAACGTGGCCTTTGTCCCCAAGCTCTGTCCCTGAGTTCAAGTCACGGGGCCTATAGCAGAGAGCTCCTGGCTACTAGCTCCTTCCAGAGGCAAGTCTCTGACTCACTTCCTCTGAGCAAAAGTCCCACTAGCCCCTTAAAGGAAAGGTGGAAAATTTAAAGAGCCCCCCTCCAACAATGTTTCAGGCCAGCTTCTCTCCTATTCTTCCCAAACCTCCTGGATTAGATAAGAAAAATTACAATTCACGCGCCATTAGGCGCGTGCCTCTGCTAGCCTT
The DNA here is from genome assembly GCA_034509955.1 of Urosaurus nigricauda. Classification (NCBI taxonomy): domain Eukaryota; kingdom Metazoa; phylum Chordata; class Lepidosauria; order Squamata; family Phrynosomatidae; genus Urosaurus; species Urosaurus nigricauda. Next base: position 84,281,001 of record JAOEGL010000005.1, read on the forward strand.
GTGTAAAATTAGAGTTCCCAGTCACTCCCAGCTCAAGTTTAAGTTTAGATCTCACCTAAGCACATGGACAAGAGACTCTGCCTTTTCCTCCTTAAAGGAAATGAACTAGAATCCCTCTGCTAGTCTTGTGTAGAATTAGAGTTCTGGCCCCTCCCAGTGACTCCCAGAATGCAACAGCTCAAGTTTAAGTTTAGATCTCACCCAAGCACATGGACAAGAGACTCTGCCTTTTCCTCCTTAAAGGAGGAAAAGATATTTGGGGGAAGGGTTTTCTTTCTTTCCCAACATCTCAAAGTTATGGTAAGTGAAAACACAGGAAAAGGCTTTGCTCTGTGGTTTGTTCTCTGGAGCAGCAGAAAACAAGCTTGCTCCCTCCTCAATATGACATCCCTTCAAATATTTAAACAGGGCTATCGTATCACCTCTTAACCTTCTCTTCTCCAGGCTGAACATCCCCAGCTCCCTAAGTCCTTCCTCACAAGACATGGTTTCCAGGAGAGGAGGGATAGTAAATGTCCCCAAAATGGGGCTTCTGGGGAGAGCCACCTCGCTTGCCTTGGCTGCAACAGGTTGAGGATACCCTCCCTGTGGCCCTTTGTTGTTGTTGTTGTTTTGTTATTGTTGTTGTTTTGTTGTTGTTTCCCACTTAGGGCGAACCTGTGAGCCGTCAGTGGTGTAGCGGCTTCAAGTGTCGGGCTTTGACTCTGGAGGCCTGGGTTCAAGTCTCGTCTCTGCCACTACTGGGTGACTTTGGTCCAAAACACACACTGCAGAGATAATACAGTTTGAGACCGCTTTAAGCTGCCCAGCTCAATGCTTGGGAATTTTTTTGGAAATATAGTTCTGTTGGATGTTTTAGCTTTCTCTGTCAGAGAGAGCTCTGGTGCTAAACTACAATTCCCAGGATTCCCCAGCACCGAGCCAGGGCAGTTAAAGAGGTCTCAAACTGGATTATTGCTGCAGTGTGTTCTGATCCTTTGGGCAAATCACACTCTGTCTTCCTGAATGCATTTTCTGAGGAAGGAGACTGAAGTCGAAAAGCTTATCCTGCCCATTTCTTTCTTTCGTTAAGGGCCAAAGCACACTGCAGAAATAATACAGTTTGAGACTGCTTTAACTGCCTTGGGAATTGTTGGAATTGTAGTTTATTGTGGCACCCAAGTTCTCTGGTAAGGGAATGAAGTGTTTTAGATTTGTAAGTGTCTCACAAAACTACAAAATTCTCTAGCATTGAACCGGAGTAGTTAAAACAGTCTCAAATTGGACTATTTCTGCAGTGTGTTTTGGCCCTTGGTCTCAAAGGTGCTGCAGGATCTCTCTACACACTGATTCCACAGACTAACCTGGCTATATCTTTGAATTCTCTCAGGGGAAGACAATGCAGATCTCCGTCTCTGAACAAATCTGACCCAGGAAAGGGTCGCCTTAGAGTCGCCATAAGTCAGAACCGACTTGAAGACACACAACAGCAACAACAAGGCAAACCTGTCCTGAGGTTTTCTTGGCAAGGTTTGTTCAGAGGAGGTTTGCCATTGCCTTCCCCTGAGGCTGAGAGAGTGTGGCTTGCCCATGCTCACCCAGTGGGTTTAACATGGGAGTAAATCTCTTTGCAACCAGTGGGGTCTATTTGTGGTTGATTCTGTGGCTGGAGGTTGCACTGGATGACCCTTGGGTCTCTTCCAGCTCTGTGGTTCTCTACCTGCGTTGGGGCTTTGCAAAGGGTCCGGCTTCAGATGGCTGGTCTGGAGACTTGGCAACTGTGAGGCTAGTTGGGGCCAGTTATCATCTTTAGTCAGTAGGTTGGAGTGTGTGAGGCTTGATATTGATCTGTGATTGAAAAGGCCGGGAGGACCTGGGGCGGTGGAGGACGAGGCATTTGATTTGTTCTGGAATTTAACTTGCCTTTATCGCACTCGGCTTGGCTTGGCGGAGTGACAGAAACCAAGGACTTATCAATCATATATGCTGACCTAGATGGAGGGTGGGGAAGGGATCTTGGCGACAGTAGATTTCCCCTCTTTTTGTGTCTTTTCCTCTTGACCTCAAGTTTCCAGTAACAAGAAAGTGCAAGAGAGAGGAAAAGGGCAAGATAGAAAGTGAAACTTGTGGCATGAAGGAGCTGGCTCAGCAGCACTCCAGCTCTTATGCCATTCAGCCTTTCTATCTAGACGCTCAGGATCTGGCTTTCAATCAGGTTGGGGGTGTTAAATGACAGGATGGTGACACACCTGCCTCATTCAGTTTCTAAGCCAGTGCAAAATGCTAATTTTAGTTGACCGTGATGGGAAAAGGGGGGTGTTGGTGTTTCTGGAGAAAGAGATTCCTTTATAGACAAGCAGACTAACATTTATTTACTGACAAGAGCGCTGTGTTTGTAACTGGCAGATAACTGCTCAGAGTAAGCATGCTTTTTGCTCTTTATCAAGATAACTTTCTCTTGTCTAATCTGTAAAGCTTTTTACCATTCTTAAAGTCATTGGATGCACTAGTGGCTTTTTCTAGTATGAGGGATGTTCTTTAAATTGAAAAAAAATGTCAGCAAAGTTTTATTAAAGAAAAAAATTCTGCAACACAATAGAGGAACAATGTATATGGGAAGCTTAACTTCTCCTCACATTAAATATGATTTATATGGCCAAAGGATTGCCCAGGATGTTTTCTGGATATATATATCCTTTGGCCATATAAATCATATTTAATGTGAGAAGAAAGGAGTTAAGCTTCCCATAAACAGTTTTTGATTAGAAGGTTTTGGTTGCAGTTTCCTACAACTGTATAGCTGTCTTTAGGTGTGCACTGTTCCTTACAAAAATGTGGATTCAGTTTTCAAATTGCTGGATGATAATCATAACTATAGTTGCTGTTGGAATAGTCTGCATAAGTTAATTCCCTTACACGTTTGATGCTGAAATGCTTGGACCTGGATATGGCAGTAGATCTCATGCTAACAGGATAATCAGACAAAGCGAGTAATGCGACCCCCTTCAGTTACTGAATATGAAACTGTGATAATGCCCCACTGTTTTCAGGGGAACACTCAGGAAAGTTGACTTTGAGGAAACTTACATCCATAGTTCTTGATTTAAACCCTATGCTTGGAATTTGTTCTAGTAGCATAATTGCTGCTGTTCCACAGCTGTGTTATAATACTAGCACCTCCTAGTTATGAAACACTTCCAGCACAATCCATTCAGGTTTAAACTCTTCTAAGCCCCATTCATTTCAACAGGGGAGAGCTGAACTTGTGCTCAGCTGTCCCAAATGGAAAGAAACAGGACTTAAGAGTATGACTTACTTTATGTCACTGAATAGACTATTGTGGTATTAGTTATGGGACACAGTCCAAACCAGAACACGTAACATACTAGAACCAGTAGCAAGGATTTGCAGTCATAGTGTCGATAAGAAATGTTTATAAACCCTGAGATTTTGATTTTGAAGTTAACATTGAAGGAAGGCACCCTTATGCCAAATTAGACTGTCACTTCATCCAAGTATAAGAAGATTCTACAAATGGTTTGGGCTGCTTTCCATAATCCCTGATCATGCTATCTAGGGGAATTGTAGCTTCAAACATCTGGGGGACAATAGATTGCCTATTCCTATAGCAGAATTTGAAATGGGAGTCTTTCCCACCTGTATTGGGTATGTTCTGGATGAAACCTGTTACCTTTGTAATACAAAGAATTTTCTCTATCCCTGAGCAGAAATTCTGTGTGGATAAAACTAGCTTCTATTGCAAAAAAACCCATATATCATGTACCTAAGTATAACTGAATTAGTTTCATACTGTCATGGAAACATTTTTCTCAGATTATTAAATATGTATTCTGAAATAATCCTGTTAGATAAGTAAAATAAGAAACACCACCTTCACCTTTACCGAAGACACAGCAATCATTCAACAGTGAATGAAAGCAGGCCAGTGAGAGTTCTGTGTTCCTATACTAATAAAACTTAGTGCTTTCAAATGTTAATACATATGAAGTGTTTTATTTTAGTTGTTGTTCTTAAAACAACCCCATAAAATAAATCAGTATTAATAGATGGGGGCATTGTGAGCGTGAGGCCATCTAGTGAATTTATGGCTCAAGCAATAGTTAAACAGACTTCCAGGTTCACAGCTGACTCTCTAAACAGTTATGTTACAATGTCTAGAATGCTGACATAGGAGATTGGAAGGTTCAAACTCTTAAGCTATGTGCAATTTTCCAGATGTGAAACAGGTTTATTACAAATGCACACTGTTTTATAAGAGAGCACCATAAAAATAACCAATGGTGACATTTTATAATGTGGTCATTAGTAAGTTTGTATTTCAGCTTTATCGTGAGCTGACCTGTAATATTTAAATAACACTGTCAGTATTCATGATGCTTTAGAGGTTGTCCCGCCATTACTGGACAGATGAGAACAGTGTACTTAATACCCTTATTCTTACACCAGCAATCATTGTCTGAGTCATCCCCTTCAACAGCCTCACGAAGAAGCTTACATACATACATTTCAAGCCTCTAACAAAAATATTACTAGCCCACAGAGGGATCTGTGTCCTACATTTCCAGATTGGCCACAGATGAGGAAAAGCCCTTTCTGTGCAGCCAGTAAGATGGGAACACAGACCTCTAGCTTTTTAGCAGGCCTCCGGGGGAGCGGGGGCAGATTCTAGCATGCAGACTTGTGGAAAAGGGACTATGTGGCTCTCAGGTGAGTTCTTAGTTATAAGGCTTGCCAAAGGCTGTTCCACCTGCTTGGTGTTGCTGTTTCCCTTCCATGGTGTTTATTTGGTCCTGTGCAGGTTTCTGAAGCAAATGTCTTAGTAATCTGACGTAAATTCATGGTTATAAACTTGGTGTTTCATTTCACCGTACATCTATGTTTGTTTATATCAGAATAGCTTAGTTTATAGCAAACTAAGTATATAGCAGAATAGCTCATCCATGAATGATGAGTAGAAGGAAAGCAATGTACAGGATTGGCATATTGTGTCCATATGTGTACATTTACATTGTAGATTTGAGGTGGGGGAATAACCATAGAGTGCTGATATAAGCTGATCTGATCTGTACATTCAGAACTAATGTACTGAATGGAGTTTAGTCATTCTGTAGTTTTTGGTGATACCTGAATTTTCCAACAATTCTCAACTTCTCACTCACTTACACCCAACCTATTAAAATTTGTGCTTTCAGAAAGAATACCGTATATACTAGACTATAAGTCGACCTCATGTATAAGTCGAGGGCAAGTTTTAGGGCCAAAATTATGGATTTTGCTACGACCCATGGATAAGTGGACAGTAAAATTTAGGGGCATATAGCAAAGGATCTAAAGGATGAAGCAAAGCAAAACAATATCAAAGAACTTATAAAATTCCAGCAGACATAACTCTACTCTTAAAACTGGATGGATGAGAGAGTAAAGGAGGCTGGTGCTTCCCATATTATACTCTTGCTTTTTACCAGGAGATGGTTCCTTCTTTTAAATAAGAGTTAAAATACAGTACTTATATTGACTCGTGGATAAGTCGTGTCAGTTTTTGGGGGTCAATTTTTTTTAACCTAAATTTCTAGACTTATACATGAGTATATACAGTAAACATTGAAATCCATTGTGGGGGGGGGGGTAAATCCTCTAAAATATGTATTTAAATATTTATTTAAATTTGAAATGTTATGCAGCTCCCCCCTCCCCCACTGCAGATGAATGTAGAAATGGGATAGAACAGATGTGGATAAACACATCTGAAAAAGAGACTAGAAAAGACAAAATGAGTCGCCTCTAATTCACATACATCTCCATTAGTCAAGATGTACCACCCCTTTGAAAAGTTTTAATCTCCAAGGACATTATACATGTTTAAAAGTATTGGAAAATCTTCCCCAGAAGCAGAGTAAGAACAATCAGTGTAGTGGGACATAAGAGCACTTGGAACATAACTTAGAATGCAGTAAATAAAGTTTTGCTCTGCAGAGTTTGTAACTAAATTTTTAACTCAAGAGGGGCAACTTTTGGAGAAGGGTTTGAATGGAAATTGTGACTACTCTGCAAACTGCTTAACATTTAAAAGGACCTCCATATTTAAGTACTTCTAACACTTAAGAATATATATTAAACATTTTAAGCATTTTCCACTCTACTAAAGCTCAGAACAGATTTCATTAGAGTAATAAAGGAAATGGGGAAAAATAAATCACCAGGAACAGATGATACTCCAGTTGAACTGCTACAGTGCCTATAGACAGATGCAACTTTAGTGCTAACTGAAATATACCAACAAATATGGAAAACAAAGTGGTGGCCAACAGACTGGAAATGCTCGATATACCTACCAATCCACAAGAAAGGAGATACAAACAACTGCAGCAACTATAGCACTAATCTCACATGCAAGCAAAATAATGCTCAAAATTCTGCAGCATAGACTCCAACCATATTTGGAGAGAGAAATTCCAGAGGTGCAAGCAGGATTCAGAAAAGGAAGAGGCTCTAGGGACCACATTGCAAACTTGCGATGGCTAATGGAGCGCACCAAAGAATTCCAAAGAAGAATCAGTGTGTGTTTTATAGACTACAGCAAAGTATTTGATTGTATAGATCATGAAAAGCTATGGAATGCACTCAAGACATGGGGATGCCACTACATCTGATAGTCCCAATGAGGAATCTGTACCAAGGACAAGAGGCTACCGTCAGAACAGAATTCAGGGAAACAGAGTTTCCAATAGGCAAAGGGGTCAGGCAAGGCTGCATCCTGTCACCGTACCTATTTATCTTGTGTGCTGAAAACATCATAAGGACTAGAATCAGAAAAAGGAGTGAAGATTGGAGGATGCAACATTAACAATTTAAGATATGCAGACAACACTATAATTGTAGCAGAAGACATTCAAGGATCGGAACAGTTAATAATGAAGGTCAAAGATGAAAGTGCAAATGCAGGTCTGATGCTGAACATAAATAAATAAAAAATAATGACCACAGAAGAAATATATAAATTCAATCTAGACAACGAGGAAGTTGAAATAGGTAAAGAATTCCCATATCTAGGATCAAACACTGGGCTCTCCTTGGAAGCAAAGATGATCAAGCTGAGACTATCATACTTTGGCCACATAATGAGAAGGCACGGAGCACTAGAAAAAACAATAATACTAGGAAAGGTAAAGGGTAGAAGAAAGAGAGGAAGATCGCAAACCAAATGGATAGACTCAATCGGTGGGTTGTGGGCAAGGGCTTCAGGATCTGGGCAGGGCAGTGGAGGATACGAATTCTTGGAGATGTCTCATCCACGGGATTGCCATTAGTCAGAACTGACTTGAGGGCAGGTAACAGCAACAATGTATCCCATGTATAACAATGTTTTAGCTTATACCTGAAATGCAATTAAATATTTTGATTGAGTTTCTTCAAGAAGAGAGATGCAGAGAACTGAAGCTGCCCCTGTGGAGACACTGTGCCTGGCCCTTGCTAATGTTGCTACTTAGGACACTCAGAGCATGTCCTTTCTTGGTAATTTTATTAGATCTGTTTAAGATTTTCAGTCTTTTTAAAGATTAAAACCAATGCCTTTCACTATGTCATTAATTAATTGGCTGGTGTTGGAGTTGATATATGAATGATACAGTTCACCCTCCCCATGCATGGGGAAAAGAGCATATGCTCAAGCCCCATAGAAAATAATGGGGCGGGTGCTCACGGTGGCTCCCAGAGGGCATGGCGCGAGTATTCGTCCCATTATTTCTGCTGAGGTTGCTTTCCGCGTAAGCTCAAAGCCACAGAAGGCAATCTCGCTTATACGGAGGGCTGACTGTATTGTATTCATTATGGTCCTTCCTACTTTAGCAGATGAATTGTCATATTTTGTCCTATCTGGAACATCCAAATACATATCAAAGGGGGTTTCGTATAAAGCAAAATACAGTGGTCCCCCGGGTTACGAAAGTAATCCATTCCGGGTTACTTTTCGTAACCCGGAAATCTTCGTTTCCCGGGGGACCGCTTTGTTTGACGGACTGCGCAGCCAATTTAAAGGGGCCGCACGGTTTTTCCCTTTCGTTCCCCGGGGTTTTCTTCGGATCCCGGGGGCGTTTTTGCGGCCCCGGCGGTTTCGGGTCCCGGGGATTTCATTCCCCGGGAGATTTCGCATCCCAGGGGACCACTGTACAGAAATGAAGTCTATAGATTGCGGAATTGTGAATAGTTCTTTTTAAGTTAGGTTGAAAAAGATGCATACGTTTGAGGGTACCCTGTAATCCTACCATAGCTGCAGGGCATTAGTGAGACACATTGTTCATCTTACCAACTCCCTTTCCATTTTATTTTTAGGACTTTGGTGATGGGGAAAAATATTTTAATGTACCAAAGATTTATTTCCCAATGTGTAAAAGGTCTGTTTTTACTTTGGATGATCCAGCTCATTGGCATGTAGTATGCATCGTACTTAAGGTTGATATGGGTCTTTGGTACTCACGACGGGTTGACTCCAGGACACACACACGCCGGATAGCACAAACCACAGAGGCTCAAGTCCCTATGAAGCCATAGCCACCAGATATTCATTACAGTACTTACAGAGAGGAATCGCCCTCCCACAGTGACTCTTCTTTTCACCTCCACAGCCCACCTGAGCATTCAGGGCAGCAGTGGAAGTGGAAGCAAGCCCTGGCCTCCAGGCATATATTCTTTGGGCTCTTCTTTCTCTGATGAGCATATCAGCTACCCACCTATGGGGCATGTGCTACTGCTCCTTGTTCATTTGCAAAGTGGAAGTGGATGGGTGATGGGCTTTCCAGAGGCGGAAGAGCCCAATCAATGTACACATGGCAGCTAGGACATGCCACTGTCTCCACTGCTGCCCTGCAACTGCTCAGGCCGGCTGTGAAGGTGAGTGGGGGGATCACTGGGAGAGCACAATTTGGGTTCCCTTTTTATCCATCCATATATATACAGTATGTATATATATAGAGAGAGCATGTGTGTGTGTCCATGGTAGGTTGACTCTGTGTATCCAGAGCCCACGGATAGGGCAGGCCCCACTGTATTCTCATTGCTAAGCTGTAGTACTAATACTCTGTCATGGCATGTCAATTTGAATGCAAAGAACAGTAATTTTCAAATAATTCTTCCTCATTTTAAGCTGATTTATTAGGTATCCAATCCTTGAATTGTCAAACTCCTGACTCATTTCTGCATGAAAAATACCTAAATCATACAGTGGGGAATCTAATCTTATTTCAAAAACATTGGATACACTTTGCTCGTTTTAAGTGTTGCAGAGTTTCCAAAAGATTTTCTTTACATGTTCAGTTTTTGTCAGTTTGTAGATGTTGCATGTCATCACACACAGTTCACACTTCAGACTGAATGTTCTGGAAAGGATGATAGAACCTGTTGTATTGGATACTTTAAAAAAAGAAAACTAATTGGTACCTAAAGTGAACTGCTTTTCACTGATGACCAGTTTTTAAGGCACTTTTAGAATGTGAAAAAAGGAAAGGATGGCTTAGATCTTCAGACAAAGATCTTCAGTTCAGGCATTTTCATCAGGGTGAAAATTGGATATGATGCTCCGTTGGGTCAGTGCTTCATTTTTTTAGAAGATAATAGGTATGATAGTAAGTTGAAATGTGGCATTAAACAAGTGGTAAAGTCTTGACAACGTAGAATTTATAAAACATGGAGTAAATCATTCCTACAAATCTTGCCCTGAAAAAGAGTGGTTTGTCCTTCCTGTGTTAGATCCCACTGTTTTGTATTTAGAACCATTATGCTCATTGCTGGCATTTACTGTGTTAGGATCTGGCTTGAAATTTAGCAATGGATGTTTGCTGTACATGCTATCACTGGAGATAACTGAACAGAATTAAAGCAACTATAATTACTATCTCCATCCTATACATTTAGCAAATTGTTTACTTGTGGCCTGTTATTTGGTCAGATCCAGACCCTCGAGGTGACTTGGTGGAAGAATGCAAAGTTAGTAAATTTAACAATAGCTTACGTTTGTATCATTATGTAGATATTTGCACATTGTCACACACATTTAGCTCATTAGACCAAAAAAAATCTTGATTGAAAATATTTTTACAATTCTTATTAATTTTTTTACCCTTACCAAACATTCCCTTGCAGTGTTGGAAATCCACACACTACAGCATTGTGCAGCTGTATCAGAAACAGAGAGTGAAACTGACCAGTCTAATTCATTGCCCAAGCTGAGAGAAAGGCCAAAAATAAAAAGCATAAATGGTGGAAAGGAAATTTTGACTTTAAAAAATATTTTATTCTACTACTTTAGTTTTTCAGGTAAGGGAAAAGTGAAATGCTTTTGTCTTAAATGTCAGAAGAACGTATTCTAAAGTAAGCTGGGAGAGTGTTCCCTTGGGAAGATGTCATCAAAATGAATGTTTTGTCTGTAAAATAATCCCATTTTTGATGACTTGGTATTAAATATATTTCAGGAGAATATGCTAATACAAATTTATTAGCCTTAATGAAAATTTCCTTGATGAAGGAAGGGGTCAAGCAAAAAGCTTGCTTTTTTTCCTAAAATCTTGTGGGTTTCTTCATGTAACTTTAAATGATTTCTAATAGTGTTGTTAACTGATTGGTGCAGCAAAACCCATGCCATTATTATCTACAGCATCACTATTGCAGAAAATGGTCATTTTGTTGTTTACTTTGTTGTTGCTGCTTATATATAACTCAAATGTGTAACATTGCCATTTAATACTGATACTTAAGCACATGGATAAGTGAGGTCTAAAAAGAGTGTTTTTACAGACAAAGACAAAATTTTCTGTAGTCCAAGTAAGAAACACGGGTGTAGTTGGTGAGGGCTCCTGCGAGCATGCATATGACACATCAAAATAATGAACCACAAGGAAAATGTGTTTCTTTGCTTTGTGGTCTATGCTTGAAGTAAACTTTGTTGTAAGGCCAACACTGTCATCTATAGAGATAGACTCCTGCTATGAGACCTCAGTGGAACTTCTGAGTATAAATTAACCAAAGCTGTCATGTTTCACATTTGTTCAGAATCCTGGTCAGTTTCACTTCTCAGTTGTGAAAAAGTTCTGTAAGCTGTGTAAAAGAGGAGCAAAATGGGGAAATAATACATTATCGGAGCAGGAGGACTATATGTCTTGGACAGCTAGAAACTAGAGAAAGGAAGAACTGTTCAAAAATTACCTGTACCATATGCTGCAAGGAAAAGGACTGGATGAAATACTCCTTGTTCAAATTCAGGAAAAGTTGAGAAACATTCAGCTGGAAGCTAAAGGATGAAACTGATCCTTTCTAGAAATTCATGTGACACAGTCATAATTTATTTTGAATAATTTCTTTTTTATTCATAGTGAAATGTTTTCTTACCATTGCTTTTTTTTATTATAGGTGACACATTATAAACAGTATCCACCCAACACAAGCAAAGTTTATTCCTACTTTGAATGCCGTGAAAAGAAGACGGAGAACTCCAAATTTAGGAAGGTGAAATATGAGGAAACTGTTTTTTACGGGTTGCAGTACATTCTTAATAAATACTTAAAAGGTATTTCATCCTAGAATTTTAAATATACTTGCACTTACACGATAACTTCTCAGCTTTCTCCCCCAACGTTCTTTGGAACATCAGTAGCTCTCAAAATGTCTTAAGGACAAAACAGAAATAATTGATAGTATTTTCTGAAACTATTCTAACTTCAGAATTAATTACTCTCACATGCCCATGATCTTTATCCAAATATGTTTTGTATAAAAGCTGCTTAAGTCTAACAGGCAAAAATACTATCTTGCACTGTTGTCTGTCAGGGGTATTTCTAAAGTTTGAGCAGGAGTCTGTTCAGTGCTTTATATGTTCATGCTTTATATGTTTAAGGCATTGTTATTTTACAGTTTGCCTTCACATTAATTGTTTGTCACCATTCAGATACTGAGAAACATTTGTGTATGGAAGAAAGATTTGGACTAACCAAGGAGGGAAAAATTATTATTTTTGCTTTGCACAGGATTTAAAAATGGCAAAACTAGTCATAAATAGAGTTTTTAAAGGGTATTGCCAATGATATCTATTCTACTTATTCAAACTTGTTTATATAGTTATATAAGTAGCAGAATGAATTCCATGGTATCTCAAGTGACCCAAAAAAATCTATGTAAGAAAGGCAGTGTATAAAATTAAAAAACAAAATAAAATTGATTGTTACTTATGCTTCCTTTTAAAAAAGGCTGCAGTGCTGATATTTGTCAGTTTCAATTTACTGTGAATAATTAGAATTTAAGAGGATATGTGCTACAGCACCTAAACAGGGGTAGTGATAGGATCATTAAAAACTTTTCCTGAGCCCTAGTGAATTAGTAATACATGATCATTCTGTAATAGTTCTTAGTCAAGTTGTCTCAGTATGTGTGGAGTCTTAGCTCAATAGTAGACTCTTTACTCATTCCTAGATGAGGCAGCTGAGTCCATAACTAATCCACTGTCAGGCCTTCTCATGGGGTGGTGACAATTTTGGCAACTGTAATGAATCATATGTGCCTGGAACTGGGCAGTGAACTGTTTTTCACTTGGTTTTTATGATCATCTCCCTGGCCTTTTATTTTGCGCCCACATGAAGTGGGATTTTGTGGCACTGTTTTGCAGTCATTCTGAGAACGGTGATTCCAAAAAGTAGTCCTGAGAGACTCTTGCTCAAATCTTGTCTTGTAATCTTCCAGAAACAGGAGTAGATAGCCTGGTGTGCACAAGATATTTTGGAGTGTTGACCTCTAGTTTGCATTAATGTTGTAAAGGACTATTGGAGTTCTTGTCTACCTTGGGATTTTATATTTTCCCAGAGGGATACATCTTGTCCCCATGATATTTTACATTTGCAGGGAACTACTAGGTAATGCTATCAAGGATTATGGAACTGTCATTAAGATGTTATTGACATCCAATGTATACCTCCTTTCCATCTAATTTCAGTGAAGCTGTTGATGTACCAAATATTGGTAATAAACTGGATAAAGGCAAGCAAATTGCATCTTAATACAAACATGACAGTGCTATCCCTAGTTAGTAGAAGGTCAAATCAGGAAATAGAAATTCAGCCTGCCTTGAATGAAAATGCACTGATTTGAAGACTTTTCTTCTTGTGACTGAATGCTAGGAGCACAGTATCTACTTATGTCTGATCTGACTACAGAGGCCTTTTTCTTAATTCTGAGATATTTATAGACAGGTGTCATATTAATTATATTCAGGCAATATACAATGCAACAGTGACTCATGCCTTAATTCAATTTCATTTGAATGAAGGTAATGCTGTCCTCAGACAGTATTTAGAAATTTCAAATTTTCATAATTTTGGAGCCACCTAATACTCCCACTGACTGTCTATCCATTTCTGTGTACAATTGAAAATCCTGATTATGATTTTAAAAGACTGTCATAACTTGAGATTAACTAACTAAAAGACAACATTGTCCCATGCAAACCTGCCCAGATTCCAAGATCTTGAGCTGTCCCAATATCTGGACATTTGCCCCATGTTTGGCAGCAATTTGATCCCCTTCATCATCAATCTTAAGGTCTGAAACTCATTATTAAGGAAGACCAAACTAGTTCTTTCTCTGATATTTCTGCAGCAGGCAAAGCCATTTTATATAGACAGGCCTTTGGCTTCATGTGCTGACTATTAATAGCCACTGTAAATGTCACAATGTGTTCCATCTGCTGTTTTTGTCATTTTTATTGATTTTATTTACCTATATGTTTCTATGTCTTGGTTTTATTTTGTACTTTACTGTTAACTGCCTTGTACCATTAGGAAACAAATAAATCCAACTGTTAGGTATTTGCCAGTCCCCATTGTGCCAAGTCAGAGAAAGCTGCTCCCACATAATTCTCATAAAAGGTGAATGGTTATAATCTGAATACAAGTTATTCTGTAGAATAGCATTAACTTTTAACAGGATACCAATCAACGGCTCTAGTGTGGATCCCGCTAGTTCACCCTACAGTCTTTTGCAAGTGCAATAACAATGATAGATTCCTTGGGGTAATGTAGACAGGAATGATCATCTTGTTGGCATGCAGCCTTAAATCACTTTCATGTTGATCCGATGAACACACAATGACTAACATATTAGGAACTGTACTGGAGTAATCTGTTTTCTGTCTACAATACTGTTTGAGATAATTTAGGACTGGATTTACAATGTGACAATTGCAGACTTCACTTGATTACATGAGATTACTGTCAAAATTATCCTCTCAGGTGACTGCTTACAAGTTAGTGGTAATAAGCATGATACATTTACTATTTATTGCTTTACTAAATACACAATTCATTCTGTGCCCTGATAGAAAAATATTTATTTAGAATTAAATTCTATTTTAATCATTAGGATTTGATTTGAATCAGATAGTGCTGATCATCAGTATGCATGCAGCCAGAGTATATTTATAGGGAAACATTGTAATCAATGTTGCCACCTGAGATATGGGTCACACAATCAGTAATCTTGGCATAAATCATTCAACTTCTTCACCCCAATATAACTGTAAAATGATAATCATACCCTCAACCCCAGTTCTGGAAGGCATTCTTACATTTCACCCAGCCAACACGTTTGGGTTTTGTCATAGGTAAAGTGGTAACCAAAGAGAAAATTCAGGAAGCCAAAGAGGTATACAAGGAACATTTTCAAGATGATGTCTTCAATGAAACAGGATGGAACTACATTCTTGAGGTAAAGAAATTTTATTGAATACTAATGTAGAAGAACACCAACTCCCTCTCCCACCCTTTGAATAGCTGTAATTGTAATACTATCCAAAGTTACTGTTCATTAGTTGTGAACTTGCAGGTACTTTGTTTCTTCAGTTCAGTTTGATAGGTCCAACTACTGTTGCTGTAATATTTTTTAAGACCACAGAATAAAAAAAAAATTACGGATAAGAGGCATTTTTGTCAATCCATGAAAAATGGTTTACTGGGGGGAAATCCCATATAGCAAATGATGACAGATTCCAAGAATCTGTCAGAAAGGAACTCTTCTAGAACATGGCCACATAGCCCGAAAGCTCCACAAAAAACTATAGATTCCAAAATAATTTATATAATCTTTAGTCTGTGAGTAAACATCTTTTGGCAGTTTATATCTGATAGTATGAAAAAAAACAATATCAGAGTTAGATAGTATAATTATTGGAACTACTAACATGTTACAAAAGTAAGGCATAAGTGGCGTGAGCTTTCCCGTCATCCAGAACATCTCATCAGTTGAGAGAACAAAAATTAAAGAATAGGAGAAGAAACAAAAAGCTCCAAGGTCTGGTCTGGCTTATTGACCATTCCAACCAGTTACAGCTGCAACCAGTTGTTTGCCTCTCAGATGGAGATATTGCATTGTTTTAAGGTTTTATTGATATTGTTTTTAATTCTGTGTTAGTTTAATCTTATTTTAAGGAGTGGGAGGCGGGACTGAGTTGCAATATTTTAACTGTATTTGTTTTTAAAATAATGTACCCCGGCCCGATTGTTCATTCAGAGGAGCGGGTTATAAATAAATATTTATTATTATTAGTGGTCATAGGATCTTAAAAATAATTCTGATGGATTAGTGTTTGTTTCTTCAAAAAGAAGCTTATTCAACAACCAGACAGCACTGCCTTAAATTCCTGGTGAAATCATCATTTTGCCCACAAAGTGGCATTACATCTCCTCCCCCCCCGACACATGTACAGTGTGAGTTGAACCTTGCTAGTTATGTTAAAACATGTAATTGAAAGAAGAAGGAAAGCATGAGGATTGAATTGTATATTTGAGTTTTAGGCTTTTTAAAAAAATTAAGCCAGACATGTTTAGAGGAGTGACTTTGATAACTTTCTCTTAAAGGAGTAGACTGTCAAATAAAAATAATCATTGATAATATCAGCTATTCTTCAGTGAAATAAATGAAAGTATTTGTCTATTTTACAAATGATTATTGTGAATATCTGTTTATATAACAGAAGTATGAAGGGTGTCTTCCCATAGAAATAAAGGCTGTTCCTGAGGGTGCTGTCATTCCCAGAGGAAATGTACTCTTCACGGTTGAAAACACTGATCCAGACTGCTATTGGCTTACAAACTGGATTGAGGTAAATAAAAAAATATTTTCTGTACAATTGAGAAGTTTCTAGCCTTCTCTGTATGACATATCAATTTCAAGCTGTTTTTAAACAATGCCATTTTGATCTCTGATATGAACAAATGAGGGAACTGCATAATGGAATGCAAGAAACATATGTAGTACTGTGCTTGTATCTTTGTGTGTGTGTATATATATATACATGCCTTCAAGTCATTTGTCAACTTATGGTTTTCTTAAACAAGGGATACTTGGAAGTACTTTTGCCAGTTCTTTTCTCTGAAAAATAGCCTAAGTACTTGGTATTTGTTGGCGGTCTCTCATCTATGTACTAACTAGGGTTGACTCTATTTAGCTTCCAAGATCAGACAGGATTTGGTACCTTGAGGATATTTAGACTGAATTTATTTTTACAGTGTTTAATTACTTACCATAATTCTCAGCGCACTAATGTAATATTATGCTTGGGTCTTTTCTAGACTTATAATATAACAGAGAGTTGTGTATTCAGTTAGTTGGCTGATGCATTTGATTCAGAACTTCGGGGTTCCAACCCTTAAGGTTAAAAACCACGTTTGCTATGCTAGTTTCAGGGTAGTTTCAAGGCACACAACTCAACAGACAGCACACCATTTTTACACTGTACACATATAAATCCAAAGGGCAACAGTTTCCTTAGAGCAGGGATTCCCAACCTGAGGTGCCTGCACCCCCCTAGCGGGTGCAAGAAGAAATTTTAGGGGGTGCAACAAAGGGTGTCTTGCATCCTTGAGTCACAAGCCATCACTCAGCCAGTGAAAAGTGTGCCTTGCGAAGTGGTATTAGATAATTGTGTTGCATAGATAGTAGTCTCGTTATTTAGTTAATCAAGAGGAAAAAATAACAGAATTGGCATATAGGTAAAGTAAATGACTGTCACAGTATTGCTTTTAAAGTCATAATGCAACATCCAACATAATCATTGTACATTATTTTACTCATAAATTTATGATTAGATTTCATTGAGCATTTCACCTGTCAGGGCCTTTCAGCTGCCTTTGCTCACATGTATCATGCTTCACTCAGTCAATCCTATGCTTATTGCTGCTTTCATTAGCCAGTCAAATGCCTTCTTTGTTGCCACTGATTTCCTTGTACAGTATATAATCAGAAGGACTAAGGAGCATGGAGGAGACAGCAGTTAACATTTGTCCCAAGCTTGCTCCAGTCTCCCACTGCCTGAGTTAAGAACATAAACTCCTTTGTGCATTTCTCCACATTCTGGTAGCCCAGTCAATTCAGTCAAATCACATTCATTCACACTAGTGAAGCATGGGTGTACTGACAGTGAAATTGACCAACTACACAGTGTTATTCACTTGCCCAGAAGTTATTCCCATATAAATTGTGGCATTGATTGAGTGTTCTGTGACGTAGCATTCATCATGAATTTCATCACTTCTGCAGCATGTGTGAATAATTATTATTGAGGGAAGTCATATTGTGATACAAGCTGATTAATTGTGTCAAGTCTATCATACGCTGATACATGCTCAGTACGAACTTGCCTCATAATTATCATGGGTGTTGGGGAAGTAAGAGAGTAGCCTAATAAGCCACGTCTTGTCCCTTGTAGCATTTTCACCTGACAATTTGTCTTGGCTTAACCACAGATAATATTGCAATGTATTATGATACGGGTCAACTGATTTCTCCAGTTGTTGTCAGTTCATCACATTAGTGAGGTATGTCAGTGATGGTGCTGTGAAGGAAGATCTCATGTTTTGTAAAGTTCTGAAAACAAACAGAACTGCAGAGAATGTGATGCAGCTGCTGAAAGATTTCTTGGCCAAACATGATTTTGATATCAAACTCACCTGCAATGCTTGGAAATAAATCTGGCATTTCTGTATTGATAACAGAGATTACACACTTGCAAGTTACCCATTGTTTTCTTCATTGGCATACTTTGGCATCAAAAACATTGCCTCCAAATTTGAAGATCATCAACTGGATTAGAGGCTTTGAACCATCGCATCCTCAAATTAATTTGTAACGATCTGGGAAGTGAGCATTCAGTTTTGCTTTTCTACACAGAAGTCTGTTGGTTGTCATGAGGATAAGCTTTAACCCACTTCTTTGAAATGCAAGAGGAAAAAAGTTTTTTTCTGGAGGAGCATGAATGTGATCTTGTTGAAGATTGGAATCGCAGGAATTCACCCAAATCTGGCTTACTTAACTGACGTTTTTCTTTGTATGAATGACCTCAGTGTTTCACTTCAAGGAAAAGGGTTGTGAAATGTAACCTTTCTTTGAAGACATTCAACATCTTGAAGGATGGAAAAAGGTGGTACAGTCGTCCCCTGGGTTACGAAGGTAATCCGTTCCGGGATTACCTTCGTAACCCGGAAGCTTTCGTTTCCCGGGGGACCGCTTTAGCGAACGGACCGCGCGGCCGATTTAAAGGGGCCGCGCGGGTTTTTTTTCCGTATCCCGGGGGATCTTTCGGATCCCGGGGGATACGTTAGTGGTCCCGCCGGTTTCGGATCCCGGGGTTTTCGTAACCCGGGGGATTCATAAACCGGGGGACCACTGTATCTTAAGTCTTCCTTCACTAGAAGAGATTGTTGGTGATGCTGGATCCATAACTCCTGCTGTGGATGAAGAAATCATGGCTCATTTAGAAATGCTGTCAAACTCATTTGAAGGATATTTTGCTCCTGGAGAACTGAAGATTTCAGAAGAATGGATTGTGAATCCATATTTCTCCAATATGGAGAAACTGTCAGATGATGAAGAGCTGAAGGAAGATCTTATTTATTTGTGGAGAAACTGCACTTTTGAAATGGAATATGAAAGCAAGACTTTGGAGGAGTTTTGGTGTGCAGCACTGAATATTTTTCCAAAACTTGGTGGAAAAGCATCAAGTGTTGAAGCAACATACTTGTGTGAATCTGGATTCAGTTATCTTTTGCCAATCAAGACAAATTTATGAATTGCCTGAATCCACTGGTAGATCCTGCAGAATGCAGTCAGCAAGAAAGTTCTGTGTTGAAACAAACTCATTTCCTAGGGATGTGGGACATAGAAAAGGTTGGGAACCACTGCTTTAGGGTGTGGATGATAAACGTGTAGCCCAACCGCACGTGGCCCTCCAAGATTGTTTTTGTGTTCCCTCATGGTCCACCAGTTGTTGTTGTTTTTTTCCCAAGAAATGTCCCCCCCCCCCAATGCTTTCTAGGGGTCTTGGGCAATTTCACCATGTTTTTGTTTGTTTGTTTTTGTTTGTTTGTTTTTAGAAGGAAGCCCTTTTAGGACCAGGAGAGCCCTTCTTTCTAATCGGAAGAAGGTTTTTTCCAGAGTGGATAATTCAAGGGTGGTTGTGGGCCTCCAAGTTTTCATAGGGATCTAATGTGGCCCCCTTATCCCTGATAGTTGCCCCATCCTTTCTTTTGAATACCAGTGAGATAGTCCTGGGTGCAACCTTGCAGTAGTCTAGCAGGATCTGTTGTTTATAGAAAATAGTAATGGAAAAGTGGTTTCTGTCTCTACTTTAATACTTAGAGTCCATTACATGTATTTACTTTTTTTACTTTTAACTTAGGAGTCACTTGCTTCTGTCCAATAGGGTGTTTTGTTAACATTTTGTTATCTTTCTTACCATCAGTCATCCATCTCATCCATAACTGAGTGAAAGCAGGAATACAGCTAGCACCTAGATCTCCATAACTATACTACCTGTTTTCTGTTGTTGCTGTTCCTCCTCCTGTTTATGCCTTGCCTTTGCCCTAGACCTATTACAGTCTGTGATTTTATGCAGTACATGTAAATTGGTCTGCATATGTTGAATATGGGGTGGATTTATGTAAGCAATTGTGTTGGGAGTGGGGGCAAAAACACCAACACACTAACTTCAGTTAATTGCTGATGTTTTTTTGAACTGATTAACCAAGAATAGGATCTTAGTGTTATAGTACCTGCTTTGATAAATACATTGACACAATCACTGTAAAAAAGGGCAGGTTGCATGCTGGAAATAATCAGGAACACAAATGAAACAATGCCGTAATACATTTATGAAATTCTGTGGTACAGTACAAGCACACTTGGAACATAGGCTGACCTTTGATAACTACACTTGAGCAAGAATTTCGTAGAGCAGGAAAAGGGTCTGACGCAACAGCCCTGTGAAGCAAGGTTACAAGGTTTGGGTTTTGTAGATAATGAACAAAGTCAGGTGAGGGCAGGGTAGCCAAAGTCACCAACTTATTTACAATCTCATATAGTTAAACTAGATGAAATTGCTGCTACAATTGCTACTACAGTTTGTGGTGATCACCAGCACCTGCATGTTTCACAAAGGGAATTAGACAAATTCGTGTCAGACAAGACTGTTGCAACAGATATGTGTTATATGGAGGACTCAAAGCAGAATGTTGGTCTTAAAGATGGGCAAGAGAGTGTTAAAATCATATTTTGCTTCTCATAATATGGATCTGGTTGACCAATATGGAAACCTGATGTTGGAGGAGATAGGATTTGGTCTTTTATTTTTTCTGACATGGATGATGTATATACACACTTGTACGTCACCTTCCATGCCTAACTTCGTTACTGTGTTGAAGTTTCCATGAGCCAGCATGGTGTAGTGGCTTGAGTGCCAGACTAGGACTCTGGGAGGTGAGGATTTAGATCCCCACGCAGTCATGGAGAACTTGTAGGTGAACTTGGGCAAGTCACACATTTAGGAGGGCAATGGCAAACCCTCCTCTACACAAATTTTACCAGGAAAATCCCATGATAGTTCACCTTAGGTTCACCATGTCAGAAATGTCTTGAAGGTATGCAACACCAATATTTTGAAATTAATAGTGAAAGTTATTTGTTTTTACATTTGGTACGTTTTATCTTTTCCTAGACTATTCTTGTTCAGTCCTGGTATCCAATTACTGTAGCAACAAATTCCAGAGAACAAAAGAAGATCTTGGCAAAATACCTGTTAGAAACCTCAGGCAGTTTAGAAGGATTAGAGTACAAACTACATGATTTTGGTTACCGAGGAGTCTCTTCACAAGAGGTAATACAAGCTTTTTCTACAGTGTATATGTAGGAAACATAAAATTGAACAGCTTTAATCTGTTGTGTCTGGCAGTTTCATTTAAAGTTAATTCTCAAATTGGATTTGGTAAATTTGGTAAAACTTGAACATTATTGACAGCTATTGTTTTGGACTGCAACTCTCATCATCCCCAGCCAGCACTGCCATGATTTTCTGGGTGTTACCTTCCAAAACATCTGGAGAATACCAGCTTGCCTAATTCTACCATAAAGTTTATTGCTTTTTATCTTAAAAGTCCCTTAAAGTGCAATAAAAGAGTAAGTATGGTATTCATATCTTATTTATACTGTCTTATAGATACTAACTGGAAAAAGTACTTACATAATTTGAAGTTAATGTCTATTAAAACAGAATGTTCTAGTCACAGCCATTATGGTAATTCACAGTCATGTCTTGTTCTCAGACTGCAGGAATAGGAGCCTCTGCCCATTTGGTGAACTTCAAAGGCACTGACACAGTAGCAGGAATTGGTTTAATCAAGAAATATTATGGAACAAAAGACCCTGTACCAGGCTATTCTGTTCCAGCTGCAGAGCACAGGTATCTTTATTATTCCTTAACCCTTTATACCTAGTACCTCTGTTCTTTCTATGTTTACAATCAAATTTAAATTAGCTGTGGTACTACCACAGAGATAAATACCATAACTACCAATGTATCATAATCCCCAGTTGTTCCAAGAGCTTCCTCTTATTGGTGTGTTATGAACATAATATGTGGTGTGTGTGCTCATGTACACATTCTCTTGGAATTAGTTTTGGATTAAATATGTCTTCAATATACTGTATATACTTGTGTATTGGTCAACCTTGTGTATAAGTTGAGGGTAGGTTTTGGGGTCAAAATTCTGGATTTATATATGACCTGGGGATAAGTCAAGGGTAAAACTTAAGGGCATGTAACCATGGATATAAAGGATGTGCTGCTTCCACCTGCTACATCTTCCCAGCCCAATTGCCTCCTCTAGAGGCAGCCAAGCTGGGAAGAGGCTTGGGGAGAGAGCATTTGCTCTTCTTGTGTCTTCCCAGCCTGGCTGCCCCCTCCAGAGGCAACTGGGCTGGGAAGAGGCTGGGGGAGCAAACAATCACTCTCCCTGCAGTCTTATTTCTGTATTGACTTTGGATAAGTCAACCCAAGTTTTTTTTTTTTTAGTCAGTTTTGTAGAATACATTTTTTTTTTGTTTTGAATATGTAAGGTAAGTTTTTTTCCTGAGAGACTTGATTACATTATAGCAGGGTGGGGAACCTACGGCCCCCCAGGTTCTGACAAACTACCATGGCCATCATGTCTCACCAGCAGCCAAGTTGAAGGAAGCTTTAGCCAGGCTCATGAGGGCTTGATTATAGCTTACCTCTTACAGTAACATGTAGCTATAAGGTGAGGAGCTATAACCAATTCCTCATGAGCTTGACTAAAACTTCCTTCAGCTTCATTGATGGGGAGGCATCATGGGAATTGTAGTCTGTCAGGACCTATAGAGCCATAGGTTCCCCACTCCTGCACTGTAGAGATGGATGGACTGCACACAGATTTTACCTTCCCAACATTTACTCTTATGTCCAGTTGGAATCTACTTTTGCATGCATTCAGTCAGTTTTCAGGATGAGCATTGTTACTGGTACCACATACCAGTATGTCTTCCCCTGCCCAATCATTGGAATAGCCAAAACTTTCCAATGAGGCAATGACATTTTTAGACCAATGTGGATGCAAAAAGTGTCTCATATGAGTGAAGGTACTGTGTAAATATTTAACACTTATAAAAAAGTAGTTAATTGGTTCTTCTAAAGTTTATGGGTGACAAGAAGTAGCATAAAGACAGAATTCTTGTATTTGTGCAGTGTTACATATGCTAAAAAACCCCACAATTCTCTCACATGAACACATGCATCACATACATACATGTATTCTGAGATAATATTTCCTGTTCTTCCAGTACTATAACAGCTTGGGGGAAAGACCATGAAAGAGATGCTTTTGAACACATTGTGACACAGTTTTCCTCAGTGCCTGTATCTGTAGTCAGTGACAGTTATGACATTTACAATGCGTGTGAAAAATTATGGGGTGAAGATTTAAGGCATTTAATTGAATCAAGAAGTGCAGAAGCTCCACTGATTATAAGACCAGATTCGGGAAATCCTCTCGACACTGTGCTAAAGGTAATGGTTTTAAAATTCTCTTAAGATTTTAAAGTTTTTTAATGACATTATTTTGGAAATTTTGCAATTTTTAATAAAGAGTTTGGGTTCAAGTTTAGGCAGCTACAGATGAGTTGGTGATGCAAACTTCATCACACCCTAAGCAGGGCAGCAGCTCCTCTGCTCCTCAGAAAATGCTCCACAGAAGGTTGGGGAACATTGCTAAATGGGGCAGGCTGTGATGAGGGAGAAATGGAATACTTCCCCCTCCCCAATAAGGTGGAGATACCTTCTCTGTGGTTTCTAGGACCACACATTCTATATTTGTTTGTACCTACAAGGAGGGTATCCAAAAGTTTTAATGATCACCTTTTTAAAAAATTGACAGAAAATTTGTTTTGATTTGTAGTTGTTAACTTATCTCTATGTAGTCACTATCTGGGTTTACACATTTTTCCCAGCGTATCTTGACTCTCCAAATATCTGATATTGTAGAAACCTGCAGATTGCGCCTGATGAGAATTTTACACTTTAGTTACTTCTGGCAGAGCCAGTCACAAAAATAAAGGACACAGTGAGATGATTTTCTCAGCAATGTGCACTTAGGGACCAATGATGACACTGACAAAATTTCATCAATATGCCATAATAACTTCCAGGTGATAATTATTACTTTACGATACCCCCTCGTAAGGCGCAATCTGCAGACTTCTACAATATGAGATATTCTGAGGGTCAAGATACGCTGGGAAAAATGTGTAAACCTAGATAGTGACTACATAGAGATAAGTTAACAACTACAAATCAAAACAATTTTTTTGTCAATTTAAAAAAAAAAGGTGATCATTAAAACTTTTGGATACCCTCCTTGTGGGTACAAACAAATATAGAATGTGTGGTCCTAGAAACCATGTCGTATGTTTCCATCCCAACATTTTAATTCTCATTTTTGTACTTAACTGCTCTTGATTACTCTCCTGTCTGCCAATATTATGGCTGCTTTAGTGAAATGATGGTGTGAGCTGGGGGGGGGGGCAACATTGATCTGTTATCTTCTGCTATATTTGCATTGTGCAGATTTCTTGTAGACTGTAATAGTGCAAAATATTATAAAATTAGTTTAGAATTGCTGTGTCCAGAATATTCCCTGAAATTTTGGAACTTGTATGTTTTCCAATAATTCAGACCATACAATAGGAAAAAACACTGCTTTGTACATATTTTGCCTCTGCTTTGCCAATAAAAGTTAATGATTTCAGTTTACCAGCACAATGAAGTGCTTGATAAACAATCACAAATGTTTCAGCTACAGTTATCTACAAGAACAAATATGAATTTATCTAGTTTGTTTAAACTGGCTTTGATTCCAGCAGACAGGTAATATGTATTTTAAGTGCTTCTAAAAGCAAATTTGCAAGGTTACTATTTATTTTGAAATTTTAATATATTCTGATTTTCTGAATTTTCTCAAAACAATTTTCATAGGTTTTTAAAAATGCAATAAAACTGTAGGTGGACACAGTAGGCGCTAACATAGGGATAGCATCAAAACCAAAACATATGCTTCCCCTCACCCCCAATGGCAGCAATGAAAGGATCTGATGTTATAGAGGTTTCTGAAGGTCAGATAAACCTCTTGGGTGACCACATTTTACAAGGTACTACAATTGTCAATGACTTATGACCCTAAACACAATTTTGAACAGATTTCCATCTCCTGAGAATCCAGTATTGAAATCTTGATTGACCTTTAATAATATCTCAGCCTGGTCTCTGTTTCTAAACATAGGAAGCTGCCTTCCGTTGAGGTCACTGCTTCATCCAGTTCAGTACTGTCTGTACCAGGGATGGGGAATCTTAAACCTCTGGGGCAAAGTAGACCTTCAACCTGCTCAGTACAGATCGCCAGCCCTTCTCCATGCCATGCCCCTTTATGAGCCCTGTTTTGGGTTACTGCTGTTGCTTTTTCTATCCTGCTCTGTCCCTGGCCACATAGTTGATGGGGCGGAGGCCTATGCAGCAAGGGTGGGAATTGTGCAGCCGTTGAAATCCTGTATTGTACTGCAGCCCCAGCAGCCTGATGGATCTATCATGAATGCTAGCCATTTTAGACTAGAAGCATCTCAAGAGCTGCATGCTTCCTATCCCTGTTGTACAAAGTGGGGAAAGAAATGTTTGCAAGCAAATACCTTTGTCCATTATGTACTTTACAAAGGTAAAAGTTCCACCTCTAATCTCAGTTACTTTTAGCTGTTGCCTTAAACACTGCTCAGATGCAAATTCTGCTACTTTTTGATCAAGGTAATTTTGGCTCAATAAGGAAGAAGTTTCCCATTCCTATTCATCACTTACTACCAACAATCTCTGGGCTTGTGGATGAAGGAGGTTTCCCAAACTATAGCACTTTTTCAAACTTTCCTTCAAAGTGTAGTTTAATACAGTGACCAGATTTAGTACCTGTGAGGTTATTTCACTAGTGTAAGGATGAAGAAAGTGTAGACTGATGGCCACATGCAACCCTCAAACGTCGTATTTGTTTTTGCTCTCCCACCTGTTTGTTTTAGGCCTGGAGTATGTGTGTGTAACTCACTTGATTCATTTCCTGCTTCATAAAAAGATTTCTCTTGAAGTTTACTTGGTGGGGGGCAGAACATACAGCAAAATTGCCACCATGCTCCTTAAAGAGGATGAGAGGATTTGAATTTTAAAATGGGGGTACAGTGGACAGCCTTCTCCCACCTTGTAATAGTAGACATCTCATTCCAGGCCATATGCAAGGAGGGAATCCAGTGTAGTTTCCAGTCATGCAACTTGTTGCACAAATGGTAGTATGCCTAGGGCCCATGTGACAAAATGCATTGCCACTTCCACAACTGGAAAATCAGTGGAACTTCACTATTGCACTGTTCACCTTTGCTGATATTATGTTGGATAAGTTTCCTAGGGGTTTTTTTTAGATAATTTAAAGATACAACTTTGTCAATAAAGGATCGTGTAATTTTTGTGCTTGAACTGGCTTATTCAACAAAATAATGGATAATATTGTTTTTTAACTTTGATATTTACAGGTCTTGGACATTTTAGGAAAGAAGTTTCCTGTGACAGAAAATGCAAAAGGCTATAAAGTGTTGCCTCCTTACCTCAGAATTATTCAAGGAGATGGTGTAGATATCAACACATTGCAAGAGGTGTGACTTATTTGCTAATATGTTAATTTCAGTGAGTGTTCTCAAGTGGTAGTTAAATCAGTTGTTGAAAAAGAGTTTAAGATTATGATTTTGATGAAATTATTCTCAACTGTTGCTACTGAAACCAAGTCCCTTTGCTGAAGGCAAATTGGCAGAGGAATTTACCTGTATTATGAGAAGTGTATGAGGCATATTATAACAGGTCATTTATGGAAACATCTAACACACATTGTCATTGCTTGGTGTAGATAAAATGGACAGTGTTTGGTTAGAGTTTTTACAGCTAACCACTGTCTATGTCTGTTCTTGATTTTTTATGAAAAATGTAATTGACCCTCCGAATACCTGATATTGTAGAAGCCTGCAGATTGCGCCTGACAAGGATTTTACACTTTAGTCACATGTGGCAGAGCCAGTCACAAAAATAAAGGATACAGTGAGCTGGTTTTCTCAGCAACATGCACTTGGGGATCAATGATGACACTGACAAAATTTCATCAATATGCCATAATAACTTCCAGGTGATAATTATTACTTTACAATAATAATCGTAAGGTGCAATCTGCAGACTTCTACAATATCAGGTATTCGGAGGATCAAGATACGGTGGGAAAAATGTATAAATTTAGATAGTGACTACATAGAGATAAGGTAACAACTACAAATCAAAACAAACTTTCTGTCAGTTTTTTTAAAAGGTGATCATTAAAACTTTTGGATACCCCCTCTTATTTGGAATTAGGAGTGTAGTCCCATAAATATTTACCTGGGTGATAATCTTATTGGAATCACTGGGACTTGCTTTTGAGTAGTCATACATAGGATTCCATTTCAAACCCTATTAAAATCTGAGACTTGGCTCATATGGATTGAAGGCTGGGATGAGGTATGCTAACATCTGACTTAAAATGTAATAGAGATTGAACATATCTTTGAAAGAAATATTTCTGTAGAGCTGGGGTGGGTAAGTCACAGCAAAGCTCACAAAGGTTAAGCACGGTCCCAAATCTGAACGCTCTTTTTTGCTGTCACTTCTCTCCTACTGCCATATTCTCTTAACTCCTCGGTCCAGTCAGTCAGTCAGTCTGTCTCAGAATGGCACTGCTCACAGAAATGATGCCCTGAACCCAAGTCTTGCAAGTTTCCTGTCTCTACTAGCAAAAGACATGGCTATGAGAGTGAGTTTGCATGGGCAGGTGAAGAGCAAGAGATATCACCACATGAAGCAATGAGCGAGGCATCTTGGTGGTTTTCAGGGACCCTGAAAAGAGGTTTCATGCAACTTTCATCCCCACCATACTCCTAAAGGCTGCTGGTTCCCCTTGTCTTTCTTGCAGGCCAATATTTTTGACTGAAGGCCCCTCTGCCACCTCTTTTTTTACCTCACCACCCCCCTGCTGCCCACTTTACACCTCACCACTCTCCTGGATCTTTCTACTGCCCACTTTGGGAGTCACACTGCTCTAATTTCAAATACTTTTAAAAAATTCAGACAGCATGCTAAATATTACTCTTGAATAATCTTAATTTCCATTCTTGTAAAATATATTTGTCTGTAAAGGAACACTATCGTAAGTGGATATTAAGGAGACTGCACCTTATTTGCATAGCTCTTAAAATGCTTTTTGTCATTTTCAGATGGTGGAGGGAATGAAACAAAAGAAGTGGAGTATTGAGAATATTGCCTTCGGGTCAGGTGGAGCTTTACTGCAGAAACTAACTAGGGATCTCCTGAACTGTTCCTTTAAATGCAGTTATGTGGTCACAAATGGCCTTGGGGTATGTTCTTCAATGTTCTTTTCAGTGCTTATGAGCTCTGGAGAGAAATGTTTTAAACACCGCTCTTTTTCATTTTTGAATTCCAGGTAAACGTTTTCAAAGATCCTGTAGCTGATCCTAACAAAAGATCAAAGAAAGGCAGGTTGTCTCTACACCGAACACCAAATGGAGACTTTGTTACATTAGAAGAAGGCAAGGGAGATCTTGAAGAATATGGACATGTAAGGATATCTTGAAACCTTAACTTTAATTTCTCATTACATCTTAATAGCATGAGGAAGATACATTGTATAGCTTACTATAACACTTCAGAGCTGAGGTAGGCAACTGTTTTGTGGTTGAGAGGTGCATGGGAAAGCTTATGGTAAGTCAGTGCTCCATGAGGCCAAGGTACCAGTGTACACTTTCTTTCTTTTTCACATACATCCCTACCCCCAAGAATCCTGATGAATATCACTTTTTGAGACGGTGACCTCTTTGCTCCCATAAAGCTGGTCAGCTGGGTAGTGGAGAAGAGTGGGTAGGGATCCCTGGACATTTGCAGGCTGTTCAGAGAACAGCTAAGGATAACATGCAGACCTTCAGTTGCTCTGCATGTATATTAGGGAAGTGTAGGCCCAATCACATTGTCAAGTAATTTCAAAGATAAGTGCGACATCTAGAGAAGAATGCCCAAATACACATTTCATTGATTTCATATATCTGCAATGTCTTTGTTTTAAAATAAATCATTTTGTAATATTCACAGTACTTTGAAATCTCTGATTTACTCATCCTTACAGCTGTTACTATACTTTCATTTAAGTTCTTTATCTTCTTCAAATATATGCCAATGTTTGATGCAATGTAATCTATATTTTTCAACTTGCTAACATCACACCTGTACAAAAGATCTGATGTTCCTATTAGTAATTATGCAAGTCATGTGTTTGGATACATCTCAGACCAAACCTGCACCCTGTAATTTAAATGATCTGTAAAATATGTGAGGCAATTAAAACCTCTGTGATTCTCTGCTCATATCATTAAGTGGTAATTTGCTGCGGTGAACTAGTAGTAGTAGTATAACTAGTAGTAACTTTTCTATTACTCCAAAACATTTAAAATGCACTTTTTTCAACTGTAACTGTATATACATTCAACTGATAGCCATAAAGTGCTAAGATATGTGATGAATGTGTGCATGTTAATCCATCCATAATTCTAGTTTAATACAAGATTAAATGTAAGGAATCATACATGCCATGTTAGGAGATATGTAAACTAATAAATTCTAACTCTGCCAAGTTTGAGTATAGTTC
This sequence comes from Urosaurus nigricauda, assembly GCA_034509955.1. Classification (NCBI taxonomy): domain Eukaryota; kingdom Metazoa; phylum Chordata; class Lepidosauria; order Squamata; family Phrynosomatidae; genus Urosaurus; species Urosaurus nigricauda. The sequence continues at coordinate 84,310,631 of JAOEGL010000005.1, forward strand.
AGAAGAAATTTGTTAAAGTGGCAGAGTGTAAATGTAATAAGTAGACATAAATGGGTGAAGAAAGATGGACCACATTCCTGCTTCTCTGTGTATTTTCACTATGATCCTTTCTAACTTTACCTCCTTGCCTCAGAAAGATTTAGAAATCTCAAAAGTTGAAACCTCACGCATGTATGGGAAGGGGAACTGTTTGGTTAGAGCACATGCTTTGCATTGAGAATATCCTAGGTTCAATCCCTGGCATCTCCATATATTGCTAGGAAAGATCCAATCCTGAAACCCTGGCCGTGTAAAACCTGAATTGATCTTCAAACCAACAGTCTGTTAATTGTTTTGGAGAACAATGTTTCTAGCCAGGCTCTTAAATGCAGTGTATTAGGAACTATTCTGTGGAGTCAATAGTAGCCAGTACAGACTAGTTTGATATTTTGGTACGTGAAATACTGTTTTACTGAAACTGAAAGAAAATAATGTGTGTTTGCAGGATCTCCTTCATACGGTGTTTAAGAATGGAGTAGTAACGAAGTCTTATTCATTTGATGAAGTAAGAAAAAATGCCAGACTGAAGACTAGTGAACTGACAGTGTCATCTCACTAAAGTTTCATTCCGTGTTTGTATATGTGTAACAATTATGTACTGCTAATTGTTTATTGTAGAGATCTGTGTGTTTGTGTTTGCCACATTATAGCCAAATTATTTGTTGGTTTATGGACATCACTGCCCTTTCTTTTCTTTTTGTCTTTAGAAGAGATTAAATTGAGGAAATAGCTGCAGTTCAGTGTGCTTCTAGGGACCCTTTGCCAGTAGTGATTCAATCTGGTATTGATCTCCTTGTTAATGAGACAGAGCTGAGACTTTTTATATATATATATATATAGAATAGCATACCACAAAACAGATTTGCATAAAAGTATCATTGCTTTATGTTTATATTTAACTTGTATTTTTGTACAAACAAGATCGTGTAAAATATATTTAAAGTTTCAATAATTACTTCTTTCCAACTTTTCATGATTTTTATGAGCACAGACTTTCGAGGAAATATTTGGGGATGGGAATTCATTGCCTTTGTGTCCATTTATCAGCAAATAAAACACGGCCTTAAGTTTTATTGTGACAACTGTACTATTTGGAAGTTTTAATCAGGATTACTCCCTCACATCTCACAGAAGAACAAACCTCACAGTTCATTGTAATTATCTGTCATTTGACAAATATCTTGTCATTGACAGTTGTCTTGTCATTTGATAGTTATCTGTTGTTTAACAGGGAAACTTCTGTTCTTTCTGTAACGGTGAGGTACTATAAATAAGAATATATAAATGCATAAGTCTTGCTAGAGAGCAAGAGATATAAATGTAATGCCAAATGTGGAAGGACTTTTTACTGCAGCAAGCATTGCTAAGTGCATCTTTGTATTCCAAGAGCAAGACGCCATTCCTGTGGCTTGTCCACCTGGGTATAAATCCCATTGCAGATAATGGAACTTGTTTCCAAGCAAACATGCAGGAGATACGGTTGTAAAATTAAAGGATTTCCTTCTACTACAGAGTATGTATATGTAAAGTATTGACAGGAATGGAAGTGGTATATTAAAGGAAAAACACTTCTGGGCATATTTTTCCATATATTGTGACAAATTTCAGAACAAAAGACTTAATGGATTAGTGCACTTTTTACCGTTTTTGTATTTTGGTCATTGATTTTGCCTTTTTGTCAGTTTCGATGTTAAATTGTATAGACGTCTTACCTATTTTTTGTTAAACAACTTTAATAAAACATTATACTAGCCTAACTCCTTTTACATTGGTAGCCTCCCCTATAGGGGACACTATGCAGAAGTTAACTATTTTAAAAATTTAAAGAGTAATGAAAGGTACTTTTTCCATGACTGCACTTGATTCACTTTTTACATATGCTTCAAAGTGCTTAGTAAAGGACAAATTGGTTAGTGAATGACTTGACAAGCTGTATCAAGTTCTCAGGTGTACAGGCATATTTCAGGATGGTTGTTAAAAGGCAAGAACTTTTCAGCCTTTTTAGATGAGGAAGTATATTTTGGTTCATTAGCTGTAGAAAGGGATAGGTGGGTCTTAAGGTAGGTTTCAACCATTATGTGGGAAATAGTTCAGAAGAGCTCTAACAAAAGGAGTAAAACAAGATAATATGCTTCTAAAAGTGGTTAAAAGCCATATTTTAATGTTCTGCTATAAAACATATTTAATTGTCCAGATGTGGTATTAAGCCACTTATTTCCAGTCTTAATCGTTTATTTTGTTTAATGAGGTTTCTGCTGTTTCATGTGATTATATACAAAATGAATGTACTGTTATCAAAAGCAGTGGTTTGAATACTTCTTTTAAGTAGTGACATTTATGCACAGAATCCACGTTGTGGTTATCCTTTCCCTGATGACCACAGCAGGCTTATCTTGATCACAAATGTTTAAAAACTGGTTAAAATTTAGCAAGGCTGTATCTGTTCCGCACTGTGTATTGGGGAGCTTTATGTTAAGTAATACCAGAAAATCTAGTAAGTTTTGCCCTTAATTTATATTTCTGTATGCAAAGGCTTTAGAAAAATGCTGTTATGCATCATGAATTCCCTGAATGAATGTTTTGGGTACTAGATATTTCTGGGAGATGAACACAAATTAAAACTCTATGAATTTCTTAGCCTCTTATTGTTAAAAAATGCTGGACTCCTATTGCCAAGGTTTTAGTTTTTAACACCTAAACTCAAGCAGTTGGTGTCAAATACAATTTACTGATTTTGAACCTTAAATATCCTAATTCTTCCATTAGAGACAAACAATATGATTGGGTTTGTTTTAAACAATTAGAATTGTAGGAATGGATATATGTAGCTTGCATTTCATAATAGTACAGTACTTATATTTAGAAATGGCAGTTGGGAGGCTTTGTGTTTACTCTAAAAATAATTTGTTACCTATATTTAACATAAGAATTTTTTATGAGTATTTTTTTCTCAGAAGAATGGTTACGATATGGATATGAAATCTTTTTATAGCAAAGAATCAATCTTGGAAGATTTGAGATGTATTTATTGTTTGCCAAAAAATCAAACCGTAAACAGAATTTTCTCTAGTTTTACATTCCTTTTTAACCTACTTAGCTGAGTAAGTATTCTTCACCTAGATCTTATGTTTAAATAGTCATAATGTACTTCGCATCAAAGACTAATGTAATAAACATGGAAATAAAGTTTTAGTTCCCATAGTGAAACCTATAGCTATTTCATTTTGTTTGACAAGTAAATGACTTCTAGATATTTATTGTAAAGTGTGATAGGAGAAGGGGAAGAAGATAAACCAGGAGTTGCCAATCACTGCAAGCTTGAGAACTGCTCACTTCTCTGGACATTAATCCAAAAGCTAAAAATGTCATGTTTCTAATATGAATGTCCTTTAGATGGTTGAGCCTTATAATCAAGTTATCATCACCTAACAGTAATGGTTTCACAGGGCTGCAGCCCATGGGTTCAGTTGGTATGAAGTTCCAGAAAGATCTGCTCAAGTAGAAGATTGGTAGAAGTCCTGTGTCTTTCTAAAATGCAGTTGAAATACACTTCTATAAAGTGATGTGCTTTCTTGTTTCACTTCTTCAGTAAACATGTAGGACCACATAGAATTTCTCTGTGAGTCAGATCCAGCATGTAGTCTGCCATCTTGTCTGTATCCTAGTTAACCTTTGTCACATTGTCTTCCATAGGTGTTCTTGGGTATTGCTCTAACTGAAGCACCTTTCAGGATGGAAAAACAGTATGAATTATTTTAGTAAATAAAAATAAATCTCTTATTTATGTTAGTCTTTTGTATTGCTACAGTTACTGACAATAAGGACATGGAATGGGGCTAACTGTGCTTAATCTACTTTTGCTTGTTTGACAAGTGACCTTTGTGAAGGTGTTATAGATGTGCTATAGTATGTCCTTTGCATGAATGTTCCAGGTTTGGTTCCTGATATTTCCTGAGACCTGGCATCAGGGGGTAGAAAAGCCTCTACGCAAGAATTTGGAGAGTTGCTGCCTCCTTAGAAAATCACAATGGACTGGATGAAGTAAAGGCGATTTATAAGTTCATGTAGTTATTAAAATGTTGTATAGTCGTCCCTCCGGATTCACGGCTTTGGAACTCGAGGTTTTGACAATTCGTAAAGTCGCTTCCTTCCCTCCCTCCCGTGTGCTCCTTTCCATCCCCTACTTCTCCCTCCGCCAGGGCTAGCTTTGCCTTAGGGGTTGGGAGGGGGCCTTCCCTCAGTCCAGTGGGAGTGAGACAAGTTCTGGGGGCCCATGCTGGCTGCCACAGAGATTTCCCTTTCTGGCATGTGCATACCCTGCCCCCTATGTCACAGCCAATGGGTGCCTGCTTGCTTCCTGTCTCATCCCTGTTGTCCTGGGACTGGCTCATCTGAGCAGCTCCAAGGTAACGGTGGTGACACGGGAAGCAAGCACCCTCCTCCCCCTTCCCATCTCGTCCCTGTCCCCTTGTGCTTGACTCAGCTGAGCCAGCTCCAAGACAACAGGGGCAACATGGCCCTGGTGGCCCCTGTGCCCGGCCTCACTCTCATAGGACGGAGGGAAGGGCCCTTCCCAACCCCCAAGGCAAATCTATGCCCGAAGGGGGAAGAAGGCGGTAAGGAGGAAGGGGAATATTCACGAAATTTCGAATCTGTGGGGGCCTCGGAATGGATCTCCTGCGAATCCAGAGGGACTGTATACTCCACTGCAGAACAGTATACAGGTAGTTCTTGTCTTGAGGGATGCACTTAAATTAATTGTAGTCCCTGTGAAAGCCTGTGTCTCTCTCACCATGGTGCTGTCAAAGTAATAAAAGTGCTAATTCCTAAGGTAAGCAGAAAAGGGGGCCAAATGTTTGCTTTGTTTTTCTACTAAAGATAAACTCAAGATCCTTCCTCTTTTCATGTAAGGCAGTAGAGATGACATATGCTTTAGACTAGTTATTCCTCTCAAGTTGTTGACCCAAACCAGTGCTGGAATTTCATGAGTAGTACTTACTGCAAGCATACAGTCTCATTACTGTGCCCTTAACTGTATTTGAAAAATTCTCTAAGACAAATCAGGCAGGGTTTTAAATGTGTACTGTGTTTGTGTCGAGAATAAGAAATATAATTCTAGTCTCCTCTCCCTCAACAGCTGAGCTACACTCACAAATTAGAACTTGGATGGATTAGAAGAAACTAGTGGCAAGCCCCTGCCCTTGTAGGTCTTGAGTAATCCAGAAACATTTACATGCTTCAGTTCAAAACAGCTTTTCTTTAGAAACAGACTGTGACCGTGTTCATTTCTACCCCTTACTAAAGAAAACAGATAGACATACTCATGAGATAATATACTTAAATAAATTTTCAGCCACTCATTAATATTCTGCCAAAAGGCAGGTTCAGACAAACCCTGCCAAGGTGACTGACACAAAAAGATCTATTGTTCACTTAATACACAAAAACACATTGCTTGCAACTATTTGTTTACTCTTCTTTATTGTGCATAGCTGCTGTGCTTTAAATTTGAAAGGGGATTGTATGAAATATAGAAATCTTTGGTAAAGAGAGGGGTTTCTTCTTTTAAAGGTTGCTGGGTTATTAGAAAGATGCAAACAGACATCCTGTTGCTTAACAACTTTCTACTTTTATGTCAGTGATAGGCAGCTGCAGGGGGACTGGAGCCATTTTCTAGGTTAACCAAGTGCTTGAGGGGCACACTTTTAAAAAGTAATATATTTTAATTAAAAGAATGTGATGTGTACTTTTATCTGCATCTGTTTTAATTTTTGTAAGCCACCTTGAGTCCCAGGGCTAGGGAAAAGACATGGTGATGCTAAAAAAACTACATGTAGTTAAAAAGTTAAAATAATTGAATGCTTTCCCCTGTATCATCAATTGGGTTTTGGCTACTTTTAGATATCCTGAGTTCAGGAACAAAACTGATTTCTACTTTAAAGTATTCGGCCCCTTCCCCTTTCCTGCTTAAAATCAGTCACATTTTTAACACTGCCATAGCCAATCTCAAATTTTCAGGAGTGGGGACTTGGGGGAGGTCCAGTTGTAGGAATTAATTAATTTGAATCAGTTCTGCTATCAGTTAAATTAGAAAGTTTCTAACATAAAAGGGCAATGTAGTTCATTTTAATAGAGTTAAGTTGGAATTACAGCATTAGCTTACTTCCAGAAGTAAATTATTAACTAATTTAAAAACTGCTACAGAGCCAAGAAATTTTACATTGCCCAGCTGGTTCTTCTCTAAAAATATAGCTGTTTGATATATCTTTGAGGGGAAATTATTGTTTCTTTTGTTATTCCCTTAGAGTGGATCACTTCAGGATGGTCACAATATTCAAATTAATTATTCAAGAGTGGAATAAATTGTATTAAGGGGTTTTGAGGTTAGCAGTTTCAGTTAAATGATCCACCACACTACTTCTAAACATGATAGGGGATGTGTTTTACTGAAACCAGACATTTCTTCATATGTACCAAATCTGAAGGACTTCAGAATTTAGAAAAATCTGTAATCAATGTGAAGACAAAAGAGTGGGGAATAAAATTGTGATTGGTATTTTTCAGTTTTGTTTTGATCAGACTTTGAGCGCAATCCTTTAATTTAAATGGCAATCTAACATAAATGTAATATTTAATGTTTTCCCCTCTTCTAGCATAAATCGAATTGAATTAGATTTAAGGCGTATTACTGATTAACTTTTCTCCTACCTTTTCCGTCAAATCAACCAAGCCATGATATTCCCCATCACTATGTATGGATGTGAGAGCTGGACGGTGAAAAAAGCAGATAGGAAGAAAATGAACTAATTTGAGATGTACTGGAGAAGAGTGCTAAGGATACCATGGACAGCCACAAAGACAAACAAATGGATGCTTGAACAGATCCAGCCTCAAATACCCCTAGAAGCCAAGGTGAATAAACTGAGGCCGTCATACTTTGGTCACATCATGCACAAATCTTTGGCGAAGACAATAATGCTAGAAAAGGTAGTAGAGAGGAAGACTGCAAGCTAGATGGCTAGACTCAGTTAAAGAGATAACGGGTTTTAATTGCAAGACTTAAGCAGAACAATGTAAGACAGGGGGTCTTGAATCAAGATTGACTCGAGAGCAGTTAACTATTAATTACTGGCATAATTAAAACTAACCGATTATTTCTGTCTCAGATACTGCCAAGGGCCTGTGGACCCAATATAGTCCTTAAACGGTGTAATGAGTTGCAGGTATTGCAAGTAATCAATTTTCAAGATTTTTTATTCTGGTTTAAGATCCCCAAACAAAGTAATTTTTCTGATAAATAAGCTGTGCTAAGGTGTTAATTCCTAGTTACTGTTTTTCCGCCAATTTTTATATTGGAATTTCCCATGGCATGGCTTCCTCCTGTGTGTCTGGATAACTAGGGCTCCCCAAGTTCCTTCCATGTAGTTTGTGGCCCTAGTGAGGTGGGGTGGCTCTGGGAGTTTTGAAGATAAATTGGGCGTCTAAAGCCATACATCTTGTTATAGGTGCCATTTTCTCCCTCGAACATCTACCATTCAGAGCTTTCTGTTCCCTGCATCTCACAATTCAGTTTCTTGTCTCTGCAGGCATCCAATATGTTGTGATAAGCATGTGGCCTTCATCCACTTTCTGCCAAGCTTTCTGTTTGGTACTACTGTCGGGCAGAACATTGAAACACATTTGGGCTACCAAGTCCAACTATCTCTACTCTTAGACCTTTTCTCCTGGCTTTATCGCTCTCCCTAAGCAAGAGCACTTGTTGGCAACATTCTTCCCAATATTTTTAGCAGCTGCTCTATGATGTCACAATGCTATTTTCAGTTGTTTGTGACTGACAGTGTTCTCGGCAGAAGAGCACCAAGTGGGAAAGGCATTTCTATAGCACAGATGCTAACTCAGGCACGGCACCTCACAAGTAATGCTCATCTAAATCATGTCCTGTGTTGTTTCATTGACAAACCCTAGCGCCAGTCAACTATAGAAAACGCTTCCTAGTGTCCCTCTGAGGCAAGCAGAGAGCAGACACTGGCAACAAAATAGATAATGGTAGACAGCAGCCAGCAAATTGATGACTAATTTATGAAGAGTTGCACTCCTTGGGCTAAATAGCAGAAATGTAAATAGGTTGGAATTTATATTGCATAAAATTATATATGAGATTTCTATGGTGTATATAGATTTAGTCAAGATGGTAGAGTGAAATGCATTTCAGCAGCTGACTGCTCTTCCACATTGCAGAAATAAAGCAGTTTGACACCACTTTAAATGTCATGCCTCCATCCTGTGGAATCCTGGTCTCGACTAACATGATGATTCAGAACAGAAAGCTACAGAGGACAGTGTGATAGCTGCAAAACTCATTTTCAGAAGCCTACAGTAGAGGAGTCTTATGTATTTGTCTGATCACTGACCTTAGTGAGAAAGTAAAGCGTTTTCCTATAACTACTGCTCTTCTTTATCTTGTATTCATTTCAGTGCCTATCGTTTTGAAAATGTGACTAAGGCATTTTTGAGATTCTAGAGAAAGAGAAATAGGATAGTTGCTGAAATTGGTTCTGCATATTAATAAATATTGTGGAAGAAAAGGTGCGCCTCTTTAATCATACAATGTAGCATAAGGAACATTTTGAAACTTCTCAATATAGTTATACTAGGGCACCTGAGATCAAGTATGAGTCGAACTTCCTGCTTCCTAGGAGGTCAATATATGTTGGCAGATGGACTTCTGCAGCAACATTTGTTGACTGTCCTTTGGTACTGTAATACAAAACTCCTTGCAAGCAGTAGAGGTTATCTTGAATATCAAATAGAGCTTTTCCCAACAGCTGGGGACCTTTTCACTTGACTGGCATAATATACTTTGACCATATTTACAATACTGTACTTTCCAACTGATTTCTCACTGTTTCCAGTGCTAAACAATTAAAAGAAAAATAATTTCTTACTCTTTGATTAGGAAGAAGCAAGATGGAATAGGAGAGGAGAGATAACTTGGATAATGCAATTATTTTGTTGCTCATGATAGCTCTTCAGAAGCATTCAGATTCACCAAATGCATAGGTTTGATCTTGACAACGTGTCAAGAAACATTTGAAATGTTGTCTTCATGGTTCAGTGTCCAAGATTTTGAAAATATATTCACCTCTTGAATACAAACCTGAATCACAACAAGATAACTTCTAGTGTGTAATTCTTACATTGAAAAAGATTAGTGCTTCTTTAATAATCAAATAGGGGAGAATGCGCAATACAGCTACCTGCATCCAAAGACTTTCTAAAATGTCTTCTGCAAGTGTCAGAAGATACAAATTAAATCAGGCGTGGAAGCCCTATGTTGCTCCAGGTGTTAATGGACTCTGTTCAGTCTTCAGTGTGCAAACATTTTTTAGCAACAGAGGCTAAATACACTTTTCAGTCATGGTGCATGGTTCACATACCATCTCAAATAATATTAGGTGGAAAATCCCACCAGTGCCTTTTCTGGACAGTGATGGCCACAGTTTCCTATGCCATAGTAAGTACCACGTCGCAGTCCTGCCACAGAAGAGAGATCTCAAGTTGTGTTTTTTTTAAGCTTCCATCAATATCTGCTCATCTTAGTCAGAACATGAGACTTCATGAGATGCCTCTATAAAAGCTGTCAATGTATCTTCTGCCCAATCCTGTTATAAATGTTGTTACATTGGTTTATCTTCACAGTCTGCTGTTAGACCAGCATACAGCAGCTAGATTAAGTGAGACCAGTCTGCAGGAACCAGTGCCCAAAGTGGAAGAGAAAAAGATGGTTTCTAAGTAATAGGAGGGAGGAAGATGGGTTGAGAAGGCCAGACTCAATTATGTCTACTGGAAACAAAGAGAAAAAGTTATAGCTTTGCCGCAGGGAGGACATCTCACACTATCCCATCTGTTCTTGAGTGTTAGGAAGAACACATTTTGCAAGTGCATGAGAGCAGATCCACCAAATCCCAGTTCAAAGTTCTGGTGCTTACTTTTAAAATCCTGCATAGTTTAGGTACCTGGGTGTCTGAAGGATCACCTACTCCGCTGTATACACTGAGGCCACTTTGTTCAGAGACCTCTGCACTCTGAAGTGAAGCCGGCAGCAAACAAGAAGAGGCTATTTTCTGCCAGGCCTGGTGTTTTAAATGTTTTGTTGTGGTTTTGGAAGTTGCTCTGCCTTCTTTGCAATCCCTCTTTCCCTAGGAGTTTTACACTGAAGGATGAGGCACCAATTCATAAATGTAAACACTGTATATCTGAATATGAGCTTCAGCACGATTTATACACTTCTTTTCGCTGTGATAAATGCTGAAATATCAAACCAACCTCTGCTGTTAATTACTTATTGCTGTCCAAGATTTTAACTGGCAGAATCTGTAGCCCACATGAGGATGTGTTAAGAGATCAGACTGCAGTTGCTGCTGGAAAAACAACCTTTTTAGTGCCACACAAAAGCCACCCTCTGCTTAAATCTGAGCACAATATTGGGATTCACATGCACAATCAGCTGACTGATTGTGAATTATCTGGCAGAGACTGGAATTTATTTATTGAAAATATATTAACTCTGCTTTTTGACCCATAAAAAGTATGTAAAGAAGGGCATAATCCAGCATAAAAGCAATGCCATGAGCAATTAAAAACATCATACCAATTATTTTTAAAAAAAACACATCAAAACAAGCAAAAGAAACAGCAAAATGCAACAACCAAAGCCCAGCAGTCAACACATCATCAATCCATGCATCACTAAAACTTTCTGAAACTGAATATAAAAGCTATTAGGGTTAGAGGAAGATGTACATCTTTAACAAGGGAGTCCCTTAATCTCCACAGCCATCCATGAAAAGGCCCTGTTTTGCAGAACCTAACCACACCTCCAGCACTTGGGAAACATTAATCAGACCCGCTGTGATTGACTTACATATACAGGTAAGTTTATATGAAAGAAGGTAATCCCAGAGGAAACTGGTTCCCAAACATTTCAAAGTTTTAAGGACCAAAATGCATATTTTCTGTTATTAAATGGAAACCCATCTAAAGGGCTGACAGAGGGCCAACTATGTGCATTTGCCTCCCATGCCTCCTAGGGAATGTTGGGAAGAATTTTGGAGGAAAAAAAACTATAAATGTTTAGGGGTACTGTGAGGGTATGTCTCTCTAAGGTACCAGGGTGCCAGTATGTTGCCCTATCCTCCAACATTTGTCCACACCAGTCTAAAGGACAGCCTCACATAAAGCATGCACACTTTCAAGTCTCTTGTCGACTTATGGTGACCCCATGAATTTCATAGGGTTTTATTAGCCAAAGATACTCGGTGGTGGTTTTGCCAGTTCCTTCCACTGAAATAAAGCCTACAGCAACTGGTATCCATTGGAGGTCTCCTGTCCAGGGTCAACCCTGCTTAGCTTCCAAAAGCATATGGGATCTGGTGCAATTAGGGTATTTAGACCAATATTACAGAAGTCCAATTTTGTGTAAGTCCTGCGCTTTGGTCCTTGCCGAGTAAGACTGCCAACTAATTGGGAGAAAAGATGGCTTACTCTTGTGCATTTAACCATGGCTTGATCTGCAGCAGAGTAGCATTAACATCAGCAGGCACAATCAAAAGTTGGTGACCCTATCAGGAAAGGGAGCATCAGTCATATCCAATATTCCTATAACTTACACATCAAATGGAATCAACACTTGTGATTTGTAGTTTGATTGTATAACTTCATTACCCATCCACAAAAAAGGAGACACAAAAGACTGCAATAATTATAGAACCATTGCACTAATTTTCTCATGCAAGCAAAGTCATGCTCAAAATATTGCAGTCAAGACGCCAACCATATATAGAGTGAGAAATCTCTGAGGTGCAAGCTGGATTTGGGAAAGGAAGAGGCATTAGGAATAACATTGCAAGCATATGATGAATAATGTAATCCACCAAAGAATTTCAGAAGAAAATCTGCATGTGCTTTATTTGCTACAGTAAAGCCTCCAACTGCACAGATCACGAAAAGCTTGCTCTTGGAAGAATGAGAGTGCCATTCCCCTTGATGTGTAACCTTTACTCGGGACAATAGGCTGCTCTTAGAGCAGAATATGGAGAAACAGGATGGTTCCCAATCAGCAAAGAGGTAAGATTAGGTTACATACTATCACCTTATTTATTCAACCTGTATGTAGAAAATATTGTTCACACAGTAGGCTTAAAGTCAGAGCCAAAAGGAGTGAAGATCAAGGAAAGAAACATTAACAACCTAAGATATGTTGATGACACAATACTACTAGCAGCAGCTAACAAGGACCTGGAACAAGTACTGAAGAAGGTTAAGAAAGGACATACCATACTAAATGTCAAGAAAACAAAAATAATGAACACAAAAGAGCTACAAGAATTCATCCTAAACAATGAAAAAAATCAAAATAGTCAAAGAATGTTCATACTCTGGATCAAATATAGACCAGAATGTAGACTGCAGTCAAGAAAGCAGAAGAAGGCTAGAACCGGAAAGGGCAGCTATGAACGAACTGGACAAGATCTTAAAGTGCAAAGCTATAACTCTGAACACTACATGAGGATAGTCCAAGCTGTTCTATTCCTCATCACAATGTAGAGATGTGAAAGCTGGACAGTACAAAAAAACAATAGAAAGTAAATCAACTCATTTGAAATGTGGTGGTGAAGGTGCTGAAGATACTGTGGATAGCCAAGAAGACAAACAACAGGTTCTAGATCAAACCAAGCCAGAATTCGCCCTGGAAGCCAGCATGATTCATGGGTCTGAACCTACAACGGGGCAGTCGAGGACAGGGAATCTTGACGATGTCTCATCCATAAGGTCACCATGGGTTGAGGTCAACTTGAGGGCAGTTAACAATTCCATTTCACAAGTCTCCAGTTCAGTTTCTTCACCCTAATCCTCAACACCATCTTCAGTACACAGCAGCCTTCTGGATGGTAAAGGGTCATAATCTACTGTATATACTCATGTATAAGTCTAGAAATTTAGGTTTAAAAATTGACCCAAAAAATCTGAGTCAACTTATCCACGGGTCAATGTAACTTCTGTACTTTAAATCATATATATCCATCCGTGCCCTGGTGAAAGGCAAGAGTTTAATCTGCCCTGGAAGTACTGACCTCCTTCTACTCTCTCATCCACCCAGCCTTTTGTATGAGCACAAATAGTTATGACTGTTGGAATTTTGCAAGTTCTTTGGCATTGTTTTCTTTTGCTTCATCCTTTATAACCTTCATTACATGTCCCTAACTTTTACCCTTGACTTATCCCTGGGTCATATCAAAAGCCATAATTTTGGCCCCAAAACCTGCCTTCAATTTATAGATGAGGTCGACTTATAGTCGCATACATACACTAATTCCATCCTGGAGTTTTTTGTTTCAACATTTCAACTAATTTATTTTTCAGCATGCTCAGTCTACTTGTGAAGTAATCCGGTCTTATAGTTGGAAACATTTTAAAGCAATTGAGCATTCTTTCCCCAACCCCATCAGGAAATGGCTGTTGCTCAGTAGAAATGAAAATTTCCTGTTTTTGCATTCTGGTTTTGGATGGTTTCAGCACAACACTAGCTTCCAGTGAAACAGGTGGAAGAACAGGGCTTTTAACCAAACGGAGCAAATGGAGCTGATTTGATTTCCACCTAAGCTTGCAAGGAGGCAGCCAGGTCATTATAACACCATGTATCAGGTTTCTCCCTTTCCATGTTTTGGAAATAACATTCGAACATTTTCCCTAAAAACCATGCCACAGCAAATATTACAACCAAATATGCTGATGTTGCCTTAAATCTTCTCTTATTACAAAACAAAACAAGTCATTCTTTTGTGCCCTCACTTTCTCTAAAAAAAACATAGTTCTAATTCTTCAGAGCTTTATAAAGGTATTTTGGGGACTGCAACCCCCAGAATCCTCCAGCTTGGCCACTTGGTTACTAATTCTGACATAGCATCCGAGTGAATGCTTGACAAATGGCATACCACGTGTTTTATTCTGCCAAGCTTGCAAACTTCCACAATTCAAGGGGTGGGGTGGGGAAAACTAAATTCCAAAAACATTCTGAATCAATCCTCTACCAATTCCATAATGGGTTTTCCTTTTCTTAACATAAGTAGCAGTATTTCTATTGTAATTCCAAGGCAGCAGGTTAGAGTTTAATCATGTAACCTGTTATTGGTCTAATCTGTGCTGCAGAAATAATGCAGCTCAACATCACTTTAAGTGCCATGGTACCATCCTATGGAATTCAGGGATTTGTAGTTTTTTTGTGGCACCGGAGCTCTCTGACAGAGAAGACAAGTCCCACTCAGCCTCAGAGGATGGCAATGGATATTAAATAGGCGGCAAATTGTTATGATGTAATTTGTTTTAATTTTGCTGTTTTGAAATTGCCATGATGTAAACTAGATTTTAATCTTGTTTTTATTGTAACTGCTAATGTTGATGCAATGCTTAATAAAGGTTGGATGATGATGATGATGATGATGATGGCGGCAAATCCCCTCTGAAGAAACGTGCCACAAAAAGCCTGTGATAAAGTTCACCATAAGTCGGTAAAGGCTGAAGGCGCACAACAACAACAAAAACCTCCCATTTCCTCCTTCCTATAGTTCCTGTCTCACAAAACGACAAATTCTAGAATTCCATAGCACTGAGCCGTGGCAGTTAAAGTGGTGGCAAACTGCATTATTTCTGCAGTTAAAATTAGACCCTAGTTGCTGTGTGCTTTCAAGTCGACTCCAACATACGGTGACTCTGTGATCGGGATTTCTTAGTAAGATTTGTTCAGAGGAGATTTGCCGTTGACTTCCTCTAGCACTGAGAAGGTGGGACTTGCCCAAAGTTAGCCAGTTGGTTTCCATAGCTGAGCAAGGATTTGCACCCTAGTCTCCCAGATTCCTAGTGCAGCACTCAAAACACTGCACCTTACTACCTTTTTAAAATAGCGAGCCTTATCCATCCATCATAAACAGAAACTGAATTAATGTTCTTGTCAAGAGAAGCCTTACAAGAGTGGCAAAAGCACATCGGCCGTAAAGGTAGCATGCAAATAATTATTGTCTTTATAACCACATGGAGGTAGCAAAATGTTCAGATGTTCTGTTTTTGCCTTATATAATTTGTATTTGTAGCTAATTTGGACAATAAAGAGAATTTCCTCTATATCCTTATCTGGACAGAAAAGTCTTGCACCCTTCTTCGTTGTGACTCATCCTCTTTTAGTCCTAATTTTTAGTTTGGATGTTTTTCTTTTCTTTTTTTAAATTCTCTGAGTTTTTATTCTTTCAATGATGCAAACGGCTGGAGATGTCTGTTTTCCACGTTCACTGTGTTCCCATTGGGTTTTGAGCCACAGGAAAAGAGACAAAGAAAAACAACTATTTGGCTCTTGCCAAAAGTTCAGACGCCTGCCAAGGTGGTTAGCTTTTACTCCCTGGTGGAGAAAAGACATGAAACAGTCTCCCTTAGGTCGGTTCTAGGTGGAGGGAAATTAAATAGTCTTCATAGCAGAAACCACCCCTTAACCTTTAAAGAAACTGGAAGGAACGAGATCCAAACAGCCTGAGATAGGTAAGCCTCGTATGGGGCTTCAGATGGGGGTAAATACAGGCACTGTTTCCCACCAGACTCTGTCTCCAATATTTGAAGGATTGTGAAGAACGCTCCGATTTGAGAAATGCAGGTGAAGGGGTGGCAACTGGGCAAAGAAGGAAATAGTTGGCTGTTGTTGTTGTGTACCTCCACTCTTTTCTGACTTATGGCAACCCTAGGGTGAACCTATCACAGGGTTTTCTTGGCAGGTTTCTTCAGAAGGGTTTTGCCATTGCCATCCTGAAGCTGAGAGAGTGTGACTTGCCCAATGCCACCCAATGGATTTCCATGGCCAAGCCAGGATTCAAACCCTGGTCCCCAGAGACAGAGTCCAATGTTCAAACCACTCCATGCACTTAAAACTAGGTGCAACCCTATGTATACAATCCTTATTTTCTCTGTATCATTATGCATGTGCAGAAAGACAGTGAAGTGGCAACAGTGGTGCATGTGCACATTTATTTATGTATTTAAATATTTTACCCAACCCCGTTACCATAAGATCTCAGGATGGCAAACAGATAAAGCAATATAAATAAATCAAACAATTCCAGATGAAAATCAATAGATTTACACAGGTCTTCAATGAATCCCTCCCCACCCTCATTTTGTAAGTGTTTTTAATGTATTTCTGGGTGCTGAATTTAAAAAATCAAATTAAAATGGCTTACCATGTAAGTTGATACTCAGCTTTGATTAAGTGTGGACACGACACTGATGTTCCAGTGCAGGTGTGTTTTTTTTAGTGTTTTTGAACAGATTTTTGTGTTCCATACCAGCAAATTGAAGTCTTTGGAAAGTCTATTAGAAGACTTTAAACCCTTTCTTACTCTTTGCAGGATAATTATTTTCGGGATCGTTTCATTCAGTGACATATTACAATGCAGAAACATCAAAGCATGTTGTGAAAGATAGAACAATTCTGAGGGAATTTTTGGATTTAGAATACCAAATTTTGATAAAACCAGCATACCTTTTTAAAAAGAAGTTTTATGACCCTCATTTTTTGCTGGCATGTGTGTTATTTAAGCAAGAGGAAAAGTTACTAAATTCATCCAGCAAGTTAATATAGCTAAATGAATTTTAAAAATGCATATACATGCTTAAAAGGACCAAAGGCTTTAATAGCCATTACTTTATTTTGTATTGAAAAGACTCCAATATTGATGTCATTGGGCCTCCAAGGGGATGGCATTCCACAGGCACTGCTATTGAGTAGCCACTCTCCCATGTCTTCCTCCCATCATGTCACTGAGACACCAGATTTCATATAAAGGAAAAGGCAATAGACTTCATATATAAGAAAAGCCAATCCAAAGGACTGTTCCCACTTACCAGAAAATCCGTTGCCTGAACCGATTCCTGAAACCGGTTCCGAAAAAACATAGTTCCCACGATGTTTGTGCCGGTTTCAGGAATCGGTTTAGTGGCAGGGGGCAGCTTGATGGCCTCTCCTGGCCCCAAAATCCCCAATCCAGCCTCCTTACTGCCTTTTTTGGCGCCTGACTGGGTTCCCTGGGCTTTTTTAAAAAAAATTCTTGTGGCTAGGGGAAAGTGGGAAGGGGGTCCAAGGCTTCCGGCTTCTCTGAGACCTCCTTCCAGCCTCCCTGGCTGTGGGTCATTTATAAAAAGCCCAGAGAAAAAAGCCCAGCGTCCAAAGAAGCTGGTAAGGAGGCTGGGCTTGGGATTTGGAGGCTAGGAGAGGCCAGGCCATGTCATGCCAGCTGCCCGCCCCCCCCCCCCCCGGGCCGGGCTGCCATTGGGAACCAGGGCAGATGTGATTCCGATTCGATTCCGCCTCGTTCCCACTTGGGCTGAATCGATTTATTTCTAAATAAATTGATTCAGCACCAAAAACACTCATTTTTCCAGCATCTTTTTGACACGGGTTAAATGGGCAAAAAGCATGGCCCCCATTTCTGAATCAATTTCTGAAATCGGATTCAGTGGGTACCATGCCCGTTTAACCTGGATCACGATCCAGATTTAAACGTAGTGGGAACAAGGCCCAAGTATCTAATGAAACAACCTCTATTACACAAAGCTCACAACATAATTACAATCTCATCTTTAAGCTGCTGTGATTCAGCACCGTGTTCCCATGTCCAGATTCTACTCTGATTCAGTCTCTAGTTTAGGAAGCTGCCATGCCTGCCTTTAAAAAAAATTAAAATAAATAATAGATTTTTAAGTGGGTGTTGGCTGAAGATTTAACAATGACGCTATTATCTCTTTTCATCAATTTGCTAAAAGGCTTTCTTTCTATGTTTTCCTTTCCTTTATTT